>CM067318.1:54457341-55173868 GCA_034231615.1 Meghimatium bilineatum | reverse complement strand
TGTCCGTTTTGCAGATCTTGTATGTGCTGGCAATGATGGATGCGTGCTGGAATGTATATTGTATCTCTTCACAACCAGAAGGTTCTCCCATTGCTTCTTTGCATAGAGAAAATCATGGGACTCTAATTAATGGCAAAATATGAAATGTTTTATTCTTTTATTTTAAACGCACTTTTATAGATATATTGTATCATTGTTATAAAATTAATATAAATTATTTAAATATTATTTTCAGTATATTTAAACATTGTAGATATGTGTTATTGTTATAAAATTAATATAAATTATTTAAATATTATTTTCAGTATATTTAAACATTGTAGATATGTGTTATTGTTATAAAATTAATATAAATAATTTGATGTAAAATATTCGTTTCATATACATTAATTATGCTAAACCAATAACCAATCAGGTTTGCAGCGGTGCCACTCTGGTAACATGAACAGACAATTCCCGATATGCATCGCTTGTTCACAGTTACTTGTTGAAGTGTGGATAATTTTTATTTTGTCATGTTTTAATATTATCAATCCATACTTTCGTTTTTCCTCTGTTTTTCTTCACCTTCAACTGCGGGATAATTTAGAAAACAAATAATCATGCATAATCATATGATGAAACAACACTAGTTTACAATATTCCAGCAGACGAGCAAGTTAGAAATGCAGGAGCTTCTGTAGCAAAGGGTAAATACGAACAAGGATGATAAATTACTGTGTTACAAATAGCTAGCACGAAATATTAGCAATCAATCATATGGGAAGAAGATGTTTCGACGGAAATTTTTTTCATCAAGATGAGAAACAACGGGCTACCAACTGTTGTGGACGAACTTACATTTGTACATACATACAGTATGTCGGAAATAGGAAGATGAGGAGAAAGTAATAAGAAGTGAAAAGAGTAATATGTAAAGTAAGACGTGAGTGTTTATCACAGCTGGTTATAGATGGCTGACACAAACCACTTTATCATAACCGTTGCAACATTTAGTCAGCTGGTTATAGATGGCTGACACAAACCACTTTATTATAACCGTTGCAACATTTAGTCAGCTGGTTATAGATGGTTGATACTAACCACTCCTTCATAATCATTGCAACATTTAATCAGCTGGTTATAGATGGTTGATACTAACTACTCCTTCATAATCATTGCAACATTTAATCAGCTGGTTATAGATGGTTGATACTAACCACTCCTTCATAATCATTGCAACATTTAATCAGCTGGTTATAGATGGTTGACGCTAACCACTCCATCATAATCATTGCAACATTTAATCAGCTGGTTATAGATGGTTGATACTAACCACTCCTTCATAATCATTGCAACATTTAATCAGCTGGTTATAGATGGTTGATACTAACCACTCCTTCATAATCATTGCAACATTTAGTCATTGGGTCAGTTATCACCTCTTGTGTTTTTATGAAACTTCTGCTGTTTAGCAAACATGATGGAATCAAGAGAGAAGAATCATTCTACCATTGTTTACGGTTTGAATACGAAAGCTGCACCTTTCGGCTTAATATTTCTAACATCAGGAAGGTATTTCTAATTACGTATGTTTACCAATAACATCAAAGAACTAACTTTGCCCACATTAACCTTCTTAGCTACCTCTTATAACATACATGGAAGTTCACAGATTTTCTATTCTGTCCCCCCCCCCTTCCATCTTTAAACCCTGGCAACACACAGTGTCGGTGATTATGGGCATTCTATCTTTTCTCAATTGAATTAAACTTGAGTCAAAATAAGGAGAGATGGTGTACATTGTTTATGCTTGGTTAGTTATTTGCCTGTGCTATGTTTTTGCATTTATCTAAAGCTGGTATCACAGGCTAGCGATTACTACCACAAATGTTCTCTGTTTTAGCAACATCAAACAAAGACAGCTCATCATTTTTTTAATGTTTTTTGCTTTTAATACTACCAGAAAATGTGTTTGCCAGCTGTGGGATCTGTTTTTCCATCAGCTACACTCCTTTAGCACTAGAACATCTAGCGTGAAATGGATGGATAATCTGTCCCCTTCCAATGTCTTGAAAAACAGCTTTCGAAATAAGATCTTTATTGTTTAAGAAGCAAAGTTTGTTTATTGACGGCAGCGACAACTGCAGCAGTCCCGACAACAGCTACAACAACGCAGGTATTACCAGCTGCTTCATCAGCATGCGTAGCATTCGTTGAGCAATGGGACGTGAGGCGAAAGTGGTTTCCCAAAAATATAGCCAGCACGTTTTAGATTCTGAACTTGTGAACAGATGCACCAGCGTGAACGGGGGGAAAAAAATAACACTTTGTCTGAATTATGAGCGTGAATATGTGCGCGCACATGCGAGAGTGAAAGCATGTGCTTGTATATTAGTGCATAACGAATTGACTCTTCTGTCTGTTTGATCTTCACACTTATTTAAATGGACTTTTAATGCTAAATCTACGGTTGTTTTCAATGTTTTGATGTCGAGTCTTCTATTGTGAACGTGATAGTAATGTAGGTGTGGGAAAACGAAGAGTCAATAAAGATGTACATCTATCTCTTTTTCTTCGGGAAATCTTTGATGATTTATGGAGTGCCAAATTAGCGTTCAAACAGGCGTAGTTCCTTTACGCTTCGAGGCGTTAAGGAGTAACTTCCACCCCCTTCTTTCCAGATAATCATTAAGTTAAATATTTTGGCAATGCCATTCTGGCATAAATTATTGGTCAGAAAATATACGGTGTGATGAATTTATTTCAAGGAGACTCAGGGAAAGTGAATTGTGTTTTTAATTGTAGCTAATTCTGGTACAAGTAAGAGTTATGTTTGTATAGCCAGTAGTAGTTATGTTTGTATAGCCAGTAGTAGTTATGTTTGTATAGCCAGTAGTAGTTATGTTTGTATAGCCAGTAGTAGTTATGTTTGTATAGCCAGTAGTAGTTATGTTTGTATAGCCAGTAGTAGTTATGTTTGTATAGCCAGTAGTAGTTATGTTTGCATAGCCAGTAGTAGTTATGTTTGCATAGCCAGTAGTAGTTATGTTTGCATAGCCAGTAGTAGTTATGTTTGCATAGCCAGTAGTAGTTATGTTTGTATAGCGAGTATGGCGTTTTGGGGTGGAGTTGACTATCCAATCCCATATAATTTGGGAGTTATGTATAAGACATATTTGATATGCTAGGAGATTCCAGTGATAGTTCTGTGTTGTCCTGCATGTTTCCAGTGATAGTTTTGTGTTGTCCTGCATGTTTCCAGTGATAGTTCTGTGTTGTCCTGCATATTTCCAGTGATAGTTCTGTGTTGTCCTGCATGTTTCCAGTGATAGTTCTGTGTTGTCCTGCATGTTTCCAGTGATAGTTCTGTGTTTTCCTGTATGTTTCCAGTGATAGTTCTGTGTTGTCCTGTATGTTTCCAGTGATAGTTCTGTGTTGTCCTGCATATTTCTAGTGATAGTTCTGTGTTGTCCTGCATGTTTCCAGTGATAGTTCTGTGTTTTCCTGTATGTTTCCAGTGATAGTTCTGTGTTGTCCTGTATGTTTCCAGTGATAGTTCTCTGTTGTCCTGCATGTTTCCAGTGATAGTTCTGTGTTGTCCTGCATGTTTCCAGTGATAGTTCTGTGTTGTCCTGCATGTTTCCAGTGATAGTTCTGTGTTGTCCTGCATGTTTCCAGTGATAGTTCTGTGTTGTCCTGCATGTTTCCAGTGATAGTTATGTGTTGTCCTGCATGTTTCCAGTGTTAGTTCTGTGTTGTCCTCTATATTTCCAGTGAACAACAAAACTTATTACCCTCTGTCCATATTTCACATACCGGATTGCAGTTTTTCTGCAGTTGCACCAGTTTTCAATGTAGCAAGCACTAACTACCAATTAAAACTGGGTTGAAAAAGTTCAGCTTGACGGATAGTTTTCACGGTAAACAAAAGAAGGCATTGCGTCACTAGAGCATAAACTACAATTCTCCATTATAAAATGGACACAACTGGTGTATTCAAAGACTTGACCCTGCACTTCTCTGCTTATATTTTTATAACAGCGCGTTATGTTACTGGGAGTGGCACATTTGATAGTTACAGTACTGTTAGTTTTCTGTATGTCTTAGTGTTCTGTGCATACACACCCATATGTGTATATGTGTATATATATGCAAGGGTGATCCAAAAAACGTTAGTGTTCTAAACACTTGTCCACTAGAACGGATCTGGGTTAACTCGGCACAGGACCGTAGATACATCTTCAGCACTGTTAGTCTAAACAAAAAAGTTGGGTCAAAGGGCATGAGCCCATGGGCCGCTGGATCAGCAAACTAAAAAAAAGTTCATTCGTTTCTATTTGTGTGCAATTTACTTCTCAATGAGAAATTTAATGGCATTCTTCTTCTTCTTTCTGTCCTCGTTGAGGGGAGAGTGAGTGCACGGTCTTTAATGACATTGACGTAGAAAATTGTTCAGGAGGGGAGGGGGTGGGAGGTTTAACCGTACCATGGAGTGCGGTGGTCTAGTTGATAGTGAGCTCGCTTACTATTACCAGATTACAATGTGCCAGGTACGAAATCACGCCCGGATAGAAAAAAAAGTCATGTCGTGATTTATTGATTGATACGACCATTCCTTTAGTCGACCCAGCTGTAAATGGATACCTGAAGCATGAATTAGGGGAGGTAACCACAGTAAGGAAGGAAACTGGTCACACTTACCTAATAGCTGCTTTGGCTTCGTACATAAAGAGTTAACTTTATCCCCGACGGCAGTTGCTGCATGGAACTTATGGCAGGTTGCTGCATGGAACTTATCTTTATCTATACCTAAATTTCTAGTGCTAGCCATATTCTGATTTCCTGAGGGGTAGTGTTTCAACACCCCTCCCTCTTATCTATAGGCGTGGCCTCGCTTCAGGAAGAAGATATACGTTCTGCTTAGAATACACATGAATTCAGAGGCCCACATGAATTCCGAGGGCGATACTGATATATTACGTATAAGTATTTTTTCATGAGGTAAACCGTTTGCTTGTGCTAAAGAGGTCGCTGGTTCGAATCCCTCTGGCCGCGCCATGTTTACAGCGTGAAATTTTTTAATGGGGTCTCTGGGGATTATCATCTTGTCACGTCTTTGAGATGGACGGAGTGCATGTACTGCACCCTGAGGACAATGAAGTAAAATCTCTACATCTAATCAGGCCAGTTTTTGAGTATGAAAACCACTGTCAATATTGCAAGTTTTCCATTAGGAGGTTTGTACTGCAGAAACGAATGCAAACTGGTACATCACAAATTGGTACAATACAAATTGGCTAAATACAAACAGATCAATTACAAAGTGGTACAATACAATTTGGTACAAAACAAACTGATGCAAAACATTATCTGTAAACAATTATTCATTATAAACACAACGATATTATACACACATTGTATTTTGCTGCAAGTATCGTTGTTTAAATACTCGAATGATGTATCGACACCTTGTATTTTGCTGCAAGTATTTACAGCAGAGCGCTGCAACAAGTAGATTCGTATACAATTTCAACCATAACCATTCCATTTCATAACGGTTCTATCCACCGTCAGATATACATACGCCTAAATGGAGAATCCACTAAGCCGAATAATGAACAAGGATCGTCGGTAACTAAATCTAGTGTACTGACAACTTATGATGACCTCAAAAACCTAAATGATGTACATAATTAAATGTGCAGACTAGAAAGATAATAAGGCGGTTAATGTATGACCTGGGACAGCTTCTTTAAACACTCCATCCCATTTTGTTTTTCTTGTTACATTTTTAATAAGGGAGATATTGTTTGTGCACGCGTTCTTTTGGTGGTCTCTACGCGTTCTCTTGTGCAGCCTTCTGAAACATTTCTTTGTATGGAGAAACAATCTGCAGATGGCAACACAGCACACTAGTCTGTAGCCATGCACGCTAGCGAGTACTGTTGTCTTTCTAGATTGTTGCATTGGCTATACAACAGACACAGAGTGTTTTTCTGTTTTCTCAAGATAGCTAGCATGACAACCACAAAGGAAGCTCAGACATCCTGTAGATCTTTGTCTACGTTGTGTTCAATTTCAGTGCTTTGCCGCGCTCCTTTGGGAAGACTCACAAGGTTTGTAGAGAAAACAATATAGTCTCGGAACTTGTAAACTACTTCAGGAGATTGCGTCGCGATCTTTCTCTCGTTGTTTTAGTTAGATTGTTGTTGTAAGGAAAGAGAATATAACATTTTATTTTTATTTGAACTTTCTTCTTTAGACTGTATCAATGAACTCTTTTACTGGAATTTATTTTTTCGTTGGAAGAAAGAAACGTGGACAATGTTGTTTATTTTTCTGGCTTCAATGAAATTGTCTAGAAAGACTTCCGTTTATTACAATTCTTCGTCTGTAACTTGGTTAGTGTACCTCATTTACGATTCGAAGAGGGGGAACTGTAGTTTTTGTGTGTTGGTTGGTACTCGCAGGCAGAATTATGAACAACGAAGTTAAGGATATATTAAGTTTTCTACCTAACGAAGTCAAGGAAGAAAATAAAGTTTTCTACCTAACGAAGTCAAGGAAGTAAATAAAGTTTTCTACCTAACGAAGTCAAGAAAGTAAATAAAGTTTTCTACCTAACGAAGTCAAGGAAGTAAATAAAGTTTTCTACCTAACGAAGCCAAGGAAGTAAATAAAGTTTTCTACCTAACGAAGTCAAGGAAGTAAATAAAGTTTTCTACCTAACGAAGTCAAGGAAGTAAATAAAGTTTTCTACCTAACGAAGTCAAGGAAGTAAATAAAGTTTTCTACCTAACGAAGTCAAGGAAGTAAATAAAGTTTTCTACCTAACGAAGTCAAGGAAGTAAATAAAGTTTTCTACCTAACGAAGTCAAAGGAAGTAAATAAAGTTTTCTACCTAACGAAGTCAAGGAAGTAAATAAAGTTTTCTACCTAACGAAGTCAAGGAAGTAAATAAAGTTTTCTACCTAACGAAGTCAAGGAAGTAAATAAAGTTTTCTACCTAACGAAGTCAAGGAAGTAAATAAAGTTTTCTACCTAACGAAGTCAAGGAAGTAAATAAAGTTTTCTACCTAACGAAGTCAAGGAAGTAAATAAAGTTTTCTACCTAACGAAGTCAAGGAAGTAAATAAAGTTTTCTACCTAACGAAGTCAAGGAAGTAAATAAAGTTTTCTACCTAACGAAGTCAAGGAAGTAAATAACTCGCAGCCATCAACAGAGATATCTACTTCTTCTATGTTGAGTTTCCTATGAGCAGCAGTCTATATAGTTATGTGGGTTCTCTCGTAGAATTCAGTCGTGAGCCAGGGGATCGTGGTTGCCCCGCGGATTGACTTCTGTCTCTTGGATCCATGTGGTTGCCCCACAGATTGACTTGTTCTCTGCATGGCGTATTTTCTGCGGTCCATGAATCATTTTCACATGGACAGTGGTCATTTTTGGGCAATATTTATTTTATGGACATGTGTGTGTAGTCTCCATAGTATATGAGTGGAAAACATATGCACGTATATACTAGTTTTACTTCATCTGTGTTCGTTTTCAAACTCCTATCGCTAACAGGATTTAATCCGAAGTACAGGGAGCATTAGTATAGTTTCCAACTTGGTTATGATATATATCTATCGGACAGACATATCAGACATCAACATGCAATTTTGTGTCATTTCTATTTATAGTATGGGGCTTAACATCAACAACGTTCACATCTTATGATATTCATGGCAGTTCAGTGTTCATATGTTCTGCTGCCATTTCCGCATCCGGTAACATTCTAATCGTCATGGTATTCACAAGGAATTAGCTCGTAGAGAAAGATTTGTCCTGAACGTGAAGACACTTGTGATAGACGAACGATAAAGCAGTACTCACATGTCCGTAATAAGATTGGACGCTAACGGTGTAATGTCGCGTGTGAAACACAGCTTGGATGGACACCGTAGATTTGATATATGGCATATATCAGTGGAGGGTTATCTACATGGATGGTTTAAAAATGAATCAATGTTTAGACGTTTGTTAAATAAGATATTATGCAACTGCCGAGGCGATGATGGTAGTTAAAGATTATTAAGAGAATAATATATGATCGAAGAGGAAAAGATAGTGTGTATGGAAGAATGAAATAAGAGCGAGAGAGAGAGCCGGGAGAAATGTACATTGTTAGTTCTTGAGAATGAATTAAACTGCTGGAAGAACAGTCTAGATACCAGTAAGGAGAGGGGACATGAAGAGTGTCTGGAGTAAAGTAAAAGAGAACAGATGAATCATTGAGCAGGGGCACGAGCCGAGAAGAATGACTGGTCATTAGCGGAAGAGACTAGCGGAACCGGAAGAAGGGGGACGTAACAATGGACGCGCGCCGCCTGGACGTCAGGGGTTATCTACGCTGAAGACAAATAGATTCGACCGCGAGAACAGTGCTTTTCTCTTCGATAGACACCACACGACAACTCTGATTTCTCAGATCTCCGTCGCAAGACTTCCAGGAGATCCATTCGGTAAATGAGGAAGACAGAATTGTCAAACGGGAGGGGGGATGGGGATTTCGGACCGTATCTGTTGGAACCCAGTGTAGAAGGAAGCCAAATTGCCGGCACCAGAAATGAGATTGTGAAGGATTGCGTGAGGGAGAAGTATGACACGAAATAATGTGTTCATGATCACTAAATTGTGAAAGAACAAAGCGATGTATAGACACCATATCGAGTCAGACCAGTAGACCGGATACTGTATCTGTTACTAACAATATGGTCGTAATAGTCATGTCATAATAATGACAGTCGATGTTCGTTTAGCATAAAAAAATAATAATAATAATAATAATAATGTTATCACAAGAATTATACAAATGTCATTTGAACAATAAATGTACGGAAAGTGACGATCAGAACATTTTTTGTGTGCAGTAATTTTCTAGGCTAACTTTGCGTATAGTAGGCTGCCATTGTTTTCTGACATATTTAATATCTGAGATTTATTGTTTGAACCTCACGATAAACGGTCTCATGATTATTAACACGCGCTCTCTATCTAGCCAAATGGCACAGAACCGGATATCGGATGTTAGAGGCTAATCTTTTTAAAGACCACACTTTAGAAATTTTGAAAAATAAATTATCTGTTATGACGAATGGAATGATGGAACCACTTTTCTACTGCAGTCCCCTAGAACTTACAGACAGTTTGCTGACTTTTTCACTGCTTCTTACTATCCAATTCATTAGATATCTTTCAAATATTCACATATTTGCACTCCTCCCCTTTTCCGCCGTGATCCCTCAATTGCAAAATCCTTCTGCAGTGTCTCCTACGATCCTGTACATAACTTCTGCCTATGAGGCCCAATTTGAGAACCACTGACACGAAAGTCTAGAAATACTACCAGTGCTAAGGGATAAATCTTCCAGTGTAGGGTAACAACCCTAAACAGGAAGTAGGTGGCTGGGGTGGGTCGGTCGCCCGTGTGTTTTCGGGACACGAGATGGGAGCACAGAATAGCAACACTATTTATCTTCCATGCTTGTCGTAAGAGGCGACTAAGGAGGTTATGTGATAGAGATGGCTGTCCCATCCCGTATAGAGTCAGTGACCCAAAGCCATGCTGATATGTCAGGCCGAAATACGCAGATATCGCACAAATGCTGTAAACCATTACATAACGCATTCTGTTCTCCGGACTATATCCTGCAAATCTGAGTTTCAGAACGAACGCAGAAGAAGTATAATTTCTGTTATTAGATATACATTTCAATGGCCTACGCCACGACGTTATAACGAGATTTGGCTGTAGTGTTAAAATCAGATCACTCTAACACACTGCACAATATATGTACAGTACTTGTTCTAGAAAATATCATATTTATTGAAGAGCAACTGTGGGTATATCGTCCTACTCTTACCCCCCCCCCCCACAACCCTTCCCCACCCCACCACCCCCAGCTAAAAACAATGCTAATTCCACGGTTGTCGCGTATTTGACACGGTCGTCTTGAATATGCCCCACCAACTCATTTCATGTGTCACTAAGTGTGAGTACCAAGCCATTCTCTTCCTGGCCCATCCAAATTACTTCATTATTATTTCTTTATTTTAGTCAAATTGTTTTATCTTACTTCTTGTTACTCTTATTTTTCCTATATGCATGCCTTTCTCTCTCTCTCTCTCTCTCTCTCTCTCTCTCTCTCTCTCTTTATATATATATTTATATATATGTGGGTGGGTGGGTAATCAAAATCTGCTAACTTCTATTATTAAGCACTTGTACCACTACAAATAATCGTTCTTATATATATATATACAATTGTCATAAATGAAGCATGTCTCGTATCAGGTCCGTAGATATCACACTGTAGGGGGGGATATGGGGTGTTCTACTTAATGTTAAAATTGTTAATCAACTTATTTTTGCAGGTTTCTTCATGGTTTATTTGGGGGGGGGGAGGGGGTGTTTTGATTTATTTGTTTTCTAGAACTAAATGTTTATGTTATATTTTTTTCTAGTACTAAATGTTTCTGTTATATGTGTATAAATAACACATTATAAATTGTAAACTTCTAGAAGTTATCAATAGTACGACACACGCCCACAGATACATGGGGGGGGGGGGCTGGTGGGGTGGTGTTGCGTATTTCAGCAAATCGTAAAATGGCTTTTAGCACTAGTAACTTAGCCACACAGCGGTTAAGGCGTCCTCCTCCCCTCTCCTCTTGTAACTTGTATATGTGAGGAATAAGTCGACGACTTTATCATCTAACAGAACGAAATACGAAAGCGGACGAATGAGCATTTTGTATTTTATTAGGTAAAATCCTTCTGCTCACTGAAACCGTATCTACGGCCCTTAGTTTAGTACAGAGCCACCGGCTTATCGACTACGCCAGGGAGTTTTAAAACTTGGAATCCGCAAGAATAAAGAGTGTAGCTAGCTAACAAACTCGAATCATGCAGACACATACATCTTCAAGTGTATACTTGTTGGATCTAACTGTTGCCTGTAATTCTGTAAACTGGATTCAATAACTAACATATAACATTCGTATTTGTATGTTATCACTTACATTCGTACCAAATGTTTATATCTAGCAAATTTTATATGTTTGTATCACCCCGCGCCAACTTTCAGCTTGTGCATACATCATATTCCAAGTCAACTCTGCCAAGTTGAATTCTCGTAGACCAAGCGGCAGATTATGGCGCAGAAGACAATTACAGTAACAACAAAAAGAGAACGAGCCTTCCTTACGACGGACGGCAGCCATTTTCCGATACCCATCTTTCCATTATGATGGAGACGATTTTCTCAGAGTTATCTAAAAATTGGTTTTTAATCGAGTGAACTTCTTTTTCTGGCTACTATCATGTCTGTACAGGGCAAACAAGGTTCATCGGAATCTGTGGGGGTAAACGGTGTTTCAAACGGATAAAAGATGAAAGGTCCGATGGACGAGGAAGGAAGTAATGTACAAAGACGTGAAGATAAGGGAAGGTAGATAAGAAAAGACTGAATGAAAGAGAGATTGAAGTAGATTTGAAGTATTACAGACAAAACACAAATATATGTTTATTTTATCTAACAGTAAAAACATATTGTATAAGAGATATGCATAGATAGAGGGAAGGTAAGCTGGGGTGAAGTCAGAATCCTTGCAGTAACTGGTTGATTGTTCTGTTGTTTGTAACTGATTTAATGTTTGTTATTTTATTATATCTCGTCAGCTGCCTGTTTCCAGCAAGATTTATTTATGATGAACTCGATTTTATTATTAATAATTTTTTTTTTGATGGTCAAAGAACAGCAACTCTTAGGGAAAAAGTATCACAAGGGAGGATACAGCCAAGGAAAGAAAGACGAAAGTTTTGGATGCATAAACTCTGAATGCAAATCTTGATTGCTATCTCCCCATGATAAAATTATTCTGCGAGAAAACTTTATTACGGCCGAGAGGGTGAGATGATAATATTAATACAATAATAAAAACGAGAGCCATGGAAATGACATGATAAAGAGAGAGACGGAGACGTGGAGGGAGAAAATAGGATGAGTCGAGGGAACGAAATCGCATTGGAATCGCATTTATTTTAATCCAAGTTTTACATTGTTTGCTTGTGTCGTCTTTAAGCTTGCCTTCTTCAGGAGTATAGGGAGAGACAGAATCTATGCGTTGTTATGCGCATCTTTGTCAGTTTTAACTATTGCACGCCGACCAATACTTTACTTGATTTCTCTGTATAGGTTGAGGAATTGATTTGTACATCAATGTACATTTGTCTTGAATTATATAGATTAGATTACTTAAATATAGTTTGATTTGTATTTGTGCACTTGATCGATTGCTTGATCACGGCGAAGAGAGCGTGTATTGTATGTAGGGTACAGTAAGTGCAGAGCTGGCTACCTAATCTAGTTGTTCAACGTTCAATTCCTAGATGAGACGGATTGGTTTCCACTATGTCTGGCATAAACATAAATGTAATCTCCATCAGTGCTTTTCAAATTATTTCTGTAGGATTCTAGACTAGCATGGTATGGACATGTATGCAGATATGATTCCGTGTCAAAATACTGAAGGGAACCGTTGAAGGAAGGAGAAACAAAGAAGGGAAAATAAAGACGTGGACAGAGAACATCAAGGAATAGACAGGGCAAGATATTTCCTCATTTTTCCACATCGTTGAAGATAGAAACCGCTGGAGAACTCTGTGCTCAATCATCATCATGTTCTCCAGTGGGCTACAGCTATTTCAAGTAATGGGAGGGGGACATGAAGAAAAGTTCTGAAATTATGGATCAAATATTTCATTTATGGGCTGTAGGCCACATACTGTGAGTAACAAAATCATAAATAGGTTGTGGACCACAGACTGGTAAAGATAAGCTGAGATGTGAGTCAGTCCCATAGAACACGGCTCCCATAAGTGCTTGGCTGAGTCAGTCTCATAAAACATGGTTCCCATAAGTGCTTGGGTGATTCAGTCTCATAGAACATGGTTCCTATAAATGCTTGTCTGGTTAATCAATGTTTGGCCTGACAAGTATCGCCTACTGCACTTTCTCAGTAGCGATGTCGCCAATTCTCGACTTTTCTATAACATGAACCCCCTTACCATATTTTCTGCTGACTGTGTGAACCACGGGAGTAATTTGTATATAAAACGACAAATGACGAGTGTACTTCGGTCCTCCTCTCCTTGGTCGAATGACAACATTACACTTTCGCGGCTCCAATAATTGTAACCGTTTAAAGAATATTTTATAAGATGAAATTATGAACCTAGAAGAATGCATTTTAAAAATAAGGGAAAAAAGGCCACGGAAGAAAACTCGCCCGAATGATGCCACGAGGGAGAAAGAGTTGAGAACCACTGGTCTTGATCAATGGTTCTTAATCTTATTCCCTAAAATTCAACTTTCAGATGACATTTATTTACATTTCCTCTACAACTTTCATCTGTCATATATTTGGAAATTAACAACACCAATTGGAGTGAATTCAAATCGAATGATAAAATCAGAGACGAGACACATCAAAATTTCATCACAGATGTTATCAGAAAACGCCGTTGGTCCTACATCGGGCATGTCCTACGCGCAGACACCAACAGAATACACCACCAATCTCTAAATGGATACCAACAGACAAAATAGCAAGGGGTAGACCAAAAGAAACGCTCAGAAGAACAATACTTAGAGAAATTAAAACAACCAATATTCATACTATTCAAGAACTGCACAGAATAGCTTTGAACAGACAGAATTGGAGAGATCTGACCTCTGCCCTATGCGTTAACTTCAGCGCAAAAGGAAAATGAATGAATGAATGAATATTTGGAAATTCCCCATCAACTTTAGAGGACCTCAAATATCCTTTCAGGTGCGAACTAGTGTCATTTTTATGCAAGTAAACATCATGTTTTGGTCTTATTTCTTATACTAATTTTATAAATACACATACTCAGAGACGAAATACATATTCAGTAAGGGCTTAGGGGATTTTTATCTAAAAAAGCATTGTTCATTGCCTTTTTCGTGTATTTATATTATTTTCGTGGTTCGTTTTACCATTTTCGTGTCATTTTCGCATTTTCGTGCTGTTTAGTGACTTTTTCGGAAAAAGTCGAGGTAGGGGGTTGTTATGACAGGAAAAGGGGGCGGGCGCGTTATCAACCGAGTGCCTGAGTTCCTAGTAGTAAAATGGCTGAGTTCCTAGTAGTAAAACGCATATTCTGATTTCTTAAGGAGTGTATGATCATTTCTCCAAGCCCGATCTTCTCCCCTCCCCCAAACAAACAATATAAAAATCTACGGGCTTTTATATACGTGTCGAAAATAGTTTCAAGTGGATACTATTCTTCTGTGGTTTGTGGTTTAACCAAACAAAGGGAGCTATAATAAAGAAGTCCTACTATTTTATTATTCATAAAATACAAATTATTACTATATGTTGTATGACTTTTCTGTCATGACTTTCCTGTCATTATTTCTTGTCATAATTTTCTGTCATGACTTTCTGTTGTCATGATTTCCTGTCATGAATTTCTATCAACTGTGCTTCATTAACTACCTCCACCACTTATATTCTGTTACTATTAAACTGTTGCCCTTCACAATATAAAACTTAGGCCCTATTGACTAGTGGAAAAACAAGATCTCTATAATGACTCACATGATTATTCCCTTGTTTTTCTATGGATGTCACACGGTATAAACATCGTCCAATGAAAAACACAGGAACAGTCAAATGAGTAATTAAGAGGGCGTGTTTTCCATTTACCAGTAGGCCTTATACTTTAGAAGATCACGGTGCACCTCATATAAAAAGAGACTGATGAAAAGATACAGTTACAGATAGCAAAAATAGAGCAAACATTGAGCAGAGAAACAGTAGATAGAAAGCATGTCAACCAAACATGTAAATATAATGGGTTTATAAGTACCGTTAACTGCCAGCTACTGACTGTAACAGGTTCAAGTCTGGTGAAAGAAAGTGGGCGCTAGTTCCAGACCTGTTTCTATCTCCGTATACGCTAATGGCACGGACCAGATAGGAGCCGCAATCATGCTGGCTTCCGGTCAGGTAGTACTGTTTCTAACGTTAATTTAACCGTTTCTCGTCTTTAGTTGGATATCGGCTGTTGGTTACAAAATGTTTATCAGATATTCTTTGCTGCCAAATGTACACGTGTTATTAGTTTGGAGTTGAGTCGTGGGAGGTATATACGCCGATATGCTGGTCGCTGCCAAGCATTTGTTAAAGCAGCATAGCTTTATAAATGAAGGAGAATCTGTTGAACGTATCTCCAGCCACTAAAGAGATAATAGCAGTATGACCTACGAAGGCGCGCTATGCATATACGAACATGTGTATATTTGTATTGTATAGGTACATACATTTATTTAATTGTTTTCGGTACACATGAGTTGCGAGCTATAGAGATATAACATCCTTTCTTGTAATTTGCAAAAAATGAAATATTTTTTCAACTTCATTTTATACACATAAAACTAGAACTCTCAGAGACTAGAACTCTCATAATCCAGAACTCTCATAGACTAGAACTTTCAGAGACTAGAACTCTCAGAGACTGGAACTCTCAGAGACTAGAACTCTCAGAGACTGGAACTCTCAGAGTCTAGAACTCTCAGACTGGAACTCTCAGAGACTGGAACTCTCAGAGAGTAGAACTCTCAGAGAATAAAACTCTCAGAGATTTTAACTCTCAGAGACTAGAACTCTCGGACTGAAACTCTCAAAGACTAGATTTCTCAGAAACTAGAACTCTCAGAGAGTTTAACTCTCAGAGACTAGAACTCTCAGACTGGAACTCTCAGAGACTAGAACTCTCAGAGACTAGAACTCTCAGACTGGAACTCTCAGAGACTAGAACTCTCAGAGACTAGAACTCTCAGACTGGAACTCTCAGAGACTAGATCTCTCAGAGATTGTAACTCTCAGAGACTAGAACTCCCAGACTGAAACTCTCAGAGACTAGAACTCTCAGAGACTAGAACTCTCAGAGATTGTAACTCTCAGAGACTGGAACTCTCAGAGACTAGAACTCTCAGAGATTGTAACTCTCAGAGACTGGAACTCTCAGAGACTAGAACTCTCAGAGACTAGAACTCTCAGAGGTCGCAATATCTATGAGAAAAATTCTTCTACTCAGAGAGCGTAAACACATACTGCTATAGATGGTATCACATGGTGCTTCCATGAAAGGATATTATGACTATATATGAATGCCACATACTATGGTTTTGTTTTGTATATGATGTCTGGTCCGATTGGTCCACTGGTGAGATGTACAAGAATGTACACGCATGATGAGAACACGATAGTATTTGTGTACACGATTCCGGATTCAACAGTTTATCTGCGGAGAAAAACGGCTGCTAGAACCGTATCTGTGTAGCTCTTGTCAAAACTACAGAGTATACATAAAGTTGAGATTTTGTTGAAGTAACTTGTCAACATGATACATTTGTTGAAGTAACTTGTCAACATGATACATTTGTTGAAGTAACTTGTCAACATGATACATTTGTTGAAGTAACTTGTCAACATGATACATTTGTTGAAGTAAATCGTCAACATGATACATTTGTTGAAGTAACTTGTCAACATGATACATTTGTTGAAGTAACTCGTCAACATGATACATTTGTTGAAGTAACTCGTCAACATGATACATTTGTTGAAGTAACTTGTCAACATGATACATTTGTTGAAGTAACTCGTCAACATGATACATTTGTTGAAGTAACTCGTCAACATGATACATTTGTTGAAGTAACTCGTCAACATGATACATTTGTTGAAGTAACTTGTCAACATGATACATTTGTTGAAGTAAATCGTCAACATGATACATTTGTTGAAGTAACTTGTCAACATGATACATTTGTTGAAGTAACTTGTCAACATGATACATTTGTTGAAGTAACTCGTCAACATGATACATTTGTTGAAGTAACTTGTCAACATGATACATTTGTTGAAGTAAATCGTCAACATGATACATTTGTTGAAGTAAATCGTCAACATGATACATTTGTTGAAGTAACTTGTCAACATGATACATTTGTTGAAGTAACTTGTCAACATGATACATTTGTTGAAGTAAATCGTCAACATGATACATTTGTTGAAGTAACTTGTCAACATGATACATTTGTTGAAGTAACTTGTCAACATGATACATTTGTTGAAGTAACTTGTCAACATGATACATTTGTTGAAGTAACTTGTCAACATGATACATTTGTTGAAGTAACTTGTCAACATGATACATTTGTTGAAGTAACTTGTCAACATGATACATTTGTTGAAGTAACTTGTCAACATGATACATTTGTTGAAGTAACTCGTCAACATGATACATTTGTTGAAGTAACTTGTCAACATGATACATTTGTTGAAGTAACTTGTCAACATGATACATTTGTTGAAGTAACTTGTCAACATGATACATTTGTTGAAGTAACTTGTCAACATGATACATTTGTTGAAGTAACTCGTCAACATGATACATTTGTTGAAGTAACTTGTCAACATGATACATTTGTTGAAGTAACTTGTCAACATGATACATTTGTTGAAGTAACTTGTCAACATGATACATTTGTTGAAGTAACTCGTCAACATGATACATTTGTTGAAGTAACTTGTCAACATGATACATTTGTTGAAGTAACTTGTCAACATGATACATTTGTTGAAGTAACTTGTCAACATGATACATTTGTTGAAGTAACTTGTCAACATGATACATTTGTTGAAGTAACTCGTCAACATGATACATTTGTTGAAGTAACTTGTCAACATGATACATTTGTTGAAGTAACTGGTCAACATGATACATTTGTTGAAGTAACTCGTCAACATGATACATTTGTTGAAGTAAATCGTCAACATGATACATTTGTTGAAGTAACTGGTCAACATGATACATTTGTTGAAGTAACTCGTCAACATGATACATTTGTTGAAGTAACTTGTCAACATGATACATTTGTTGAAGTAACTCGTCAACATGATACATTTGTTGAAGTAACTCGTCAACATGATACATTTGTTGAAGTAACTTGTCAACATGATACATTTGTTGAAGTAACTCGTCAACATGATACATTTGTTGAAGTAAATCGTCAACATGATACATTTGTTGAAGTAAATCGTCAACATGATACATTTGTTGAAGTAACTTGTCAACATGATACATTTGTTGAAGTAAATCGTCAACATGATACATTTGTTGAAGTAAATCGTCAACATGATACATTTGTTGAAGTAACTTGTCAACATGATACATTTGTTGAAGTAACTTGTCAACATGATACATTTGTTGAAGTAACTTGTCAACATGATACATTTGTTGAAGTAAATCGTCAACATGATACATTTGTTGAAGTAACTTGTCAACATGATACATTTGTTGAAGTAACTTGTCAACATGATACATTTGTTGAAGTAACTCGTCAACATGATACATTTGTTGAAGTAACTTGTCAACATGATACACTTGTTGAAGTAACTGGTCAACATGATACATTTGTTGAAGTAACTCGTCAACATGATACATTTGTTGAAGTAAATCGTCAACATGATACATTTGTTGAAGTAACTGGTCAACATGATACATTTGTTGAAGTAACTCGTCAACATGATACATTTGTTGAAGTAACTTGTCAACATGATACATTTGTTGAAGTAACTTGTCAACATGATACATTTGTTGAAGTAACTTGTCAACATGATACATTTGTTGAAGTAACTTGTCAACATGATACATTTGTTGAAGTAACTCGTCAACATGATACATTTGTTGAAGTAACTGGTCAACATGATACATTTGTTGAAGTAACTCGTCAACATGATACATTTGTTGAAGTAACTCGTCAACATGATACATTTGTTGAAGTAACTTGTCAACATGATACATTTGTTGAAGTAACTGGTCAACATGATACATTTGTTGAAGTAACTTGTCAACATGATACATTTGTTGAAGTAACTCGTCAACATGATACATTTGTTGAAGTAACTCGTCAACATGATACATTTGTTGAAGTAACTCGTCAACATGATACATTTGTTGAAGTAACTTGTCAACATGATACATTTGTTGAAGTAAATCGTCAACATGATACATTTGTTGAAGTAACTTGTCAACATGATACATTTGTTGAAGTAACTTGTCAACATGATACATTTGTTGAAGTAACTCGTCAACATGATACATTTGTTGAAGTAAATCGTCAACATGATACATTTGTTGAAGTAAATCGTCAACATGATACATTTGTTGAAGTAACTTGTCAACATGATACATTTGTTGAAGTAACTTGTCAACATGATACATTTGTTGAAGTAAATCGTCAACATGATACATTTGTTGAAGTAACTTGTCAACATGATACATTTGTTGAAGTAACTTGTCAACATGATACATTTGTTGAAGTAACTTGTCAACATGATACATTTGTTGAAGTAACTTGTCAACATGATACATTTGTTGAAGTAACTTGTCAACATGATACATTTGTTGAAGTAACTTGTCAACATGATACATTTGTTGAAGTAACTTGTCAACATGATACATTTGTTGAAGTAACTCGTCAACATGATACATTTGTTGAAGTAACTTGTCAACATGATACATTTGTTGAAGTAACTTGTCAACATGATACATTTGTTGAAGTAACTTGTCAACATGATACATTTGTTGAAGTAACTTGTCAACATGATACATTTGTTGAAGTAACTCGTCAACATGATACATTTGTTGAAGTAACTTGTCAACATGATACATTTGTTGAAGTAACTTGTCAACATGATACATTTGTTGAAGTAACTTGTCAACATGATACATTTGTTGAAGTAACTCGTCAACATGATACATTTGTTGAAGTAACTTGTCAACATGATACATTTGTTGAAGTAACTTGTCAACATGATACATTTGTTGAAGTAACTTGTCAACATGATACATTTGTTGAAGTAACTTGTCAACATGATACATTTGTTGAAGTAACTCGTCAACATGATACATTTGTTGAAGTAACTTGTCAACATGATACATTTGTTGAAGTAACTGGTCAACATGATACATTTGTTGAAGTAACTCGTCAACATGATACATTTGTTGAAGTAAATCGTCAACATGATACATTTGTTGAAGTAACTGGTCAACATGATACATTTGTTGAAGTAACTCGTCAACATGATACATTTGTTGAAGTAACTTGTCAACATGATACATTTGTTGAAGTAACTCGTCAACATGATACATTTGTTGAAGTAACTCGTCAACATGATACATTTGTTGAAGTAACTTGTCAACATGATACATTTGTTGAAGTAACTCGTCAACATGATACATTTGTTGAAGTAAATCGTCAACATGATACATTTGTTGAAGTAAATCGTCAACATGATACATTTGTTGAAGTAACTTGTCAACATGATACATTTGTTGAAGTAAATCGTCAACATGATACATTTGTTGAAGTAAATCGTCAACATGATACATTTGTTGAAGTAACTTGTCAACATGATACATTTGTTGAAGTAACTTGTCAACATGATACATTTGTTGAAGTAACTTGTCAACATGATACATTTGTTGAAGTAAATCGTCAACATGATACATTTGTTGAAGTAACTTGTCAACATGATACATTTGTTGAAGTAACTTGTCAACATGATACATTTGTTGAAGTAACTCGTCAACATGATACATTTGTTGAAGTAACTTGTCAACATGATACACTTGTTGAAGTAACTGGTCAACATGATACATTTGTTGAAGTAACTCGTCAACATGATACATTTGTTGAAGTAAATCGTCAACATGATACATTTGTTGAAGTAACTGGTCAACATGATACATTTGTTGAAGTAACTCGTCAACATGATACATTTGTTGAAGTAACTTGTCAACATGATACATTTGTTGAAGTAACTTGTCAACATGATACATTTGTTGAAGTAACTTGTCAACATGATACATTTGTTGAAGTAACTTGTCAACATGATACATTTGTTGAAGTAACTCGTCAACATGATACATTTGTTGAAGTAACTGGTCAACATGATACATTTGTTGAAGTAACTCGTCAACATGATACATTTGTTGAAGTAACTCGTCAACATGATACATTTGTTGAAGTAACTTGTCAACATGATACATTTGTTGAAGTAACTGGTCAACATGATACATTTGTTGAAGTAACTCGTCAACATGATACATTTGTTGAAGTAAATCGTCAACATGATACATTTGTTGAAGTAACTGGTCAACATGATACATTTGTTGAAGTAACTCGTCAACATGATACATTTGTTGAAGTAAATCGTCAACATGATACATTTGTTGAAGTAACTTGTCAACATGATACATTTGTTGAAGTAACTTGTCAACATGATACATTTGTTGAAGTAACTTGTCAACATGATACATTTGTTGAAGTAACTCGTCAACATGATACATTTGTTGAAGTAACTTGTCAACATGATACATTTGTTGAAGTAACTCGTCAACATGATACATTTGTTGAAGTAACTTGTCAACATGATACATTTGTTGAAGTAACTCGTCAACATGATACATTTGTTGAAGTAACTCGTCAACATGATACATTTGTTGAAGTAAATCGTCAACATGATACATTTGTTGAAGTAAATCGTCAACATGATACATTTGTTGAAGTAACTCGTCAACATGATACATTTGTTGAAGTAACTTGTCAACATGATACATTTGTTGAAGTAACTTGTCAACATGATACATTTGTTGAAGTAACTCGTCAACATGATACATTTGTTGAAGTAACTTGTCAACATGATACATTTGTTGAAGTAAATCGTCAACATGATACATTTGTTGAAGTAAATCGTCAACATGATACATTTGTTGAAGTAACTTGTCAACATGATACATTTGTTGAAGTAACTTGTCAACATGATACATTTGTTGAAGTAAATCGTCAACATGATACATTTGTTGAAGTAACTTGTCAACATGATACATTTGTTGAAGTAACTTGTCAACATGATACATTTGTTGAAGTAACTTGTCAACATGATACATTTGTTGAAGTAACTTGTCAACATGATACATTTGTTGAAGTAACTTGTCAACATGATACATTTGTTGAAGTAACTTGTCAACATGATACATTTGTTGAAGTAACTTGTCAACATGATACATTTGTTGAAGTAACTCGTCAACATGATACATTTGTTGAAGTAACTTGTCAATATGATACATTTGTTGAAGTAACTTGTCAACATGATACATTTGTTGAAGTAACTTGTCAACATGATACATTTGTTGAAGTAACTTGTCAACATGATACATTTGTTGAAGTAACTTGTCAACATGATACATTTGTTGAAGTAACTTGTCAACATGATACATTTGTTGAAGTAACTTGTCAACATGATACATTTGTTGAAGTAACTTGTCAACATGATACATTTGTTGAAGTAACTCGTCAACATGATACATTTGTTGAAGTAACTTGTCAACATGATACATTTGTTGAAGTAACTTGTCAACATGATACATTTGTTGAAGTAACTTGTCAACATGATACATTTGTTGAAGTAACTTGTCAACATGATACATTTGTTGAAGTAACTCGTCAACATGATACATTTGTTGAAGTAACTTGTCAACATGATACATTTGTTGAAGTAACTGGTCAACATGATACATTTGTTGAAGTAACTCGTCAACATGATACATTTGTTGAAGTAAATCGTCAACATGATACATTTGTTGAAGTAACTGGTCAACATGATACATTTGTTGAAGTAACTCGTCAACATGATACATTTGTTGAAGTAACTTGTCAACATGATACATTTGTTGAAGTAACTCGTCAACATGATACATTTGTTGAAGTAACTCGTCAACATGATACATTTGTTGAAGTAACTTGTCAACATGATACATTTGTTGAAGTAACTCGTCAACATGATACATTTGTTGAAGTAAATCGTCAACATGATACATTTGTTGAAGTAAATCGTCAACATGATACATTTGTTGAAGTAACTTGTCAACATGATACATTTGTTGAAGTAAATCGTCAACATGATACATTTGTTGAAGTAAATCGTCAACATGATACATTTGTTGAAGTAACTTGTCAACATGATACATTTGTTGAAGTAACTTGTCAACATGATACATTTGTTGAAGTAACTTGTCAACATGATACATTTGTTGAAGTAAATCGTCAACATGATACATTTGTTGAAGTAACTTGTCAACATGATACATTTGTTGAAGTAACTTGTCAACATGATACATTTGTTGAAGTAACTCGTCAACATGATACATTTGTTGAAGTAACTTGTCAACATGATACATTTGTTGAAGTAACTGGTCAACATGATACATTTGTTGAAGTAACTCGTCAACATGATACATTTGTTGAAGTAAATCGTCAACATGATACATTTGTTGAAGTAACTGGTCAACATGATACATTTGTTGAAGTAACTCGTCAACATGATACATTTGTTGAAGTAACTTGTCAACATGATACATTTGTTGAAGTAACTTGTCAACATGATACATTTGTTGAAGTAACTTGTCAACATGATACATTTGTTGAAGTAACTTGTCAACATGATACATTTGTTGAAGTAACTCGTCAACATGATACATTTGTTGAAGTAACTTGTCAACATGATACATTTGTTGAAGTAACTTGTCAACATGATACATTTGTTGAAGTAACTCGTCAACATGATACATTTGTTGAAGTAACTTGTCAACATGATACATTTGTTGAAGTAACTTGTCAACATGATACATTTGTTGAAGTAACTTGTCAACATGATACATTTGTTGAAGTAACTGGTCAACATGATACATTTGTTGAAGTAACTCGTCAACATGATACATTTGTTGAAGTAACTCGTCAACATGATACATTTGTTGAAGTAACTTGTCAACATGATACATTTGTTGAAGTAACTGGTCAACATGATACATTTGTTGAAGTAACTTGTCAACATGATACATTTGTTGAAGTAACTCGTCAACATGATATATTTGTTGAAGTAAATCGTCAACATGATACATTTGTTGAAGTAACTGGTCAACATGATACATTTGTTGAAGTAACTCGTCAACATGATACATTTGTTGAAGTAAATCGTCAACATGATACATTTGTTGAAGTAACTTGTCAACATGATACATTTGTTGAAGTAACTTGTCAACATGATACATTTGTTGAAGTAACTTGTCAACATGATACATTTGTTGAAGTAACTCGTCAACATGATACATTTGTTGAAGTAACTTGTCAACATGATACATTTGTTGAAGTAACTCGTCAACATGATACATTTGTTGAAGTAACTTGTCAACATGATACATTTGTTGAAGTAACTCGTCAACATGATACATTTGTTGAAGTAACTCGTCAACATGATACATTTGTTGAAGTAAATCGTCAACATGATACATTTGTTGAAGTAAATCGTCAACATGATACATTTGTTGAAGTAACTCGTCAACATGATACATTTGTTGAAGTAACTTGTCAACATGATACATTTGTTGAAGTAACTTGTCAACATGATACATTTGTTGAAGTAACTTGTCAACATGATACATTTGTTGAAGTAACTCGTCAACATGATACATTTGTTGAAGTAACTCGTCAACATGATACATTTGTTGAAGTAACTCGTCAACATGATACATTTGTTGAAGTAAATCGTCAACATGATACATTTGTTGAAGTAACTCGTCAACATGATACATTTGTTGAAGTAACTTGTCAACATGATACATTTGTTGAAGTAACTTGTCAACATGATACATTTGTTGAAGTAACTCGTCAACATGATACATTTGTTGAAGTAACTTGTCAACATGATACATTTGTTGAAGTAACTTGTCAACATGATACATTTGTTGAAGTAACTTGTCAACATGATACATTTGTTGAAGTAAATCGTCAACATGATACATTTGTTGAAGTAACTCGTCAACATGATACATTTGTTGAAGTAACTTGTCAACATGATACATTTGTTGAAGTAACTTGTCAACATGATACATTTGTTGAAGTAACTTGTCAACATGATACATTTGTTGAAGTAACTCGTCAACATGATACATTTGTTGAAGTAACTCGTCAACATGATACATTTGTTGAAGTAACTCGTCAACATGATACATTTGTTGAAGTAAATCGTCAACATGATACATTTGTTGAAGTAACTCGTCAACATGATACATTTGTTGAAGTAACTTGTCAACATGATACATTTGTTGAAGTAACTTGTCAACATGATACATTTGTTGAAGTAACTTGTCAACATGATACATTTGTTGAAGTAACTCGTCAACATGATACATTTGTTGAAGTAACTTGTCAACATGATACATTTGTTGAAGTAACTTGTCAACATGATACATTTGTTGAAGTAAATCGTCAACATGATACATTTGTTGAAGTAACTCGTCAACATGATACATTTGTTGAAGTAACTTGTCAACATGATACATTTGTTGAAGTAACTTGTCAACATGATACATTTGTTGAAGTAACTTGTCAACATGATACATTTGTTGAAGTAACTTGTCAACATGATACATTTGTTGAAGTAACTTGTCAACATGATACATTTGTTGAAGTAACTCGTCAACATGATACATTTGTTGAAGTAACTTGTCAACATGATACATTTGTTGAAGTAACTCGTCAACATGATACATTTGTTGAAGTAACTTGTCAACATGATACATTTGTTGAAGTAACTCGTCAACATGATACATTTGTTGAAGTAACTTGTCAACATGATACATTTGTTGAAGTAACTTGTCAACATGATACATTTGTTGAAGTAACTTGTCAACATGATACATTTGTTGAAGTAACTTGTCAACATGATACATTTGTTGAAGTAACTTGTCAACATGATACATTTGTTGAAGTAAATCGTCAACATGATACATTTGTTGAAGTAACTCGTCAACATGATACATTTGTTGAAGTAACTCGTCAACATGATACATTTGTTGAAGTAACTTGTCAACATGATACATTTGTTGAAGTAACTTGTCAACATGATACATTTGTTGAAGTAACTTGTCAACATGATACATTTGTTGAAGTAACTTGTCAACATGATACATTTGTTGAAGTAACTTGTCAACATGATACATTTGTTGAAGTAAATCGTCAACATGATACATTTGTTGAAGTAACTTGTCAACATGATACATTTGTTGAAGTAAATCGTCAACATGATACATTTGTTGATGTAACTGGTCAACATGATACATTTGTTGAAGTAACTTGTCAACATGATACATTTGTTGAAGTAACTCGTCAACATGATACATTTGTTGAAGTAACTTGTCAACATGATACATTTGTTGAAGTAACTTGTCAACATGATACATTTGTTGAAGTAACTTGTCAACATGATACATTTGTTGAAGTAACTTGTCAACATGATACATTTGTTGAAGTAACTCGTCAACATGATACATTTGTTGAAGTAACTCGTCAACATGATACATTTGTTGAAGTAACTCGTCAACATGATACATTTGTTGAAGTAAATCGTCAACATGATACATTTGTTGAAGTAACTCGTCAACATGATACATTTGTTGAAGTAACTTGTCAACATGATACATTTGTTGAAGTAACTTGTCAACATGATACATGTGTTGAAGTAACTTGTCAACATGATACATTTGTTGAAGTAACTCGTCAACATGATACATTTGTTGAAGTAACTTGTCAACATGATACATTTGTTGAAGTAACTTGTCAACATGATACATTTGTTGAAGTAAATCGTCAACATGATACATTTGTTGAAGTAACTCGTCAACATGATACATTTGTTGAAGTAACTTGTCAACATGATACATTTGTTGAAGTAACTTGTCAACATGATACATTTGTTGAAGTAACTTGTCAACATGATACATTTGTTGAAGTAACTTGTCAACATGATACATTTGTTGAAGTAACTTGTCAACATGATACATTTGTTGAAGTAACTCGTCAACATGATACATTTGTTGAAGTAACTTGTCAACATGATACATTTGTTGAAGTAACTCGTCAACATGATACATTTGTTGAAGTAACTTGTCAACATGATACATTTGTTGAAGTAACTCGTCAACATGATACATTTGTTGAAGTAACTTGTCAACATGATACATTTGTTGAAGTAACTTGTCAACATGATACATTTGTTGAAGTAACTTGTCAACATGATACATTTGTTGAAGTAACTTGTCAACATGATACATTTGTTGAAGTAACTTGTCAACATGATACATTTGTTGAAGTAAATCGTCAACATGATACATTTGTTGAAGTAACTCGTCAACATGATACATTTGTTGAAGTAACTCGTCAACATGATACATTTGTTGAAGTAACTTGTCAACATGATACATTTGTTGAAGTAACTTGTCAACATGATACATTTGTTGAAGTAACTTGTCAACATGATACATTTGTTGAAGTAACTTGTCAACATGATACATTTGTTGAAGTAACTTGTCAACATGATACATTTGTTGAAGTAAATCGTCAACATGATACATTTGTTGAAGTAACTTGTCAACATGATACATTTGTTGAAGTAAATCGTCAACATGATACATTTGTTGATGTAACTGGTCAACATGATACATTTGTTGAAGTAACTTGTCAACATGATACATTTGTTGAAGTAACTCGTCAACATGATACATTTGTTGAAGTAACTCGTCAACATGATACATTTGTTGAAGTAACTTGTCAACATGATACATTTGTTGAAGTAACTCGTCAACATTATACATTTGTTGAAGTAACTCGTCAACATGATACATTTGTTGAAGTAACTTGTCAACATGATACATTTGTTGAAGTAACTTGTCAACATGATACATTTGTTGAAGTAACTTGTCAACATGATACATTTGTTGAAGTAACTTGTCAACATGATACATTTGTTGAAGTAACTTGTCAACATGATACATTTGTTGAAGTAACTTGTCAACATGATACATTTGTTGAAGTAACTGGTCAACATGATACATTTGTTGAAGTAACTTGTCAACATGATACATTTGTTGAAGTAACTCGTCAACATGATACATTTGTTGAAGTAACTCGTCAACATGATACATTTGTTGAAGTAACTCGTCAACATGATACATTTGTTGAAGTAACTCGTCAACATGATACATTTGTTGAAGTAACTGGTCAACATGATACATTTGTTGAAGTAACTTGTCAACATGATACATTTGTTGAAGTAACTTGTCAACATGATACATTTGTTGAAGTAACTTGTCAACATGATACATTTGTTGAAGTAACTCGTCAACATGATACATTTGTTGAAGTAACTGGTCAACATGATACATTTGTTGAAGTAACTTGTCAACATGATACATTTGTTGAAGTAACTCGTCAACATGATACATTTGTTGAAGTAACTCGTCAACATGATACATTTGTTGAAGTAAATCGTCAACATGATACATTTGTTGAAGTAAATAGTCAACATGATACATTTGTTGAAGTAAATCGTCAACATGATACATTTGTTGAAGTAACTGGTCAACATGATACATTTGTTGAAGTAACTGGTCAACATGATACATTTGTTGAAGTAACTTGTCAACATGATACATTTGTTGAAGTAACTTGTCAACATGATACATTTGTTGAAGTAAATCGTCAACATGATACATTTGTTGAAGTAACTGGTCAACATGATACATTTGTTGAAGTAACTGGTCAACATGATACATTTGTTGAAGTAACTTGTCAACATGATACATTTGTTGAAGTAACTTGTCAACATGATACATTTGTTGAAGTAAATCGTCAACATGATACATTTGTTGAAGTAACTGGTCAACATGATACATTTGTTGAAGTAACTCGTCAACATGATACATTTGTTGAAGTAACTCGTCAACATGATACATTTGTTGAAGTAACTCGTCAACATGATACATTTGTTGAAGTAACTTGTCAACATGATACATTTGTTGAAGTAACTTGTCAACATGATACATTTGTTGAAGTAACTCGTCAACATGATACATTTGTTGAAGTAACTCGTCAACATGAAACATTTGTTGAAGTAACTTGTCAACATGATACATTTGTTGAAGTAACTCGTCAACATGATACATTTGTTGAAGTAACTCGTCAACATGATACATTTGTTGAAGTAACTTGTCAACATGATACATTTGTTGAAGTAACTCGTCAACATGATACATTTGTTGAAGTAACTTGTCAACATGATACATTTGTTGAAGTAACTTGTCAACATGATACATTTGTTGAAGTAACTTGTCAACATGATACATTTGTTGAAGTAACTTGTCAACATGATACATTTGTTGAAGTAACTTGTCAACATGATACATTTGTTGAAGTAACTTGTCAACATGATACATTTGTTGAAGTAACTTGTCAACATGATACATTTGTTGAAGTAACTTGTCAACATGATACATTTGTTGAAGTAGCTTGTCAACATGATACATTTGTTGAAGTAACTGGTCAACATGATACATTTGTTGAAGTAACTCGTCAACATGATACATTTGTTGAAGTAACTTGTCAACATGATACATTTGTTGAAGTAACTTGTCAACATGATACATTTGATGGGGGAGTTCGTCTCATGCCACAAGTATCAGGTTAATGGCACATCTTGTTACGCAAATTCGATTTATACTCACAATGTTATGATTTTCCTGTAAAGGGTGAATGTTTGAATGTGTGTGTGTGTGTAAATAAAATGATTTTGTGACTTTACTGCAGAGTAGCTATCTTTTTTTTTATGTGAGGCTAGTTTGAACGTTTTACATTTTGGTTTGGGCAAGTAAGCTTTTTTTATAAATATTGATACAACAATGAAAATAATAAATATATGATAAAATTGGACACGGCTATTATGTGTATACATTTCCAATTAAAGTCAACTGCGCGAAGACAATTGCCTTTGGCCTCCGTGGGATAAAGGTTAAAAAGAAAAGGACCAAATCTAAGAAGTATTTCCAAAGCTCAGAAACAATTGTATTTAAATCATCCGGACGGGCCATCCAGCCACCTGCTTCCTGTTTAGGGTTGTTACCCAACACTGGAACATTTATCCCTTAACATTGGTGATACCGGCCAGATTTTGCTTATCCCAACTGTACTATGAAAAGTTAATAGACTTGATTTGTATTTTTGTTCTCATAATTTCACAACTAGTTTTGCTTGTACTTAACACATTTTATTGGCTTTATTTGAAATTTTCAAACAATCGACCAGGGCTGGAACTAAAGTGAATTCATTTAGTGTGTAATATCTACGATTTCTGTTGTTTTTAAAAATTTCATTTTCCGTCTGTTAGTGAATCTCATTGTTGTCAATACTTATCCAGCGAATGGTTATGTTTTATAAGTTAAGGCGCTGCCTATCCGGACGTATCTGGCATCCTTGAGGTTATTAAGATTACGCGTATCAAGAACAGGACCGTCAGTTTCGTAAATGAAATCGGTTATTCAGGCGCAACTTTGTCATGGCGCAAGGGTTTCTTAGTGCTGGTTACTTGTTCGTTTATACTATAGATGGTGTTCTGACGCCGTTGTCTATCTCCACCTCTCTCTCTCTCTCTCTCTCTGTCATCTAATTAAAGTGGTTCCGATAATAAGTAGCTAGTGGTCAGGAGTGATGGAATTTGTGAGTGAGTATGCGAATTATGGAACGACATGTTTTAAAGAAGTGAATTAGTGAATTATAGAGATTCATGTTGAAATTAGGAGTAAGGAAGTGAATTATAGAGATTCATCTTGAAATTTGAGAGTGATGTAATGAATAAGTGAATTTGTGACAGTCATGTTGACATTTGATGCTTGAAAAAAAAATAATTTCCTATGTTTTTCGTTCTGTAAGCTTCTTTTCCCCCCATTGCTGTATACGCGAGACAATAACAGTGTCACAGCTGTACACAATAATTTTCTACTATACGAACGCACTCCTCCCGTTCTATCACGCGCTAATTCTAGTTTCCAAGCATTGTTTGAACTCAACAGTTTTGCGGCGAGCCTGTGGGCAGATATATTAATACGAACATAGAGTCTTTCAGGAATGAATGACGCATGTATAGACCGACAGAGCATAATGAACAATGGATAAACATGCCAGCTTGTGTTTGCTATCAAAGGTGCATTGTGCACTGTTTGCAACCGGTTATCACTAAAATTAATCTGAAAATCTCAGAGGCTAACTCTCAAACTGAGTGTAGACGGAATACGAGTGTAGAACGAGGCAAAATAGTGCGAATAGACGGAATACGAGTGTAGAACGAGGCAAAATAGTGCGGATCAAAACTAGTTTTGGTGGAGTATGTACATTTCGTATGTGGTAATACTGTGCATAGCTAGAAGTCATTTTTAGTCATCGACGTTTCGAGTAAATACCTTCTGATATGGTTTTCAATAGCAGTCTGTTAGAAACAGTAAACAAAAATTATGGATTTAGGCTTCATTCTTCTTTTTCCAATTGTTCTTATTCTAACCCGAGCTGTGAGTTTTCACTCCTGTGCAGCCAATGTTACTTTGTAAGTTATGTTTTGTGTTTTTTTTTGTAGTTTATAAATTTATGGTCATGGCAAATATTTGCGCAGGTGTTCAGTAAATCTTTGCGTGATGTGTAAGTCATGCTAACAGACAAATTACGATGCAGGGGCTAGCCTTCTCGCGATATGCCTACAGATGTCCACCGTTTACCAGAAATGATAAACTGGAAAAATGTATTCCAGTGCTTAAGTAGGATGTGTCGGTTAATTGGCTGAAATAAAACTGTGACACAATACATCCCCGTTCTCTGGACTACATTATGCTATAATTGAATAGGGCCATTGTACAGTTACAGGAACAATCTAGTGCCTGTTTGAGAACAAGCGATAGAGAAATATGAACACAGTCATAACAAGAAGCCAGTTTAAAATTAGATTGGCTCATTATTATTGTTTGTTGGCAGATATTAATTATCAGAAAAAGTCAGCTCTTTATCACGGAGACGGGATTTAGTTCGGCCAACAAAAACTGGAAACTAAGAATGGTAGGGTCATCCCGTACAACCAGCAGAACCACTGTCTTATTCTGGCAAGAACAAATGCTGAAATCGGAGGTACCAGCCCCCATGGAGACATGCAACTCTCTTAGGTCTAATGCGACTAGACAGCATAACACTTTCCATTGTTTCTCTTAGAATATTAGCACCAAGTCCTTCAGTGATTAACCTTTCTCCTCTCCTTCTTTGTCTAACACTGAACTATCTCTGCAACAATCCACAAACATTTAGATCACATTACGTCCATGATGAAATTTAGTTGTACAATATGAGTGTGTTTTCACTCTGAATCTCTGGAGAGTCGTCTTTCCTGCTGTAATGTGTTGATAAGTCTGGACTTCATCATTTAATGTGTTCCTTATCAAACTCCTGTTATGTTCGGAATGTTGTGTGTCATAGTTGTACAGCATGGCTGTGGTATGCCTACCACGTTTATCTGCGTATTTATGACTAACACTTCGGACTTCATGTATTTTAATCACTTTGACCTATGGTTGGAATGGCTGAGTCCACCCCAAGCTTTCCTTATTTGCTTCTTACGCGTGCATGACAGAACAATGTACTTGTTATTCTTTGCTACAATTTCGGACCTTGGCAATACAAGGGAAATAATTCACTACAAATAAATGGAGAAACTCTCGGTTTACAGAACGGGCGTAAATGTCTAAGTGACGGTTTTAGCAGATTTGTAGGGAACATTTATTATTATCATCCTCGTGTTCCGTGCCGACTGCCTCCAACGATCATGAATCTCCAGAACTCAACATTTACAATATATTTTACCGGACCGTGCGGTAGATTTTCTTTGTGTGATGCAAGTCTTCGAAATGCCGACCCCAAACATATTTTTATTGGTGCCGACTGATATTTTATATGAATCATTTTTGGCTCTTTGCCATACCACAATGTAAAACCATCTAATTTTCCCCCAGGCTGTCGTCCTCAGTCTCTCTTGACTTCGATCTTTGCCCGTTGTAACTATGTTCTCTAGATCTTCTTATCTCACGACGTGTCCGTCCATACAATCAGAGACAAACAGAGACACTATTGTATGTCTCTGATATTGTTCGGTAACCTCCGTATCGCCATTTGCTCTCTCATGTCACCCACAGTATTGTATAAAATAACATCTATGTTGCCACTGCTCTATAGAACCACGTCAATGTTGTCAGTGTTTAATAGAACCACATCTCCGTCGTCAGTGTTCTATAGAACCACATCAATGTTGTCAGTGTTTAATAGAACCACATCTCTGTTGTCAGTGTTCCATAGAACCAGATCTCTGTTGTCAGTGTTTAATAGAACCACATCTCTGTTGTCAGTGTTCCATAGAACCAGATCTCTGTTTTCAGTGTTCTATAGAAATACTTCTATGTTGTCAGTGTTCTATAGAATTTCATCTTTCAATAAAATTGAGAAATTATTTTTTTGTATGAAATTACAAATTATTAAAATTCTTGCATGGACCAAAATGTGCTCAATTTACTACTATTGATATCGGAAGAAATAATCTTTCCATAGTGACAAATTATAAAATAAAATACAAATAGAATTGTGTTTCCAGCCCCATGTCGAATAATATCATACACATAAACGCACAGGTTATTCCATCAGTGGAACTACAACTGCTAAATACACATACTTCATTCACTTCCAACGTGTATTCAATTTCCCAAATATTTTCATTTTCTGCCGGATACTTCTCTAACCGAGCGATTTATCGCGTCTTCATTTATCCTTCACTCCCTCATTCCCCTTCACTCCCTCATTCCCCTATGTTTATTGGTATTGCCATGTCAGATTTGAACTAGAAACCTGACAGTCTCATCATCGAACCTATAGCATCCTGATACTGTTTCGGTTCTCCAACGAAAAAATGATTAAGTTGTAAATGAAATTTTACAGTACTTGAAGAAGATAAGAACAAATAAAATTTGATTGGTTTTTTTCGAGTTATGTTAGGTATGTCTTCGATCTCCCTCTATTTGTTTTATATATTGTACAGAGTGTCTATAAAATCACGGCGCACTAAATTTGAAAGGAAATATATAGACTCGATATGATGTCATATACAGCTGTGGACATATATGTGTGAGCCGCGTTAGCGCAGTGGTTAGCGCACTGGCGTCGCATATTAGTAGTCCTGGGTTCATTCCCCAGCTTAGGCGGAAATGTTTTCAGATTGCAACGGCTCCCAGGTCGACCCAGCCTTAAATGGGTACCGGATTAATCCGGGAAGTAAAGACTGCGAGGGAGAGGAGATGGCTACCGCCCTCATTTGCAGAGCCTGTGAAATGTAAGATCGCTAACATCTCACACCTCTACGGCATTAATAAATGCTATGGGTTACTTTACTTTTTACTTTATGTGGCAATCTCGACATTTGAATTCTAGTTTTGGGAGCAAAGAATAAGACAACTGTCTTCTTTCCAAACATGTTGTACGAGATGACTAAGTTGGGGATAGGCTGACAACATGTCCTGCACAAATAGTCATCATTGCCGCAACATGTTTCCTGCACAAATAGTCATCATTGCCGCAACATGTTTCCTGCACAAATAGTCATCATTGCCGCAACATGTGTCCTGCACAAATAGTCATCATTGCCGCAACATGTTTCCTGCACAAATAGTCATCATTGCCGCAACATGTTTCCTGCACAAATAGTCATCATTGCCGCAACATGTCTCTACACTATATGAGTAAGTAACACACCCGTGTAAGACCCCCCCCCCCTCGACGACGGATGCAATAGTACACATTTACCTTATTTTTTCTGAGTACTTGCCTTGGCTAAGTGGTCAGTATAATATGTTCTTTATATTGGCTTTATACCTTTCTGCCTTGCAGCGTCAGGGGTAGAAGAGTTCTCTGGAGATGGCTTTTTGTGTGCTTCACATACGTATGTTTTCGTTGACTCTTCTATTTCTGTAGTCCATCGTTTGCAAGGTATGTCCCTTCGTAATGTGTTTGTTTACGTTATATGTTTGTAAGGAACAGGCGTGTGTGTATTTATATTCACGTTCTATGTCTGTAGGGAGTAGGTGTGTGTGTTTATATTCACGTTCTATGTCTGTAGGGAGAAAAAAAAAGGTATAACTCTTGCAGCTTCTTGTGAATGCACAGGTCAGAGTAACACACCCAGAACATTAAAAATACCTTATATGGAAGTCTATACCAACTACAGAGGAACCTGCATGTCAGCCTACTGGCATGTGCTGCTCAAGATTTCAAACTCACAGCACTGGTTAGCAACTGAAGAAAATATCAGAAATGTTTATTGTAAGATGAATCACAGCCACAGTAGCTTTTAGTGCCTTTGATTTGAATGTTGCGTTTCTATTCTAACCTATCTTTCAAAATTATTTCAAAAGCCCTTGCAGCTTTCTGCCTGTGTCGACTTCATTAGCCTTCGGTAGAATGTTCCCATCAATTGTGTTAAACGAAATAAGTCTTTATTGATGCCGTACAGATATCTTTGTATCACATGATGCCGTACAGATATCTTTGTATCACATTAGTGACCTGTGTCTAACTACATTCTGAAAGACATCTTTGTATTTTATTAGTGGTTTTCACTGTGTCGTATTGCCAGGTTGTTTTATTGATTTATTTTGATATCACGTATACCTATCTCTGTTCATTTTGATATTTGCTGTGTGTTACCCAGGCACAAATTTTTAGTCTCATGCTCTCTTACCTTACACCGGAACCTTTATTTCTAGCTTACTAGAGTGCTGCGTCTAGTTACAGTCTGAAAGGTACAGGAAAAAACACGGTCATAACACCTCATTCCGTACAAGACCTCAATAGTCTAAAAAAAATGTCAACATTATTTTGCCTTCGTAATTTTTCGCTTGTATATTATAACGGTCCGGCCTATGGCTGTATGGTACATAGCTCGTCTGTGACAGCCAAGGTACCGGGTTCGAATTCCGCCACAGTTAACTGTGCATTCGTACTGTTTATAAAGCAATGGTAAATTATTGAGCCTATTTATGTTGCCTAGAAAATTACTAGTGCCAAAAAAATGATGGATAGATGGCTATGTCCTGAAAAGATATGCTAAAATGGCTGAACTAATGTACTTAATAACCGTTCCCTGGTCAACACTGCTGGATGTTTTTGACAATTCATAACTCCATATTCGTACGTGCGTTAATGCTGATTTCTGTTGTTCTTATTTTCTTGTCCTCCCCAACCCCCCCCCCTCTTTCCTCCCCTCATGTCATGTGATTGTAGATATGTAATGTGCCTTGTAGAACGTCGCTACGTTGTGACGCTATACCACTCCTGAACGAAGTACTTTCCCATTCGCTGCCACGCGGAAGTCTATGAGCGAGCCACTAATATCTGGAGAAACAGTAAGTGTCATAGCAGAACTGGAGCAGTAAAACCGCCCTTCTCCGCTGTTTGTTTCTCATTCCGTCAATCCAGCTCTCATACTCGCCTCGGAAACGCACTAACTGTTATCGCGTACTCACTGGATGAATTCTCATTATAAAGTAAGGTATCTCTCAGTGCTTCTAATTCACTCGCAGAAAACAACAGTAGAGGTATGTCAAATATTATTTTACATTATTCTTTCTAGACATTGAATAATTTTCCAAATGTATTTAATGTATTGACAATACACTTTTTTATCATAGAACCCATATTTCATGTTAAATGTGTAAGAATTTGTGTTTGAAATGAGGGCACCTGGCGAGAAACTATTTAGTTCTGGTTTATCAGAGCACTGTAAACTCAAACGTTGTTTAAGGCTAACAGTTACAATACAACGAGAAGAACTGCGAAGCGTAGGCGCTGTAGTGGAATTTCCTCTATATCTGAAGCAATGACAGGACATATAATAGATGTCACAATGCTTGTTACTTGTCCAATGGGACAAAAGCCGAGTGTTTGACTGTGGTTACACAGCGAAATGCAGAACCGTCTAATTGTTTAACTGTGAACAGAACATAAAGGCTACTGGGTATTCACAAAATTGTGAGTGTGGTTTTAAATTCGAAAGAACAGTGACGTCAGCATGTGCAAATAGATTGAGACAGATGAATGAGAACTATAGCGGACTTTACAGAGCGGGTGTGCCTCAAGTTAGCTCATGCAGACACAGACAACAGGCAAGGCTCCTTTGTGAAGATTGTTGAAATTCGGTTCTTATTTCAATGAATAGCAGCGGTGACTCATTTTTAGTTTGTTTGATTTTTAAGGCATAATTCCATTTGGAGATTGTTACAGTTAATTTAAGTTGTGCAGACAACAGGTTGAAACTGGTCTAATATGTTGTTAAGTTGTGCAGACAAGAGGTTGAAACTGGTCTAATATGTTGTTAAGTTGTGCAGACAACAGGTTGAAACTGGTCTAATATGTTGTTAAGTTGTGCAGACAAGAGGTTGAAACTGGTCTAATATGTTGTTAGTTGTGCAGACAAGAGGTTGAAACTCTAATATGTTGTTGGAATCCTCTATTAATGTATCTGGTTTAATTTGAAATGAGATACTATAGTAGAATCATTAAGGAAATTGTTACATATGAATTTGTTAATTTGTGTGTGTCGGAGTGATTTTAAGAAGGAATACATTTAACTCTTATGGGGTGCAAGTTTATTTGAAACCGCAAACCTTATTCCAAATTGTTTGTACACGACAACACAACTATTCAGAATAATGTAGATTCGGCTAATTAAACTAAGAAAAGATTAGTTCATTGAACTAGAAACTCCAAGATTAGTTCATTGAACTAGGAACTCCAAGATTAGATCATTGAACTCGGAACTCCAAGATTAGATCATTGAACTAGGAACTCCAAGATTAGATCATTGAACTAGGAACTCCAAGATTAGTTCATTGAACTAGGAACTCCAAGATTAGTGAATTGAACTAGGAACTCCAACATTAGTTCATTGAACTAGGAACTCCAAGATTAGTGAATTGAACTCGGAACTCCAAGATTAGTTCATTGAACTAGGAACTCCAAGATTAGTTCATTGAACTAGGAACTCCAAGATTAGTTCATTGAACTCGGAACTCCAAGATTAGTTCTATGACAGTTCAGTTTGTGAGGATATAAAAAAATGTGATTATTATTGGTTGTGCGGCTACATTAAAGTTGAAGCAAACAACATCGCAGAAAGGAATATAAATTTTTTCGCCTGAAGTTAAAGAAATGGCTATATCATGCCTACAAATACAGTATTGTCAATTTGTTAGTTCCATCAAGACAAACTAGCAATGCAACATTCCTGAGCAAAGGGCAATAACACAATTTATACTTGGATATTCAGTAATGATCGTCAGAGTTATGTCCCTTACACAGTTCGATTTGGTAGTTGTGGATGTGATACATGCCGTATACAACGAATGAGATAACACATATGGTACCTATAACTGTATAAGTAATTGTGATGTAGTGGTGAATAAAAGACTGACAAATATATACTAACGAAGTCTGTGTGACATTTTTCTAACAATATCATACAAGTGTTTTTAAAGAAATAATCTTTGCAAAAAAAGATGTTCAGTGCGAAGGTTGGGTATCACAGGGCAAATATGGAGATAAACGAAAATAGTTTTAAGTGTTATCAACATTTATTAAAAAAAACATACGAGGCATAGAGATTCTTTTCCTAATGAAGGCTTTTTAGTCGAAACGAGGACTCTTATCTATGTTGCTAGTAAGTTTTGTTAGGGTTAGGGAAATGGGGACTCCCTTATCTATGTTGCTAGTAAGATTTGTTAGGGTTAGGGAAATGGGGACTCCCTTATCTATGTTGCTAGTAAGATTTGTTTATAAATACTAGCAACATTTATATCTATTGTCGTTTATCTCCAAGATTCTCAGCAAAGTTTATTGAGTCTATAACATCCGCCGAAGATGGATGTATCGGGTCGTTGGCACAAATAAATGGCGACACAACGCATTTCCATTCTCTGGACTATATCCTGCTGAATTGTAGCAGAGCCATTGTCATGCTACAAGAGAGAACCAGTAGGAATTTCAGAATGAACGCTGAAGAAGAAGAAAAATGAGCAACATTGTTATAAATATGTAACAACTCAGCAAAATCAATTAAAGTTATAGCATAACTGTATATCGATAACTTATTTCTATCTACAATAGTCTTCATTCTCTGGTTCTGCATTTCGCTGTCTGATAATTAGCACGAAGTGCGTGTTTTTTTCGCTGCGAAGCATGAAATACTTTGAACAGTTATTTTGTAAGCGGAGCTACGTTATTTGCGCCTTTCAATCCAGCACATCCGATTTTGGCATGATTTAACTAATAATAACTTTACTGTGTATTGAAAAGATATATACCTTGCTTAGAATGAATTTAAAAGATGTTTGTTGAATCTATAATAACGTCATAAACCTATATCTGAAGTTCGTAATCGCAGATTCTATATCCGTCTTCTTCATCTATTGTGCCAATAGCCGTTAAATTCCCAAATTTTAGTGACTTCTTAGTGTGTTATTTCAGGATAGTAAAACCAACGGAGATAAAGGGTTAATCTTGATTCACTATCATGTTCCATTTCGCACGGTTATTATTTATTTTAACAGACAAAGCTGGGAATAGGGTAATAAAGTTTTGTTAATCACCGGAAACACACACAACACATATCAACGTTTTGACCAAAATGCCTTTTTCAAGACTACATACAAAAAAAAAAACCAAGAGCAAGATCGGCAGCCGTTCAGTAACTTAAAGTGCTAATGACAATAGCTAAGTGATAATTTTGAGGAGGTGGGCTGCGGTAAAATGTATATCAATATGCAGGAACCGAGAACACCAAGTGTTACCTTTTTAAAACCCATAAAACAGGTTTAAAAAAACACATAGCAGTGTAGTTAACTATTCACAAATTAGATTGAGTTATTGTTTCCACAAAAAAGGCATTTATTTAATGGGGAAAACGAAACAATAGTTTTGTGTGTGTGTGGTGAAAACAAAGTTACAACAATATAATCTAGCTCCGCCGAAGATACGGCTCTGTATGCTGCTCCTCGTTGTATATTTCAATATTGTATCCTTATGTCTTATGGTCTCAACACAGTTCATTCTTATATCTAGACATGATATTCTGTTAATCGGTTCATTTCTTTAGCGCTAGTTAATCATTTTGACTTTCATTTCTTCTGTTTTTAAATATTAGCGTCTACCATAACATGATATTTTTTAATATGGTGTTTGATATTAAATGTCCAGATTCTAGTTCATTTATACTATTAGTTTTTGTTTTGTTTGTCCCCAATTTAAATTATATATATACATTTAAAGATTAAAACAGTAATGTATAAACGTTGATTCAGTCTGCTTATGAACTGTTTTAACAATTTTTTTTCTGTGATTTAGTCTGTTTTGTGAATTGCAAAACTTAAAGCCGTTCTGCTTTGAAAAGTTAATTTATTTTGGAATTCGTTCTGTGTCCTGTAGCAGGACAATGGTCCTACTAGAATTCCAGGAGGATGTAGTCCTGATAACGGAAATGCGTTGTACCTGGTTTATTTACGCATGTAACCCGACAAATTCGTCTTCCGTAGAGAAATCAGGTGTGAACAATCTCTATTTAATTGTCTTTACTTGGTTTATCAAGGTGAACAATACAGAGAGTCCAAACCACATGATCACCATACCACAGACGGCAGCAGAAACTGTTTGACTGCAAGCAGCAACAGCAGGAAGCACACAAGCGAATCTCCACATTTGGGTGCTACAGTATTTCCATATGTGTCTTACAGGTAAGATTATTCATATATTTTGGAATTGTATACTCTAAGGATTTTCCCACGTGGGCTGATCAGATTCTCCTATGGGCAGTCGCAAGACCGCGTAAGCAAACCACATTAATATTATACTTGAAGACCTTTCTTTGGTCGACATTTCCAGATGTTATGTTCAGTGTTTAAATGCCGTGCTCAGCACCTTGTAACAATGCTCAGTACCTTGTAACAATGCTCAGCACCTTGTAACAATGCTCAGCACCTTGTAACAATGCTCAGCACCTTGTAACAATGCTCAGCACCTTGTAACAATGCTCATCACCTTGTAACAATGCTCAGCACCTTGTAACAATGCGAGATCGTGCACGAGCAGCTTAGAGGAATTGTACCTTAACAAAAACAGGATAACAATTCACAATTAAATTTAAAAGACAAAAAATTATACGTTTCGACTTTAAACCTTTATCAAAAAAGCAAACGAAAAGAAATATATATTTTAAACGAAAATGATCAGTCATCATATACAGAAAATGCATTTTGTCTGTTTTAGTTTTGTCTTAATGATAACATCTTGTGTGAAATATCTTTTTTTCTAGCGTTATATTTATTTTATATTTCCTGTGCAGTGACTGACTGTCAAAACTACATATGGTTTTACTTGGTGACAATATCAGGTTTAATCCTCTTGATCTGAACATTAGTCTAAGCACAGTTGTTTGATAGCTTTAGCTATGGACGTATAGCTCTTGACAGATGTCGACAAACAGGGCGAAGTTTTCCAGACCACATCGCAATAAGAGTATCCTACTTGACACAATTAAGTACTGATCTAAAATTATATACCACACAGTGAAGCTCCGCCCCAGATTTGCATAACTAATGTCAGCTTTTTTGTTGCCAACCTGGATATCGCTAGTGGTCGTTCCAACCCTGAACAAACCTTGTCGCCCCCGAATAGTTTCGGCGCTGATAACATGTGTCCATGATGTGAATATGGATTTTACTTAGACACATGAGGCACATATAGATCACATAATGTTATCAGTAACATTATAGATCACATAATGTTATCAGTAACATTATTGATCACGCAATGTTACTCATTGGAACTCATTAGAAATAATATAGTTAGTGTCCAGCGTAACAGGAAAAGAATGACGTCTCATTGCTAGCGGTCAAGACAGGCTTGCACGAAGTTATAATCTCCTTTTGCAGGAAATGCAGACATTTAGAAAATGGAAAGGAAAAATTGAAAAAAATCAACTGATTTCTAATAACGTCATATATATTGATGCGTTTTAATTACGATATTTTCTTGCGGTGGTACAATCAAAATCATTCCTATACATGTATTGAGACTGCTTCAGATAAGAAATTGAAAATGGATAAGGGCGACGTATTGAGACTGCTTCAGATAAGAATTTGATAAATGGATAAGGGCGACGTATTGAGACTGCTTCACATAAGAAATTGATAATGGATACGGGAGTGACGGCTTCATGTTCGCCTGCTTAAAGTGGACACTTCTATTGATAACACATCTAGGACGAAATTTGAATGCTAGTAGAACTGGACAACTACATACAGGAATACGAAGAATATTTAACCAAGGGGTGGCGGAAACCATCAGCAAGCATGAGGGGAGGGGGAGACATAATATATAGATTTGCCTGGAGTGCAATAATATCGTATCATCATAATCATATTCATAAGAATCATAGTCCGGATCAGCAGATACATTTCTAAATAAGGTGGGTATGTCATAAACATAATTTTATTTAGCGTCGTTTTAATCCTCCTTAGCTGAAGACTGATAATGGCGAAGATAATCTACAATCTCTAGGAGAAAACTGATAATGGCGAAGATAATCTACAATCTCTAGGAGAAAACTGATAATGGCGAAGATAATCTACAATCTCTAGGAGAAAACTGATAATGGCGAAGAGAGACTACCTTGTTTCCTAAGTGGCTAATTTGTTTTGTATTTTAAATTTTATGATACCCTTTTTATGGGTATCTATGGTATGTGTCATAGAGCACATCTGTGATACCATGTCTAAAAAATATACCATGTCAATGAATATGTCTATTAACTTTAGTGGAAAATTGATCTTGCACAAACATCAAGAAAATAATGTATTCTTTCTGATATAAATGATTGAATTGAACTTGTATCTCAACAGCGCTTCCTCACTACTAACAGACATGAGACAGACCAGCCCTAATATAGTCAGCGGATCTAGCCCACCTGCCAGGTGGAACCCTGTCTGTTCAGCTGTGGATGGTAATATATACCCAACAATCACCAACAAATATTCTTCCCCGCCTGCTACTTCAGACCAAGATGGACCACTAAATCTGTCGAAACCAAGATCTGATGTATGTTATGTATTTACTCTGTCATCTTTGACATTATATATTTTAAAACTCATGCTTCATCATTCCATCAGTCAGATCCATCACATTTCTCCCAGATGATTTCATCATTGTCTTGTTAGAATCATCACATTTCTCCCAGATGATTTCATCATTGTCTTGTTAGAATCATCACATTTCTCCCAGATGATTTCATCATTGTCTTGTTAGAATCATCACATTTCTCCACGATTATTCTACGAGTTTCTTGCTACAACGTTTTTCTAGCTATGAATTCACAAAAATATTGTCTTGTTGCTGCAGTTACTTTTCACACATCATTATTATTCAATTACTACATTATTGTAGTATACATCAACCTTGTAATCACTCAATTATTGTCTTATTGTAGTATTTAACCATATAATTTCAGAATCAACTAATTATATAGTTTTCAAATTACTCAATTACTCATGCGGAATTCGGATGTGTTGGGCTACAAGAAGCAAGTGACGCAGCTATGGTGTAAAACTAGCAGGAAAATGTATTTCAAGCTCTCCTTCAATTTACAGGAAAATTCGTGCTGATTGAAAATGAACGCAGAGAAGAAGAAGAAGATGAAGACGACTTATTTACTGTATTATTGTAGTATTTATTCATCTAGTTTCTAGATAACTCTTCGTGTACTGACTTTTATACTGTTTCTATGCTTTTTTTGGTTTACTTTAAGTTTCAATAAAGTGTAATGAAACAAGAATAATAACTACACGACAAATTAACACACTACAAACAAGAATAATAACTATACGACAAATTAACACACTACAAACACATGATGCACATTATGTGTTTTTTGTGTGTTGGTTACCATGGCAGCATAAATTCATGACTTTATTGTCCTCTCCACAGAACAAGTCTCGCCATCCTTCAGGATACAATTCACATGGTCGAAGTGACAAAGATGATCACCATAGAGGCATCAAACGTGAGGCAAATACTCCTCCACCAGCACATGCTAACCATGGTAAAAGATCAGTTTCAAGTAACGCCAGCCCAGTGACCACCATGACAACATCTCTTCAAGGAGGAAAGTCCAGTCTGATGCCTCCACACCAGCGATCTCCTCTCCATAACACATCTCCAACGCCAACTTCCTCTACCCCAGGTCCTACCCCAGTATCGGATGTTCCTATCCTAGCCGCTTTGCGACACAACCCATTTGCTCTGCCACCTCAGTATGTGGGCAACCCTTTCTTATCTTTATCACCGAACTTCCCACTTGGAGGATTGGCAGCCTTGACATCGTCACACCCCGGTTTAAATGGAACATCCTCTCCCTCCGACTCTGAAAAGGTAAATGTTAATATTACTCAGTATTTTATAGTCATTTATATCTGATATAGATCAACCCAACAGTGCCTCCTCACGAGCCAAATACCGCCCTCCAAGTCGTGATCTAAAATTACTTTATACACTGGCCCCTAACTCAGAAAATACTACAAGGGGGCCCTTAGAGACTTCAAACAAAAGATTTTGACCTTTCGATTTCGAATTTAGATCAAATCTACATTCTGTAAGTATTAGTTATTTTACAGTTATTTTATATGTCACTTTAAATTGTGCAGTATGAAGTACTACGACAAGACATTCTATTGTTTGTAAGGATTCTGAGGGAGAAGACAGAAAACAATTAACGCAGGCACATGCAACCTTAACCACATCTCTGTTTGTTTTGTTCTTGACCCTCCGAATTAAAAAAAATAACAGCCGCGAGAGATACTACAGTTTGTAGAATTCGTAGTCCATTTGTCATTATTACACTGATTATTATCTAACCGACTGTAACGACACAGAAGTCATCCAATCATCAGTTCGCGTACTGTATTTCTTTAACATATTGAATATTATGCTATCCTACGATGTTATCCAGTTTCCTCCCAGGCGAGAGATAATCGTAGTATCTTTATTTACTGTATAGCCACATGTTTATAATGTGTCTGCACTTGTATAAGATGCCACAATGCTTGTTTCTTATACACATGATTGGATGAGAGTCCCCGGTGACATTTGCATTTTTTATTCTATTCTCTGCGACTAGTTCATGTACCTGCACTCCCAGGAGAGTTACGTTCAGGAACTGCTAGCCCGACAGATGGCAGCGAGCGTCAGTGGTCCAGTGTTCCCAGGACTGACTCCCCACTTCCAAATGTATGCCTCCACTCCAGCACCTCCTCTGCCGCCTATGGCTCAACTTCCAGGGAGCAAGGAGTCATCAGCCCCTATGTCTGCCACATCTGAGGAGAACCAGAGTAGCTACGTTCAACATTTACAAAGTAAGCTCAGCATCTTCTAGGTATTTGTTCCTAAGTTTGGTTAGTCACATTGATGTTAGTGTGTTTACTCAGTCACGTTGATGTGTGTTTACTCAGTCACGTTGATGTGTGTTTACTCAGTCACGTTGATGTGTGTTTACTCAGTCACGTTGATGTGTGTTTACTCAGTCACGTTGATGTTAGTGTGTTTACTCAGTCACGTTGATGTGTGTTTACTCAGTCACGTTGATGTGTGTTTACTCAGTCACGTTGATGTGTGTTTACTCAGTCACGTTGATGTGTGTTTACTCAGTCACGTTGATGTTAGTGTGTTTACTCAGTCACGTTGATGTTAGTGTGTTTACTCAGTCACGTTGATGTTAGTGTGTTTACTCAGTCACGTTGATGTTAGTGTGTTTACTCAGTCACGTTGATGTTAGTGTGTTTACTCAGTCACGTTGATGTTAGTGTGTTTACTCAGTCACGTTGATGTTAGTGTGTTTACTCAGTCACGTTGATGTGTGTTTACTCAGTCACGTTGATGTGTGTTTAGTCAGTCACGTTGATGTTAGTGTGTTTAGTCAGTTATGTTGACATGTGTATATTTGATTGGACACGTTAATATGTGTGTGTTTATGTGTTTATGTAATAAGGTTGTCATTTTTCAGTTTGGAAAATCACATTAACGTTAGGATTGAATATATTGTTTGATAAATTGCGTTGACATGTTTGTGTGTTTGACAAGTTACGTTTTCAGAGATTACCAATAACTGACAAGAAACACTAGGCGATATATCAACTGTCTACTCCTACAATCTGATGGTTGATCCGCGCATGTCGTTGGCTGACGGCACAAAATATACGTAGTAATCAAAGAAAAGCTCGAGTCAAGCGACTTTCGGCATTAAATACATCTGCACATATTTAATTACATATTTTGTTACGTTTCTGATTAGTGTCGTGTTTTTGATGGTCACTATATACGAATCCTAATTAATTTTGTACAGAGGTCTGATAAGCACTGTGAAGGTCACAAATCAATCAACGGTCAGGATGCAGGAGTGACCACTTGGAAGGCTTATTATTTCTCGTTGTCTTCGTCTTTACAGGTCTATGTACCTCGTCTCTGCATCAGGTCACGCAGACTACTCCTTGATTTACATTGGCCATTTATTTATACTTCGTTGCCACAGTAAATGAAATCACGTCAATAGGGCCTTCCGCGGATACGTAAATGGGTTAGCACTCTAACATGTTACATCGAAGGCCACAGTTTTTCTTGTTGGCATTTGTGTTCGGCTCTGTGGTGGCGCAGTATACATCGAGTCTGTGACGGCCACGGCACCGGGTTCGAATCCCACTAAAGGCAATTGCGCATCCGAACCATTCAGAAAGCAATGACAAACTACTGACGCTATTTATATTGTCTAGAAAATCACAACAGTAGAAAATGTTGGGTTGATGATTACCTCCTGAATAGGATACGCTTCCAATTTGTTTGTATTACCCTGACACTTGGGGCTTATCTGTGTAGTTTTAATTTTAATTATGAACATATAATAGATAACATTGCATGCATAAACCGTTCTTGTTTTCTCTTTGTTCTAGGTAAAATGTTTGGTGCTAAGATCATCCGAGCTCAGAGAGAGAAATCGGATCCTGGTCGGCCACACATCAAGAGACCAATGAATGCTTTCATGGTGTGGGCTAGAGAAGAAAGAAGAAAAATACTCAAGGCTTGTCCTGACATGCATAACTCAAACATCAGCAAGATTTTAGGTAAGTTGTGATTTTGTGTGGCGGAGAGACTAAAGCATTGGTCTCACAACGTGAGTTCCAGAGCTCGACTCCCTTTAAGGAACTGTGTTTGTCTAATTATTGTAGGGTAAATTAGAAACCCTTCATGCGCATGTCGCGGCGTCATTCAAGGAATGCAGTCTTTATCACACAGCCACAAACTTCTACATACAAACCCTACCCCCTCCACCTCCCCCTCCCCACCCCATGAGATATCATACAGTAATACCAGTAATAAGACAGATAAGGATGGGAGTGGTGTGGGTTCGAGGTGTTCATACCCCCCCCCTTTCCTTTAGCAAATATTATTTTTGGCTGTAATATATAATTATCTTTATTTCCCCAAAGTTTGCAAGCTTAAAAGAATTCATAAGGCGTAGAAGATTGACTTTAATGTACACGGTTTCTCAATGCTTGGTTATTTATTTATTAACGTTGGTTCTCAAACTCCCGCCGGATCCGTCTTGTAGCATGGCAATGGTTCTACTAGATTTCCAGCAGAATGTAGTCCAGAGAATTGGGTCGCATCGGACACTTAGCTCAACACATCCGACTTCGCTTGTATGTTCCAATGTACTCTACATATGTTCCAGTATGTTCCTTCTCATAAAAGCTGCACGCCACCTTCCGAAGTACTACTCATAGCGCACGTAATTCTGTAGCTTCAAGCGACAATCTGCAGGAATATACACAAATACAATTGTAAAGAAGTTGTTACGGTCTGTCACGGCCCGCGACCTCTTAAACGCAAGGCATATAGAAACCTCTAAAACTTAATGCGTATAGAAACCTCTTAAACTCAAGGCATAGGCTCTACAGATTGTATATCTTGCCCAAGAATAGAAAGAGATTCTCCTGTAACGACATTACATCTCGTGTGAACAAACAAATATTGTTTTAAATTAATTAGTTAGTTTCCTAAATGAAGTGTCTGAGAAAAGCTGCAATGTTTACTAAACTAGATCAAATAAGAAATGAAGAAATTAGGAAAAAAGTTGGTATAATATCTTGTTTTGAACATGTTGAAAGACAGCAAGTAAAATGGTTCCGTCACTTTATGAACATGAACCCAAATACCAATAAGTGCATATAACAAAAGAATATCTGGACATAAGGCCATAGGTAGACCAAGAAAACGGTGGATAGAAAACATCAAGATAACCTTGACAGCTGAAGCTCCCATCCGTATGATTAACGGCAAGTGTGGATGCTATCAACCATCATTCACATGGAGAAAGACAATAGCTAGTTTCATTTCTGCCAAAATGTTTACATAGGCCAGTATTAATTTCTTTCCATGTTGAGAGCCTCGTTGCAAGTGGATGTATGTAATACTTGTGTTGTGTTTATTCCAAATTTTGATCTGTCCTTAGCTTTGTTCTTTGTATAGTTTCTTTTGGGAGTCTTTCTTTCCATTACCGTCTGCCTTGCACATTAAGGTATGTTTAGGAAGTTTGTTTTTTTACCATTCTCCGTACATATCCTATGTTATTCTCTTTTTATAAAAATTGGCCCCCATTCGTGGTGTGTTTCTTCCCTCAATGAATCGTTTGTTTTAAAGTCTTTCCATTTTATGCCCAATGTTTCTTTAAAAGATACTTGTTTTCAAAGACGATTAATGTAGTGTCTAATGATTCTGTCTATTTCACGTCTTTGCATCCACATGCTAATACAGACAGTACGCGCGCAATGAATAGTCTTAAATTTAGTATAAAATTAATCAATTAAATTAATACCAGAATAATTTGTACCATGAAAAAACAAATTCGCTAAAATAAATGCTGAAATGTTCTTATAACATTGCCAGGTGCCAAGTGGAAAAGTATGTCAAATGCTGACAAGCAGCCTTACTATGAAGAACAATCCAGATTGAGCAAATTACACATGGAGAAGCACCCGGATTACCGTTACAGGTAACTATTTCATTGTTAACAGTATTTCAGTTTTCATTGAATCGAAATATTTTATCACTTTTGAGCTACTTTGTTTTTTATCTTTTATTTTTGTTTTATAGTTTTTTAATTAGGCGCTTTATTTTATAATTTACATACTTGTTTCCAATAAAAATTATGTCGTTGAAAACACAGATTAGTTCGTGATTTGGTTTGCATTAGACCACTATACTTTCTAGCTTCTTGAGTACAAGATTGAAAACATCAGATGCAATCAGCTTCGCTGCTATCTGCATTAAAGGCTTACCAGCAGAATCGAAACAAGTCTTCACGCGTCATTCGATTATTTCCGTACATTTCATTGGTCGATTTCAGCACAAAGTATAATCATAGTGGACCAACCAAAAACAAAGGAAGTAATACAAATTATCTTGTATGAAGGCTTGTTTTAATTATTATCGTATGCCTTTACAGTGGATAGCCTCGATTAGCATAAATGCAGTTTAGCTTCCATGCAAGTATAATGTATTTATTCGTAGTTTTCAGTTTTATTCTTTTTAATTTTGCTTTGTTAAAATTACGGACACAACATGGCTTCAGCTTGTAGAAGAAATATTTCACATGATTGTTAGACCATGTCCTCATTTGCTAGCTATTCAGGCTGTTTGCATAGGCGTGTTCTTAATATTCTAATACAGTATTCGGGAAAATGTTCAAATAAATACATTTCAGAAGATGTGTATTTATTGTAACTAAAAGTGATACAATTTACTGATATTATAATTGATATTTTATATCATTTTATGTCGTATGATGTTCTGTATAAAAGAAACGCCCAGAGCATTTAACCACCGAACAAACATCTGGAAGTCAAAAATAATAAGTAACATACCGACTTAAGTAACAATCCGTATTAACGTGTAGTTTTACATCTTGAAAATATTTTTTTTTTAAATTAAGGAAATTAAATTGAATTGAAAATAAATGTTCTAGAAAACTCGATTGAATGGCTTGGAAGAAATCAAGTCAAAAAAGCAAGTAAGAAAAAACACCAAAAAGCAAGTAAGAAAAAACACCAAACAGCAATATGTTTCTACGACAAACATAAGAAAACGACGGACTTACATCGGTCATGAGCTTAGAATTAATGAAAACGTCTACCAAAAGAAGCATTAAAATGTTACCTGATGGAAAGGAAAAAAGTAAGAAAATGAGATACACTTCAAAAAACAGTCATCAAAGAAACCATGAGTCTCAGAAACATGCAAGAAATACACATAGTAGCATCACTACAACAAGAACCACACATAGTACCATCACTACATGACTCAAACTAGAGATGACTGTCTTCTTCTGCACTGTGCACCATATATGTCGCTGAAGGAACATAGGTACATAGATGCATGAATGGATGGATAGACGGATGCATGGATAAATTGATAGATAGATGGATAAATAGATGGATGGATGGATAGGTAGATAGATGCATGAATAGATGGATAGACGGATGCATGGATAAATTGATAGATAGATGGGTAAATAGATGGATGGATGGATAGGTAGATAGATGGGTAAATAGATGGATGGATGGATAGGTAGATAGATGCATGAATAGATGGATAGACGGATGCATGGATAAATTGATAGATAGATGGATAAATAGATGGATGGATGGATAGGTAGATAGATGCATGAATAGATGGATAGACAGATGCATGGATAAATTGATAGATAGATGGATAAATAGATGGATGGATGGATAGGTAGATAGATGCATGAATATATAGATAGACAGATGCATGGATAAATTGATAGATAGATGGATAAATAGATGGATAGGTAGATAGATGCATGAATAGATGGATAGACAGATGCATTGATAAATAGATGGATGGATGGATAGGTAGATAGATGTATGAATGGATGGATGAAGAGATGGATAGGTAAATAGATATATAGATAGACATATTGAATGAATGGATAGATAGATAAAGATATATAAATGAAAAAATGGATGATGGATAAATTAATGGAAAAATGGATGGATAGATGGATGGATAGACGGATGGAATGGATAAATGGATATATAGATAGATGGATGGATGGATAGATAGATGGATGCATAGATAGATAGATAAATGGATGTATGGATAGATGGATGGATAAATATATGAATAAGATGGATGGACAGGTGGGTGGATGGATAGATCTATATATATATATATATGGATGGATAGATAGATGGAATCATATATATAAAGATAAATGGATGCATGTATAGAATATAGACATGCCCTGAATTTATAGAGCAGAGATGAACAACGATTTTGTGCTTGCGTGTCAGTTCCAGCTTTTCTCAAGGAATAAAAGAACATGTTTTTATCCTATGAAGTTCTTATTTTTGTTCTGCGTTCGTTCTCGAATTGTTGAGGAATAGCTATATAGTCTAGACAGCGGAATGAATGGTATTGTAGATGACACTTTAACTGCGATATCTACGCCTTTCAGTCGGACACATTCCATGTCAGAATTTATTCGGGATAACTTTGACCCTCTAAGGGTAGCGCACTCAACTCCACCATATAATAGTAGTGTAAAAAAAAGTACAATACAAATTGCACATACTAACGACAACAACTCAAACAGAAGACGTTTCGACAAAAAAGTCTGCATCAGGACAGAAAAAAACAAGAAATGAATAGTACAAACAAAGAATAATGATGTAATAAAGTAGCAATCAAAAATGATAAGGAAGATGAGCGGGGAAAAAGGAGGAAAAGAGGGATGCTTTTAGATAAGCCTGGCCGGCCAGGTAATAAAAATGTCATTCCTGACCGCATTTTAGCCAACCCCTTTTAATACAGGTATTCAACATTATATGGAATATGAACTTTCATAGAAACTGCTAGCAGTCGAAATGGACCAAAACCATAAATAATGACCATACCGTATATATTGTCAATGTACAAACACAAATAAATAGTATTTTCTAAAGTAAGTTTAGTGTAAAACGTAAAAATATACAACGCAAAAATACACAACGTAAAAAACACGTTAAGATAAATCAAAACCTACAACACCCGTTTCAAATAAGCGAAGAGCACTTAGCACAATTTATGACAGGACATGTATGTACATTGTCCTAGTCAAAGTGCTCACAAGTACTGTTTCTAAAAAGTAAAATACTCGCAGGTACTGTTTCTAATAAGTGAAAAGGCTCGCAAGTACTTTCTAATAAGAAAACTCTCATAATTATTGTTTATAATGTTAATTTTCGCAAGTACTGTTTCTTATAAGTCATGTACACACAAGTACTGTTTCTTATAAGTCACGTGCACACAATTACTGTTTCTAATAAGTCATATGCACACAAGTACTGTTTCTAATAAGTTATAAGCACACAAGTAGTTTCTAATAAGTTATAAGCACACAAGTACTGTTTCTTATAAGTCATGTGCACACAAGTACTGTTTCTTATAAGTCATGTGCACACACTTACTGTTTCTAATAAGTCATGTGCACACAAGTACTGTTTATAATAAGTTATGTGCACACAGGTACTGTTTATAATAAGTCATGTGCACACATGTTCTGTTTATAATAAGTCATGTGCACACAGGTACTATTAGCGCTGCGGCAACATACCTCAACCAGCGATAATGGTAAAACACCATTCGTATACAATATACAAGTGCCGAAGTTCGATATTATGGGTCATTGGAGCGCATTAAACAGAGCCTCAGTCAAATCCGTACTTTGGACTACATCCTGCAGAAAATCTGGCACGGCTACTATTTTGCAATAAGCAAGACCAAGTTTAAGTTTGAGAATGAACACGCATAATGTTGTTGGCATGAAAAGTTTACAGGATACAAGAACACTATAGCTTGTAATTTATAGTGATCTAAACAAAAAAAAATTAGCGGTTTGCATAACCCAATCCACACTCCAAGCTGCAAGAGTTTACTTTATATGCTAGGGAACACTTTTCGTGGCAATTCTGTTGAGTAACAGATGCCATTTCTTCACTGGCCTATTATATAAGAGAATGAGGTATATACTATATATCGAATTTCTATTCAACGTTTGCTGAATGTGTAGGTACCTCTAATACATTCAGCCGTATCGCTAGTACAATGCGAACTTTCGAACGATCTAATTCGATCTAGTTGCGTTTGTGAGGGGAGTACTATCCACTCTGCCACCGAGTACATCATGTATTTATTCATTTCTGAATAATGTTACAACAGCAGCGAAAACCCTACAAGAACATTAGATAATATAGGCAGCTAAATAAACATACCACAGTAATTACGAGTATATTGAAATAGCTTTGTAGTTCGTGAATCTCTCCAGTAATGCATTTCAGTTGTATGTTCTCTTGTGAATAATATGGAGCGGGATTATTCTCATGCGATTCCCAAAGCACATAGGCAAGATTCTAGCAGCACCAATGTCTGGCCGAATGCTGGTACAGTTGGTTTCAAGACTCTAGCAGCACCAATGTCTGGCCGAATGCTGGTACAGTTGGTTTCAAGACTCTAGCAGCACCAATGTCTGGCCGAATGCTGGTACAGTTGGTTTCAAGACTCTAGCAGCACCAATGTCTGGCCGAATGCTGGTACAGTTGGTTTCAAGACTCTAGCAGCACCAATGTCTGGCCGAATGCTGGTACAGTTGGTTTCAAGATTCTAGCAGCACCAATGTCTGGCCGAATGCTGGTACAGTTGGTTTCAAGACTCTAGCAGCACCAATGTCTGGCCGAATGCTGGTACAGTTGGTTTCAAGACTCTAGCAGCACCAATGTCTGGTCGAATGCTGGTACAGTTGGTTTCAAGACTCTAGCAGCACCAATGTCTGGCCGAATGCTGGTACAGTTGGTTTCAAGACTCTAGCAGCACCAATGTCTGGTCGAATGCTGGTACAGTTGGTTTCAAGACTCTAGCAGCACCAATGTCTGGTCGAATGCTGGTACAGTTGGTTTCAAGACTCTAGCAGCACCAATGTCTGGCCGAATGCTGGTACAGTTGGTTTCAAGACTCTAGCAGCACCAATGTCTGGCCGAATGCTGGTACAGTTGGTTTCAAGACTCTAGCAGCACCAATGTCTGGCCGAATGCTGGTACAGTTGGTTTCAAGACTCTAGCAGCACCAATGTCTGGCCGAATGCTGGTACAGTTGGTTTCAAGACTCTAGCAGCACCAATGTCTGGTCGAATGTCGGTAACAGGTAATTTCGAATTTCTTTCGAAACAATCAGCACTTTGAAGATCGACCTGGATGTGTAGGCAGAATTGACATCAACATTGATTACACGAAATATAGACAATCTCTGGCCAGTATTGCAGGAAATAATCATTCATCAAAAGTGACGCTATTTGATTTTGACTGCGCTTTTCAGTGGCTGTCAACATAAATGTATACAAAGTAACAAATGAAAATCACGGATGAATTCTGTGTCACTTCTTACGTGATGAGCCCCCACATGACTATAATTGCCAAGAGACACCGTGAAGCAATGTCACAACACAGTGCACACCAACAGCTTGTTAAAATAGCCAGTTTGCCAGGCCCCATATCTCCCGATAATGAGATCAGTGGTCGAATCCCTGGAGAAGTGAGGTAAGGCTGGGTCATTCAGTATAATATCTAACCGTTTGAAAGTCATGAGGAAACGAATGTTCTAGGCCCATCTATCGTGACTTAAATCGTATCTCAACATATTCACGCGTCCAGGCTCAAACTACAACACTAATCGTTGTGATAATAATTGTTTACTAACTGAAAGTGAACCACAACAACGTACATCTGCTTTTCAAATTCACAGTTCTGTAAGTTAATACTTATGTTGTCATAAAATTAAATAGGATGCTTTATTTGTTATTTGTTATTCAACATCTCAAATAGTGGTTGATAAGCAGGCTTGATAACAGATTTAGCTTCAATTTCAGATTGTAGTTTTGAAAATATAACAACATTGATTTGTTCACTGATGTACACCAACATTACACTGTTATATGTGAATTAAACAAACATACAGACTAGGGAGACTTTGATTCTCCTGCAAATAAGCATGAAATGCAATGAAAATATCCCTGCTTCTCAGGCCTCGTCCCAGGAAAAATGGAAAGGTGAAAAAGATGTTTTCAGACGTGAAGGGGTCCCAGCCCCATGCAAGAAATGATATGGGCCCCCATTTGGGCACAGCTCTTTCTCTACCCATGGATCACCAGCCTCTAACGATTGGGGCACTCTACCCAAATTTTCATGTTCCAAGCTCTCTTCCTGATGAAAGGTATATTTTAATGGCAGTATTTTCTTAATCTTTGGAGTTTGCCTTGCTTTCTTACAATGTATTTCCTGTATCCATGTCAGTCCCAGATTTGCCAAACCAAACCTAGTATTGGACAAAAATATATAATTCTCTAAGCTAAATATCCCCCCCCCTTTCCTTGATAACTAATACAATGTGTGTGTATCCCTTTCTATTTCAGTATTACCATTTTGTTCCCCCACTCGTTCGGTTGCTTTGGCTAAACAACATGCTGCTTGTGTTGTCAGTTTTGTTTGGCATCTGCTCAATCTCTTATTTTTCCCATTTCACTAAAACCAAAGCTTATGCTAGTATACATTCACACGTAACAACAGTTTATTATGCAAATGTATAACTTCTTTTTTTGAAAGAGTAAACATTGAATTTTGTCAAAAATGCTTCAAATAATTATTCAATATTCACATGATAAATTACTATGAATTTAAAGAGATAAATTAAAGATTTAATCCTATTCCCATTATGTTTGTCCCGTATCCTTTTGTAACATCAAGTCACTATAAAAAATAATACAGGACATTACAAACACTATGTGTGTATGTGGCTATTGTAACGACTGGCGAGATCAAAAACTAAAGTGTTAAATATACGATGCAGGAAACAAAGGCAAACTCCCAAGCATAACATTTCACGTGTAAACTGTTGCTCTAATGTTAATTTCTAAACTGTACTCACAATTCTATAAGCTTTTCCTGTAGTTATAAAAGAGCAATAGCATGAAAATATATGTTTCTTGATGTACTCATTTTATTTGTTGTTATTGATTTCCTATCTTTCTATAATAATAATAATAATCTTTTAATCAATTTCTGCATTTTTTCCTTTGTTATTTTATATCACTGGTTTGGGTAGAGCTGCCCCTCCCCTTCACATCTGAAATGTTCATGGAGCTATCTATTGATTTCTATCGATCTCTAATCGTGGCAATTCATACCTGTCCACGAACAAAATATCATATTAAAAAAAGTATTAATCAATGAAACAGAATTGATCACATTTACCTACAAGCTAACTTTGTGGAACTAACTACTGCACTAACATACGTTCTCACTAATCAGCTTAACGTAATCGCCATGCTTTCTTTTCATTGCTAACTTACAAATTATATGTTCTACGCTGCTGTCTGCTATTATTATTTATTTAAGATTGATTCGATGCACATTCAGATAATCATTGAGATAATTAATCGATTACAGTATCGAGCTTTATATGAATCTTGAATCTTAAACATTTAAGATTTTATGAATTGAATTATTTTCAATATTTTAGTAACGGCATGTGACAATATTTGTTCACATTAAATTTTCTAGTTGTCATTGGCAACTTAATAATTCTAAAATAAATAATTCATCTTTGGTATTTTAATAAGGTTCTTGTTTGGAATACGTGTCTCCTTGCTTATTTTTACATTTATTAATCTAAATATTGTATCAATAATTAGTTTAAATATTCATTTTTAATGCTAGGATTAGGGTTAAGATTAGTTATGTTTTACATAACTAACCCTAACTCTAAATAAATTTAAATTAATAAATGATAAACATAAACTAATAATCATAACCAAGGGAAATAATTAAATAGTGGACACTGCTTCCAATCCAGAACCTTTAATAATTATATAACACAAATTGAGAGTAGCCTTCAGTTAAGTTTGTTTTGTTTACAATATGCATGCTTGACAGCCGTAGAAACGAATTAGTTGGATATAACACCCTACCACTCCGCATTCACATTTACAGTGAGAACACGATATTTATGCAACATTTTCAGAGAGATTTTGTAAATAAAACAGCCCAACTGCAACTACCACTAGAACTTACTTCTATTAACGGATCCACATTAAGTATAGATATATCAGTATTATTAAATACGGCATTTCTCTATCAACCAAGAAAGATGGTCAGTTAGTCATAATTATATTTGGGCGTATGGTCATTACATAATTATACAGCAGAGGTCACCTTTGAATATGAATGGCTTTTTGAAACTATAATAATTTCAATTTTAAAGTAATATTTCATCAAAAGTATCACTTCTATACTTCCTTCACTAACTATGTATCGATCTTACATTTGATACAGATTATTCTATGAATATATTCACAAATGTCCCACTCCGATTCTTAATGTGTAGTTCGGCCAACGTGTTGATACAGTGTTGGCTGTACCATGACCGTCTACAGAATAATACCTACTGGCTAACAGGAAATCAAAGGATTCTTATTGAATAATTTGACTCTTCCCGTGATTTTCATTGGCTACAATGATCATAGTTTGTATGACAGCCACTAAAAACCAAAGGAATTGTCAAAAGAGTGGTTTTAAAAGGCTTGATTTCATGTGAAGCAGCAGGTGTTATAATGACGACCTGACTTGACTGTATAAGCTCTCTCAGCTTATTCTTGTAATGGCTTCACCTCATTGCTCTCCATTTTTATAACTTATGTCCTCATTCTAGTTTTTAGTTTCTTGTACTTTTTTTTCCTGCGTTTGTTCTCACACTCCTGTGGATTAGCAGGATACAGTATAGAAAACGGAGTTAGGGTTTACATATTGGCTGATATATCTATTTTGGCCCGACATATCATACTTCAGCCTGGTTTTGAGTCCTTTGACTTGGTATCGGATGGATCATACAATTCCACCCCTCCAACTTCCTTCGTTGTCTCATATTACATGCATGATATTTAAAAGTGATGTTATTCTTTCCTCCTATTTTCTGCCCCCGGCAAGACTTGGGCAAAAACTGAAAGCGGTGTTAAAAAAAATGTGAGATGCATACTAAAGGATTTTGTACAAGTTCTTCCAATACTGGTTTCTTACGGAGAAAGAATAAGAAAAGGAGTTTTAGCTAGCAGAACACAGAATTAAATAAAAACAAATACTACATAATTATAGACACAGACTGCAATAATTCTTGTCATATCCACGACTGTTAGACTGAGACCATCGGCGGTACAGACATCTGTACAGAATGTAAACACGCCTTTATTCATGACGTTTTTTATTATTGTCGTGATTTTCGTTGGTCACTATTTATATACTTGGAGTCACATGCCAAACAAAAGTTAAGACAGTTAAATTCATGCAAATAATAAAATTAGCCTTTCAGGTCATGTTTACTTTCTGTACACAGGTCTTTACTGTAGCTTGGTCATGGTTAGATTATCAAATGTTGATGGTCCAGCCAAGCCGACTTTAGCGCCGGTGTACTCTCTGAAATAAATCAATCCTACATAAACAATCTCTTGTGTTATGATGCTGATTTTTTCAGCAGATAGTTCAGAAAACAATGCCAACATGCAGAACTTATTCATTGTACAGTACAAGTAGATGCCACCCCATGTTTAATTATTTCCCTTGTCTTCGTAAATTTCATGTTCCTCATTTAATCATTAAAATATTTATTTATTTAGGGTTAGGGTTAGTTATGAAACACACAACTATCCTTACCCAAAACTTTAAATAAATTTATATTTAAATTATTGAATGATGAATATAAAATTTACAAACAAGGACAAGGGAAATAACTCGACTACGTGGTGGTATAGTACCTGGTACAGTACCTATTTATATTACTAGAAAATCACAACCAAAAAATCTGAGTTGATTGATACGCCCTCAATAAGATATGACACAAACAACATATCAAATTAAAATATCGCCCATGTGCTTTACCGTGGCCCCAAGGAGAAGCAACGAATAGGGAATTGTCAACCGGTATTGTGCACTCTGTAAGAGGCGAGTAAGCAGGTTGTGGGGGCGGAGTTGACTGTCCAATCCTATAGAGGGTCACAGTTAGTCATAATTATATCAGATGTGTCAGTCGAAATGACGTAGAAAAATCGCACTTAAGCTGTAAACCACAACATAACGTATTCAGTTCTGTGGACTACATCATGCTAATATGACGGAGTTTGTGAATGCAGAAGAAAAAATATAAGCATTTTCTTAGAAATCAGTTCAGGACACCTAACAAATCAGTTCAGGACACCTAACAAATCAGTTCAGGACACCTAACAAATCAGTTCAGGACACCTAACAAATCAGTTCAGGACACCTAACAAATCAGTTCAGGACACCTAACAAATCAGTTCTTATAACCCTCTTTATAAATCTACATTGTTGTAGGCCTATACGATTTTTTTTGTAAAGGAAGGGGGAGGGGTGTGTGACCATTATGTTTCTAGCAGTAAATTTGTAAAGGATAATAGGAGGCGGACATTAAAACAAGTTGTTTTTTTTAAATATTTTCTTTTAGTGCTAATTATTTTATTTAAATTAAATTGTACCGCTTATCGTGAGGTACACTTCTTTCAACCTCGTACTTTATCTCAATTAGGTTGTAATCAGATCTTTTAAAATATAAATAAATAGTGCAGGTTGTGCTTCAGGTAATCCCGTCATCACGGCCTTCGGTTCAATATTAACAGTATTAAATATGTTTTATATTTCAAAATATGATCCAGGTAGGTAGCGGGTTGAACAGCGTCTTGTAAATAGTATATCAAAGTTCATTGTGTCAGGGTTAACCCCGTGGCTTTGGACGGTACGTGCGCCCTAGCTGAAACAATCTGTACACTGTTCGTTACGTGTTTGATTTTTGTTTGCCTTTTAATTGGTCGCTATTTACATACTTGAAGTCGCATGCCAAAAATAGCCGAGGCCAATCAATAGATTTCACGCCAATCGGAAACCAGTTCATGTTTACGTTTGAGTTAACAGGTCTCCTATACGAACGACGGTCGCGGTTAACCCAACATAATTGCTAAATTAGGGATGTATTAACACAGTGGAATAAACGAAAATAAGTAAATACTGTTCTCATGGTGGCTACATTGGTGATCTTTTTGGTCCACTGTATTCTGAGGATTTTTCCGTAACGTTTTGTATTAAATGCTGCTAGTTATTTTTCACTTTATGGTGATTGTCCAGGATTCACACCCGTATATTGGGTTGGGAATATGCAAACTCTTTGGAATGTTAGTTTTGTTGTTTTGCAGCAATTCATTGCTATGTTTTTCATTTGTATCAGCTTCTTTAACGTGATACCCAACCTCCTTCTGACTTTTTCATAGCAGCCCTCATTACTGTTGATAAAGGAACTAAGGTATTCTAAACTGGTGACTCTTTCTAATTTGGTGTTGTTGATAATGACTGAGAAAGCCATGATATAACTAATATGGACACCAGTCTTAGGTTGAAAGAGGCGGACCTGGACCAAATGAGGCGATACCATCACAAAACAAACAAACAAATGATTGAGAACTGGTTGTGGCTTTGTCACTTGTCATAATCTTGGTCTTGTTTCCATTCAAAAATAGGTTTTGTTTTTCAGTATGTTCTTTATTGGAGTTTATGAGGTTCTGGAGACCTGCTTGGCTGTGTGTCAATAATGTTGTATCATCAGTATATCTTAGGTCTGGTATCTCTCGACCTCCGATGTTGAGTGGGTCGAAGTTATATCTCCGTTGGTCATTTCTTACATTCCTCATTATGTTCTCTGCATAAATGTTAGGAGATAGACATGTGGTGATAATAACACATCCTTGTCTAACTCTTTTTCTCACGCTGAACCAATCAGATGTTTCACTATTTACTCTCACGTCTGCTTGCTGGTCTTGATATCATGTTTTTATGAGGCGGATTACGTGTAACAGGAAACCCATGTCCTTCATGATATTCCAAAGTTTTTGATGTTGTACACAATCGAATGATTTGGTGTAGTCTATAAATCATGTGTAGATAACGACATTAAACTCTCTGCATTTCTATGATTTTCCGCATATTGAAAATATGGCTTCTGATTCCTCTGCGCTGTTTGAAACTTGCCTGTGCTTCATTAAACTCTTCTTCCAGCTTATGTTGTAGCATGTAGATTTTTCATGATGATACCAAGTAGTATTTTGCTGGTGTCACTGATCAATGCAATAGTTCTGTAGGTGTTGCATAATGTTAGATTTCCCTGCTTCGGTAGCGGTATGTAGACTGATCGTGTCCATTCCTTGAGCCAAATTTCCCTTTTCCAAATCTTGGTGCCGAGTGTGTGACAGATGGTGATGGTAGTTTTACCTCCTGCCTGTAGCATTTCAGCATTTATATTATTACACCCTGAATATTTCCCTCTCTTCAGGTGTTTAGTGACCCATCTGACTTTATCTAAATTGGGTTCTGATTTAACATTAATATAAACTATAGTGGGAACATTTTTTCATGATTTCTAATTACCTGCTAACACATTTTACTTGACCATTCTACTGAGATAAATTACACGCAATATTTTGTATAGTTTTTGTAACTCCAAGTTTACATTGTTGGATATTCTTCTGTTAATTAACTTTTTATTATTAAGGGAAAGGATAAAAGAAAATTGTTGAGATAATAATGTGCTGTGTAGTGATACGATATGAAGATAGTTAAATTGTGCCTTATGAATGCAAATTTCGGCAGGTATACATTTGTATAATTAAAATTTTCAATTCTTGTTAGGCACACGTCTACATCACGTTAATTATTTTTTTCTTGATATATGAAATTATACGTTTAAAAAATATGAAAATTGTATTTCTTGTTAAAATAATTAAGCATCAGATTAGAATTTAACCAAACATATATGAATAAAAGTATTAGGTCTATTTGTTTTTAACATAAGTTTGATATAGACTTCTTGCAAGCTTTGAACGTTGTAAATATTTACAAATGGTTTTCTCAGACCTCGCCCGAAGCGAACTTGTATTGTGGATGGCAAGAAATTACGGATCTCAGAATACAAGGCCCTTATGAAAAACAGGCGGCAGGACATTAGAAGAGTGTGGTACAGTGATGGCAGCAGCAACTTCCCCGAAGGTAAATTTCATCTGGTGGTTTAGAACTGAATGCTCCGCAGTGTACTTTTATTGAGATATGTGTAGAAATGTTATTTTTTTCCGTGATCCTAAACAATGTCTATAAATAAGTTGCACTGAATTTTGTGGAAACTATGTAGTATGCAGATATATTTTTCCACTAAGTTCGTTATAAAAAGTTATTACAGTGTGAGTAAAGTATTTTGCTGTGGAAAATTCTTTTATATGATTCTTTTTCCGAAATATTCGTTCAAGAATTCTTTGTATACACATTCCTCTGATTTATTTGTGATTGAAGTTTATTGACAGAATTAATAATATTTATTTAAAAATGTTCTTAGCAAAATATCTTTTTTCAAGAACCTATTCACAGATCATTGTAGAAGTGTCCTTATTAGAAGATCGTTTGTAAGTTATTTTCAGTTTTATTTTACCATGATTATTTGTGGTGATAATTTATTTCACATAGTCATAAATATTTGTAGAGCAATTGTCATTAAGCTGTTCTTAGATACATTTCTTGGAGTTAGTACCTAAGTGTTATCTGCAAATGTTTACTCGACAATTGTTTCAAAGCAAATCTTCCTTTTGCTGATAATTTGAAGCTTCAAATAAAGTCATGTCTTTGAAACATGACTAAACATGGACGATTAATAGTGAGTTTGTAGAAAATTTGTTGTGAAGCAGTAGGTCATCATCTGGGGGGTCTGCAGCTCCCTAATAGTCAGTAATATTCAGAAGAAATGTTGTGAACTTGTACAGCTCTAATGAAAACGATAAATTGATAGATATAAAAATAGAAAGACAGACACTGTGACAAATGCTGTGTAAATCAACTTGGACAAAGTCCACACAAATTGATAAATAGCTGTTAAATAGATTTTTATATTAGGAGTATGAATGACTAAGGAATTTCAATCAAACTTCAAAACTGGACTTGCCAAACACCGCTAATCAGCTAAATATTCAAATGTATAAACTAAACAGGATGATACAGTATATATCTATATAGTAGAGTAGATCATTTTATCAGTAAAATTTATCAGATGTTGGCATGTATCTTAATGACAGATATCTGAATTAATTACGTTACATGAAAGTGCAGGTCCTGTATTAGTGGGTATGGCTTCATCTTTGTTGTATTAACACTATTAACTTTTATTTAAATGAATTGTTTTGTGAGTCTGGGGAAGGTGTTAGACACAGAGATAATGTTTATAGAGTCTGTGGAGGGTGTTAGACACAGAGATAATGTTTATAGAGTCTGTGGAGGGTGTTAGACACAGAGATAATGTTTATAGAGTATGTGTAAAGTGTTAGACACAGAGATAATGTTTATAGAGTATGTGTAAAGTGTTAGACACAGAGATAATGTTTATAGAGTATGTGTAAAGTGTTAGACACAGAGATAATGTTTATAGAGTCTGTGTAGGGGGTTAGACACAGAGATAATAATTTGCCTGCATCTCCTCAATGTTACCTCCAAATAAGACCATCTCCAGAGCATGGATTCAAAACTTCCATGAATGTGAACGTAGAAAGTATATTTAATGTTAAGCTAGGTGTACCGAGACTCTGATTAAACCTGATAGAATCTAGTTGATATTATTCAGAACTTTGTGTCTTCATAGTTGAGCTATGACAATTATTATTTTTTAAATTAAAACGTGATCATTGAACTTTTTAAAGCAATGTTAAAATATGAACATTTTTATAAATTTCATCACATTAAGTAATGACTTGTGTCTGTGTGTGTAGTTGGGTTGGGGGGGGGGGGTCATAAATGCTAAAAATAAAAGCTGTAATTGTAACATTAAAGACCATATATCCATAATTGTAACATTAAAGACCATATATCCATAATTGTAACATTAAAGACCATATATCCATAATTGTAACATTAAAGACCATATATCCATAATTGTAACATTAAAGACCATATATCCATAATTGTAACATTAAAGACCATATATTCATAATTATTCTTGCAGAAAGCACGGGGTTGCCATGATGAAAATGTGAAGAATAATTGGTGTCAACTTAATTGAATATTCGTGTATGTTGTTTGAAATGTATTCTTAATTTAACACTGCCTTTTTTTGTCTTTTTTTAAACAGATGGTGATGAAGAGGATAACTCACTCCCTTCACATTTTGACTCCTCTTTCCTACAAGGAGAATCTGGTTCACCATGTCAAAGCCCCAGAGGTGGAACCAGCACATCATCTCCATCACATGGTGGCATTAGTCCAAGTCCAAGGCGATCAGTTTCTCCTGGTAACTTGAATGGAATAGACAATAATACAGACGACACCAGTAATGATGATACCAGTAATAACAACAACAGCAGCAAGAACCATGGGCCAAATTTTTTGTATGAGGAAAATAAACTTTCATCAGCACATTTTCCTTTCCACCACCCTCTACCGCAGCAGACTAGCCCACGGGGGTTAAGACCAGATTTCCCATTTGTTTCCTCACCATCTTCAGCGACTATGAAATCTGAAAAAGGCATCATCTTCCCAAAGATTGGTGCATCACCGTACAATATTGCTACTTCTCAAGATGCCATTGTCCACCACCGCAGTCCAGAGACCATCATTGGTGCAGGAGGACACAGTCTCGGAGATTCGGAGAATAAAAGAAATATTGACTGTCACGGGATCAAAATGGAATCAGTTTTTCCATACATGTCACAGTTGTCTGAAGTTCAAGGAGCATCCTCATAGCCATAACCTGTTTCTAAGTATTTTATATGATTTGTATATGTGGATCTGTTGACATTACTAATTATATATGTCTTGCTTGACTTTCTATCACCTCCTTTTACCAGTCTCCTTGATGAAACAATATTGACTATAAGATATGGAATGTGTGATCGATTTGAGACCCTCATATTTACCTAAGCGAGACAAAATTGTTTTTATCCACATCCAAAGACCAGTTCTGCATATTAGATTTGAGACCCTCATATTTACCTAAGCGAGACAAAATTGTTTTTATCCACATCCAAAGACCAGTTCTGCATATTAAATGACCTGCTTTACTTAGTATCCAGACTAGTTATATGAATATATAAACATGAAAGGAGTCAGTTAAATAACATATTTTGGAATATTTTCATAGAAAAAAAACAACCAAGTAATATATAATAAATTCTATACAATATTGCAAACAAATTAGCCAGGAATAGATATTGTTACAGATATATTAGTTAATGAGGTCTACTCTCTGTTATAGAATTATATTTAACCTGGTCTACATAGAGTTACTTTGCATCTGTTCTAGGACGCTGGGCGAGTGTTACAGTTTGGCAGTACTGTCGTGGCGGATTGGAATTTTGATCCAAGTTTATTATCATTTACTAACAAATGATTTGTCACATGTGTTTGTTACGAAACAAATATTAAAGATGCAAATAAATTAATTTGAAAATACTTTCATTACTGCATGTTTTTCTATAAATGAAATCGCGTGGGTCTTTTTTTCATAGGTAGTAGGAGTAAAGAGTCTAGTTGTCCATGACTCCATGGCAGTCACATGGCAGAAACCACAACTTGTGTCTAAAAAGATCTTTTAAAACATGTCCCAACCAGTAGTTTGAACATGAGACTACACAGTTCCAAAATATGCGCTCTATCCAATCGGCCATGCTCGACTAATATAATATAATAATAATAATAATAATAATAATAATAATAATAATAATAATAAATAAATAAATAATTGCAGTAGTAAGAAGGCCCATAATCCAAAATTGTTGCAGGGTTGCCACATTGGAAATTATCATCACGGGAAAGAATTGTCTGTACAGGGAAGTAGATACATTTTCACTACGAAGAGGGTTTTACTTTTTGAAAAAAGGTTATTCGTTTGTTTTTGTATGTATTTCTGACATTTTGCTATGAAATTTGATGACCTTTTTGTGAAAAATCGTTATGGCAGGGGTTTTACTGCCTTTTATCTGAATTCCTAGCTGGAAAAATCTGATCTGCACTACGGAGTTGTGTAGTAGAACAAAATTCCAGTGGTGCCATTCAAGTGAGTAGAATTTCACTTACACTCTGCAATTTCTCTTATTGACAAGCAGAATTAACAGCTGTCATCCTACGCCATTTGACCTATAGCTTCATATAGGTTCAATAAATAGAGGTTCGAGGATTTCCAATTTTATATGTATAAGTCTGTGATCACTGAAAATGTATATGAAACGCATCACTTTTTCAGTTGTCAGGATTAAGCAGTCAGAGATATCCTTATGATAAGAAATACATTTTCCACGAAAACTATTCTGATTGTTCTGATAAAAGTAAACAATAAGCTTCCTAGAAATAAAAGTGTTTGAGATGAAAAATATAAATTTACAATAACGTGTTTAGTTTTATATAGACCTACTTTAAAATGTTCCTGTTCTATTTGACCACATCGTAAGAGCTTTCATTGACAAACGAAGCATAGTTGCCATACTCTTAAGTCGGTGGAGAGATTTTACTAAGTTCTAGTGCTTCCAACTTCATTTTGAGATTTATATTAAAAAACTTACGCTTATAGTCAAATCCCATTATAATATATTGGTTCAGAACATTCAAATATGTATGTAATACTGAATTTTACTATATACTTTACACACAATAAAGAATAAATGTAATAGGGAATTTCGAAAAGTTTTGTAAGGTGTTATAAGCGATTCATTATAGAAGAATTCCACTGTAATAAAAACTTATGATAATGTAGGTTACATCACGCATCTAAATAGCAGTTTATGTCATCAAGATATACAAAAACATCTTTATACAAGATATACAAAAACATCTTTATACAAGATATACAAAAACATCTTTATCTAAATGCAAATCATCAAAAATAGATAGACTATGTTTTCCCGGTTGGTCCCAGCTTCCACATTTCATATTACCACAAGTGTGTCACAGTCTTAATTCTGAAAACTCTGGTAACCCTAGATATAGACCTATACCTTGTTACATACATGATATTTGCTGACTTTTATATAGTGTAACAGATAACCAAGACAGTCATGTCTGCAAAATGTTACATAAAATTAATTCACCAGGTTCATACGATCATAAAAAGTTTGTTAGAAATGTATTTTGTCATGTATTCATTTATTTGAACATTTCTTAGAAATATAACGTAGACAACGAATTAAAGCCATATTTTATTCGGATATATTTTACATGTTTGTCTTTGAAATGTGGACTTAACCACAAATGTTTATCAGGGATAATCTTTGTACAATACCACAATAGTTTAAATGTATTTGCTTACTTTCTTTGTGTTTCTAGCGTTTATTTAACCATATAAGTGCTACATTGGATGGATCCATATGTAGTAGGTGTTATTAGCAGAAGGCTAAGAGTAGGCTGTTATACTACTCTGAAGTTATAAACGAAATTGATGTTCACCATAATTTTCTAGATTCAACATTTGCAATATTTGAGACTAAATATTTAGGATTGCAGTGAAATGCACCACGGGGCATATGCTGGTACGTGTTGTGGAAGGTTTTTCGTTTGCTTCAACAGAAGAATGAGATTATAAATACCGTTTCTTTTCTGGATTCTTGCAGAAAGGCAATGATGCAATAATAATAATAATAATAATAACAATAATAATAATAATAAAAGCCATAGCATGTCAGGGTAATAAGGGTGTCACAATGATACATTTGGTGCATTTTTGCAGTTGTAAGATCTCCACGAATTATCCTCTGCCATCTGCAGTTGTAAGATCTCCACGAATTATCCTCTGCCATCTGCAGTTGTAAGATCTCCACGAATTAACCTCTGCCATCCTGATGAGTTTGGAAACTTCACACCCTGTCCAGTCTTTGATATTACCTTCCATGTCTTCGTCTTGCCCCCTTGCCCTCTTCCTTGCTCCAATGCCCTCTTCTTCTGGCTCTCTTGCCTCTTTCCACCCTCCAATGTCCTCTTCTTCTTGCCCCCTTGCCTTCTTCGGCCCTCCAATGCCCTGCAAATGACATACCATTCAACTATTTGTTGGATATTTAGACATCAGTATTACATCCACTCTTATCACTAATACAATATGTACTACATTATACACTTACAATATATATGTACAATTCCAGGTTTTAGGATAAAGTAGTACATTATATATATACAATATGTAAGTATAATATCTTGATTCAAGATAAAGTAATATCTTACAATAATAGATATCTAGTAATAAGAAATACATTTGTTTAACGATTGTAGAAAATGTAGTACTACTTCTGCATTCGTTCTCAAACTCCTGCATATTAACAAAGATGTAGTTTGGAGAATGTAATGCCCGATGTCTTGGTTTACTGCTCTGCTGTGATATCTGCAAAATTTGGCCTGACACATCTGACTTCAGCATGATTCCTTGGTCACTTTAAACCAGAATAGGATGGGGCAGCCAACTCCACCCCAGAACAACGTTAATCACCTCTTACCTTACATGCATGGAAGATCAACCGTGTATTTATTCTGTGCTCCTCTTTCATACCCAAGTGTAGTTCAAGCAGGAACAACTTCGATGTTTATATTAAATTTTATATATATCTATCTATATTCTGTCAGCGCCAAACACCGACACGGTGCATAGGACAGAGACCAGAGATCTCCCTAGTTCGAGAAATGTGATGTTACTAGGTGTAATAATTGTATGCTGTTGAGACCCATAGTCACACCCTCTTTGATGGTTGTTCTGCAAAGAGTCTCTCTTGGTATTTCTCGTTTTCTTTTGTCATCTGGTACCCATTTTAATGCCAATTTTAGCACTAATTGTATATATCTGACAAATACTTTTGTAATTAGTTTTCCTTTCTTGTTACATATTAGGGCCAAGTGCTATCTTTAATCAAAGTACTCCATTTTTGTGACCGTGACCCTGACCTTTTGGTCAGATACTCTGCGACTTCCTGTATACATCGTGTAAAATTCGATTTTGAACTATCAGTTAATTCAGCTGAGTTGCATGCACTATCCACCCTACCACCGAGCACATCCATGTGCTTTTATATTATTAATATATCTAAAAATATATATACATTGATGAAGACGGCAAGAGAAGTACAAAATGACCTGTACTTGTGATTCATAGATTTATAGTAAAGCATTTGACAAGGTGAAGTATTCATAAATAATATAAATGTTAGAAAATCTCAACGTTGATGCGGAAGATCTAAAGATAGTAAGAAATATGTATTGGAAACATACAGGAGCGGTGAGAGTTGACAGTAATGTAGGAGAATTCTAAAACATGAAGATAGACAAGGATGTGTAATAATACAATATTTCTTTTTCATATACACAGGGTATATTATACGAAACATAGAAATCATGCCAGGAATAGCAGTTGGGAGGTTACAATGTGAATAATCTAGGATATGCTGACGATACAGTTCTGATTGAAGGGACTGAACAAGTACTTCAAACCCCGTTAGACATGGTAGTAAAAAGCAAAAGCCTCAATCTAAACAAGAAGAAAACAGAAGTAATGGTTATTTCAAGAATACACACCGCCAAAATACAGTATTACCTTCAATGATGCAAAATTAAAATGTGATTTTTAAGAAGAATAAAGAAAATTCCACGGACAGCCAAGAAAACTAATGTAGAAGTTCTCAGATATTCTGGGGTAAAATGACACATTGCAGCGAAAATTAGAAACAGAGAATCAAGATATTTAGGGCATGTGATAAGAAAAGTAAAACTTGACCGTTTAATAACCACCAGAAATATCAAGATGAGAAGAGACAGAGGAAGACACAGAGAGACATTTCTGGATACGTTGTCACTGTGGCACAATAAGAAATCACCAAGTGAACATTTTAATAACACAACAAAGAGCGTTGTGGAGAAACATGATCGCCTACGCCACTCGGCACTCGATTGATTCTGTCAAAATATATATCTACCAATTGTAAACTTGCACTTGTTTAAGAATGACAATGTGCTGACAAGAGTAGCATTACACATCAGCATGCGGATATCGACACCAACAAGAGCACATCAGCATGCAGCTATCGACACCAACAAGAGCACATCAGCATGCGGATATCGACACCAACAAGAACACATCAGCATGCGGATATCGACACCAACAAGAGCACATCAGCATGCGGATATCGACACCAACAACAACCATTTGTAATAAAAAAAGTATTAGTGCAAGGATAATGCAATGAAGTGGTGAAACGGCATAAACTGGTTTGGTATGAACATGTAACAGGACATGACTCACTTTCTTAAATTATTTTGCAAGGAATAGTCACAGGTGGAAGGAATAGTCACAGGTGGAAGGAATAGTCACAGGTGGAAGGAATAGTCACAGGTGGAAGGAATAGTCACAGGTGGAAGGAAATGGCGGACAAAGATAGTCATGAGAATTGATAACATCAAATATTGTTCTGCGCTTGATGTTCTTAATCTATTCCGAATGTCTGAGAACAGAGGTGTTTGGAGGACTTTTTCAGCTGATGTCTGCAGTATGGTACCCCTACAACATTGACGGGTTATGGGTATTATTATTATTATTATTATTATTATTATTATTATTATTATTATTATTATTATTATTAAAATTGAAAAAAACCTTAGTAGATGACATGCCGTTATATTGAGGTTCTCTTATTGAAGCTGTATAGCATGCCATCTATACAATTATAGACCCCCTCTCAGTAGCACTACGCCGAAAGCTGAAGTCTCCCAGGTATGAAAAAAGCTCAGAAAAATCACGCCATTGCACATAGGAAGTAAGAGCTAATCGCTCGCAATTCCTGGAGTTCACAAACAAACAATTATTTTTGAAATAAAGCAGTTACAAAATTTCATGTAATATTAGAGGTTGTATAACATGAGTTAGGAATGAGTATCGTAGAAAAAGGATATGCTTTATGTACAGCCCAATGTTCAGTCTCATAGCTTAGTTGAGTGCTCAGAATTTCTCTCTTAGGGGAAAAGTCACAATCATTTATGCAAGCTGTTGTGAAATTACTTATTGAAAGAAAAGTCATTTATGTGGGAACACTGATAGCGCAGCAATAGCAAAATAATCTATGTGGAAATATTGAAAGCTCAACTGAATGATACATTTTCTTTGTTGATACCCAGATAGATTCAGCTGAATAACAAATTATCTTTGAGGAAACCTAGATAACTGAACGACAAAATTATCTATGAGGAAACCTTAATAAATTCAGCTGAATGATACAATTATCTGTGAACAAACCCTGATCGCAGATGCATCTATTGTTTCAGCTTATGTGAAAATATTACGTTTTAAACTGTTGTATGTATTTTTATTCATGGCGCTAATAGAAGTCAACAAAACGAATTGAGTAACATCACTAAAGATCCCTGGGACCTGCAGTCCTCAATCATTTTGATGATAATACAAGAAATATCGCCATATAACTTCTGTTGCAATAAATGAATAGAACTTATAGACATTATTATAACTTCTATATTGTTGATAAATACTGTATACATCTTAATGTTTGTATGTAAGCATGAAAGAAAATATATAAATACATCACGAATGTATTTTGATGTGTGTTATAATATAAGTAATTACTGTAATTGTTATACTTGTACCCTTGTATCCATTTCATGTACCTGTATATGAAATACACAGCTCATCTTGTATCTGTAATAGCAATAACTGACACAATACCTTGATACGGTTTTTCTGTTACCACCTTAAGATCTCACAGCATGTTTATGTATTCTGTATATATATATATATATATAGTATGTTTTAAATGTTTTTGCATGTTTATGATGCATTAAAATATGTTTTTTTTGTTTTAGAGAGTAAACCATGACAGATGACAATATATTTGACATTTTGAAAGATCACAACTTTATTCTGTACAAAGAATGTGAATCAGTGATAAATCATTTCATTTTTGTTTTATATTTTGAAAAATAATTATGTTGAATGTTTTATGTTTTATAATATGTTTAGTTTTAGTGATTTATGCTGCACAATGATGCATGATGTCTGTGAAATGAAATGTACATGAAAATGTTGAAGACTGTTTAATGATTGTATGAAACATGTACACACAAATATTTTGCAAATGCAAATTCTGAATTCACGATGAAAGATATAGATATTAAATAAATATACATACCCCCCAAAAATGATTTCAGAAATACGAAATATAACAAATACGTATCAGATACTCGGATTTATTTAGAAAATTTTAAGTATTTTCATTTGTATTTGTGATTAAAATCCCGCTGGCTTGCTGGATGTTGTCCTGAATACTGAATGTTGTTTCATGGTTTACAGCAAGACTTCGATCTATTTTATCTTTCGATCCAATATATAAGACTGTAGCATAACAATTTGGGGTCAATTTGATCTTTTACTAAATGGATAGCAAACAGAATTTGATCTTTTACTAAATGGATAGCAAACACAATTTGATATTTTACTAGATGGATAGCAAACACAATGCCTGTTTAACCTGCTTCTTACTGTATACATGTCAGGCGATAGTGTTACTTTTCATCACACAACTCGCAGGCCACATTTGTGCATCAGCGAGAATTTTCAAGTATGTAACAGGAACTATGGATACATAATTAAAACAAAGACATTTGGGAGCATATGCCAATGAAAGAGATGCGGGCTAGGGTGAACAAAGATTGGTATTGGAAAACATTTCTTTGCACATAAAATCTGTGTACATAGAATAAAGAGGAACTCATATAAGAACTAGGAATAAGATTTTGGGGAAGGAGAAATTAGGCTTACAAGAATCAGGGATAAGAGACTGGGGAAGGAGGAAGGCCGGAAGACTTACAAGAACTATTCATAAGAGATTGCAGAACAAGGAGAAAAAGGTCCAAAAAAAACTAGGGATACGAGAATTAAAAAAAGCAGGAATAACTACAGGAACTATAGATAAGAGATTGGAGAACAAGTAGAGGAATACCTACAAGAACTAGGGATAACAGATTGGAGAATAAGGTGGGAGACCCACAAGAACTTAGAATAAGAGGTTGAAGAACAAGGTGGAAGACCTACTAGAACTGAAGGTAAGAGAATGAAGAACAAAGACCAGGGTCAGTGATTTTCAGAATTGGAAATATGCCTCCAGCTGTAAACCTTCATAGATTGGAACAGTAAGAATAAGAAAGGTGGATATGGCTGTGACAGTTCCTTCTGATTTGACACATTCAAGTGTGACAACTTTTAATTTCTTTTCTTTCAATAAACATATTGCTGCTTCGACACACATCAGACAGCAATTTGGTCAACACACATCAGACAGCAATTTGGTCAACACACATCAGACAGCAATTTGGGCAACCACAAAACCATATGTAAAAATAACTATTGATGGGGTATATTTTAGGGTTCTTTCTCACTGGAACTCTTTTGTAACAGAACAATGGTCCTAGACGATTTCTAGCAGGATGTAGTCTAGTGAATGGAAATACGGTGTGTTCCGATTTTTTTTAACGCAAATGGCCTGACACATCCGGTTTAAACTGTAGGTGGTATTTACAAAACTTTTAAAGTTCGCAGCTCCGTATTTTTTATATTGAGTTTAAATATCATACACATCTTCTGATCACATTTGTGATACAAAGTACCAACTGAGCTTAGAGGCAACAGTGGTTCTCATGTTGTTGACTGTCTCATTGTTAAGAAAGTGTTCTCATTTAAGAAGTCCAAATCTCATTGCAAAATACAAAACACACATAGCAAAACATTTGTACTTAGCATCATAAGATATTCAATATATATACATATATATAGTTGTATAGCTGACTTTAGTTTTTTTTTTGGTTCATTATTGTATCAAATTCATTGCTTTTTTTCTTCACATTTTGAAAGATAATTTTACAAATTATTAAAAAATATGCAATATATCACTAGAAAATAAACCTTTTTGTGCAGTTATTCCTGTGTTTACAAAACATATGTTTAGTTTGTGTGTGTGTGTGTTTTCTGATTCCAACTAATAGTCATGTTTATTTGTTTATTTATCTTTAGTCACACACTATCACAGTCAGTCAGTGGATATTGTGATTAGTCAGTGGATATTGTGATTAGTCATGTTTTGGGACAAAAGATATTTCTTATTGATTTATTTGAAACTGTATGATGCTGGATATAGTCTGCCAACATTCTTCTTTCTCGTGTGATGTTCTGCCAGACGCTTTCTATAATGATGTTCCCCATGCCACAATACTAAGACATCCAGCATTGTCTGTCTTGGTTTGTTTTATCATACTCTTTTCTCTTCAACTTTCTGTTATTACAATACGCTCGAATCTTTTCTCTTCTCATGATGTGCCCAAAGAATGTGTGATATCTTCTGACATGAATGAACTGATCCCATTAAAAAAAAATAACCTTCTGAAAGATTTCTTCATTATTTCAGGGATTTCCCTGGCGCAGTGATTACTATGTTCGCTTTATGCTCACGGACAGGTGGTGGGTTTGAATTCTGCTCCCCTCTTCTTATTTATAAAGTGGATTTTTCCGAAGACATTAATGGAAACTACGGAGTTACTTAGTATAAGTGGTAGGTACACTCAGCAGACAGTATGCAGCTTCGTGTACAGCGACGGACTATATATTGGGCAATTCGAATACAATAGAGTCAATCCTCTACACATTTTCAACCTTTTTTTCAATCTTCATTATGATTTTTATCTACCCTGGTATTCTCAACATTGTTCTATAAAACCACATTTATGGTGTCTCAATATTTCACTATTCTGTAGATTGTCCAAGGTTCAATTCCACACATCAGAATTGGTTGTTTATAACTTTTAAGAAGCTACTTTCTCACCTCAAGTGATAGAGATATTTTCCACAGGATGTTTATCATCTTGTGAAATAAAATTATTACTTTTACTAGACTATTATTCGTTTCACTTTTTTAAAACAACGTCTATCTGTTATCAAGGAACCCAAATTCCTGTCCATCTGATGTCAAAGTAAGTAAATATGTGAATATATTGACTAGAAATATTCAACTAAATTGGCATTATTTATTTCTAGCAAACAGACAGTTAAACACATCTCTTTTGATGTTGATAAACTGATAAAACATTCGTTAAAACTGCTAAAACATTACTTCTCAATACATGACTGCAGAGACAGAAAACCTTTATGGGGGTTACAGAGTTACGCCATCATACAGTCCACTAACTCTGGTTCATACAGTGCACTAACTCTGGTTCATACAGTGCACTAACTCTGGTTCATACAGTGCACTAACTCTGGTTCATACAGTGCACTAACTCTGGTTCATACAGTGCACTAACTCTGGTTCATACAGTGCACTAACTCTGGTTCATACAGTGCACTAACTCTGGTTCATACAGTGCACTAACTCTTGTTCATACAGTGCACTAACTCTGGTTCATACAGTGCACTAACTCTGGTTCATACAGTGCACTAACTCTGGTTCATACAGTCCACTAACAATGACTCATAGTGCACTAACTCTGGTTAATACATCACACTACACTGACTCATAGTGCACTAACTCTGGTTAATACATCACACTACACTGACTCATAGTGCCCTAACTCTGGTTCGCTCTTTTCATCTCAGACTCCACAATATGTTTTTAATGTCTTCATTTTCACTGTCAATCATTGTTCAAAGTGTGACTCTTATAGTAATAGCGAATGGGCTCTTCCTACACCTATATTGTGTTACTACTCTATATTCGTATGCAGCCATAGTTCCCTATATTATCTTACCATATCTCTCCATATAATGTTACCACCGTTACCACATCTCTCCATATAATGTTACCAACGCTACCATATCTCCCTATACACAGTTACCATGGTTCCATTCAATCATACTACAGAAGAATTTTAGAAATTGACTTGGATCTATTCCACGGAGGAAAAAATGTTTTATCTGGCTTGAGGAAACAAAAATGGTACGTCGCGTTCTATTGGTCACTTTCGTATACTCTATCTATCCATGCATCCATCCATCCATCCATCCATCTATCTATCTAGTCTGGGGAGCAGCGTAACGCAGTGGCTAGCGCACTGGCTGTGCATATGAGTGGTCATGGGTTCATTCCCGGAAATGTTTTTCAGATCGCAACGTCTCCAGGGTCGACCCATCCTTTAAATGGGTACCAGATTAATCCGGGAAGTAAAGACTGCGAGTGAGAGGAGATGGCTACCGCCCTCATGTGCAGATACACTGAAATGTGAGATCGCTAACATCGCACACCACTACGGCACTAATAAATGTTATGGGTTACTTTACTATCTTTCCATCCATCCATCCATCCATCCATCTATTCATCTAATCATCTATATATCTAATTTATACGCTTTGACTTTGTGTGTCACTCGGCGTAAGTGGTAGAAGAGTTCTCTGGAGATGGCCTCTTTGACTTCTGTGGTACATCGTTTACATGGTCTGTCTCTATATTATAGAGCGAACCACTGTTAGTGCAATAGCTTACACTATCTCTATAGAATATATAAACTAACGCTGCATTATGTAAGACTATTATTACCCCATCACTGTGCTACCAGTGATATTTGTGTCACTAGTCAATGAACCGTTCGAAATAGCCCCCCCCACACCCCTTTCACCGTGACGCATGACACTAACCCTAACACCAATCCTACTCTTTACACATCGGACATGTCCAGATGTGTTCAGATCTCTGATTCAGTAAATTTCTCTCTTGCGGATGATGGTTCCGGTTCTATGTTGGTGTTAATTTATATTTCTTGTAGGCTTACTCTTTTGGATAGGCTATTATCACTCCCAATTCGTACATTCTCGATACTGGCTACGTGCCGACTCTTAAAAAAGCATTGGGAATGTCTGCTTGGTCCTGTCTGACCATCTGTTACAGTGCCGAGTCCTGCTAATTTGTTGGTCGTTAGTTTCATCCCACACCCCCGTGTCCGAGGACAGATGAGCGATTTTCGACACTGATGTCCCTTTTCTAAGCCCTCTCCAATGACTCCATCAATCTCCTTCGGACATCATCTGTTTTGATTTTCTGAATCATATATGTGGGTCACTCAGTATGCACGTCTGAGAATAGACTTGCAATTTCAGCCAGTTTACTGTCATCAGTGACGGCCTCACTGGCTTCGTGAATTGTACTTCCTCTTGATCTGACAGTAACTAATTGCTGATGGTGGATGACAGACACATCCGTGTGTATCACGTGTGTATCACGTGTGTATCATCAGATGGGTGCATTGACCACATCATCCACACCCACATCATCCACACTCACAGGGTTACGTTCCCTGCACTTTCTATTGTTGGAAAGCTTCTTACTATCTCTAGGTACCACAATATTCATATAATGTCTCACCTTGTATTAGAAGTGTGGCATGGGGCAATACCGGTATAAAAAATGTACTGTAGAACACAGGACAGAAGACTGTGGACAGACTATAACCAACATTACACAGACAGACTATAACTAACATTACACTGACAGACTATAACTAACATTACACAGACAGACTATAACTAACATTACACAGACAGACTATAACTAACATTACACTGACAGACTATAATCATAATTACAATGACAGGCTATAATCATAATTACAATGACAGGCTATAATCAACATTACACAGACAGACTATAACTAACATTACACAGACAGACTATAACTAACATTACACTGACAGACTATAATCATAATTACACTGACAGACTATAATCATAATTACAATGACAGGCTATAATCATAATTACAATGACAGGCTATAATCAACATTACACTGACAGACTACATTATCCATCATTACACTGACAGACTACAACCAACATTACACTGACAGACTACAACCAACATTACACTGACAGACTATAATCAACATTACACTGACAGACTATAATCAACATTACACTGACAGACTACAACCACCATTACACTGACAGACTATAACCAACATTACACTGACAGACTATAATCAACATTACACTAACAGATTATAACCAACAATACACTGACATACTACAATATCCATCATTACACTGACAGACTACAACCAACATTACTCTGACAGACTATAATCAACATTACACTGACAGACTACAACCACAATTACACTGACAATTATCAACATTACACTGACAGACTACAACCACCATTACACTGACAATTATCAACATTACACTAACAGACTATAACCATCATTACTCTGACAGGCTACAACCAATATTACACTGACAGACTATTATCAACATTACAAATGTCTAAAAATGTTTAATTAAATATATGGCGTAGATGAAACAACGACACAAACATCTAATTTTATTGCCCAAGTATGATAAGAATCGTCTCATTCTTCGTTTTATCCAATCTGTCAGTCTGCATTTGGATGTGGGCTGCATCTTGCTGTGGGCAACATCTAGCTGTGGGCAACATCTGGCTGTGGGCAACATCTGACTGCTGGCAGCGTCCATATCTTTCAATACTGCAACACTTTCGCCTTTTTTATAATGATGTTGTCAACATGATCTTTGTAACTCAGACACCTGTCAATAAATCTCCCCTAAAATATTTCACTTAATGTTCATGTTATATCTTCATGTTATTTACTGATATATCTCCACACAACAATTGAATGAATAGATCTCCATAGAACAATTGAATGAATAGATCTCCATAGAACAATTGAATGAATAGATCTCCATAGAACAATTGAATGAATAGATCTCCATAGAACAATTGAATGAATAGATCTCCATAGAACAATTGAATGAATAGATCTCCATATAACAATCGAATGAATAGATCTCCATAGAACAATTGAATGAATAGATCTCCATAGAACAATTGCATGCAAAGATACAGCAAAATATGTCTTTATGGAATTTTTCACATTTTTTTTTTAAATTCCGGGGAGATAATGATATAACGGATACAATTTTGTCTCTAAAGTTAGCAATAGGCACAACAAATTTTGAGAAACACTGATGTAGGCAGTCATGTTTCTCCATAATTCTCTGTCTCTTGTATGTTTCGTATATGATGTTGTCGTGAATATTTCAATGTAGCCATATACCTGAACAATTAAATGTGATCCGTTCTAGAAGTTTATTAAAACAAGTCCTTCTTCCAGAGTAATCCTGCGTGCATAAATAAAACAACGAGAATTATTTTTGCTGTTCCAACATTTCCCTGTTCTTAACTTTCTCGCAGCGTAATGCATAGGTAATGTGACCATAGGCAAAGCAGCCACAATAAGCGATACTGTTTGAAATATGTGTACATGGCAATGAAGAAGAAGGACTTTGTTAAAACTGCAACTATTGACGTTTTTATTATGTTACACACATATATAGACATACTGGAAAATATGTTGATGGGTTTGATAATGTGACACACAATTATTAGACAATTATCTTGCAGGGTTTGATAATGTGACACACAATTATTAGACAATTATCTTGCAGGGTTTGATAATGTGACACACAATTATTAGACAATTATCTTGCCGTGTAGTAAAATATGACACAATTACTGGGCAATTATCTTGCAGGGTTTGATAATGTGACACACAATTACTCGACAATTATCTTGCAGGGTTTGATAATGTGACACACAATTATTAGACAATTATCTTGCAGGGTTTGATAATGTGACACACAATTATTAGACAAATATCTTGCAGGGTTTGATAATGTGACACACAATTATTAGACAATTATCTTGCCGTGTAGTAAAATATGACACAATTACTGGGCAATTATCTTGCAGGGTTTGATAATGTGACACACAATTACTCGACAATTATCTTGCAGGGTTTGATAATGTGACACACAATTATTAGACAATTATCTTGCAGGGTTTGATAATGTGACACACAATTATTAGACAAATATCTTGCAGGGTTTGATAATGTGACACACAATTATTAGACAATTATCTTGCCGTGTAGTAAAATATGACACAACTACTGGGCAATTATCTTGCAGGGTTTGATAAAGTGACACACAAGTACTTGACAAATATCTTGCAGGGTTTGATAAAGTGACACACAATTAATAGACAATTATCTTGCCGTGTAGTAAAGTATGACACAATTACTGGGCAATTATCTTGCAGGGTTTGATAAAGTGACACACAAGTACTGGACAAATATCTTGCAGGGTTTGATAAAGTGACACACAAGTACTGGACAAATATCTTGCAGGGTTTGATAAAGTGACACACAAGTACTGGACAAATATCTTGCAGGGTTTGATAAAGTGACACACAAGTACTGGACAAATATCTTGCAGGGTTTGATAAAGTGACACACAAGTACTGGACAAATATCTTGCAGGCTTTGATAAAGTGACACATAAGTACTGGACAAATATCTTGCAGGGTTTGATAAAGTGACACACAAGTACTGGACAAATATCTTGCAGGGTTTGATAAAGTGACACACAAGTACTGGACAAATATCTTGCAGGGTTTGATAAAGTGACACACAAGTACTGGACAAATATCTTGCAGGGTTTGATAAAGTGACACACAAGTACTGGACAAATATCTTGCAGGGTTTGATAAAGTGACACACAAGTACTGGACAAATATCTTGCAGGGTTTGATAAAGTGACACACAAGTACTGGACAAATATCTTGCAGGGTTTGATAAAGTGACACACAAGTACTGGACAAATACCTTGCAAGTTTGTATAATGTAGCATACATGTAGGTCTATTGGTGAAATATCTAGTAAGCTTTCATAATGTAACATATTTTTTTTGGCAAATATCTTCCAGGGAGTTTGATGACGTGACACATATATATTGATAATTTCATTGTTTGTACATATCTTTTTCAGTGTGAGTTGTATCACATTCTATTTTGTCTCAATTGCCAAATTATTTTATATTTCTTATTTTCTGAATTACGTTTTTATTTTAAATTTTATTTTATTTTATTTTATTTTATTTCATGTATTTATTCTTCTGTCAATCAGTCCTTCTACCTTCGAAAATTCACAATTGTAAATAGAACAGCTTTTTTTAGTGATTCTTATTGCAGGAAAAATGTTTATGCCGAATTCAAGAACATTACATTGTTATTCTTTATAAATTAGTACTGATACATTTATCTCCTTGTTCTTCATGAGTTTTGAGTCAATCATCAGGGTACGACACAATAGCTTCATTGCTCTTCAGTCAATCATCAGGGTACGACACAATAGCTTCATTGCTCTTCAGTCAATCATCAGGGTACGACACAATAGCTTCATTGCTCTTCAGTCAATCATCAGGGTACGACACAATAGCTTCATTGCTCTTCAGTCAATCATCAGGGTACGACACAATAGCTTCATTGCTCTTCAGTCAATCATCAGGGTACTTCACTAATAGATTCATGGTTTTTCATTCAGTCATCAGGGTACAATTTCAATTTTGCTGACCATGTTCATTGAGTCACTAAGCATACATACAGGAGAGTAGTTTTGTGACATAAGCCATGCCAGTGATACGTCACTGCTTTTGTCGCCATCGTAAGACTGCTCTTGGTTGTGCTAAAGTCATCCTTGGAACCCCCCTCAGGTTTTTAAGTAGTGCCGTCTCAGTAGGTCATATTTTCTTCCTTTCTTCTTGGTAGAGTTTCCATGCATGAAAAATGTGTTGTGTAGTTTCTGGACTCAGTCCACAATTGTACAGGTCTCTGTCACCAATTATGAGACATGTTTCACTTTTTGTTATTATAACTTCTCATGATGTTTTGGTCAATGTGTAGTCTGAAAATAATGGATTGCTCTTTGCGTGATATTTGATGGTACGGGTAATTTGGTTCTGCAGTGTGGTGCATTTGCGTCCACTTTTGTCACAGTCTTACATTCATAGTAGGAACTATAACAGTCTATTTTCTCTAGTGATTCCCCCTTCCCTTGTCAGGAGATAATTTATTTTTTCGTTTTCAAGTACGCCACAGTGACCAGTCCTGTATCTCGTTGTTAGGTTGTGTTATGTTTTATTTTGGTAACACATCTACCTATTTTTGTTTATCTTGACATGTGCCCGGTGTTACTCCAGCCACCTGCTTCCTGTTTAGGGTTGTTACCCATCACTGGAACATTTATCCCTTGACCAGGGATTCACTGCAGTACTGTTTCCTTTGGTGATAGTGCAGAGGTGTAGTAAGTAGGACATGAGCACATTCATGCTTGTGGTCTTTGGGTCTTTTAAAGCTTACATCAGTGACATTGCACAATTAAATTGATTCTATATTCCTAAACAGTTTATGAGTATTGTGGCTGACTCTGTCATGTCGTTCATTTCATCTTTGAAGTTACTGGAATATTTGGCTGTCACAGGCTAGGGTAGCCAACCTGAATTGTCAAGGCATGCCGAAATCGGATGTGCTAGGCCTGCAAGGTGCATAACGGTAGCACAACATAAACACGCTCCCGGCGGAAACTGCATGGATATCCATGCTGGTTACAATGGAACGAACGCAAAACAAACAAACAAACAAACTGGAATATTTGCCTATATACAATTTAGTCATACTCACACATACAATTAAGCTATATCCACACATACAATATTCACACATAAAATACAACTATTTCACACAAGATGTATTTATCGCTAGAAGCAACATTAAATAAGTAAACAATTGATGCAGACTGGGGGTATCTGAATTCCTAAATTGTATATACAATATAATATCAACATCGCTATATAATTCATTGTTATTCTTGATATTGCATATTGTGTTCATTGACCAAGATGAACATACATCCACGGTTTTTTTCTCTTCTTTTTTTCAATTGATATTAGTTTTGAACTTCTTTTCTTAACGTTCATTTGAATTATTGAATTATTTTGTATGTTTGTTTGTGCATGTTTTACTGAATAGATGCGAAAGACATGCGAAAGTGCAGGAATTTGTGACTTGAATGTGCACAAGCTAAATTTAAGTTTAATTTATAATTCTGTAATTGTGTTAATTTTTAGAAATAGGTTAGTCGCTTTTTTTTCTGAAATGAATGTTATTTTCTTTCAACATCGTTTTTGTAGTGATTCAATAATGTTCATGTTTATTTCATGAAGGATGTGAATGAAGTAGCAAGTAGCGCCGCATTATGAATTTTGTTGTTGATTTTGTGTTACATTCAACTTGATTAATTGTATCCTCTATTTCTGCGGAATATTTTAGTTATATTAAATTTTGACCCTGTCATCGAAATCTATCGGTCAACATAGACTGAGCCATTCCTAGGGGAGATAGGTACTAATATAAATACTAAAAGAAAGACTACCTTATAAAAGGATATACTTTTTAGTGTCAAAGATTTAAAAGGTTACCTCTCTTTTATGGTTTAGGTAACTATCACCCCTAGGAATGGTATCCATGTAGTTCTGGAGTTGGCGGGACAGTAAACGTGTTATTTAAATTAGATGAAATGACTGAGCAGATTTGGGTAGACCACAAGACATCGCTGATAGAGAAAGGAAAGAGTGTCTTCCAAAAAGTTCTTAGAAACTAACAATATGCAGGGAAAAAGATGTTCAATTTTTGAAATCATGTCGATTTCTAATACATTATTTACATATAGAGAGGAATTGTTATTATATAGATCTTGTGAAAAAGGGTATGGTAAAATGATTGCATGCAAGTATCATATGTAGATATGTTCCACTGATCCATGACTTCTGCTGTCACCAACATTGTCATTGTCCAAGTCAACTGGCTGTACTTTGTCGCGTGTGGTGATATGCTGTAAAAAATACACCAACGGAAGCTCTATGTAAGCTGACTCGACATTCACAATTTATATCATTGTTGGGTGATTTCTATATTAACACCTGTATTACGTGAATGTGACCCGGTAGAGGGGTGTTATGTAAAGAGAAATGTAGGTGAAACTGTGATAGATTGTCTGTATATGAGTTCACATATTGCTGACTGGTTCATGTGTCGGTGAGTGTGTCTGCAAGATTAGTGATTTTGTTGAAAACAAATGTGTTTCTCAACAACTCTTAACACCCCTTTAAATGATCACGTCCTTGTGATACTGGTGTTAACGGGGAAGCACCCATGGTTATAGCGTGACCTTTTGTGATATGTGACATACTGTCTAACGAGAAATCCAGCCTTTGAGAAATGACTCATTTAACATATTATGTAATTTTATTGTCTGTCGCGCAAAGTAAATCATAGTGGCCAAGGAAAATCCCAAAAAAATGGCCAAATGAGTTATACAGGAAGGCTTGATTTCTTCTTGATCAGTGCGTCTCATATTTCTGAGGGTCAGTGTTATAGTCGCAGTACTTGCCCATTAACTGATCCATATTTAATCATCATCCTAGAACGACGACACGTATAAGCTATTACTATATGCTACTTACACTTTACCAATGCTGGATACACAATAAACTTGCTTGTCCAGCACATCCATTATGATCCTTTACTGCGGTCTTAGCATGTCGTTGTGTTCTATTTGAGTTTTTGTGTATTCATAAGATATTTTTTTTGGCTGCTTGTGTTCTCTTCATGTGTTGTTTGTTTTGCTGTTTTTGTTCTATTGATATGTTGTGGGTTTGTGTTCTATTCATGTTGTGTTTTATTTTGCTGTTTGTATTCTATGTGTTGTTTGTCTGATGTATTTTCGTAGGATTTATGTGTTGCTAGTCTTACTGATTTTGTTGTATTCGCCTGTATTCATTAAAAAAACGTGCATTGTTTGGATATGTATGTGAACATGGTTTTTTGTCAAAAACAATACTGTAGGAACGGTCGAATGGAGAAGAAGCAGCGGAGAGAAAAAATTTCTTGGACAGATAATATCAAGAAATGGACAAGAAAAGACTTTTCCTCAGTTGTCCCCATTGTTGAAGATATAAATCGTCGAACGACTCTGTGTGTCGGTAAACGTCAGTATAACGACCTTCCAACTGAATTTATTAGAATCCCATTCGATGTTTTTATTATTCTTGGGCTACCGATTGGTCGCTATTTACATACTTGGAATTGCATGCCAAAAATGGCCAAGGCGACTCCACATATATATATATATTACGTGACAATTCTAGATAACGGGTCTTACTATTGCAGACCGTCGTGGTTTATGCATTCGTTGTGGTACCACTACCACATTGACAGATTACGAGTTTGTAGAAAAAGTCTCAACAAAAATAAACAAATAATACGCGATTCTCCTCATTGACAATAAATATGGTAATTTTTAATGTAGACCCGTCTACTATTACGAATATCAACAAAGAAATGTTGCTACCTTAAAAACGGTATTCGTAGCGACTGCTGCGATAAATCCGTTCAATGTAAATAATAATTAATCATAAATCTTTAACGATGTTTAGGAATAATACACTCATGCAAAATATGAAGCCTATACGATCAGTAATTACAGAGAAAGGAGACAATATCGGTGGACAACTATTTAAGAACGCACTATAGTGATTTTTTAGCAACTAAGAATTTTAGTCTTAATACAAATTTTAAGTCTTGTTGTTTTCATGTAGCATTGATGTCACCGACAACATTAGAGAAAGATGTGGTGATATTACGAACCGAACTATTCCCACAAGGCCATAAGAGAGATTATTTTGAACAATAATCATTGGTGACACTTGGTCAAGTTTTACTCACGTAGAAACAGTGTATGGAATAGTTAATACGCTGTTACGAGTCTGCCTAAGATGGCATATATTGACCATGGACTGACAACTGAGAATATGAGAACATCGATCAAGGAAATATCAACAGGAAAGACTGGATTTAAAATATGTGTGTGGAAGGAATGTGCTGTACCAGCACATGTGTAAACTTGTTTTTACCGTTGGGATGAAATCGTAATATGATACTAATAATTGCATATATATATATACATTGCATAATAGAATGCTAGCTGGAGTGTGTATAAGCTACAAAAAAATATCCATTCTGAGCAAACAGCAGTTGTGATTTTGTTAGTAAATGAACATGGATTTGAGTTCGTTCTGTACTCAATTTGAAGAACAAAACATATGCTCCCATGAGTTGATTCAGCCATTGGAAAGTGGGAACCAAATCTCACGTCTTGAGTCACATTTATCACTGCCATGGAGTGTCGCTTATCTTTCTTGTAGAACAAGAACAACTCTATCGTCTAGATATATGCAAAGGTGCCAGCTCCTTGCTTGCTTTTTATTTTCAGTTTCCTTCTTAATTTAGAAATATGCAACCCAACAAAAGGCTTAAATTAACAAACAGTAAATTGAGTTCTTGTCAATTATACAGTCCTGTGGGTTTTTTAGCTAATTCCTTAAATGTGACGCTATTTGACTTCTCCGTGATTTTCGTTGGCTGACGATGTAAAGTATAAACATAAACACCAATAAAAATCACGGGACAAGTCTAATGTTTCACTTTTGAACGATGATTCCAATTAATCCACATGTCTTGACGTTGTACTCGGATGAATGATTCCAATTAATCCACATGTCTTGACGTTGTACTCGGATGTCTTGACGTTGTACTCGGATGTCTTGACGTTGTACTCGGATGTCTTGACGTTGTACTCGGATGTCTTGACGTTGTACTCGGATGTCTTGACGTTGTACTCGGATGTCTTGACGTTGTACTTGGATGAATGTAAGATGACTTAGATGAATCATCTTTTACCGTAAAGTCTAGCCTTGAGATGTTATCTATCACAAGTGATGTTATCTATCACAAGTGATGTTGAACATTTTTTACATCATATTTTGAAAATGCAGTTTAAATTATGTCCATGCCTAATAGTTCGTGACGGCACTTGATGATGATGATGAATAGTTCGTAGATATCTAATGAGCCCTATTCCAGCTGTAAATGTTCTTGGACAGTTTGGACATGAAATGACCATTGTAGGAGGATTTTGGTCTATACGTGACATTCTAGCTGTTGGGCTGCATAATTTCTCCTGTTTTCACAAGATGATGCGCTCTTTCTGACTGTAGAGCGCCATGTAGATCTATTTTGTGCTAGTTCTTCCCATGTGTCTTGGTCTATTTCAAACGCTTTCAGTGAGGTCTTTAACGAACCCTTGTAACGCTGCTTCTCGCCACCTTGAGATCCTTTACCATTCTCCAGCTCACATATAGAAGTATCTGTGGAAGGCGATAATCTGGCGTACGTACCAAATGACCTGCCCTACGAGTCTGTGTTGGCATCAGGATAGTCTCAATGCTGGGGATACCAGATCTGTCAAAGACCGTGCTATCTGGAATCTATTCTTGCCATCTGATGTTCATAACTTTTCTGAGACAAGTTGTGTGAAAGTGATTGAGTTTCCTCACATGATATCTATACACAGTTTCTGTTTAGCTAGCGTAAAATAGCACTGGAAGTATCACGGCTTTGTAAACTATCGGCTTATTCTGTAGGTTAATGCCATTTCTACGCCACACATTAGTATACAATCTGCCGAAAGTGCTGCTTGCCTTGCCGATCCTTGTACACACTTCATCAACCTTCATCCGACTTTATATAGTACTGTAGAGTAGGGGTTGTTTAGTTAAACCCCGAACCTCATTTTGAGAAAATAGATCATGCCACTTAGTACTAGGCAACTAGTTATTTATAAGCTAAACCCAGGGCTGGGATGTGCTATGATAGAGAGAGGCGGCCGCATCAGGCTGCACCGCAAGGAGGAGCTATGAGCAGCGACATCATTATACAATTTTAACCAATAATTAATTTTAGAAAGTATTTACTTGGCAGCATTTCGAAGACCTGCATCATACTTAGAAACTCTACCACCCGCTCCTGGGTAAACCCACCTCACACTGAGCTAAGATAGCGAGATTAGGCAATATTAGTGCCGTACATAGTAAACAAAAAAGGCGCAGCATGATGTGATGCAAAGTGCAGCAGCTCAACAGCGGAGAGTAGCTAGAAAGTCACGGGTAAATAAAAGAACCACAGTACTTACGTAAAACACAGGTTTTTAGAAAGTTCCACTTAAACACGACGGACTATCACTACAACTAAGAGATTATGATGTGTAAACAAGAAAACATACAAACTGCAATGCTCAAAACATTTTGAACGTTTCGAACCGTCAGGACTTTCTCAAGAATATATAAAACAAACAGTGAAAAGCAATGAAAACAGTAAAAACAATGTTAACACCACGGAGATAACACCCAAAAAAGTCATGGCCGACCAACACATAAATAAACTAATAAAACAATCAGCCTATCAGGTCATGTTTACTTTCTATACAGAGATCTTTACTGGAGTCCCGTAATGGTTCATCCCATGCCCAAACTGCACAAGGACATTTACGACCAGAAGAGGACTTATTAGCCATTTACAAACACAAATTATCAATAACATAACTCATAACTGAATTTCAAAAGTGGATCTAACAAACAGTCATCATCATCATGTGATGGAGGAACGAACAACAACCGTGTCATGTGCTTCCTCTCGGAAGATCCAAGTTAGAATCCTAGTTGTTATTATTGCGCAAAGTTTATAAATAAAGTTCTTGTTCTGGTAATCCCATCTGCACTAAAGGATGTTCAGTTCGGCTTGTATTTGCATTTTACTATCTGCGTCGCGTGCTTCATTCATTGAAGCTGTTTCTGTAATCAGCAGTGGTTCTCAAATAAGCAGTGCCCAGGATACATTCTAATTATCCTTTCTTATTAATGTTAGTAATGGAAGTCAATTTTCTTACTAAAAAGCACTTCTAGTGAAAGGTGTGTCATGTTTATATTTTTATATGGGGGTTGCACATAAGTTATGTCAATGTTTACTGGTGGGGTGGAGAAGGGGCCAAAACGTATGACAGTGTTGAAAAAGTGAGGGTGGTCTACAAAAGCTAACGTCAACAATACCTTTATGCACCAATGTAATATGAAACATTTTGTACACATTTGAAAAAAAAAATTACATATTTTTCGCTTATTTTCTGCTAATTTTGTTGACATATTTAAGCAAAATAGGAGAGGTGGAGTCAGGGTGGGGGGTGGGGAGAATCCCTGAAATCTTTACAGGTTTTGGCAAATGGGGTATGAGAGTCTAAATATGTCTTTAAAATGTTGAATATTAACTTGAAGTGTAAAGTTTGAATGTAAAATACGAAATAAACTGTATAATGTGTTTCATAATTTTTGTGAAATATTTCAAAATAAAAAAACATATAATGCTTGTATAAAAACAGTATTGTTGATGTCGTGTATTATCAACTCTATCTTGCCAACAACTCAAACAAATGCTTGCTGATGGTTCCAATGGATCAATGAGTGAGCTCTGTTTTTATTATTTTTCTGTGTCTCTCAGTAATGCACACAAAAAAACAAGCAAACTGTTCAAATACCTACGGTATAGGTCACCAGTAGACAAGGGAAAATATGTCCAATGAAAACATAATACAAGAAACGGAACTCAAGCTCAAATCAATTCGAGGATTACTAACAAAACAGCGTGTACACATTAGGAACCTCTGTACACAGGTATAATTGATATCTGAGGTTATCGTTCTCTGAACCTGCAGTGTTCGATTCTATGGCCTAACTTAAGATCACTAAGGAAGACTTGGAACTTGACAGGAGTCTCAGAGACATGTACTTACTGCACCTCGTGGCCTAGTTCCATAACCTCGTAGGACGACTCGACACTAATACCTCAGAGTACTTTGATCCCATGTCGATGATGAGGCCGTGTTTTCCTGATAACTGTTTTGATATGATAGCCTACATTTTAAGATAACATCGCATTTAGTACCCGCAGTATTTTAGTTATGAAGTCACCGCCACTCAGATTCGTCGAATAGTGCTTACTTTTCGTAGTCACTCGTTTATAAAAAAAAACCTCCTGGTCCACTTACCTGCTGAAAATTAGTACCTCAGCTCATGCTCTGGATCCATTGAGGAATGGTGTAATAAACAGGAGCTTTTGCTAAAAGGGACATTGGCCCACATATTTTCACAATCAAGAAAAAATAGCAACTTAATGTGTTATATGAGTATATTACAACTAAATACTTTATTTGAGTTTATTTAAAAATAAATCTTTTGGGTTTTTTGTAACTAAATCAAACTCCTTTACTCATTTTCTTCTGTTCGTTCTCACACTCCTGCAGATTAGATGGATATAATCATGTGAATAAAATGTCTTGTTTTATGGTTTACATCTTGGCTGCGATATCTGCGCTCTTCGGCCAAACAAATCCGACCTCAGTATAGCTTCTGGATCACTTTTGACTCTCAATGAGATGGGACTGCCAAATTTAGTTGTCTCTTACGATATGTATGACAAGTAGCTGTCACTATTCCTTGCTTCCTTTTTGGATGTCGACAACACACAGGTGATTCAAGCTTATTGTAGTTTCAGTAGTTTGTGTACATAATTTAGTTTCAGTAGTTTGTGTACATAATACGTGGTGTTTGGACACTATTTGGCACATTTGTACTTAAAATTTGACCATAGAAAGCTCCATTAGGCTGTCTTGCTCATTTCATACGTTCAGCCATTTCCGGTCTCCAGTGTATAAGACATGTACACAGACAACGTAAACATAACATAGAAGACCGATTTTGGTTATTTCCGTGTGTTTCGTTGGTCGGCCTTGGCTTTATGGCATGGTACTCTATGCCTATAAATAGTAAAATGTGAAAAGTCCAACAATAATCAAAAACGTAGTCAATAATTAATTTTGGACCAACGTCTTTACTACCGACTTACTCTGTTGAGCAGTTATCTGCCAGTTTCAATATTCCTGTATATAAAATGTTGCACTTATGGCACCCGCTGTGGGTGAGTTTATGAATGTAAGTATTGAATATATATTATGAAATGTGTGAGTATAAGTTCGGACAATGATATGTAGGTTTATATAAACTAACGATTGTCAATATAAACTACTCAAGGAAAGAATATCATAATAATTAATTACGCACTTGTCTAAGAGGCTTTTATATTTCTATGTTGTTTAATACCCTTAATATATATATATTAAAATAACTAAATATATGTATATACCACGAGGAGCCCTTCCAATAGATGACCACACATAGCAGAAACCTCCACCGCAAAAATTAGACAACCACTCGAAACCACAACCCACAAGTTCTTCAAATTGCTACCCCAACCAGGCTACACCATATCATATATGTATATACCTTAGAATTATAAACAAGCCAAAATATAGTCCTCTTAAGGACTTCAGCTAGAATACTCATCTGCAGCCTGGCTCGGAAAAAATTAATTATAGCGCCAATCAGACAACTACGCCACAAGATACAAAGGCACACAGACGCCCTGATATAACAAAGAAGGACTCTTTCTTAGATTGAAAGGAGCATGCCTGGGAAAAAAAAATGAGGCAAACTCACCAGTTAACAATTAAACAGACAACAATATGACCTCTTTGAAGTTGTACGATGGTGGTCAGATATTCAAGGAAAATATGGTTGATTTTGTGAAAGATTATACGGTACTTTAAAAAAAAATGTCGATTGACGATTTTACTGATGCCTAGTTGTGCATATCAACCAGAATGCCGGTAAGATCATAATACGGCAGGGACTAACTTCACACATAATATAAGTATGTTGATATATAAATGTAAATGATCATTGAAGTACCGTGATGCCATATGTGGACATTATCTTAATAGCCATGTTGTCATCGCATGAAAGACGGATTTTTAGAATAGAAATATCCTAGGTGGAACCACGAAGAGATCACGTGAAGATTGGAGAATCAAGTCCTCTTGAAATAAACAGAATGGTAACTCTGCGGGCGTGCTTTAGTCTAGAATCCAGATATAAGATCCAACACACTTTGAAGGATTCTCTATCAGGTGTCACACATTTTAAGAAACACTTTGTCACTGATAATTGTTAGGGTAAATAGTAGCAACTTTTCTATTTAGGTTTTTAAACGAATCAATAGACTGTGTTAATATTTCGATCATATATTTGTATATTGATATTACAAATTTAGTATATTTTTTTCGAAACAAAATCAACAAAAATGGATGCAGTAGGAGCAGGAAAACTACACAGGATTTGTTGTGCCATTCTAATGTTGTCTGCAGTTTTTAAATTAGGAAGAACGGACATTTATCCAAGTGGTTCCGGCAGTAAGAGCTACTTTGAAATATTTAAAGATCTAAGAATGATCAATACTGTTTTGAAGAGCTCAGAGTATGATAGAGTTGTATCTCATCTACAAAATGTATTGTCACGGGAACCCTTACTTGGAGTAAACAACGTTTTAGCAGACCATACGAATGGAAATATATTGTACGAGGAAAGAAGAATATCTCTTAGAGCAAAACGATCCGTTGAAGATAATTCAACAAAAGATTTCACAGAAACGCTTAGCACTGTTGGAGATTTTACAGATTCCAGCCCAACTTCTGCAAGCGATATCCAATCCTCAACAAGTGGTAGCTCAACAACGACATCTGATCAGACCCCACAGGAAGCAGACACGCCAACCTTAGACACTACTTCCAACGACTCTTTGTTGAGTAGTTCTTCATTCTCAATTACTACAGAGCAGACATCAACTACTTCTACAGCACAACAGAATACACAATGTATGCAAGACATGAAGAAACTCTTTGAAAGTTTGTCTGCAGGAGAACAATGGCCATTGCAGTGTAAGTATTTAAATAGTTGGTTCTCTGTGTGATACGTGTACAAGTTTCCATTCAACACGTGATACTTTTGTCATCAAGATTTCTATCAATTCTGGGTACCATTGTGCACATATCATCTATTTGTGATGCATCGTCCATTACGCACAAATTGACAATATTGAGTGCTGTTTCTTTTCTATAAAAGAAACAAGTTAATCTATATTTTTAATAATGTTAATAATTTTACAGATATTGACAAACTGAAGGTAATTCGACCATATTTTTACGGAGAGGTACATAGTGTGTTTCCAACGATAACATTAACAGGTCAAATCCAGCGGTAGATAAATGTACATCTGGGCCGATTAAAAAGCAATGGCAACCTACTCGCCATATGTGTATAGCATAGACAATCACTACAGCAAAAAAAAATATACTGGGTTGATCACTATGTTCTGAACATGATATGCCACCAACTTTATGTATGGCTGGAACCACATCTTGCCCTGGGTGCCACTAGTTGACCAACTATATGTATGGCTGGAACCACATCTTGCCCTAGGCGCCATTAGTTTCAGAGCTTCAAGTCTTCTTGCTTATCTGCAACAAAAGTAAAGTCCTTATTGTACATCGTTTTGAGTTTTGACAAAAATTAAACAAAACCAAAAGGAAATGGTTACGTTTCATTTTTATAACTTATTATCTAGACAGTGCAAACGGGGACACTAGACGTTCAACCTTTGCATTCTATTCCAAAGTATGGAAATCCCCACCCCCCCCCGGCCCGTGTGTCAGCCGGGGCCTGTAGCTTAGGGTGCAAAGAATATTACCACTGTCTTCTGTGAGGTGTGTCATAAGGATGCCGCAGGAGGCCACTAAGGAATATTGAGGGATACAGCGCCTGTGAAAAAATCATAAATTTTATTGTATGTGTCGACTCATTTCTTACTTTTGTCTTCTATAAAATTATCCCCACGAATGCTGACCAGATGCAGGCCAGTAGACACTTCACCTTTGTCATTAATTGGGAGAGTTCTAGATCATTGTGAACTCTTGAGATGTCATTACTATGAATTAGTCAACATATCTGACAGAAAACTTACTGACAGAAGAGGTACTTGGCCTGGAAACGTGTGTTGCGCTCCAGGTATGACGTGATGATCCGTGGATACGCAATGAAATACTGAAATTGCAGCCTCTTCCATAACTGATTTTGCTGATTGTTGATCCCTATGGTCGACTCAGCAAAATATACATAACAAAGCTGTGTTTAAGGGTGTATATGTTGTTCGTCATAGTCGCTTGTCTTCTCCCTCAAGGCCCTTTAGATGATTACACACATGAGTGTAGTGCAGGACAACTCTACGGTATACGAGATGAGAAACTGATAAATGCGATGTTATTTTTAGCACCACCATGGAATAACGACGTAAATGTATTGATATCTCTCTTGATTTGTAGCATATCAACTTCAGGTGGATTATTTGTAGGATATCAAGTTTAGGTGGATTGTTTGTCGCCCGGAAAAGCCACGAGCTCAATCTAAATCTGGAATTAGAAAATGGATTACAGTGTAAATATCGGGAAAGCAAATTTGTTCATAGTCAGAACGTAATAGAAATAGGGAAAAGGAGAGAAAGGGGTACAAGAGAAAGAGTGAAATAGAGAGGGAGTATGAAAGGGAAAGTGAAATAAAGAGGGAATAGGGAGAGATGAGGAAGAGAGAGGGTTACAGAAGGAGTGGGATCCGAAGAAAGAAAAGGGTGAGTAATTTAGCTATTCATGACTATATTTACTCCTTTAGTTCTAGATTCTTGGGGTAAACCTGGACCTGGACTTCTGAATGCTCAGCTCAAATTTGTTGGAAGTTACAAGGAGTGTCGCAGTTCTAAAGCTCCTCAAGACAATGGAACTCAGATTGTAGGATTTACTGGAAACTACTGTTCTGTTGGACTTATGTCTCCACCTACGACGGTAAGATTTCATGACTGTCCCTATGTCATCTTTATATAAATAAACATCCATTTTGTTTTCCGTATTCACAACAACTTTCTTGTTTTGTATGAAGCTGAGATATCACTACGTAATCCACACTACACCCCCAGCCCCAAAAAGACGCCACGTGAAACGCATCATCATAAAGTCACCTGTGTATCGAAGGTTGACAGTAAGGGACTATCAATATCGATCTGATTTTGTCTTATTGATACAGCGCCCGGGTGTTGAGACGTAAGAGAGTACTTATGAGTTTTTGAGGTGGGGGTGACTGTCCCATTCCATAGAGGTGGGGTTGACTGTCTCATTCCATAGAGGTGGGGTTGACTGTCCCATCCCATAGAGGTGGGGTTGACTGTCCCATTCCATAGAGGTGGGGTTGACTGTCCCATTCCATAGAGGTGGGGTTGACTGTCCCATTCCATAGATGTGGGGTTGACTGTCCAATCCCATAGAGGTGGGGTTGACTGTCTCATTCCATAGAGGTGGGGTTGACTGTCCAATCCCATAGAGGTGGGGTTGACTGTCCCATTCCATAGAGGTTGGGGTGACTGTCCCATTCCATAGAGGTGGGGTTGACTGTCCCATTCCATAGATGTGGGGTTGACTGTCCCATCCCATAGATGTGGAGTTGACTGTCCAATCCCATAGATGGCGAAAGTGACCCACAATCCATGCTAAAGTCCATTCTCAACACGAAAGGTGAATGGCAAAAATATCGCATCCTGTCTATAAACCAGCGACAAGGAGTCTTTTTTGTGTGCGAAGAGCAATATGTAAATTTATATAATTCGCTGAACATACACAAATATTACCCACAACAGTAGCCTTGAATATTTGCTCAAACATTGAAGTAATTCATCCCTAATGTGATAGCATGGAACATTGAAATAATTCACTCCTAATGCAATCGCATGAACTAGTTTCTCTTTTAGTGAAGTGTATATGCAGGTTATTGTTGTAGTCCAGTTAATAAAATTGGATGGGGCTTAGGTATTAGATATTAGTTTATTTATTATCCTCCTTGCACACCGGACATGTCCATATGTGATCAGATCTCCGCTGTAGTAAATCTCTCAGTTTATAATGGCTGATGGCTCAGGTCCTATGTTGGTTTATTGTTCTTTTTGAAATCTTTGTCAGGTGCTCTCTAATGGCCAAACCCGTCCTCACTCCCAATTCGCGTATTCTTGATATTGAGTCATGCTCGTCTCAAAATCCTTTGTTCGTGCTGAATCACGAAGAGCAATGGTTATGTCCGATCGGTCCATAAGCTGACCATCTGTTATGATGACGTGGCTAGCTAATTGGTCCGTTCGTTTCCCTCCACATCCACGTGTCCGGGGACAAAGATAACTGTTAGTTTCCGTAGCCCGCAATTTAGCTCTCTCTAAAGAGTACATCACCTGTTTTGACTTTCCGAATCATGTTCATTGAGTCACTTAATATGCCCACGTGGCAATAGGCTTGCGATTCCAGCCAGTTAAGTGCCTGCGTTACGGCGAATACTTCCATTGTGAGACTGCTTGTTGTTACGGTGAAGGCTCCACTGGCTTTATGCACTGTTCTTCAGTGCGATCTAGCAGTAAAGGCCTATGCGCATCGGTGGTGACGGATGATCGACATGACCGTGTAATTCACGTGTCGTAGGCATGTTCGGTTCGCAGATGAGTACATTGATCACAACATCCACGCTCAAAGGGCTGTGTTCCCTGCACTCTCTATTGAGTGTAATGACGAGCTTGGCTGCCTCTTCAAAGCCCATACGAATAGGTGTTCATTCCTCGCCTGGAGTTATGCCTTCTTGGGCGCAACTCCGTTTAACGTTATTCTCGGCAAGACGCATGGCGCTGCTATGAAGTAAGGTCATATATTTATTGAGTAGTTAGTCCAACCTCAGTTGCCTTCAGCGGGTCAAACCAAATTGTCCAGAGGTTCCCTACTCATGCCGTAAACCATGGCACAACATATTCCGTTCTACAGCACAACATCTTGCTATATGCAAGAGTTTGAGAGCTAACGAAGGAGAGAAAACAACATAACAAACAGCGACATACGACGTACGACATACTATTGTTGTTTTTATCACTGCTTGTGTAGTATTTTTCTTTATACCTTATGATTGAAACGTTCATTTAGTTTGTTTTGTATAATACTAACTAGATTTATATGCCAATTAATATGTTATTAATAAAACTGATCGCATTGAATTATTCGCTACTATTTCTTGGTAGAAAGTGATACCACAACCTCACTAACTATTTCTTGGTAGAAAGTGATACCATAATCTCACTAACTATTTCTTGGTAGAAAGTGCTACCATAATCTCACTAACTATTTCTTGGTAGAAAGTGCTACCATAATCTCACTAACTATTTCGTGGTAGAAAGTGATACCACAATCTCACTAACTATTTGTTGGTAGAAAGTGCTACCATAATCTCACTAACTATTTCTTGATAGAAAGTGCTACCATAATCTCACTAACTATTTCTTGGTAGAAAGTGCTACCACAATATCACTATTTCCTGGTAGAAAGTGCTACCACAACCTCACTAACTATTTGAGTGATGGTTACTCAGAAGTTGAAAAGAGTTTTTCTTAGAGGTTACTGCAGAAATCAGGGCACATTCTTGATACGGAAGTTACATAAACGACTCAGCAAGTTACTTAAAACGACTCAGTAATTTACTTAAAACGACTCAGTAATTTACTTAAAACGACTCAGTAATTTACTTAAAACGACTCAGTAATTTACTTAAAACGACTCAGTAAGCATTATCTATAATAGAATACAACATTGCCCGCGATTTGTCTAGACCCGAAAGAGGAACAAAGAATAGAAATATTGTTTACCTTTCATGCATGCAGTAAGAGTCAACTGAGGAGGTTATGGGGTGAAGTTGGCTGATCTACCACATTTTTAATCAACGTGACCCAGCACATGCTAAAGTTGGGTGTGTCAGGACGGAAGGAGCACAAATCGCAGCAATGCTGTAAACCATAAAAGAACACAATTTTATCTCCAGACTAGATCCTGCCAATCTGCAGGATTTTGAAAAATAACAAAGAAAGAAGAACCTAAGAAGACAAGCAAGACATATTAACTTATGATTAAACTCAATTTTTGTTCATGACCAGACAACTAACCTTATCAACACAATGCTGAACAGTGCCGGTATAGAGATCGGTGCATGTGTCTCGAGTTCCTGCTCTACAGAAGAAACATACGGACTTTTCAGTCAAGGTAAGGCGACATCTTTATGTATTTCCTTCACACATGTGCTTTATCTTGTAAGTTTGTCATGCACACCCGTAGCTATTTGTTGCTGAATACTACAACATTCTTGCTATTCAGCAATCGTACTTTTAACATACTTCCTGCTTCATAAACATACATAAATTGATGAATCAATTGTTAAGAGGGAATGTAAGACTTTCTTTGGTGCGTGAGTACACTTTATCACTTAGCAAACTGTCGATATGATTTTTCTACATTATTGCTAAACTAGTAAACTCAACAATCCATTGACAACGTACTGTTTACTTTCTTGTGTTATTTATTATAGTAGTGTTTTACTATCCAATGTTATGTCATGGTTGTATTTTATGTTCAATGAATAAACCTCGCCAACAGATTATGACACATTATTACCAAAACATTTCTCCTTACTCTGACGTTCGTTCGGTTGAATAAAAAATGTATCCATGAAAATAATCAGATTGGAGCTGTTTATTCTTATTGTTAGTACACCAGTTTAGTTGGCTGTTCATAAATTACATTACTAGTTTTTTTGTCTTTGCCAAATTGAGACCCATTTCCCCAAATAAATCAATCAATAAACCCATAACCCTTCAGGGTCGTAGGGGTACCACATTGGATGCGTCAGCACACAGAGTCCTCCAGCGAATTCTATCCTCAGCGATGCGGATGAGTGTGGAAATATCTTGTCCTGTCCATTCCAGGATGTTGTCTGTCCATGTCTTTATTTACCTCCTCTGCTTCTTCCACCATCGACAGTTCCCTGCAGTATTGTTTTTGACAAGGAATTGTGACTGCATACATGTCCGAACCATGCTAGTTTTCGTCGTTTCACTATTGAAAGCAATGGCTCCTGAACACCAGCACACATCTCTACTTTATTTCTTACGTACATATTGGTCTTTTACAATTGGTATACATTGTATTCCCCATATACAGATTAAATAATTCAGAGAACCCCCTCGTAAACACCCATCACCCACCGCCCCCCGCATAATTATGTTAAAAATATTACTACTAAAAACAATATTTTGTGTAGAAGTACAAATAAAAAGTTGTCCCCCCAGATTTTAAATAAAAATTTCAAATTCATAAAATTAAATTCGTATATAAATAATGTTGTTGTTGACGTCAACTCTTCTACCAATTTTATCAATACCCGTCACACCACCCCCCCCCCATACCCAATGATTGTTGACGTTATTTATACACGCCGCCTTAAAATATCAAAATGTGTGTTGAGTCCAACTTAATCTATTGTTGTGACACGTTGTCGTCTACTTCCAGGTCTGAACGCTGCTAATCTGAGTACAATCTTGATTGTATCATCAGTAGATTGTCGAACAGACTACAGGGAATATACTGCAGCAACTATTGCCGCTATGTAAGTATCTATAACGATTGCAAATAGTCGCACGATGGGACTCCAGTACTATCGACGGTCGGGTTAGACATATATTATGGCCGATACCCGGCGGTCTCACACGACTCAGTTATGACCCATACCCTCGCAGTTATATAGCTAGTTAGTTAATTATTTTGTTAATTATTTAGTTAGTTAGCTGTTTGTTAATTAATTTGTCTGATTATTCATTGGTTTGTTAGTTAACTCATTGGTTTGTTAGTTAACTCATTGGTTTGTTATTTGGTTAGTTATTTAGTTAGTATGTATATCCTCATCACGGCAGTATGATCTGTGTTTGAAATATCTGACAGTATGTTCAACAAAGGAAACGTTCCACACTATAATAATTTCTGTGCTAATTAAAATGTAGACTCAACGTAATAATATACGTATATTTACACATAGTAATAGTTTATATACATTTGTTTTCAGAATATTACTGTCATTCATCGCTGCTTTAATGATTCTTGGAACCGTCTTCGACATTTTGTTCATCCAATCCCCAAAATGGACGAAGACAAACAGCAACAAGGGACTTCTATCTTTGGGATCAAATAACTACAGAAATGGGTACGAGCCAATCAGATCTAAAGAAGAAAACGTGGAAGACAGATTCTTCAAGGAGAATGAGAAACATGTCGAGAAAAATGGTAGTTATTCTCATGACAAAGATGGTGCTGCGACTACAACCTACTCTGAGAGCAGACCGCTACTGGGTAAAGGACACACTGATAAAAACAAGAGAAGTGTTTGTTTGGGTAAGACATTTTTTTATATAGAAATATTAAAATCAGAGGATGAAGTATTTCAGAACAAAAGTTCATTCTATGTATTATATCTGAATTTCAAAATGGTATAATAGTATTAATTCGTGTGTAAGGCCCTTAGTCGTCGGATCATCATCACTGCAAACTGGACACGTCCATAATTGCTTTAATCTCTCCCTGAGTATATCCGTCATTACACTTCTGCTGACAGTACCGATCCTTGGTTGACCATCATTCTTCTGAGCCCTCCAGATTGTTCACTTTTAGCAACACCGCATTTAAAACCCTGTTCTGTAATCTTGACCATCGAAAACGAATCATCATCCACACTAGTTTCACTCTCGCTTGTTATATTTCTTATGAAGTTCAAAACGTCAACTCGATCCATTGCCCCATCGCCCTCTGTCACAATCGCGTATGGCGCCAGTTGATCTGCTATTTCATTACATCGAACACCCATATGTCCCGACACGCAAATAAATGTAACTACTTTCAATCTCGCCTTTCTCAAGCTCAATCCATTGTTCGTGAACGAGACCCACTTGTACCTTCCTAATCATATTCATAAAGTCACTCAAGATGCAGACATGGTTGCCTTGTGTGTGCGTACCCACTTAAATGCCCTTGTCCCAGCCATAATCTCCATGGTCATGCTACTCTTTTTCACAGCATAGGCCCCACTCTCCTCCCTGATCGTTTTACCTGCGCACTGAGCTGTGAAGGTTCAAGTAATATAGCATGTGTTTCTGCTTATGCCATTGCTGGTTGGTGTAGGGAGATGTTCTCAATTGATGGTGAGTGTAGGGAAATGTCTGAGTTGCAGGTTGGTGTAGGGAGATGTTCTCAATTGATGGTGAGTGTAGGGAAATGTCTGAGTTGCTGGTTGGTGTAGGGAGATGTTCTCAATTGATGGTGAGTGTAGGGAAATGTCTGAGTTGCTGGTTGGTGTAGGGAGATGTTCTCAATTGATGGTGAGTGTAGGGAAATGTCTGAGTTGCTGGTTGGTGTAGGGAGATGTTCTCGAGATTTTTGTTTCATGTATTTAAGACTCAAAGAAGACACATATTTCATTGACTCTAGTAAGGCCTTCAACTGTATACAACATCAAAAACCTTGGAACATCAGGAGAGATTTACGATTATTTTCATCTATACTTAATTCGTCTTATTAAAATATTATACAAAGTCCAACAGGCAGCCGTAATAGTAGATGGTGAAACATCATATTGGTTTAGTGTAAAATAAAGGAGTCAGACAAGGATGTGTCCAATCATTATATATATTCAATGTTTATGCCAAGAACATCATGAGAAATGTAAGAAATGATCAGCAGGGAAACAGCTGCTCAATTTCGGAGGTCACGAGGTACCACAACCAAGATATACCGATGACATCGTTTGTAATTCTGTATCTTCTAGTCACTCCTGTGGCTTTTCTCAGACATCTCATCTCTGTTGTAACCAGTTGTCTCATATTTTTTGTTGTTAAGTACCATGTTTGACAATGGTAGCACAGAGTTGGAATGAAGATACTTTAAATAAGATGTTTTTTTACACCTAGGACGACCAAATGAAACTTAATACAGAAAAATAATTAGAGAGAGAGAGCACAGCAATTGAGATACGTTATACGATTGACATATAGAAACATGTGCTCAGCATGGAGAGAAATTATTACTGCTACGTGTGTCAAATTTGGATCAGAAGGAATAAATTAACTAATTCTCTATGCTCCAGGTGTACTCGGTAAAGTCCTTGTGTCATTTTCTGTCTACACAAACGGCAAGAAGTTATTGAATACATCACAGCCTCAAGGATCACTGGGTGCCATCCACGGTATTCGATTCTTCAGTATGAGTTGGGTCATCCTGGGACATACTTATATATTTGCACCTACGTTGTTCGGTAAGTCAAGTATGTTTCTACGCTAGTTTCGTACAAAAACTTTACATTTTTCTCAGATTTGTTATGATCACATTGTCTATAGGTAATGAACAGTTAGCGCCCTACCACTTGGATCACATTGTCAATAGGTAATTAAAAATAAACGCCCTACCATTAGGATCACATTGTGTATCGATAATGAACAGTTAGCGCCCTACCAGTAGGGTCACATACGCTTTAAAATACAACAAAATTGTTGTACATTACTCTCTAGCCAGAATTGTTGTACACTACTCTCTAGCCAGAATGCAAGGATTTACTGATAAGATTTTGCTTTGATTATCACAAGAAATGATGACAATCTACTACATACCATAATTTTGAAGTTTTCTTATATGTATGTACTTGTTGATGAGTTTATAAATGGATGATAACACTCGGTTTCTGGTGTACGTCTGTGGCTATGTTGATAGCGATACAAACAGAGGCAATAATAGCAAGCATGCTTGGCCGTGGTTAGCTTTGATGTTAGAGATTGTCGTGTACGTGCGAGAAGCAGTTCTGTCCTGCACATCAACCTGATAGAAGAAATGTCCTTGTTAAAAAGAACTAACTAGTTACAACATTAACGGGGTGCAAAGAGAACGCATTGCTCTAGGCGGACCCAGGGTTAGCAGATAACCAAGATCCCAAATGTACCTCCACGCGGTGCACCCTGGTAACAGAAATACAGCAGCTCGAGCTGATTCTGACCAAATCATTTGGGGATCGTGTCCGAGAATGTGGAGGTAGCAGATGGAAAGAGATTTGACTGCACTAGAGACAGACACCGGAAATACACTTGAAGAGAGAAAGGGTTCAGTACCTGATGGGCTCAGGCGCTATTGGGACAAGGAGCTCAGCTCGAGAACGCCTTGCTCTCAAACGCATGGTGTGAGACCCGAACTTGGACAAGGGGTACACGATGTCGGTGAATGACACCTCGGCTAAGAGGGCGAAAGAGCCAGGGTCCAACTCCTCTGTTGAGTTCTTCCCCTAAGGAACCAGGCTCACGGATATCTACTAAGATATCGAAACGGTTCAGTACCCAATGGTCACAGGAACAGCACGCCCAATTACACGAGGCAAGTTCATAGACAGTGGAACACCTCGTGCGAGTCAGACGAGAGCATAAATCGTCTGGGCGAAGAGTCGCGACTACGCGTGCCTGGAGACAGATATAGAGGCTGTCACAGGCTAGGGGTAGCCCACCCGAATTGTCAAGGCATGCCGAAATCGGATGTGCTAGGCCTACAAGGCGCATAACGGTGGCACAACGTAATCACGCTCCCGGCGGAAATCGCACGGATATCCGTGATGGTTACAATGGAGCGAACGAAAAACAAACAAACAACATTAACAATTGCGTGCGTAACGAAAAATGACAAGGCGAAGTTAGCGTTTTGTGGTCCTCGTGAGAATGTCTTCATCCGGTGTGGTCTGTGCCAGGAAACCTAACTTAGTAGATATCGTGTAGTCATTTTGCCTTGGCTGCTACATGCTGCCGAATATTGGAGTGTATGTGCTAACCATGCATGACGGTTTAAGCTCATTTGTTTAAACTGCACCTAAAGTTCACGAGAAAACCTGTTGTTTTGTTCGCATGAACACATTCCAGATAGGAAGATTATCGAAAACATTACGATGTAAAATATCTACGCCCTCTTGGTCATGTCTCATCTTTGTTGGGCCGGTCACATCGTCCGCATTTCAAACCAACGTCTTCAAAGAGACTGTTCTACGGTGAAGTGTGTGCAGGTAACCGTTCAAACGGAGACCAAAAGTAATGGTTCAATGAATACTGGAAAATATCTCTCAAGCAGATAGCACTGCAGGATTGTTCCACCTCTTGGGAAATCACAGTTTTCGATTGACTTCAGATCGAAGCAATCAAATCGTAGCTAGTATTAAACGTTTCGAACATGGTAGATCACGAAGGCGACTCAAGCGAGACAAAAAAGGAAAGACGATATCAGATTGTCTTTTCTCATCTCACGACTGATTACATTCCTTCTCACATTACAATAGATTTTTCAGAGTTCAGATTGGACTCATCACGTCTATGAGAACTCACAAACAATCTCACCAAACGTGACCCTTCTTTATGCCATGCTCATGTTCTCACGAAGGAACATCATGTTCGCATGCAACCGGTTGGAGGAAGCACCACAAGTGTAACATTTAGTGGCAAGATGTCACACAAAAGTTAAGTCAATGGTCAAACAACAAAACACTGGCATTTCTTATTTTTTCCCTCGTTCTAAGAATCATACCGATTGACCGGATGTAATTAGGAGAATAGAATGAGTTGTTTCATGGTTTACAGATTGTCTGCGAGATCTGTACTTTTCGATCTGTATTATCTGAAGTAAGCATGACTTTTGGGCCACTTTGACATATACATTGGACCTCTAGATCTATCCTAGTAGGCTCTTAACAACATGCATGTCAGGTCACAGTGTTGCTATTGTTTTATCCACTTTCAACCCCCTGCAACACGTCAACCATATATATATACAATTAAATGTGAAATGTTGATCTTTAGAGCAAAGATCTAAGAATTTACTATTTTTATAAAGAAGAATTGTATTTTTATACCAATATGCCGTAATTTGTTATTGACTAGGCAAACCTATGAATGATGTAGTTATTTTTATACGCACCGCGTTTACGTTTTCAGAAGTTCTGGTACCCATTTCTTAAGGCTGTGCGACAATTATTTAAAAAACAATTCCAGCATGCTCATTGAACATTGTGTACATATTGTTGTACCGATAGCACAGAACACGTCAAACACACCAACTGTGGAAACACGACTAAGTTAATATTACAAGAAACACCACTGAGTTAATATTACAAGAAACACCACTGAGTTAATATTACAAGAAACACCACTGTGTTAATATTACAAGAAACACCACTGAGTTAATATTACAAGAAACACAGAAAACACACCAACTGTGGAAACACCACTGAGTTAATATTACAAGAAACACCACTGAGTTAATATTACAAGAAACACCACTGAGTTAATATTACAAGAAACACCACTGAGTTAATATTACAAGAAACACCACTGAGTTAATATTACAAGAAACACCACTGAGTTAATATTTCAAGAAACACCACTGAGTTAATATTACAAGAAACACCACTGTGTTAATATTACAAGAAACACCACTGAGTTAATATTTCAAGAAACACAGAAAATATACACAAAAAACTGAGATAATTTATATCTACTTAATCAATATATTATATTATCTTTCCACAGTTAACCTGGCCACAGCGATGCCTGAAATACTCAACCGTTGGACATTTGATGCTGTCTCAAACGCCTTAGTTTCAGTTGATACATTCTTTTCGCTAAGGTAGGACTTTTTTTTCTGCTACAAATTAGAGCGTTCAAGATTTGCGTAATCTGATAACTACTTTTTACATAGACTTTTGTAAGGTTTAGATACTCAACTAGAACCTATAGTGGTAGAGGTGGTAGCATTCTAGTATTAGACCTGAAAGGAAAACAGATGATAACTCAGGCGATAACAAGGTTACGATACACATCTAAACCAATACTCACCTAGCATTTGTGAGTAGTTCTAGCACATAGGTAATCTCGTCGTCAGATAATCATCATTGCTCACCTGGCACATAGGTAATCTCGTCGTCAGATAATCATCATTGCTCACCTGGCACATAGGTAATCTAATCATCATATTATTATAATTGCACACATTGAACATAGGTAATATCTTCTTCTTCTTTCTGTTGTCATGTACCTATCGGTGTTGACAGGAGTGTACGTTCTTTTGCCCTTCTATTTGCCTCTTATGCTGTTATATTTCCGAGTGATATACTCGTATATCATATATATATATATATATATATATATATATATATATATATATATATATATATATATATATATATATATATATATATATATATATATATATATATATATATAATATTCTTAGGCAATGAATTACTAAGCAAAAAAATATTTTTTCAGAACATTGGAAAAAAACATTCATATTAAAACAATGTAATTGCTGTATAAAACAAATTAACACAATTTTATCACTCTACCTGTCTCGATAACTGTCAGAAGTTTCCGAGCCCTCCACCGACTAATTTTTTCTGTAATTTATGCACAGTTCCTATTATTACCTATGACTATAGTTGTTTGAGTTGTCGAAATCGCTACACTTATCTATAAACACTATTATTCGTTTGTTGAGACTAACGGGAATTGAACAAGTCTGTTCAACGGCACCAAATCGCCTAGCAACTATTGAACACGCGTTCTTCCGTACTTGACTAACCGCATCTCCAAAAAAAGATGCGATTTCATCAAGCCTTTCAAACCGTGCACACAAAGTCACCAGAACGGACAGATCGAGACAAGGACTATTACAACAACAACAAACATCCCGTACAGGTATTGAAATATCCCCAGTAAAAACAAACATATAACATAATATCCGTATTAGTTATACAAGGGCCGATAGGTCTTCTTGTAAACATGGATAACATATATAGACAATACAATTTTGCTTCGAGTAATTGTTTATACAAGTAAATATAAGTAGGAAGCCAGAGGACAATTTTTAAAATTTTTTGAGACTAACGGGAATTGAAGCAGTCCGTTCAACGGCAATAAATATGCCGTTGAACGGACTTGTTCGATTCCCGTTAGTCTCAAAAGAATTTTGAAAATTGTCCTCTGGCTTCCTACCTATATTTACTTATTATTCGTTTGTGCATTTACTCATGTTAATGGTCATTTTAATTTTTGTTTTTAGTGGTCTACTCGTAGCTTACGTAACTACTAACGAGCTTCAGAAGAAAGGATGGAAGCTCAACTGGGCCATGTATTATTTTCACAGATTCTGGAGGTAAAAATTAAATTCTATATGTTGAAATAGCTAGCCAGTATTCCTGTGGTACCATTACCGACTTAAAACTAGCATGGTTTGTACATGTACGTAGACATGATTCCTTGTCATAAATAATGCAGCAGGTAACCGTCGGAGAGGGGAGAACCAGAAGAGGGCAAATAAAGAAATGGACAGACAACATAAAGGAATGGACATGACAAGATTTTTCCTCACTCTTACGCATCGTTGAAGATATAAATCGCTGGAGGACTGTGTGCTGAAGCATCCAATGTGGTACCCCTACGACCCTGACTCTGTGTGCTGAAGCATCCAATGTAGTACCCCTACGACCTTGATGGGTTACGGGTTTATTCATCGGTGACCAGTTTTTATGTGTTCTTGCGAGTATTTATTTATGTGCGAGTTTTTGAGTGGGTGCGAGTTTTGTGTGCGTGCAAGCATTTGTGTGCGTACGAGTTTTTGTGTGCTTGCGCGTTTTTGTGTGCGTGCGCGTTTTTGTGTGCGTGAGCGTTTTATGAAACGGGAATTCTAGTGATACCACAGAAAAAAAAGAGAAATATAAAGGGGAAAATATGAGCGTGTGGAAAAAGGAACACACTTAAAGAAACTGCAAGAAAATAAAATGAGAGAACAAGAAAATAATGGATTTTACGTCATATTCTCTGGTTTTGTTGAAACCTTGCAGTAATTTAGACTGTGTTTTTGATAGTGGCTTAAATGTGTACTAACAAATAGTTGGGGCTTTTATGTTATTGAATGTTTGCATATCCAATGGTGAAGCATACTACATACATAACATAATATGCAACACTTCGAAAAGGGTAATGACAAGGGTAATGTGGCCAATCTCTGGCATAACACATAACAGCACACAAGTATCTACGCTTCGACCAAACAGTCTTTATCAAGGACAAAACATAACACGGGATGAGTAAGAAATGGCACTTTCCACGTTCACATATTAATGGCTAGACGTTATAAATCAGGAAGAACATTTATAAATAACGGTTGTTAAATCCGAAGAGTTCTGGTGTGTCAAAGTGGTAAATATATCTGTTCTCAAGCGCATATCGAGTACTGTCATCAGTGTAGCACGATTTGAAACATATCACGCTTTATACATAACACACAGTCTCGCTGTGAGTATGAAACTTGTTTTTGAAGTATTGCATACCGCTGAGCGTGCATGTCTTGTGAAAGAGAGCTCTGGAGAATGGTCCTCATTATATATACGAAACAAGAGCTTCATCGCTCTTAATTCTTGAAGATCCACACAAACAAACCTCTTATTGTTCTTCTGACATATTGTATTGTCTATTCTCTTCCCAGATTGACACCCCCATATATGCTGGTTCTGGTCACTGCTTTAGGACTTCATAGATTTCTAGGCTCAGGCGCCCTGTGGAAAAGCTCACAACCTTTAGACAAAGCCAACTGCGAAAACAACTGGTGGACAAACCTCCTGTATATTAACAATTTTGTTAATTTTGATAAAATGGTAGGTGAGATTTGAACCTTAGCCCTTCAGTTTGCATAGTTTTAGTTAATATGTTTTAGTTACCTCAGATAAGATTAATATATCAAAATGTTCACTGTTAAAGGTATGTAACCTTTTTATTGGATGTTGTCTAAGATTAAGCACTATCTTCCTACTACTATCTTAATCTTGTGATTAAGTCAAATCCCAATTATTTTCACAACTATTTTCACAACTATTTTCACAACTATTTTCAGTATTGTCTTCTTCCATTGCTCTCTTTTGAGTCAAATTGTCTTCCGGCATCCCCCTTAATACCCCACCCCACAGTCGGACCTAGAAAATGTCCTTTTACAGCAGGTCTCTGATATTTGATATGTGATATATGATATTACTGACCATCTTTTATATAGTTACTTTTATGTCTACCACATTAACTATAATTTCAAATTTGTCTTCGTGGTCTTATGCCCCAAAAATGTGCAGTGGGGGGCGGGCGCTCACATGACTCACGCTAAGCACTATAGAACTGAAACAAATATTATCACGTGACCTTTTTTTACATCATATAACGGATGCGAAAGATGTTCAACATTATCTGGCTCTTGTTTAGATCTAATCAGATCAAGAGCCATCAATTCTCTGAATGTTGGTGCAAAAATTCTCCAACATCTCCTGCTTTTTACATTACTTTTGTCGGATAAAAACTTGACATCTGACGGTGACAGTACTAGATCGTAAAACAGTACTCCACAATAGACTTGACATCTGACGGTGACAGTACTAGATCGTAAAACAGTACTCCACAATAGACTTGACATCTGACGGTGACAGTACTAGATCGTAAAACAGTACTCCACAATAGACTTGACATCTGACGGTGACAGTACTGGATCGTAAAACAGTACTCCACAATAGACGTCAAGTAAGAAAACAATTGTTTGGATCATGTAATTCAAGAGCATATGACTACTTGTACCGAGATGGATGACAATTTCTGTAACCATTAACAATAATCAACCTCTTGGAATCATCAGATTCGGAATGTGGAAAAAAATTATTTCGTGGACAGACAACATACTGGGCCTGCATAAATAAGTGTATGCTGAGCATACCATCAGGTACATATACAGTGGCAGCAAAATAGCATCTTATCCAATATCGGCTAAAATAATACAGTATTTAAGCGCAGTTAAGAAACCCTGGGGATCTAATTGTGACTGAAGGGCAGAATAACCTGCTGCATATAGCAGTCACGTTTACTATTGCACATATGATTAACAGCACATACAATTGACAGCACATACAATTGACAGCACATACAGCAATTTGGCATGTCAGGTATTTCTAAGCGATACAACTTTGAATGCAATGTTACCTGACAGTAATATGTTTACCGTAATATCTAAAATTTAGCCACACTTATTTGCAATGGTTCAAAAACTTCAACAAATTTCGCCGACATGCAACATCCAGAGCATATATGGACTAAATGATAGACGTATTTTTGCGTCGGATAATATCTATTAGAGCATGCCAAATATCTCAATCACACAGACAGTTTCTGAGATATTCGATTGAATCCGTGATTACGAATTTATAAATGGTCTATAACACACCCACTAGCACAACTAACACATCCACTACAACAACTAACACATCCACTACAACAACTAACACATCCACTACAACAACTAACACATCCACTACAATAACTAACACGTCCACTACAACAACTAACACATCCACAGCAACAACTAACACGTCCACTACAACAACTAACACATCCACAGCAACAACTAATACATCCACTACAACAACTAACACATCCACTACAACAACTAACACGTCCACAGCAACAACTAACACGTCCACTACAACAACTAATACATCCACTACAACAACTAATACATCCACTACAACAACTAATACATCCACTACAACAACTAATACATCCACTACAACAACTAACACATCCACTACAACAACTAACACGTCCACAGCAACAACTAACACGTCCACTACAACAACTAATACATCCACTACAACAACTAATACATCCACTACAACAACTAATACATCCACTACAACAACTAATACATCCACTACAACAACTAATACATCCACTGCAGTTAACATCTCCACTGTAATTAATATCACCGCTAAAAACATTATCTCCATTACTAACACCTACACTACAACCAATATATCCACTATAAACACTATCTTCACTACAACTAACACCTCACTACAACACCTCCACAACAACTAATAACTCCACTACAACTAATATCTTCACAACAACTAGGTGCTAAGACCTCTACAACAGCAACGCAACCATTACAACAACTAAAAATTCTACTACCACTGATATTACAGCGGCTAACGACTCATCTACAACAACGACCACCTCCACTAAATTATCATTAACAATTAGTACTTCTGTCCACAGTGTATGGGTCACTCCTGGTATCTTGCTAATGACATGCAGTTCTACATACTGAGTCCTCTGATGATTGTACCATTTTATTTGTGAGTAATTTCTAACAAATGTATACAAAAAAAGATATATTTTTGATTGTAGTTTTAATTGAGCTATGGGCAACCCTTTTTTGGACCGGCGGTCGAATTCAGAGCATTTGTCTAGGTGTTGGGCCAGAATGTTGTTTTAGTTTATATGGCAGTACTTGTAATCATGGTAGTTTGTAAAATCAGTTGTGGTCAAGATAGTTTATGGAAGTACGTGTGGAGAAAATAGTTTGTGGAAATACATGTAACAAAAGATAGTTTGTGGAAATACATGTGACCAAAGATAGTTTGTGGAAATACATGTGACAAAAGATAGTTTGTGGAAATACATGTGAGAAAAGATAGTTTGTGGAAATACATGTGACCAAAGATAGTTTGTGGAAATACATGTGACAAAGATAGTTTGTGGAAATACATGTGACAAAAGATAGTTTGTGGGAATACATGTGACCAAAGATAGTTTGTGGAAATACATGTGACCAAAGATAGTTTGTGGAAATACATGTGACAAAAGATAGTTTGTTGAAGTTTTAATAAGCTTTGCGGAAGTTGGTGGAAGGTTTACTAAGCTTGGCGGGCCTGAAAAATAACATTGGAGAGGGGAGGAGAGCGATTTGGATCACGGGCCGAATTATTTCCACCAACGGTTTAACTAAATTAATTTCTCCTATGAATCAACAGCATGCCTCGAGACTGAACAGGAGTAGACATTTACCCAGCTTGTACTTTGCACCGTACAGGAACGTTAAATTGAACAGTTATCGGAGACTTGTACAAGCACCGTACAGGAACGTTAAATTGAACAGTTATCGGAGACTTGTACAAGCACCGTACAGGAACATTGGAGTTGAACGGTTATCGGAGACTTGTACAAGCACCGTACATGAACATTGGAGTTGAACAGTTATCGGAGACTTGTACAAGCACCGTACAGGAACATTGGAGTTGAACAGTTATCGGAGACTTGTACAAGCACCGTACAGGAACATTGGAGTTGAACAGTTATCGGAGACTTGTACAAGCACCGTACATGAACATTGGAGTTGAACAGTTATCGGAGACTTGTACAAGCACCGTACAGGAACATTGGAGTTGAACAGTTATCGGAGACTTGTACAAGCACCGTACATGAACATTGGAGTTGAACAGTTATCGGAGACTTGTACAAGCACCGTACATGAACATTGGAGTTGAACAGTTATCGGAGACTTGTACAAGCACCGTACATGAACATTGGAGTTGAACAGTTATCGGAGACTTGTACAAGCACCGTACAGGAACATTGGAGTTGAACAGTTATCGGAGACTTGTACAAGTTCTGGAAAACCTCCACCTCAAAAAGTAGTGTCAGAGCAACACAATCTGTAGTTGAAAATTACTGCAGTTTACTGTGTGTCTCGACAATGTAAAATGGCCTGCTTCCTGACGTTTGTAACGACACATACTGCCAGTATAATAAGTATCATCATAGTAACATCATCATCATCATGAGTTAATTAGTTAACTAAGCTTTTCGTCTTAGAAGATTTTTCCAAGTTTGAAGAAGCTCAAAACGTGTAAACATCGACTGTGATTGTAGAATTGATGTTTCTCCACATGTATTTATTATTATTCAGGCTATTATTTTGCCATCAGGTATATAACAGGTAACGATGGGGTTCAAATCACGAGGCGGATTGAATTGTTTTTGTTATAAGTAAATTATACATTCATTATTTACAGGCCGTGCAGAAACATAAGCACAGATCGGGCCTTTGTTGTCTTATGTTTACCAAATTTTCACAGCACTCTCTTTCCGGACCAATCGCCAGTATACTGGCTTTATACTATGGGTCTACAGGACCAATCGCCAGTATACTGGCTTTATACTATGGGTCTACAGGACCAATCGCCAGTATACTGGCTTTGATTTGATATTTGATTACTTCACAATGCTAACTCTAACCTTGTGAAGTAATCACATACCATCAATGTACTTATATATTCATATTCTGTATCCATTCCCCTTTCCAATTATATATTACACATACACTATTTATCAATATTAGCATGTTAAGTGATACAATAAAAAACACATATACAGAAATTTTATAAAATTAATTTGGTCCAAACCTAAACATAATCAAGTCCTGAAAGAGTTAATTAACATGGAAACTATAGTACGGTTAGATATCGTGTCTACGGGAACAAAATTTAGCTCAAAAACTACTAGACCGATATTCATGACAATCGATATATGAAATCGAGAGTATGAAAAATGTTACATTTGGTTTGTATACTAAAATACAATTGTACGTAGGAAAACAGCTCTGTATACATCGTATATTATACATGAAAATATGTCCATGTGAATTAGCTGTATATAAGGAGAAGTACGACTTTATGGAAACATTTGTTGTGAATGCTCGCAAGTTGAACTTTTGTTGTGAATGCTCGCAAGTTGAACTTTTGTTGTGAATGCTCGCAAGTTGAACTTTTGTTGTGAATGCTCGCAAGTTGAACAAATATTGTCACATGAACACTCTGACAGCATGATTTTTAAATAGCGCTATAGCAGTGAGGAAAGTTATTAATAAAATGGTTTCTTGAGTAACTTAATGATGGTGGGAATATTTCGAGCAAAGTATGAGGTTTCCTTCATGAAGGCATTCTTCTTCTTCTTCTTCGTTCACTCATGCTTTACCAAGATAACAAGCACATTACATCAAAAGATGGCGAGTAGGAATGACACAGTGAAATGCCCAAATGTGGATGCGATATCCCAAAAATATTAGAACAGAAAATAAATATAGACGTAAATACATGTGGAAACGAAACGAACAAAGATATGACGTAAATGACATAACACAAGAAATAAAGACAAAAACTACACCGACCGAGAACTAAGCAAGAGAGTAATGGGAGTTAAGTACAAAAGGCTTGAGTGTACTAAATTCAAAAATATAACGATTTTCAGGAGCGTACCTAAATCTACCATCAGTGGTGCTGGACCTAGTGGCAGTGACCTGAATATCAAGAACACCACAATGATCACACCGTTGAAGTGTGTGCCGACAGGAATATGTTTTCTGTGTTTGATGTAAAGAAGATGGCTACAGAAGCGATCGCTCATTCGTAAGCCAGTTTCACCGATATACTGTTTACCGCACCGTGTCAGTTGATAATGATAATAAGTTGTCATATGATAATGTAAATGACATTACGGGATTCACATGTAAACGTCTCATTCAATAGTGACAGTAGCAGCAAGAAATGAAATGAAGCGCATCTGTACCACATACAGACATCTGTACCACATACAGACATCTGTACCACATACAGACATGTGTAGCAACAAACGCGTCAATGAACCGCGCCAAAATAGAACAGAAGACCTAAGGTGGCTGTGGACCAAGGTGTCATTAAGATGTTTGTCGCTCCTATAGACAACCAGAAGCAAGTTCTGGAAAAGCGGCACGAGTGTGAGGATTAGACTGAAGAAGGTAATAATGAGCAAGATACACCGGACAGTAGAGTTATGGGGATGAAAGGTAATGACAAGTTTAACTCTATCAGAGGAGGAGGAAGAATATTGGAAATTAGTCAATGTATGAAGGTGAGATAACTGACGTACACAGATGTACTGTTGTGTGTATTCTTTCATGTTAGCATTCAACAGTAATAGTGTGTTAGTCGTCGTGCAGTAAGACTATATAACTTGCGTCCTATGTAAGTACTATTTTCATACAGTTTTACAGCAGTATTACCTTTATAGATTAATTCTTTTACAGCAATAAATACGCTGGGTTAGGAAGTTGCCTGGTCTTTCTACTTGCCAATTGGATCACAACGGGGATTCTGTCTACAAATAACAGCTGGCCAGACAGTTTAATTTCCGGAGCACCTGTACAGTAAGTCAGTTTATGTTTCAGACGTGTATGCAGAAGGTGTTAACAGTGACCAATCAGACCTAGCACTATACGACAACAAACAGTGACCAATCAGACCTAGCACTATACAACAACAAACAGTGACCAATCAGACCTAGCACTATACGACAACAAACAGTGACCAATCAGACCTAGCACTATACGACAACAAAATCCTCGTAGATGACATGCATACATTGTGATGCTTTTCTTTTGTGGAAAACCTACATGATTTCATCCATACTTCATATGTGTTTCTGTGTTGTTTCTTTGCTATCCACACTACAACAGTGTCTCCCAATATTAATTTTTCCATGCTGTTATTTCACATTACATGGTAAGAAAACATCCTTCTTAAAACTGTGTTTAGAAGCTAACTCTAATCGACATTTGTTACTCTCATCAACATTTGTTACTCTCATCACTTCTTGAATTATTTTATTTGCTGTCCATGATATACTCAAAATTCACCTGTAGCATATCATTGGAAAAGTAACAGTTCTCTTTAACACAAATCGTTTCACAATTTGTAGACACAATATCCCCCATTGTTTGCCATTGCTTTCGGGAAGAAACCGTAGTTCATCAGAGATAGAAAAACACATTTCTTGTCGCTGGTGATATTTCTTGTCACTGGTGATATTTCTTGTCACTGGTGATATTTCTTGTCACTGGTGATATTTCTTGTCACTGGTGATATTTCTTGTCACTGGTGATATTTCTTGTCACTGGTGATATTTCTTGTCACTGGTGATATTTCTTGTCACTGGTGATATTTCTTGTCACTGGGTGATATTTCTTGTCACTGGGTGATATTTAATGGAATATACAACAGCTCATCCCCTATGGTTATAGAACCCCCCCCCCCCAATCGCACACGTTAAAAAAAACAACAAACAAATCCCAATTGTTTATCAACTCTTTGCGAATTATCTAGAAAATATCTAGTTAATATATCATAATTCTAACATAGGTCTGTGACATTAGTGTATTCACAAAGTCTGTATATAACACAGACGAAAAGTTTCCACAAAATCTGTGGACAACAACTACGCACATGATGCGTAAATTTTGTGAAATCTGACGAAATTAGTTTTCAAACGCGCTACAGCAGCGATCAATAGTGAAAATGTTCCTGTAGAAATTGGTCATGTTTCAAATGAAGTGTGAGGTTTCCGTCATGAAGTCACCCGTCTTCTTATTCTCGTTCACCCATAAGTGCACATGTTCTCTCTTATGGAGATGGCTGTTTATGATGTGAGGCGAAAGCAGTAGAATTATGTTTATGACAAATGTTTCTATTAAATCTGTGTATCACATCGTTACAATTTCTAGCATAACCTATATCGTATATAGCCATCAGCCCGGCATTTTTTGGGCTGTAGTGATTTTCTTGGCCGGATTTTACGTCAGTAGTTTGTCATTGCTTTCTGAACGGTCAAAATGCAGAATTGCCTAAGGCGGGTTTCGAATGCGCCACATTAGATACATCAACAGAAAATTTCTCTAACTTCCCTATTTTCTGTCATGTGATCGAGTGTTTGAAAATTCATCATCATTAAGTGTCGTCTCCGCAACGAAGGTTGGCTGCAACGTATCTCCAACATCTCCTGTCTCTTGTCTTGGTGGTGTACTCTGCGAGACTGTAACCTGTCCATCGTGTAATGTTACTCTCCCACTTGTATCTCTGCCTACCTCTTGCTCGCTTCCCTGTGACTTTACCCTCAAGTAAGGTCCTCAATAGGGTGTCATGTCTTTTAATGTGTCCAAAGTATTTTATTTGCCTGAACTTTATTTCTCTTAGTAGTTCTTTCTTCATATTAAGTGTCTTTAGCACCTCTTTATTTGTTTTCTTCTCTTTCCATGATGTTCTCCCTATTCTTCTATATACCCACATCTCAAAGGCATCAATTTTGTCTTCTAATTGTTTATTTAGTGTCCATGTTTCTGGGCCATACATTAATATGGAATAGATGTATCCTTTTATAATTCTCATTTTTAACTTGTTTGTAATTTGTTTAGATATTAATAATTTCCTCATGCCATTGAAGGTACTTTTAGCCATTCCTATTAAACCATGATATTTTTACCATATCTTCTCGTTCGACCCTCAACTGCTCCCTATAAGATATTCTAGAAAGGCAGTTATGTGACAGTAGTTGCAGTAAAGTATAGTAAAGTAACCCATAGCATTTATTAATGCCGTAGGGGTGTGAGATGTTAGCGATCTCACATTTCACAGACTGTAAATGAAGGCGGTAGCCATCTTCTCTCCCTCGCAGTCTATACTTCCCGGATTAATCCGGTACCCATTTAAGGCTGGGTCGGCCTGGGAGCCGTTGCGATCTGAAAATATTTCCGCCTCAACTGGGGAATGAACCCAGGACCACTCATATGCGAAGCCAGTGCGCTAACCACTGCGCTAACGCGGCTCCTAAGTTGCAGTACATACATATGAATAGGGTTACCATACGTCCGGGTTTCCCCGGGCACGTCCTCTTTTTATGCCCCAGTCCGGGCGTTCGGGAGGCTTTCCAGAAAAATGGCTTTTGTCCGGGTTTTTCTCCGTCCCCGACCGTTCGTCCCACATCGATCGATACTTTCTTACTTACTTTTCTGTGCTATATACTTTAATCTATTATGTATCGTGAAATAAACACGCGCGCCAGCTATATTTAGCGCAATGTTAACACGGGACCAGTGTTTTCTCTGATGCAAAGACACTGGACAAAGGAAAGAGATAAGTTGCTCATTGAATCTGTCACATGAATTCTGTTTTTGCAGCATAACTTGAAGCATATGTCATGCAAAGAATTTCACACATATCTCAGCAGCCAGCCTAACTTGTTGAAGGCCATCAGTTCTTCGGAGAAATACGCTTGGACTCAGCCCCAGGCGCAATCTCTGATCCCAACGTCAATTTCCTCAAATGCGGACGATGTTGATGATAATGACTTAGAATGAGATACTTCACTACTGTTTGGTAAACTTCAGAAATTTAGTGACTAACTTACTGTTTCTTTTCAGTCACCTAGTGTGGTGCACTAAACACTCAGTTAATACAAGTTTATAATTAAATAAGAACAATATTTTATGTAGTTAAACTTTAATTTTATTTGTGCAACACTTAATATTGGCCATATTTGATGAAAATTTTAAGTATCTTCTTTTTCCATCTGACAATTATGGCTAACCCTACAATAAGGGTGCACTGGATTTAAATGCGCACGTCGAAACGTCATTTTTGTCCATCTGACAATTATGGTAACCCAACATAGGAACAGAGTTTCAATCTTGTCGACAATACTTACTTTGTAAGTATATCTTACGTTTATTGATTAGAGACCAACCACACAGCACGTGGGACACCAACCACACAGCACGTGGGACACTCTCATATGTGCTCCGCCCTCCGTTATAGAAGTTATCCCAGTGCTTGTAGAGTTTAATTTAGATGTTAATTATGCGATCTTCTGGTCTGTACAGAAAGACTACATTTCCTCCCCTCACCTCTAGACACTCCTATTTCTGACAAAATTTGTATGTCTATGTGTATCTTCTTCTTCTTCTTCTTCAGCGTTCATTCTCAAACTACCGCTGGATCTCCCTTGTAACAGGACCATGATCCATTGTAGATGTCCAGCAGGATGTAGTCCAGAGAATGGAAATGCGTTGTGTCGCAGTTTTATTTGCACCAATGGCCCGACACATCCGTCTTCGGCGGGCTATGTGTATCTTACGTGTTTAAGTTGGAGCATATAAATATCAACCATTTGTTTATTTTATCTCCGCAGACCAGGGAGCCTTGACTACATGCATTACTATTATACATCCCCTTACTGCAGAATAGGACCCTTCGTCATTGGCATCTTAACTGGCTATGTGCTGGCCATCACAAAAGGACGCATAGAAATGAAATGGGTAATTACTATAATCCGTTTATTTTCTCTTTATTTAAAAATTTATTATTAGGCTTTTGAGAGGTGCAGGCAAAACAGCTATCATTTCTAACGGAGGCAACAGGCGGTTAGTCTACCCAACTCCAGTACCTAGAGATACTGACGGAAGATAGAAAGTAAGCCATGTTTTGGAGGTCCCGTAAATTAAACAAGCAAATTCTACCTCAGAGACCATGAAGCAATTCACTTTTGGATCTTGGTCGCCACTAAGAACATTTTTTTTTTACTCTTACCTCCCACTAAAATTCAAGTAGAAATAATAAGAATAAATGAAAAAATCTTACCTCTAACGGGAATTGAACCAGGTCCATTCTTGAGTTGCAAATCGATTGGGTGCCACCAGAATAGACCTGGTTCTATTTCCGTCAGTTTAAAGAATACCTTCACGGAAAAAAACCATGGTATCCATATACCAACGGTATACCGAGAAATGATATCGACAGATTCACGCGCGCCACCTTTACTTTTCTAGAAAATCTGGTACCAATTTCCTAAGGTTGGATTGACATGCTAGGGGTTGGTGAATTTGAAATATTTCCGTTTGGATCAATTGACAAGGAAACCAGTTCATTGATACATCAGCCTCCGACAAACGTAGTACTTGGTACATAATGTATTTAATATATTTGTCATAATGTACCCCCCCCCCCCATGGCGGAGTCCCAATTTCACATTTCTGCACCACGAGCATTAAAAGTCTCTGCGTCTTCCATTGGAGGGGGCCATATGGTCCCTCCCCCCCCACCCCATTCCCGAGAACCACCGATATACATCATTTAAGAAGATCTACTTGACCGCACGACGGGTACCAACAATAGCGGTCATTCCATCTCCAATACTGCATATTAGGATGTTTGTATTTCAGAAATTTGATGTATGATCTGTGATCTACTCTTACTCGAGCCGGTTCGAAGTCCGCCATTACTGCTTTTCATATAGAGTCCCCGATGGACGGTGTGTTTACTTTCACAATGTACTACTAATAGTATGTCTTATTTGGTTCAAAAGTCGTGGTGGAATACTTAACTTAACTACAAACTCTATTTTCTGCACTCTCTGATATAACCAAAATTGTCTTGTCTTCGAGGTTGAATGACGCGTTCTTTACTTTAAAATAATAATTTATTAAAATTAAAAAGTAATCAGGAATCTGCCGATTGAATAATTGTACATGAGACAATAAAAATTGTATCGATTGTACTTCTGTTGGTATACAGAGAATAATGGGAGTAATGTTGCATCGATGTCCTTCTTCAAGACCAATGTAAACTGTGAAATAGTGGTCTTCACTCCCTCTCTAATAACAATAACATTGCATTTGAGACAACAAATCTTGTACACATTCGCGTCTCACCTTGACTGTTCAACTCAGGAGGCCATGTGATCTGTTCCTTACAAGGCTACGGGCCGGCTGTCAAGAGGTACGTGCTCAATACTAAAGGGATTACTTCAACATCATCATCAATTTCATATCATCATCATCAAATGCCGTCTCCGCAACGAAGGTTGGCTGCAACGGATCTCCAACTTCCCTGTCTCTTGTCTTGGTGGTGCACTCTGCTAGACTGTAGCCTGTCCATCGTGTGATGTTATTCTCCCACTTGTATTTCATATACATTATGACAAAAACAATGATATCAAATTTATTAATCCGCAGTATTACGTTGTCATCGGATGGGTGGTGGCCATTTCTGTGGCTTTGGCAAGTGTTTACGGTATCCATGGTGATATCACTGGTGGAGACTTCAGTAGTGTTGGAGTATCTGCGTTCTACAACTCTATGGCCAGATCAGCATGGGGGGCATGTGTTTGTTGGGTGATACTAGCCTGCGCCTGTGGATATGGTGGTCAGTATTGGTCATATATTGTTACAACGTCTTTATTATATTTGTATAATTCCTTTCTTTTTTGATAACATAAAGAATATTTTGCGTTCATTTTTTTTTCATGTTCGTAAAACTTGATCTGTTTTTAGCACGTCTTTTTAACATTTTTTTGGCTGCAAAATTTCCTAAACATTTCTTTCCCACTCCATAATTGTGCTTGATTTATTACGATAATACTGAATAAATAATTATATATTACAAATACCAACCACTTCTAATAGAACGATGATAAAAACAATTATAATAAAATAAATAATAACAAATAACTAGCCGTCTCCAGATAACATACCCCTGATTCTGAAAGGCAACAAAGGATTTAGCGAATAGATAAATAAACTAGTGAGATGTTTCCATGTAAGCTTATTAACTTCGTCTTCATTTATCTTAATATTTGTAACAGTTATTCACTGTAATTACATTGGTATTTGTGTTACTACGATACTTAGCTGTTTAATGAATTTTCTCAGATTGTTTGCTAGTTATATGTTTATATATAGGGTTGTCAGTTCGAAGACACACTACAACAATCTTGACATTTTTCTTTGCTATAAAGTATTTGTATGAGTTTGGGATCTCTGCTATAAAGTATTTTATGAGTTTAGATCACTATCTGTTACAACGTAGTTGTACAAGTTTGGATCAATGTCTGTTATAACGTATTTGTATAAGTGTGGATCACTGATTCGTATACGATTTATATAAAAATACAGAATTAAATAACTATGAGGATGAATCCAAATATCATCATCTGCGAGAAAATACAATATACAATTTTAAATCAACATCAACAAGACAATGAAAAAGTTGGATTGATTGAGCCAATGATAAGTTCGTGTGTAAATGTTTTGATTATCTGTTAACAATGTGTCTGTCTGATTTTATGCAGGTCCAGTGAACGCCATCTTGTCCTGGTCCCCGTTTGTCTTCCTGGGACGCCTGACCTACATGGCATACCTCATACATCCAACAATTATTTACTCCTACTTTGAAAATATGGATCAACTTTATTATCTTAACGACACAAATTTTGTAAGTTCTCACTGCATGTGTGCTGTTTTAATTTTGTAAGTTCTCACGGCATGCGTGCTGTTTTAATTTTGTAAGTTCTCACGGCATGTGTGCTGTTTTAATTATGTAAGTTCTCACGGCATGCGTGCTGTTTTAATTTTGTAAGTTCTCACGGCATGTGTGCTGTTTTAATTATGTAAGTTCTCACGGCATGCGTGCTGTTTTAATTTTGTAAGTTCTCACGGCATGTGTGCTGTTTTAATTATGTAAGTTCTCACTGCATGTGTGCTGTTTTAATTTTGTAAGTTATCACGGCATGTGAGCTGTTTTAATTTTGTAAGTTATCACGGCATGTGTGCTGTTTTAATTTCTGGATTTCTTCCATATATGTTTCTTCTTTGTCTTCTTCTTCCTATCTCTTCCTCTTCTTTTCCACCTTATTCTTCTGTTTTTTACAATGTTCTTCTTTTTATTCGTTCTCAATTTTTCTTCTTTTTTCTCTTCTACCGCTATTTTAACAATTTCTCATTTTGTTTTTGTTTCTTTTTTAACGTCTTTTGAAACCCACGTTTAGATGACTGTTCTAGATTATTCTTTATATACTTATAGACTTCAATTTGCACATACCTTTTTATTTTCACAGGTAATATCATACATAGGAGTACTTGTCTTCACAAATATGGTGTCATTTGTTCTTATACTGGGATTCGAGTCTCCGATGATTGGATTAGAAAAAGTATTTCTCCGACATTAGATGAACTAATGTTATCTCTAAACATCCAAATGCACATATATTTATTGTTATCTTGAATTTGTAAATATTTACACACAGAAACATCTAATGGGATTTCTAATATGTAAACATCTAAACACACACACATCTAGTGTGATCTGTAATATGTAAACATCTAAACACACACACAAAGTGACATTTATGTGACCTGTAACATATGAATATGAGGGCGCTTCAAGTGACAACTATACATGTTCTTTTTTGATGAATATATTCTGAAAAAGTAAAACACAATTAGGTTTCATTTAGTCCTCCAAGGTCTTTATAATGTTTGGTTTCCTGAAGTAAAAAAAAACCACACATACATCACCTGCTGCACCCCTTCATCGGACTTGGAACTCCTTCCTCCCAATGATTATTTGTGTCAATCAAACTGGTGGAAATCTCTTGGGGAGGCCTGCCCTGTACAGTGGATGTGATAGTGGATGTGAAAGGGAGGTTATGGAGTTTCAGGCTTCATCTCTAGTGTATTCTTGACAAGAAACCATTACATTATGCTTCATAGCGCCGTAGACGTTTTGGACAGGCATCAATGCATCGTTGTTTAAACTCTGGGCTAAGCTGCCGTGGCACCCACATTGTAGACTTTGCAGTACTGTAGCACACCATGGACATCGTGGTGTACATGAACACTGAATGTTGTCTAGCTGTGCGACAATTTCACAGTCCATTGGGGACGGGGGTTTCTTGTATATTTCGTTCAACTGCTACAATTAACTCTATTTTCTCACCGTATCTGATCCGGTCTTGAACAGTCAGCCACAAATCTCACGCCGACCTTATAACTTTTCTAATCCAATCAAACACTTTCCGATAGCACAGAAATGTATCAGCATAACTGGGCCTTCATTTTCTCATGAATTCTCACCTCTTCATCAATGATGGATACTTAGTTTTCATCCCTTTATTCACTCATGAAATTCTGTAGTCCCTTTATTCCCTCATGAAATTCTGTAGTCCCTTTATTCCCTCATGAAATTCTGTAGTCCCTTTATTCCCTCATGAAATTCTGTAGTCCCTTTATTCCCTCATGAAATTCTGTAGTCCCTTTATTCCCTCATGAAATTCTGTAGTCCCTTCCCCCTTTCTTTCTTTCATTAATAAATTTCTATAGTCCCCCTTCCCCTTTTCACTCACTAATGAACTTCTATAGTGTCCTATATTCCATAGTTTCATATAATTCCCCTACATTCACTCATGAAATTCTATAATTTTATCCCCTACATTCACTCATGAAATTCTATAATTTTATCCCCTACATTCACTAATGAATGTCTATATTTACCCACCCCCTTTTACATTCACTAATGCATTTTTATAGTTTTTTCCCCATTCAGTCAATAATGAATTGCTATATATTTTCAACACTTCACTGATTACAAAATTCATAACCGAAGCTTCTCCTATTCAGTGAATGTCAATAAACTGACGGACATTTTAAAACTCTTGATGCGATCTTGAAAATCCAAACATAAACAAATGTCATGTGATCTTCAGCATCAAAGCAACGAAACATTCCATACAATGTTAGACTAAATGTAGACACGTAGCTTTCAATACGATTTCCATTATCTAAACACACAAATGGTTCAATATGATCTTAAACATCTAAACACATACATATATTGATGTGCATACTTAGTTTATGTGCACGGAAATAGTTGAATGTGATTTTCAACATTAAAACACACAAATAAAGAAATGTAATTTTCAACATTAAAACACACAAATAAAGAAATGTGATTTTCAACATTAAAACACACAAATAAAGAAATGTAATTTTCAAAATTAAAACACACAAATAAAGAAATGTGATTTTCAACATTAAAACACACAAATAAAGAAATGTAATTTTCAACATTAAAACACACAAATAAAGAAATGTGATTTTCAACATTAAAACACACAAATAAAGAAATGTGATTTTCAACATTAAAACACACAAATAAAGAAATGTGATTGTGTCTGTATCTTCTCACCTTGGAGATATTATAATGTCAATTTTATTTGTGATATTTTTATTGTACAATTTGTTGTGGTTGTGTTAACTGCACTATAACTGTATGCACTGCAGATTCCGTCTAAATGACGTGGGGTCATTCACTTTGTTCGCATACCATATGCGCGGCTTTCAAAGGAACTGTTGTTTATCAATCTCTGTGTAGATGGACGTTAATTAATTATTTTAATACATATCTCAAGCGCTACAGACTTGATTCAAGCTTATGGGAAACCACATTTCCTAACCGACTGATCTAACATGGTCAAATCAGTGAGGGTAGTAAAAGCAATTAAACATATAAAACACAGAAGGTAATTCGGAAGAAACAAAATACAAAACCAAATTAGAAATCAGACGGCTCTCCATCACCTCAAGACTTCTTCAGTCGTGGTCACATTACAATAGGGTTTTCGAGCCCAGATTAGACTCCTCAACCGACTGAAGACTCACAATCACCCAAACCGGACTTGTTCATATTGCAATACCAAATTCAACTACCGAACCCAGATTAAGACTCCACAACGGACTGAAGACTCACAATCACCCAAACCGGACTTGTTCATATAGCAATACCAAATTCAACTATCGAACCCAGATTAGACTCCACAACGGACTGAAGACTCACAATCACCCAAACCTGACTTGTTCATATTGCAATACCAAATTCAACTACTGAACCCAGATTAAGACTCCACAACGGACTGAAGACTCACAATCACCCAAACCTGACTTGTTCATATTGCAATACCAAATTCAACTATCGAACCCAGATTAGACTCCACAACGGACTGAAGACTCACAATCACCCAAACCTGACTTGTTCATATTGCAATACCAAATTCAACTACCGAACCCAGATTAAGACTCCACAACGGACTGAAGACTCACAATCACCCAAACCGGACTTGTTCATATAGCAATACCAAATTCAACTATCGAACCCAGATTAGACTCCACAACGGACTGAAGACTCACAATCACCCAAACCTGACTTGTTCATATTGCAATACCAAATTCAACTATCGAACCCAGATTAAGACTCCACAACGGACTGAAGACTCACAATCACCCAAATTTGACTTTGTCAACGACATATGTTTCATCTCAGTTTACGAATGAGAGACATCTCAGACTTGTCGCTACCTCAGTTAAGTTAATTTACTAGTTTACCGGCATATATCATTGTCATTATCACCTCATATTTCCCCCTGCTGTTTGCTCTTTCTCGTCTGTTCTTGTCGTATTGACCGTTCTCTCTCTCTCTCTCTCTCTCTCTCACTATGTCCCATCTGATCTCTCGTACCATATCATTTCGCTCTTTCCTTACATTATGATTGTATATCTGTAATATCCATTCTCTGTTGCCACTTTTGACATAAGTATTTTAATTTATTTTTAAATTTTTATATCTTTTTACTGTTTTCCACTTTTCACTTTCGTCTGTCCACTTTCCCCTCCTCACTTACCGCTATCTTCTCCCCATACCTTCTTCTCTCCTGTCATGGTGCTCCATCTTTGCTTTCTCTTTTAACTATCTACTATTGTCCTCCTCTCCTCCTTACTATAATCCTATTTGTCTCCATGTAAGATTTGTTTTATCGTGGTCGTTTGTTTGTCCTGATGAAGGCTTGTAGTCGAAACGCCGTATGTCTCTGTATCTTTTTGTTAGGTTGTTTTATGTTTTATTTTGGTAACACATATGCTTATTTTTGTTTATCTTGAGAGACATTATAATCAGTTGTGATTTCTTTGTGTAACCTTATTGTATAGACATATTATTACTGTTTACTAAAAAGTTTCGATGATTGTGGTGTTTCAGTTTAGAGTATTCGATTTTGGCATCCATATTGTTCAGATTAATTTCCCTGGCATTTATTAGTCGCTAAACTATGAAATGGTCGTGTGGTCAGACACAAACTTTATCTTGTAAAACGTTGAAATTTCTCTCACATCGCACGAAAAATGACAGATACTAAAATATATAGCAACACTGTGACCATGCATGCATTAATAGACAGCTAAGATGGTACATATGTTGTATCCATGCATGCATTAATAGACAGCTAAGATGGTACATATGTTGTATCCATGCATGCATTAATAGACGGCTAAGATGGTACATATGTTGTGTCCATGCATGCATTAATAGACAGCTAAGATGGTACATTTGTTGTGTCCATGCATGCATTAATAGACAGCTAAGATGGTACATATGTTGTGTCCATTCATGCATTAATAGACAGCTAAGATGGTACATATGTTGTGTCCATTCATGCATTAATAAACAGCTAAGATGGTACATATGTTGTATCCATGCATGCATTAATAGACAGCTAAGATGGTATATATGTTGTGAGTTGACTAACCAGTGTGTCAGTTAACCGGAATAGCAGCACTGAATCTGGTTGTCTCAGAATGACGCAGATTTGACGGCCTCGCTATAAACAATGACAAAACGGAGTACATTCTCTGGAATACATCCTAGCAAATAGCAGTTCTCAGAACATAAAATAATTTATAGCAACTAAGAAACACAACTGGACATCATACTGAATGTTATAATTATATTTGAATGATCTCCCTTGCCACAAACTTTTTCAAACTGCTACAACAACAGATCTGAAAGATGATGTGTGTTAATGATCTTTGTATCAATACGAAGTTCGTTTGACTAGTGTGCTGCTATTTGAAAAAAAGAACGCTGAAATCTAAAGGACATTCTCTCATATCAACCTTATATTCATCATCATCATCAGATGCCATGCCGGCTGGCGTAGGCGGTCATAGCTCTCCACAGCTCTTTATTATCTATTAAGATCGTTGTTGTTTCCCTGACGTGCCAGGTTGTTCAATTGTCTAATATTTTCTCACGTTGACGCCCTCCGTCTCTGTTGCCTTCAATTTTGCCTATGGTGGCTATGTTCTCCAAACCTTGTGTGTCGCCATGACTATCATCTTGGGAGAATAATGTGGTAGTTTCCCGTTTCTTTCGACAAACCTTATATTATATTTATGTTATATTTACTATCTTATACTATAATCTCGTAACCCATCAGGGCCGTACACTTACCACATTGGACGGATGCTACAGCGTGCATATACAACAAGATACCACACATCTCACATACAACAGGATACCTCACATCTCACATACAACATTACGTCTTTCACAAGAGTAACAAATCTGTATCTTGAATTTCTTCGTTCGTTCAAAAACTCCTGATGCTTAGCATGATGCAGTCCAAGGAATGGAACACATTGCTTAATGCATTGTAGAAGTAAGCCCGGATTGGTCTCATAAAGTAACTCTGGATTGGTCTAATATAGTGACTCTAGAGTGGGATATAAACATCCAAAAAACAAAAACCACGATAATCAGTAAAGACACAGAAGAACAGGAGGTAAACATAAACATACATGGAGAGAAACTACAACAAGTAAAACTGTATCAATATCTTGGACACATAGTCACAAATGATGGCAGATGTGAAACAGAAGTTAAAAGGAGATTAGGAATGGCTAAAAGCACCTTCAATGACATGAGGAAATTATTAATATCTAAACAAATTACAAACAAGTTAAAAATGAGAATTATAAAATACTACATCTATTCCATATTAATGTATGGCTCAGAAACATGGACACTAAATAAACAATTAGAAGACACAATTGATGCCTTTGAGATGAGGGTATATAGAAGAATAGGGAGAACATCATGGAAAGAGAAGAAAACAAATAAAGAGGTGCTAAAAACACTTAATATGAAGAAAGAACTACTAAGAGAAATAAAGATCAGGCAAATAAAATACTTTGGACACATTAAAAGACATGACACCCTATTGAAGACCTTACGTGAGGGTAAAGTCAAAGGGAAGCGAGCAATAGGTAGGCAGAGATACAAGTAGGAGAGTAACATTACACGATGGACAGGTTACAGTCTAGCAGAGTGCACCACCAAGACAAGAGACAGGAGATGTTGGAGATACGTTGCAGCCAACCTTCGTTGCGGAGACGGCACTTGATGATGAATATCAGGAGACAGGAGATTCCAGAAATGTTCTATATATAGATGGCAGAGTTCTTGTGAGAACTAGCGAAGATATCTTTGAAACAATTCATTCTATGCATACACGCACAACAAAGACAAGAACAGCACTTTTACTAAAGTACAAATTAAAAAAAAATCATGACAACAGAAATATCTAAAACCTGACTAAAAGCCATAATGACTAAAAGCCTCATATGAGTATGAGGGCGCTTCAAGTGACAACTATACATGTAACATATCAATGTGAGGCGCTTCAAGTGGCAACTATACATGTAACATATCAATATGAGGGCGCTTCAAGTGACAACTATACATGTAACATATGAATATGAGGGAGCTTCAAGTGACAACTATACATGTAACATATGAATATGAGGGAGCTTCAAGTGACAACTATACATGTAACATATGAATATGAGGGAGCTTCAAGTGACAACTATACATGTAACATATGAATATGAGGGAGCTTCAAGTGACAACTATACATGTAACATATCAATGTGAGGCGCTTCAAGTGACAACATTACATGTTCTTTTTGATGAATATATTCTGAAAAAGTAAAACACAATTCGGTTTCATTTAGTCCTCCAAGGTCTTTATAATGTTTGGTTTCCTGAAGTAAAAAAAAAAAAACCACACATACATCACCTGCTGCACCCCTTCATCGGACTTGGAACTCCTTCCTCCCAATGATTATTTGAGTCAATCATACTGGTGGAAATCTCTTGGGGAGGCCTGACCTGTACAGTGGATGTGATAGTGGATGTGAAAGGGAGGTTATGGAGTTTCAGGTTTCATCTCTAGTGTATTCATGACAAGAAACCATTACATTATGCTTCATAGCGCCGTAGACGTTTTGGACAGGCATCAATGCATCGTTGTTTAAACTCTGGGCTAAGCTGCCGTGGCACCCACATTGTAGACTTTGCAGTACTGTAGCACACCATGGACATCGTGGTGTACATGAACACTGACTGTTGTCTAGCTGTGCGACAATTTCACAGTCCATTGGGGACGGGGGTTTCTTGTATATTTCGTTTAACTGCTACAATTAACTCTATTTTCTCACCGTATCTGATCAGGTCTTGAACAGTCTGCCACAAATCTCACGCCGACCTTATAACTTTTCTAATCCAATCAAACACTTTCCGATGTCACAGAAATTTATCAGCATGACTGGGCCTTCATTTACTCATGAATTCCTATAGTTCTCACCTCTTCATCAATGATGGATACTTAGTTTTCATCCCTTTATTCACTCATGACATTCTGTAGTCCCTTTATTCACTCATGAAATTCTGTAGTCCCTTTATTCACTAATGAAATTCTGTAGTCCCTTTATTCACTCATGAAATTCTGTAGTCCCTTTCCCCTTTCTTTCTTTCATTAATAAATTTCTATAGTCCCCCTTCCCCTTTTCACTCACTAATGAACTTCTATAGTGTCCTATATTCCATAGTTTCATATAATTCCCCTACATTCACTCATGAAATTCTATAATTTTATCCCCTACATTCACTCATGAAATTCTATAATTTTATCCCCTACATTCACTAATGAATGTCTATATTTACCCCCCCCCCCTTTTACATTCACTAATGCATTTTTATAGTTTTTTCCCCATTCAGTCAATAATGAATTGCTATATATTTTCAACACTTCACTGATTACAAAATTCATAACCGAAGCTTCTCCTATTCAGTGAATGTCAATAAACTGACGGACATTTTAAAACTCTTGATGCGATCTTGAAAATCCAAACATAAACAAATGTCATGTGATCTTCAGCATCAAAGCAACGAAACATTCCATACAATGTTAGACTAAATGTAGACACGTAGCTTTGAATACGATTTCCATTATCTAAACACACACATGGTTCAATATGATCTTAAACATCTAAACACATACATATATTAATGTGCATACTTAGTTTATGTGCACGGAAATAGTTGAATGTGATTTTCAACATTAAAACACACAAATAAAGAAATGTAATTTTCAACATTAAAACACACAAATAAAGAAATGTGATTTTCAACATTAAAACACACAAATAAAGAAATGTGATTTTCAACATTAAAACACACAAATAAAGAAATGTGATTTTCAACATTAAAACACACAAATAAAGAAATGTGATTTTCAACATTAAAACACACAAATAAAGAAATGTAATTTTCAAAATTAAAACACACAAATAAAGAAATGTGATTTTCAACATTAAAACACACAAATAAAGAAATGTGATTTTCAACATTAAAACACACAAATAAAGAAATGTGATTTTCAACATTAAAACACACAAATAAAGAAATGTGATTGTATCTGTATCTTCTCACCTTGGACATATTATAATGTCAATTTTATTTGTGATATTTTTATTGTACAATTTGTTGTGGTTGTGTTAACTACACTATAACTGTATGCACTGCAGATTCCGTCTAAATGACGTGGGGTCATTCACTTTATTCGCATACCATATGCGCGGCTTTCAAAGGAACTGTTGTTATCAATCTCTGTGTAGATGGACGTTAATTAATTATTTTAATACATATCTCAAGCTTATTCAAGCTTATGGGAAACCACATTTCCTGACCGACTGATCTAACATGGTCAAATCAGTGAGGGTAGTAAAAGCAATTAAACATATAAAACACAGAAGGTAATTCGGAAGAAACAAAATACAAAACCAAAGGAGAAATCAGACGGCTCTCCATCACCTCAAGACTTCTTCAGTCGTGGTCACATTACAATAGGGTTTTCGAGCACAGATTAGACTCCTCAACCGACTGAAGACTCACAATCACCCAAACCGGACTTGTTCATATTGCAATACCAAATTCAACTACTGAACCCAGATTAAGACTCCACAACCGACTGAAAACTCACAATCACCCAAATTTGACTTTGTCAATGACATATGTTTCATCTCAGTTTACGAATGAGAGACATCTCAGACTTGTCGCTACCTCAGTTAATTAATTTACTAGTTTACCGGCATATATCATTGTCATTATCAACTCACATTTCCCCCTGCTGTTTGCTCTTTCTCGTCTGTTCTTGTCGTATTGACCTTTCTCTCTCTCTCTCTCTCTCTCTCTCTCTCTCTCTCACACTATCTCCCATCTGATCTCTCGTACCATATCATTTCGCTCTTCCCTTACATTATCATTGTATATCTGTAATATCCATTGTCTGTTGCCACTTTTGACATAAGTATTTTAATTTATTTTTAAATTACTTGCTATTATATCTTTTTCCTTTTTTCCACTTCTCACTTTCGTCAGTCCACTTTCCCCTCCCCACTTACCGCTATCTTCTCCCCATACCTTCTTCTCTCCAGTCATGGTGCTCCATCTTTGCTTTCTCTTTTAACTATCTGCTATTGTCGTCCTCTCCTCCTTACTATAATCCTATTTGTCTCCATGTAAGATTTGTTTTATCGTGGTCGTTTGTTTGTCCTGATGAAGGCTTGTAGTCGAAACGCCGTATGTCCCTGTATGTTTTTGTTAGGTTGTTTTATGTTTTATTTTGGTAACACATATGCTTATTTTTGTTTATCTTGAGAGACAGTTGTGATTTCTTTGTGTCACCTTATTGTATAGACATATTATTACTGTTTACTAAAAAGTTTCGATGATTTTGGTTTTTTCAGTTTAGAGTATTCGATTTTGGCATCCATATTGTTCAGATTAATTTCCCTGGCATTTATTAGTCGCTAAACTATGAAATGGTCGTGTGGTCAGACACAAACTTTATCTTGTAAAACGTTGAAATTTCTCTCACATCGCACGAAAAATGCCAAAAACTAAAATATATAGCAACACTGTGTCCATTCATGCATTAATAAATAGCTAAGATGGTACATATGTAGTATCCATGCATGCATTAATAGACAGCTAAGATGGTATAGTATATATGTTGTGGGTTGACTAACCAGTGTGTCAGTTAACCGCAATAGCAGCACTGAATCTGGTTGTCTCAGAATGACGCAGATTTGACGGCCTCGCTATAAACAATGACAAAACGGAGTACATTCTCTGGAATACATCCTAGAAAATAGCAGTTCTCAGAACATAAAATAATTTATAGCAACTAAGAAACACAACTGGACATCATACTGAATGTTATAATTATATTTGAATGATCTCCCTTGCCACAAACTTTTTCAAATTGCTACAACAACAGATCTGAAAGATCATGTGTGTTAATGATCTTTGTATCAATACGAAGTTCGTTTTACTAGTGTGCTGCAATTTGAAAAAAAAAGAACTCTGAAATCTGAAGGACATTCTCTCATATAACCTTATATTCATCATCATCATCAGATGCCATGCGACCTAGCGTAGGCGGTCATAGCTCTCCACAGCTCTGTATTATGTATTAAGATCGTTGTTGTTTCCCTGACGTGCCAGGTTGTTCAATTGTCTAATATTTTCTCACGTTGACGCCCTCCGTCTCTGTTGCCTTCAATTTTGCCTTTTGTGGCTATGTTCTCCAAACCTTGTGTGTCGCCATGACTATCATCTTGGGAGAATAATGTGGTAGTTTCCCGTTTCTTTCGACAAACCTTATATTATATTTATGTTATATTTACTATCTTATACTATAATCTCGTAACCCATCAGGGCCGTACACTTACCACATTGGACGGATGCTACAGCGTGCATATACAACAAGATACCACTCATCTCATATACAACAAGATACCTCACATCTCATATACAACAGGATACCTCACATCTCACATACAACATTATGTCTTTCACAAGAGTAACAAATCTGTATCTTGAATTTCTTCGTTCGTTCAAAAACTCCTGATGCTTAGCATGATGCAGTCCAAGGAATGGAACACATTGCTTAATGCATTGTAGAAGTAAGCCCGGATTGGTCTCATAAAGTAACTCTGGATTGGTCTAATATAGTGACCCTAGAGTGGGATATAAACATCCAAAAAAAACAAAAACCATGATAATCAGCAAAGACACAGAAGAACAAGAGATAAACATAAACATACATGGAGAGAAACTACAACAAGTAAAACAGTATCAATATCTTGGACACATAGTCACAAATGATGGCAGATGTGAAACAGAAGTTAAAAGGAGAATAGGAATGGCTAAAAGCACCTTCAATGACATGAGGAAATTATTAATATCTAAACAAATTACAAACAAGTTAAAAATGAGAATTATAAAATACTACATCTATTCCATATTAATGTATGGCTCAGAAACATGGACACTAAATAAACAATTAGAAGACAAAATTGATGCCTTTGAGATGAGGGTATATAGAAGAATAGGGAGAACATCATGGAAAGAGAAGAAAACAAATAAAGAGGTGCTAAAAACACTTAATATGAAGAAAGAACTACTAAGAGAAATAAAGATCAGGCAAATAAAATACTTTGGACACATTAAAAGACATGACACCTTATTGAAGACCTTACTTGAGGGTAAAGTCAAAGGGAAGCGAGCAATAGGTAGGCAGAGATACAAGTAGGAGAGTAACATTACACGATGGACAGGTTACAGTCTAGCAGAGTGCACCACCAAGACAAGAGACAGGAGATGTTGGAGATACGTTGCAGCCAACCTTCGTTGCGGAGACGGCACTTGATGATGAATATCAGGAGTTAGGAGATTCCAGAAATGTTCTATATATAGATGACACAGTTCTTGTGAGAACTAGCGAGGATATCTTTGAAACAATTCATTCTATGCATACACGCACAACAAAGACAAGCACAGCACTTTTACTTAAGTACAAATTTTAAAAAAATCATGACAATAGAAACATCTAAAACCTGACTAAAAGTCATAATTGATAAACATGAAGCGAAAGTTGACATTGATTGCGAATATTTGGCTACAAACATACACAGTTCAGGGGATTGTACATCATAAAACAAGATAATTGTAATAAAAGCTTCAAAATTAGTGTAAATGACAAACATTTGACAAGATACCAGCTATAAAACTAAATGACATCTAATAAGCCCTTTATAAGGCAGAGAAGGTTGGGTGGACTGGGGGGGGGGGTTAAATTCAGCTTCATCTGGAATGCTCCACTGAGACTGAATGTTGGTTTCCACGAAGCTAAAAGTACAAGAATGATAACTCGAATTGCTTCAGTTATGTGTTTAGTGGCAATCTTAAGGTTCTTGTCTAATAACTTTCACAATCACATGTTATACAACCTATTCTCACTGCATTAGAAAGGGTTAGAAAAACTGTATTTCCAGTATCAATTTACGGATATCAAACATGGACACTTAACTCAGTCTCGAAGAGATAAGATTTCATCGACATGAGATGATACAAAAGAAATTTGAGAATGTCGTGAACAAAGAAGAAGACGAATGAAAAAGTGACAAGAACATTAAACATCGAAGTTGGTTGCCTTCTAAACAAGATTATAACTAGAGATATGCCACCAAATAAAGAGAAATAACACAATCGAAAAATGAAAGAGGGCATGGTCGCTAACAATGGGGATAAAGGACGGCAAAGACGACAATGGAAAAGAGACATCTCAGAAGATTTAAACATTCCTTTAGTTGAGACACGTCAACTAGAACAAATCGTGAGCAGTTGAGAACATCCATATAGAAGACTAACATAGAACATAGAACATAAAACATAGAACATTACGTTCTAGAGAGAATATTTAATCTGAATGAATGTAAAGTCTATCTCTTTGTATGTCTATACGCTGTGTTCAAGACTATACGCCGTGTTCAAGAATATACGCTGTATCCCTTGTTTGCCTTGTGGTGTCAGGGGTGGAAGAGTTCTCTGGAGATGTATGTCTATACGCTGTGGCCCTCGTTTGCCTTGCGGTGTCAGGGGTGGAAGAGTTATCTGGAGATGTACGTCTATACGCTGTGGCCCTTGTTTGCCTTGCGGTGTCAGGGTGGAAGAGTTCTCTGGAGATGTATGTCTATACGCTGTGTCCCTTATTTGCCTTGCGGTGTCAGGGGTGAAAGAGTTCTCTGAGATGACCTTCTTATGCTCTGTTTGAAAGCTTGTTCCTGTTGCTTCTGTGATTTCTGTGATTCATCTTTTACATGGTCTGCCTCTGGCTTTATAACCGTTATGTCTATGTGTCATGGCCATTTGTGGCATGCTATCTGTCGGTAGTCTGGAAGCGTGTGAAAACCACTTGATCTGTTGTCTTTTGATGTGTTTCAATACTGGTATTGTTTTGGTTATCTGTCTGATGTTATCGTTTCTAATTCTATCTCTTAATGACACTCCAAGTATTCTTCGTAGACATGTCATTTCTGCTGTCACTATTTTATAATGTTAACTGGCAAAACGATATTCACAATTATTAAAATTATCATCGCAATTATTACAATTATGATAACAATTATTAATAAGCTATATATTCTCAGTTACAACATAGGGGTCTGAGACATGGACAGTGACATTCGCATTGAAAAGAAAAAAAAATAATATTGGAAATAGAAAGGTGTAGAAATTTTGCAATGATTGTGAACAGACAGATGAGCCAGCACAGATGAGCCAGCACAGATGAGCCAGCACAGATGAGCCAGCACAGATCAGCCAGCACAGATCAGCCAGCACAGATCAGCCAGCACAGATCAGCCAGCACAGATCAGCCAGCACAGATGAGCCAGCACAGATCAGCCAGCACAGATGAGCCAGCACAGATCAGCCAGCACAGATCAGCCAGCACAGATCAGCCAGCACAGATGAGCCAGCACAGATGAGCCAGCACAGATGAGCCAGCACAGATGAGCCAGCACAGATGAACCAGCACAGATGAGCCAGCACAGATGAGCCAGTACAGATCAGCCAGCACAGATGAGCCAGCACAGATCAGCCAGTACAGATCAGCCAGCACAGATCAGCCAGCACAGATGAGCCAGCACAGATCAGCCAGTACAGATCAGCCAGCACAGATCAGCCAGCACAGATGAGCCAGCACAGATGAGCCAGCACAGATGAGCCAGCACAGATGAGCCAGTACAGATCAGCCAGCACAGATGAGCCAGCACAGATGAGCCAGCACAGAGGAGCCAGTACAGATGAACCAGCACAGATGAGCCAGCACAGATGAGCCAGCACAGATGAGCCAGCACAGATGAACCAGCACAGATGAACCAGCACAGATGAGCCAGTACAGATGAGCCAGTACAGATGAGCCAGCACAGATGAACCAGCACAGATGAGCCAGCACAGATGAGCCAGTACAGATCAGCCAGCACAGATGAGCCAGCACAGATGAGCCAGCACAGATGAGCCAGTACAGATCAGCCAGCACAGATGAGCCAGCACAGATGAGCCAGCACAGATGAGCCAGTACAGATCAGCCAGCACAGATGAGCCAGCACAGATGAGCCAGCACAGATGAGCCAGCACAGATGAGCCAGCACAGATGAGCCAGTACAGATCAGCCAGCACAGATGAGCCAGCACAGATGAGCCAGCACAGGTGCCCGAAATACAATAACATAAACAGAGACTGCCAGGCAAGCATATTTTTGGACATATAAAAGGAAGACATCTGGTAAGAAAGATGTATCGTGGAGTGGTTGGTTCCAGACATCTGGTAAGAAAGATGTATCGTGGAGTGGTTGGTTCCAGACATCTGGTAAGAAAGATGTATCGTGGAGTGGTTGGTTCCAGACATCTGGTAAGAAAGATGTATCGTGGAGTGGTTGGTTCCAGACATCTGGTAAGAAAGATGTATCGTGGAGTGGTTGGTTCCAGACATCTGGTAAGAAAGATGTATCGTGGAGTGGTTGGTTCCAGACATCTGGTAAGAAAGATGTATCGTGGAGTGGTTGGTTTCAGACATCTGGTAAGAAAGATGTATCGTGGAGTGGTTGGTTCCAGACATCTGGTAAGAAAGATGTATCGTGGAGTGGTTGGTTCCAGACATCTGGTAAGAAAGATGTATCGTGGAGTGGTTGGTTCCAGACATCTGGTAAGAAAGATGTATCGTGGAGTGGTTGGTTCCAGACATCTGGTAAGAAAGATGTATCGTGGAGTGGTTGGTTCCAGACATCTGGTAAGAAAGATGTATCGTGGAGTGGTTGGTTCCAAGAGAAAAGAAAAATAGATCTCTCAAGATGTCAATGGGCACTAGATATCATGGACGTTGTGAATATTACAATAGAAGATGTCCATGCTTCACATGTTGAACAATGCATAGATCCGAGAGGTGGTTTGCAGAGTGACAGTGCGCATGTTTTACAAAGAACACATCAACAACATGATAGTAAGGGAAAATGTTGTGCACTAATAATTACAAGGGGTCTCCCCCAGGCGTAGTGGTCAACCTAATCGCTTTATGCTGAAGTGGTCGCGGATTCATATCAAACTTGTTTAGAAAATGATGTTTTTGGAGGTACTTGTAGGTTATCGTTTGAAAATGCTGAGTTACGTGCTATAAGTGATACTCCCGTCCATTGGTGCGCCGCCATGTTAAGAGGGACGAAATAAATATAGGGTAACCTACAAACAGCGAATTCAGTTCACTACGCCTTTTCAACTTTTGGATCAACGTTTGTAAGAAAAACTCAAGAAGTCAACTAAAATATGGGAAAGATGATTTTTATAAAAGATGATTTTTATAAAAGATGACAGCCCCCTATTAGTACCGCTGATTGTTCTTTAGAAGATAAAGCTAAAATCATGATAAGATATTATTGCTATCACACACAACTAACACACTAATACAACCGTACTTTCAGCACATTCAAGTGAGTAAAACGATGGTCACTTCTGGTACGGCTTAAAACGACATCGACCTTTGACCATCAACCATATGTTGTCTGTGCATTACAAGGAAGTCCGGACATAATCCTCACAAACCACAGCTGAGATACTGACTACCCGTTGTCCTTGCACACTAATCACAGTAGCACACTAATCACAGTAGCACACATTCATATCGCAACTTTGTCGCACATTAAGAGAACACCGTATTTACACTTACGTATATTAGCTCAAGATCCACGGACATATTTTATTGACAAATACTAGATCCCACCGTCAGGCGTGGACTGTGGTATCACACATGTAAAAATACATATTATATACATATATATGTGTATGTGTGTGTGTGTCTGTGTGTGTGTCTGTGTGTGTCTGTCTGTGTCTGTCTGTGTCTGTGTCTGTGTGTATCTGTGTCTGTCTGTGCCTGTCTGTGTTTGTGTCTGTCTGTGTGTGTCCGTGTGTGTCTGTGTGTGTCTGTGTCTTTGTGTGTGTGTCTATGTGTGTGTGTCTGTGTGTGTCTGTGTGTGTTTGTGTCTGTGTGTGTCTGTGTATGTGTGTGTCTGTGTGTGTCAGTGTCTGTGTGTGTCTGTATCTGCGTGTGTTTGTGTCTGTGTGTGTGTGTGTCTGTGTGTGTCTGTATTTGTGTCTGTCTGTCTGTGTGTGTCTGTGCGTGCGTGCGGGTGTGTGTGTGCGTGCGTGTGTGTGTGTGTGTTTGAGGTTGTGTGTGGGGGGGGATTGTGTAGGGGTGAGGATGGGTGTGGATGTGCGTGCGGGCGTTTGTGAGTACGTAAATAAGGATAAAACTTCATTATCAAATAACTAAGTAAATGGAATCTAGATTTAGAAATTAAGCATAAATTAATACACAACTGTTACACGGTGTACCGTTCTCCATGATACAAATATAATTACTCAATATTTCAATGGAATTAGGTTTAGTTATGCATAATATGTAACCAAAAAATATATCTATAATGATGTTTCTATCAGTGTGGTACCCATTTCTCAATGAAGTGTGATTTGGAAGTGTAGGAACTTATTTGCATAAAGAAACTGAAGTTGTATCAATACTGAATATTTCACTTTAAAAAAAAAAGCTAACTAAAGTGAAAATAAAAAAGAAATATATACCTTGTAAAATTGCACATATTTTTTAGCTATTTACACGTTTTTGGCAAATTTGTTTACATATTTAAATCCATGCAAAATATCATACAAGTCTTGTTTCGTATTAAACATTTCAGGGATGCATCGAAAATACATAGCTTTACAGGGAAATAACTGTTAAAATTGCGAACACACACATTATCAGGTTGGTTTTTCAGAGTACCGATATGTTGTAAAAATATTACATATACGTCCGGCGGTGTGGCGGCATGCTATAGATCATGTCTGTGACGGACACGGTACCGGTTTTAAACTCTCCACATACATCTGTGCATCCGGACCGTTCAGACATTAATGAAAAACTATTGAACGTATTTATATTGCCTAGACAATAACTACAGCCAAAATATGCTGCACTGATGGCTACATCCTAAATAGCAAGCATATGTTACCAATTTAAATATAGGATTAATACAAATTTCTGGAGAAGAAACTTATATTTTTATACATACAAACAAATGGTGCATAGCATACAAATTACGAATCTTCCTAAATGATTCCTTCAACCAATAAAATATCTTACCACATGGGTAAAAATTTTTTCTTAAAACTGGGAACCCAATTTTTATTAAATATAATCACCAGACTTGAACACAAAAGGTTGTCCATTTAGCTATATCATGTAAAAGATGTGTGCTCTATCCATCCCTAGCGTCATTTATTTGCTATCACTATATTTATTTCTGTTCGATTGAGTTCTTCATTGGTGGACTTAATACAATTTCCTATCTATTCTTCGCAGGCAAACATTTAAACATCATATTTAAGACGATGTTAATGGTATCACCATTTTATTTTCAACGAACCCACCTTATATATAATAATGGTGCTGCCCCTGTTTGTACTGGAAAGTAAAGTCTTAATGATATGCTTTGTTTTTTATAAAGATACCTTGCGATCCAACATTTGTACTGGCTTAGTATGACGAACTGATTTCAAACACCACAGTGACTTCAGTGTGTGTCTGTATCCGTCAACCTGATGACTACTCTGTCATAACAATCAAGGTTAGCATTGTGCTTACTGTTGCTAAAAAGTTTGCTAGTTGTGTCATGTGTGTTAGGTATTACAAGTGTGTTAGTTGTGTCATGTGTGTTAGGTATTACAAGTGTGTTAGTTTTTTAATACATCCTATTATTAAATCGCATGTGCTAATTATTTTAGAGTATATTATTTATGTAATATTTGTGATAACCATATTCTTTGAACACGTGCTGATACCAAAAAAAAAGACGCTGATGCAGGATTGGATGCTTACTACGCATAGAGGATAATTATATTAAGAAAAAGTGTGTTTTATAACTAGAAGGTTTGTAGCGATCAACGCAATACAATTTTTTGTTGCAATTATTGTATAGACAGCGTTTACTTTAGTAGGATGCCACTGCTTTCTGCATAGCTCTGATTCACATCCGCCTGCTTCAGGCATTGAAACAGGCACTTTGCTCATCTGCACTTTTCCACTACGGTAGGAAAACCATTCTTTTGTGGGAATAACCGATACGACGACGACCGATTTGCAATGATATATTGATGTGCAATGATATATTGATGTGCAATGATATATTGATGTGCAATGATATATTGATGTGCAATGATATAATGATGTGCAATGATATATTGATGTGCAATGATATATTGATGTGCAATGATATATTGATGTGCAATGATATATTGATGTGCAATGATATATTGATGTGCAATGATATAATGATGTGCAATGCTTTGAGAAATCTCCTACACCGTGGGGAGGGGGGGGGGGGGGTAAATGCTAGCTATTTTGTGACATTTCTACTTTTCTTCAACGTACAGAGTTGGAGACATGATCTTCATCTTCAATACAAAGTAACCTTTCCTGTCAGAAGTATCCATAGCTACTGAACTCTAGGTCCTGGTACCTTGAATGTCCTGGTCACTTTAATGTCCTGGTCTCATGAATGTACTGGTCACTTCAATGTCCTGGTCACTTCAATGTCCTGGTCTCATGAATGTACTGGTCACTTCAATATCCTGATCACTTCAATGTCCTGGTCTCATGAATGTACTGGTCACTTCAATGCCCTGGTCTCATGAATGTACTGGTCACTTCAATATCCTGATCACTTCAATGTCCTGGTCTCATGAATGTACTGGTCACTTCAATGCCCTGGTCTCATGAATGTACTGGTCACTTCAATGTCCTGGTCTCATGAATGTACTGGTCACTTCAATGTCCTGGTCTCATGAATGTACCGGTCACTTCAATGTCCTGGTCTCATGAAAGTACTGGTCACTTCAAGGCATGGTCTAATGAATGTACTGTCACTTCAATACCCTGGTCTCATGAAAGTACTGGTCACTTCAAGGCATGGTCTCATGAATGTACTGGTCACTTCAATGCCCTGGTCAACTCAATGTCCTGGTCACTTGAATATCCTGTTCTCATGAATGCCCTGGTCACTTCAATATATTGGTCACTTCAATGTCTTAGTCACTTATATGTTCTGGCAACTTCAATGTCCTGGTCCCTTCAATGTTCTCTTCACCTCAATGTCTTATTCACCTGAATTATTGTGAAGAATGCTTACCTTTACCTTATACCATGAATTTACTTTGTGCCGACAGCCAATGAAAATGCCGATACAAATCAAAAAGCATCATATGTGAAAGATGATTACCAAGTAGTCTACGTGACTGAATAATTGACAAGACACTTTCTCCCACCCACCGCTGGCTGTAATGTGTGTATCACCAATAATTATTGTACGGTCACAGTGTCGCTTACTGTGAAGGTTTATTGGTTCAACCCCCCCCCCCCCCCCCGCCTGGGGAATCAGAACATGACATTTAACCCTTGGGAGCAAGCTTTACTGCGTATAAACGACCCCACCCCTGTTTTCCTCTTCCCTTTATATGTTTTCCCTAGAAAGTCACCAAAATCTATCGAAAAACGAAAATTACCAATGAACAGGAGAATTGCATCATTTTACAAGAAAAAAACTAAGGTACATATAAGATACGTATGTACGGTCATGTTTAGTGTAAAGCGTGTCACTTATTGTACAAAGTGTCGTTTAGTGTAAAGTGTGTATCACTTATTGTACAGAGTGTCGTTTAGTGTAAAGTGTGTATCACTTATTGTACAGAGTGTCGTTTAGTGTAAAGCGTGTATCACTTGTTGTACACGTTTTCTGTAAAGCGCGTATCATCTATTGTATAAAGTATCGTTTAATGTAAAGCGTGTATCACTTATTGTACAGGTTTGATGTAAAGCTTGTATCACTTATCGCACAGAGTGTCGTTTAGTGTAAAGGGTGTATCACTTATTGTAAAGAGTGTCGTTTAGTATTACATCTGATTAACATTGATTGTAATGCATGAGTCATTGTGTGACGCATGTGTCATTGTGTGACGCATGTGTCATTGTGTGACGCATGTGTCATTGTGTGACGCATGACCGAGAGGTTAGAGCGTTTGTCTTCTAACAATGATGTTTAGGGTTAGACACCTAATAAGCTCTGAGGTGTTTTTCTCTCTGAGGTTAGACACATATTAAGCTCTGAGGTGTTTTTCTCTCTGAGGTTAGACACCTAATAAGCTCTGAGGTGTTTTTCTCTCTGAGGTTAGACACCTAATAAGCTCTGAGGTGTTTTTCTCTGTCTCTATCGCTCAACATTCCTGCAAAATTCAACAAAATGTATGTCATTACTGTAGCATATATTATATTTATTGTAATACTCAAACATGAACACGTCAATAAACTCCTAACCCTAACCCTAACCCTAACCCTAACTACAAATAAGATTCAAGGATCTGATAGCGGGTCTCCAACATAACTATTAAGAAGGTATATTTTTGCCAAGTAGCAACATATGGTTGTAAGACATCCGCAAATGAAAAACAAAATATCGGCATTTCAGTGTTACATTTTAATGTAAAGGGGAAAATTCCAGGAAAGAAAACAAGAAATATACCAAGACTGCGATGGATACAGGATAGCGAGGAACTTCTGGACAAGACAAATGAAACGGCTTGGCTGGAAAAAACAGAGAGGCTTACAGAGTGGCAGTGAGGACAGTATTTTGCAAAGACAAGCCACAGAGGCAATAATGATACATTTAACGTTTCTTATAATAACATACTCTCTATTTTTAATATTTCATCTTCGGTATATATATATATATATCATGAGTACATGAAATTAGTGGGTCATATAGAAATACGTAATATATAGATTTATCTATAATACATTTCCTTCAAAGTAGTTCCCTTCACAAACTACACAATTTTGCCAAATTGAATACTAGCTGTTTGCTGGAAATATTAGTGGAAACCATTCTTTGCATCCTCTCTCGGTGGTCCTGTCACATTTGTGATAACATCATCTGCATCATTGAAACGTTCTTCTTTCAGAGTCATTTCAGTCTATGCAACAAGAAAAAAACAACTAGCGCAAGGTCGCTTGAATATGAAGGTCGGTAGAATATGAAGGTCGGTAGAATATGAACGTCGGTAGAATATGAAGACTGTTACTCAGACGATGCAATAGCACACACACACACACACACAAACATATGTATCCTGTCTTCCAGAATAAATGTGAAGGTCACATCTGCATTGTGCTTTCTTCATCTTCTTCTAGGTCTTTCTCTGGCCTTGTACCTGGATTTTCTTATGTTATTGTTGTTAGTTGGTTTACCAAATTCCATACATATAATATCAATAACATCATCCTTCATTTATACTGTCATCGACTATTCCGGGAACTGTTTGAAGCTGCGTCGTAGAGTGACACAGTGTGTATACGATTCCGGGAACTGTTTGAAGCTGCGTCGTAGAGTGACACAGTGTGTATACGATTCCGGGAACTGTTTGAAGCTGCCTCGTAGAGTGACACAGTGTGTATACGATTCCGGGAACTGTTTGAAGCTGCGTCGTAGAGTGACACAGTGTGTATACGATTCCGGGAACTGTTTGAAGCTGCCTCGTAGAGTGACACAGTGTGTATACGATTCCGGGAACTGTTTGAAGCTGCCTCGTAGAGTGACACATCGTGTATACGATTCAGGGAACTGTTTGGAGCTGCCTCGTAGAGTGACACAGTGTGTATACGATTTGTTAACAACACTTGTGGTATTTAGTAAATTCATGTAAATCTTGGAGCTGTTTTAATTTATAATGTTCTCGTTTACTCGTATGAAACTCGGTAATACTCACAGACTCTCAAAGCATGTTGCGCAAGATAAAAAAGTTCATGCTAAGAAAAGAATGGTGGGACTTATTGAACAACTCAGTTGCCCTAGCATTACATCGATATACTGCCCTGGTCATACTGGGGTCAGAGGAAACGAGAGAGCCGACTTATTGGCAGGCATTCCTGAGAAGAGATAAAGCAGATATAATGAAGGCAGTGGGGTGCAAAGGGAACGCATTGCTCTAGGCGGACCAAGGGATAGCAGATAACCAAGATCCCAAATGTACCTCCACGCGGTGCACCCTGGAAACAGAAACACAGCAGCTCGAGCTGATTCTGGCCAAATCATTTGGGGATCGTGTCTGAGAATGTGGAGGAAGCAGATGGAAAGAGATTTGACTGCACAAGAGAGGGACAATATCTCCGACACCATCAGCATCACCACATATAACGACACTGTCGACATACAGTGAAGCTAGTCAGCTCAGTCCGAACATTGGAGGGGCGGCCAATATAAAATGCACGTAAAGGTAGATGCATGGCGAGAGACAAATAGATTTCATACCGAGTACAATGAAACAATGAAAGGGCAGAACAGCGCTAGAGGGAAGCGCGAACTGCAAATAGAAAGTGAAAAGTCCTTTGGAAAGGGAACTAATAGCTTAGTCAGCTCGAGGCGAGCTTCTAGTTACCTGTGTCCCTTACAGGCAGAGACCCAGACTCATTCATTGGCGTTTGGTAAAGCAAGAAGACCTAATCCAACTCTAGTGTCGAGCCTTCCTAAACCGAAAATATGCTCGTGAAGAGAAAGAGTTCTGTATCCGACGGGCTTAGGCAAGAAAGGGACAACGATGGTAGTCCTGGCCCAACTCTACTGTCAAATTTTCCTATACCGGAAGCGCACTTGCAGAGAGAAAGGGTTCCGTACCCGATGGGCTCAGGCATAAAAGGGACAACGATTCAGCCCTGGCCCAACTCTACTGTCAGGTTTTCCTACACCGGAAATACACTTGAAGAGAGAAATGGTTCAGTACCTGATGGGCTCAGGCGCTATTGGGACAAGGACGCTCAGCTCGAGAACGCCTTGCTCTCAAACGCGTGGTGTGAGACTCGAACTTGGGCAAGGGGTTCACGATGTCGGTGAATGACACCTCGGCTAAGAGGACGAAAGAGCCAGGGCCCAACTCCTCTGTTGAGTTCTTCCCCTTAAGGAACCAGGCTCACGGATGAGAAACGGTTCAGTACCCAATGGGCACAGGCACAGCACGTCCAATTACACGAGGCAAGTTCATAGACAGTGGAACACCTCGTGCGAGTCAGACAGATATAGAGATATAGACAGACGCGTGCCTGGAGACAGATATAGAGGCTGTCACAGGCTAAGGGTAGCCCACCCGAATTGTCAAGGCATGCCGAAATCGGATGTGCTAGGCCTACAAGGTGCATAACGGTGGCACAACGTAATCACGCTCCCGGCGGAAATCGCACGGATATGTGTGATGGTTACAATGGAGCGAACGAAAAACAAACAAACAATGAAGGCAGTAATTAATTCATTTCAAGATGCAGATGATGTCAATGAGGTTGAGAACGCACACATACAGAGAATGTTAGAAATGGGAGTATTCAGAGGTGAGGGGAGGAAAAGTAAATTTTTGGAAAGTCCCGAAGATCACACAATCAACACCTGACCGGGACTCTGAGTCTACATACACTGGAATGGCTGCTGGACTGTAGGGCGGAGCACTTATGGGAATGTCCCGCGTGCTGTGAAGCCAGTTTCTAATCAAGAATCAAGAAGAATCCTATGAAACAAATCTAAAAGTCAGGCATTCAAGCTTTTCAGAACGTCATATATTTATACTCTGTTCACTCTTAGAATGAAGTGGGTCAGTGTTTCTTATTGGTTGTTGTTCGCAGAACGCATTAATCGATTGTTAAGTGCCCAATAACATTGTTTTAAATTTCGAGTTTAAATGTTCTTTTAAAATGTTGTTTAAATATAATTTTACAATTTTTTAATACTATTGTTTTTACATGCTAATAACTATTTAAACATAACCTGTTGTTGCGGAGTAATGTGGGTGTGTGTTTTGACACACTTAATTCTTAAAGTGAATAGAGTATCATCATTAAGTGCCGTCTCCGCAACGAAGGTTGGCTGTAACGTATCTCCAACATCTCCTGTCTCTTGTCTTGGTGGTGCACTCTGCTAGACTGTAACCTGCCCATCGTGTAATGTTACTCTCCCACTTGTATCTCTGCCTACCTTTTTCTCGCTTCCCTTCTTTGACTTTACCCTCAAGTAAGGTCTTCAATAGGGTGTCATGTCTTTTAATGTGTCCAAAGTATTTTATTTGCCTGATCTTTATTTCTCTTAGTAGTTCTTTCTTCATATTAAGTGTCTTTAGCACCTCTTTATTTGTTTTCTTCTCTTTCCATGATGTTCTACCTATTCTTCTATATACCCATATCTCAAAGGCATCAATTTTGTCTTATAATTGCTTATTTAGTGTCCATGTTTCTGAGCCATACATTAATATGGAATAGATGTAGCATTTTATAATTCTCATTTTTAACTTGTTTGTAATTTGTTTAGATATAAATAATTTCCTCATGTCATTGAAGGTACTTTTAGCCATTCCTATTCCCCTTTTCTATTCCTAAACCAAACATCTAAAGAGATAATACCAAAAGTAAAACATACATCAAAACAAAAATGGATGACAGAAGAAATATTAGAATTGATGAGCACCAGAAGAAAAAATAAACACAAGATAGTGGAATATCAGAAAATAGATAAGGAGACGAGAGAAATGCAAAATAGCAAAAGAAAGCTGGCTGAACAAGAAATGCACAGAAATAGAATTGCATTACAACCAAGATACAGCATTACTATATAAGAAAATTGAGATGATAACAGGAAAGAGAACGCAAACAGTTACAGAGTGTCTAAAATCTAAGGCAGGGCAGGTATTAATGGGAATAGATCACATAGTACAGAGATGGTCAGAATATATCAAAGAACTTTATGAGGACAATAGACCAGAAATAAACATACAAGATAACGGCGAGGGTCCATCAATGCTCACAGTAGAAGTAAGGGAGGCACTAAGACACATGAAATATGGCAAAGCCCCAGATCCAGACAATATCACATTAGAAGAATTAGCAGCTTTAGATGAATTTTGAGTTGAAATAATCACAAAATTGCTGAATGACATATATAACAGCGGAAACATACCCGATGACTTAATGAGATCCATATTCATAGCATTACCTAAGAAACCAGGGACCACCGAATGTGAAGAACACCGTACAATCAGCCTCATGAGCCAAATAACCAAAATACTTCTCAGAATCATCATGAAGAGAGTGAGAAACAAAATAAAACTAGAAATAAGTCCAGAACAATGTGGATTTGTAGAAGGCAAAGGCACCAACAATGCGATTTATATATTGAGAACACTAATAGAGAGGTCTATAGAGGTAAAAACAGATCTGTACCTCTGTTTTATAGACTAAACTAAAGCTTTTAACAAAATTAAATATAGCGAAATTATACACATGCTAGAGAATCTGAACATTGACAGTAAGGATTTAAGAATAATCAAGAACATGTACTGGCAACAAACAGCAGCAATAAGAGTAGGAAATCAATTTGGCCCTTTTCAACAAATAAAACAAGGAGTCAGAGAGGGATGCGTGCTTTCACCAGACCTGTTCTCTCTCTATACAGTGAAAACATATTGCGTGCAATAGTAGATATCCCAGGAATATCAGTGGGAGGACATAACATAAATAATTTGAGATATGCGGATGACACTGTTCTGATTGCAAAAAGTGAGGAAGACCTTCAAAACTTAATTAAAGTAGTAGTCACAGAAAGCAAAGAGAAAGGCCTCTTCCTAAATATCAAGAAAACAGAAGTAATGGTTATTTCAAAGAAAGAACATAATACATCTTGCAAGATCATAGTGAATGATATAGTATTAAAACAGGTCCACCAATTCAAATATCTAGGTACAATTATAACAGCAGATGGAAGAAGTTCAACAGAAATAAGATGCAGAATAGGACAGGCAAAAAAAACATTCAGAAAAATGAAAAATATACTGTGTAATATGAGCTTGTCATTAGAGGAGAGAAAGAGAGTTCTGCAGTACTATATAACCCCTATACTAAAATATGGGTGCGAGTCTTGGACAATACACAAACTGGAAAGTGGGAGATTGGAGGCAACAGAGATGTGGTTCTACAGAAGAATGCTGAGAATACCATGGACTGCCAGAAAAACTAATGTAGAGGTGTTAAAAGAGTCAAATGCGAAACGGACCTTAATCAACAATATAAGAAAAAGGCAATCTTCTTTTTTTGGCCACTTCATGAGACAGGCAGGTTTAGAGAACATAATCACAACAGGCAAGATTGAAGGCACCAGAGACAGAGGGCGACAACGTGAGAAAATATTAGACAGTTTGACAACCTGGCACGGCAAAGAAACAACAACGACTTTGATACATAATACTGTGGACAGAGAGCTGTGGAGAGCCATGACCGCTTACGCCACCCGGCATGGCACCTGATAATGATGATTCTCCTTTTAACTTCTGTTTCACATCTGCCATCATTTGTGACTATGTGTCCAAGATATTGATACTGTTTTACTTGTTGTAGTTTCTCTCCCTGTATGTTTATGTTTACCTCCTGTTTTTCTGTGTCTTTGCTGATTATCATGGTTTTTGTTTTTTGAATGTTTATATCCAGTCCATATTCATTACTTGATTTATTGACTTGATCTATTAGTCTTTGTAGGTCATGTTCACTTTCTGCTAAATTAACAGTGTCATCTGCATATCTAATGTTGTTTATTATTTTCCCATTGATCTTGAGTCCTGGTGTTTCTTCTATATTTTTAAAGATATTCTTTGTGAAGATATTAAATAGGCTTGGTGATAAAATGCATCCTTGTCTTACCCCTCTTCTTATTTCTATGTATGGAGAGTAGCTGTTTTCACACCTTATTGATGCAGTTTGTTCCCAATATATATTTCTAATCAGTCTGATGTCTTTTCCATCTATGCCTTTTTCTTGAAGACATTTGATTAATTTTTCATGTTGGACTCTGTCAAATGCCTTGCTGTAGTCTATGAAGCAAATATAGATACTTTTTTGGACTTCTATATATTTATCTATCACTAGCCGGTCACTCAGTATAGCTTCTCTGGTTCCTTTGTTTTTCCTAAAACCGAATTGTTCTTCACCGACCTCGATGTCTATCTTGTTCTTAATTCTTTCATGTATTATCTTGAGAAGTATTTTAGTTAGATGGCTCATTAGACTTATTGTTCTATATTCTGTACAGTCCACAGCCCTGAATAGAGTATAACACACGCTAAATCAACATAGATTCCTGACAACAACGATATAATGTTAGTGTGTAAGAGATTGGCTACAGAACATGACGAATTAGGTTACATAGTGTGTAGTGTGTAGTGAGTTGAATAAACAATACAAGCGGCTTTTGATACGTGACAGAAAGCATATGGAATACTTCTCATGGAATTCATTTAGCTCAAAGTTTATTTCTTGGCCATCCTGCCACTATTTAAGGGGTCACGGTCAATCAGTGGAGTGCCTGGGTACTGAAATATAAATACAGGCAAGGACTAAGTAAATGCCTACATCATAGTAGCAGTCGGTTGTAAAAATGCATTGTCCGAAGTTAATATACATGCACAATCATCTAATATATATATATATATATATATATATAATACAACAGCATCAGAAAAAGAATCGATTGTTGCCAAAAAAAGCCAGAATTGTCCTTACAGTAAATACCATGTCCTGTATTCAGAATAGGCCTACGTCTCATGTATAGTACTTGACTGATTATTTTACTGATATGTCCAAATATTTATAGGTCTTTTCCTGCGTCTGCTGTGAGACTCCTTCAAGTCTCCAGGATGAGATAACGCACAAAGAATAGCATGCGTACTGTCATGCTTCACAGCCTGACCGCGATATCTATATCTTTCAGCCGGACACATCCGACATTATCATGCGTTCTGGATTACTGACAGTTTATGACAGGGATATCCAACTTCAGCATCACAATTATCTTCTCCACGGAGATTTCAAGTTTACGCATGTTGAGAGCAACTCTCTAGTAGATATATATGCCATGTATACATTGTTATTTCCTTCATCATGGTGGAGATGTGGTATTGAAAGAGTGTTGTTGGAGGGTGAGATAGAAGAAAGTAGTGGCAGAGACTGACCAAGACGTTGTTGGACAAGAGATATTCAGAAATGCATGCACGAACCGCTAGAGGAAGTGGGACAACTTGCCTAAAAACCGTGGAGATTTCATGAGATTTATAAGACAGACTGCGTTCTGGAGAGAATACTTTAAACTTGTAATGGTGGATACACTCAAGGAGAGATCGGAGTAACTATGGACGTGTCCAGTTTGCAATAATGATGATCCGACGACAAACTAACTAACAAACTAACAAACTAACTAACTAACTAACTGACTGACTGACTGACTGACTGACTGACTGACTGACTAACTAACTAACTAACTACGTTTTGCAAAGAATAATTCACATGACTAACTAGATGGAGATGGCAAACTCAGCAATGCAGAGTACATACATATTACTTACAAAAGCTAGATCTTAGTATATGTGAATAAGATCACATATCTTTGGCGTATATTTATATTGCACTACTTTGTTTTGTAGCGGAAAGATGCAGAGCACGTCTCGAATTAACGATATGCCATGTTCAATTTCCGCCATAGTAAATATTCTACCGAGAAAGTTGTTAATATAATGGAAACATGTGAGGCCCAAATAGAACATAGAAGTTTATTGTCGCCACAAAATGGTTGGCTAATTCATCCCTACGTCTTGAAAACATGATACACTATCCTAATTTAGCATTTTATGTGGCATTATTTAAATAACGTTTATGTGGCATATTTTCACAACAATTTATGTCGCATTTGTCGCAATAGTCAAGTCGGTTTAGGTACTGTCCATAAGATACACTACGGCAACAATTTGTAGTCAAATTTTAATTTCTCCCCTCAACGTCCCTGTCAGCCTCTGTCAGGTTTATTGATCCCTCCTTAACGTCCCTGTCACTGTCAAGAAGTGAGCCCTTTGTAGTAAGGTTTTTTTCGGTGATTCATGCAGATTATCGTTTGAAGCTTATTTATCGCTTAGTCGAAAGGGTCGGGGTACATATAGGGGAACTCGAGTACAAGGACGTCAATCCTCTATGCCCCTCAGACTGTCCATAAATTACATATCAAATTTCAGAGCAGGGGGGTCTGAAAAAGTTTGACAGTTATTGACAAGGGGAACGGCGGGTCTAATAAAAGTTAACGCCAACAATACCGTGTTTATACACCAATTAAATAGTTTTAATTTTATGTATTTTTTTTCTTACAATGTTAAACAAAGATGTCGTTCTTTCGTACTTTTTCTGAGAAAAAAAACGTTATGGGAAGGGGAAGGAACTATATCAAAATATTGACATGATTATGTTGGGTTGCCAATGAATTCTTGACAGTTGTAGAAAATGGTCAAAAACTAGCAAGAAATGTTGACATAGTTTGCGGACAGTGTTTTTGAACCCTTTTTCTATAGACATTAATCAAGACAGCCAGATTTCCTCTGAAGACTTGAGAGTTTGGTATATTCTATATGACCTAAGTCAAATAAACTGATTTGTATTCTTCTTTTTGCGTTCGTTCTCAAATTCCCACAGATTAGCAGGATGTAGCACGAAGAAGAGAATGAATTGTGCCATGGTTTACAGCTTGGCTGATACAATTATCTTTCGAACGAACATATCAATATTTCAACACTACGTTTAGTTCACTTTGACCTACATGATATTCTCTTGTTTTCCTCTCCCTCTCTAGAGGATTGCGTCCTTGTACTCGGGTTGCCCCATATGTCTTCCGTCACTCTCAATAAGCGGCACGCTATTTGCCGCAAGTACCATTTATAGCATGTAAATATGTCACTTCAAACAATTAAACTCCAGGGATGGGTCTTCGTAAATATGCATTTCTTTAAATAAGATGTCGCGAGCTGACTTCGAACTCACCACCTCTTGAGCAGAAATTGAACGGATTAACCACCAGGCAAGGAAGATCTACTAGATGAAATATCCATCTCAATCCATAAATCTTTATATGAAAGATCAGTATTTCTATTCTTTGCTCCCTTTTCAGACTCCACAGCGCACGGACGTGATTGATCTCATCTGACCTTGCTCGTACAGACAAGGAGCGTGCTTTAACTATTCCACATAAACTGTCTAGCTGTTAATGTTACATCTGTGTTTCCAGTATTCTCACAGCAGATAGTACACTTGCGCAAGGAAACTATTTCATTAATAGCCCATTGTCTAAACTACCGTACTATGCACATTTCTGGCTGTATCACAAACACGGCTGCCTAAAATAGAGATATACCTTTCTATTGTATCTGTCAGATGGCCTTTATTATAATGATCCAAATGATATCTAGCAATATTTTCAAGTCACGTAAAGATCTGTTGAGTTCCCACTCCAAGATAGTGAACACATGAATAGTTTTCTCTGTGGATACAACCTGGATAGCGAACTAATTACATAGTTTAGTGGACTTGCTCGTGACCATCGGTTTGAAAGACCTGTGCGCAGAGTGTATTTCCGGTAAACGACGTCACGAAAAAGGCTTATCGGGTACATGCTAACTCATGTCTCCGACTAAAGGGATTTGTTGCAATAATAATTACACCAAAATAATAGAATACAGTAACAGTATAGGAACTACTTACATGAAGCTGTTCCCTTTATTATATGGTTACATGTAGCTGTTCCCTTTATTATATGGTTACATGTAGCTGTTCCCTTTATTATATGGTTACATGTAGCGGTTCCCTTTATTATATGGTTACATGTAGCTGTTCCCTTTATTATATGGTTACATGAATTATCCACAAATAAATTTACAAATATATAGGATATCTGTATCATCAGAAATTATGTTTTTAACGCACTTCTACACAGTGTACAACCACTTAGTCCTACTTGTACACAGTGTCTTTTAATATAAGTAATAAATGAAGTATTCACAAATGTCTATCTATCTATCTATCTATCTATCTATCTATCTATCTATCTATCTATCTATCTATCTATCTATCTATCTATCTATCTATCTATCTATCTATCTATCTATCTGTCTGTCTGTCTGTCTGTCTGTCTGTCTGTCTGTCTGTCTGTCCGTCCGTCCGTCCGTCCGTCCGTCCGTCCGTCCGTCCGTCCGTCCGTCCGTCTGTCTGTCTGTCTGTCTGTCTGTCTGTCTGTCTGTCTGTCTGTCTGTCTGCACACCTACCCACATACCCACCTACCCACCTATCTATCTGTCTATCCTTCCATCCACCCACCCTTCCACCACTTACCCACCTACCTACCGATCTATCCGTATATCCATCCAATCTATACGATGTGTCCCTTGTTTGCCTTGCGGCATCAGGGGTGGAAGAGTTCTCTGGAGATGGCCTTCTTGTGAGCTGTTTGTAATCTTATTCCTGTGACTTCTTTGATTTCTGTAATCCATCTTTTACATGGTCTGCCTCTGGCTTTATAACAGTTATGTCTATGTGTCATGGCCATTTGTGGCATGCTATATGTCGGTAGTCTGGAAGCGTGTGAAAACCACTTGATCTGTTGTCTTTCGATGTGTTCCAATACTGGTATTGTTTTGGTTATCTGTCTGATGTTATCGTTGCTAAATTTACCTCTTAATGACACTCCGAGTATTCTTCGTAGACATGTCATTTCTGCTGTCACTATTTTTTTTTTTTACACAATATATATATATATATATATATATTCACAAATATAAGTATATATTCACAAATATAAGTATATATAATCATAAACGAAAGCCTCCACACACGCATATACATTGTAAAATTACTTAGACCTACATATATACAATAATCAAGCGCAGGGCAAAGTGGCGAAGGCGATTGTGTTTCTGCACAACTATCTTCTTTTGTATAGTTAATAAGTTCAGTTGGTGACATTTTTAGCCCCGTAGCAGCAACCCATCCAGAAATTTCTTTCTTTTTCTTCTTCTGTCTCTTCTCCGTTAATTTTTCCGGTAGTTACTAAATATTCAAGTTTTATTTTTCTTATCATATGTCAATCAAAATTGACTTTCTGCTTATAATTTGTCCTATAGTTTGTCTTTTTACTCGAGCTTCTAAGCGATTTTTTTGCGACAGCCCATAGAAGGGCTCCCGTCATTCCTTCAATAAAAAGCCTCCCTCCACTACTTCAATAGAAGTTCTCCCTCAACTACTTCAATAGAAGGTCTCCCTCCAATACTTCAATAGAAGGTCTCCCTCCATTCTCTCAATAGAAAGGCTCCCTCCACTACTTCAAACGAAAGCCTCCATCCACTACTTCAATATAAGTTCTCCCTCCATTCCTTCAATAGAAAGCCTCCCTCCACTATTTCAACAGAAGGTCTCCCTCCACTACTTCAATTTAAAACCTCCCTCCTCTTCTTCAATAGAAAGCCTCCCTCACTTCAAAATAAAGTCTCCATCCATTACTTCAATAGAAAGCCTCCCTCCACTACTTCAATAGAAAGCCTCCATCCACTACAATAGAAGGTCTCCCTCCATTCCTTCAATAGAAAGCCTCCCTCCACTACTTCAATAGAAAGCCTCCCTCCACTACTTCAATAGAAGGTCTCCCTCCATTCCTTCAATAGAAAGGCTCCCTCCACTACTTCAAAATAAAGTCTCCATCCACTACTTCAATAGAAAGCCTCCCTCCACTACTTCAATAGAAAGCCTCCATCCACTACAATAGAAGGTCTCCCTCCATTCCTTCAATAGAAAGCCTCCCTCCACTACTTCAATAGTTCTCCCTCCACTACTTCAATAGAAAGCCTCCCTCCACTACTTCAATAGAAGGTCTCCCTCCATTCCTTAAATAGAAAGGCTCCCTCCACTACTTCAATAGAAGTTCTCCCTCCACTACTTCAATAGAAGGTCTCCCTCCATTCCTTCAATAGAGAGCCTCCCTCCACTACTTCAATAGAAAGCCTCCCTCCACTACTTCAATAGAAGGTCTCCCTCCATTCCTTCAATAGAAAGGCTCCCTCCACTACTTCAATAGAAAGCCTCCATCCACTACTTCAATAGAAGGTCTCCCTCCATTCCTTCAATATGAAGCCTCCTTCCACTACTTTAATAGAAGGTATCCCTCCATTCCTTCAATAGGAAACCTCCCTCCTCTACTTCAATAGAAGGTCTCCCTCCACTACTTCAATAGACGTTTTCCCTCCATTCCTTCAATAGAAAGCCTCCCTCCACTACTTTAATAGAAAGCCTCCATCCACTACTTCAATAGAAAGTCTCCCTCCACTACTTCAATAGAAAGCCTCCCTCCATTCCTTCAATAGAAAGCCTCCCTCCACTACTTCACAGGACAACAATCAGTAACGAACGTTTTTTTCTTATTTCTCACGACTTCTACATTACTTTTCTTGACCATCCGTGGAATTGTCATCATTCTTCTCAAACATCTCAGTTACCCCCAGATCATCTTGAATTCTTTAGTTTACTGTCCATGCTTCGCATCCATAAAAAGTAATTGGTTCAACATAACATCATAACACTCGAACTCGCTTATGCATTGATACTGCTCCATCGCATAGAATGTGAAACTTCTATTGAAATGCTGTTTTGGCCTGTGCTCTCATGTTATGTAAATAAGTCCTTTATTATAGTCCAAAGTGAAGTATTCACAAATATATGTCTGTAGTCAAAAACTATAGTCTCAATACACGTTTATGCAATGTACATTGATAATTTATTGAAAGTTTTGTGGGTTGAATTTGACTTTATTTTTGATATCATCTTCAGCGTTCCTTCTCACACTTCTTCTGGATCTACCTTGTGGCATGACCATTGTCCTACTAGATTTCCTTCAGGATGTAGTCCAGAGAATGGAAATGCGTTGTGTCCCCGTTTTATTTGCGGCAATGGCCCGACACACCCGTCTTCGGCGGACCTTTTTGATATGATGATGATTTATTTTGGGAGATATTATTCTATACTTTTCTATAATTATTAATGAAAAATTCGCCAATGTAGACAATGCCTTGGAAACAAGATTTCATTTGAAGCAACCCTCAGAGCAGACATCATTACCATATTCCTGCAAAGTACATGAAACAATATTCTTCTTTTTTTTCTTTCGTTCATTTTGAAACATGTCTATATCTGTAATTCTGTCTCCTGAATAAAACTCAATGTCTTTTGTAGTTCATACAGTGGCCTATCTAGTAACTGAGGTTGAGCCCTTTCGAGGTATAGGGCTCGGCACCGTCTCTACCTGAACGTCCGCCACAGGGCAGGCACGATACCTATTAATAGATACAGACATGTTTCCATTGTGTTTTTGAGCGAGGCATCCTGATTATCTTTGCGTCTTTTGGCTGGTTGCCTCCGTCTTCAGCACTATTAAACAATATGTATAAGAATATGCGATGTTAACAGGCTAGATACTTTGGTTCCAGTTCTGCTGATATCAACTTCTGCATATGTTAGAAATATCAATGGAATAATAAACTTCAAAGGATACTTGAAACCTTCACGGTCAAGAAGTTTTATATAATCTGGTGACAATACATCTGTGTCAACATTACATGTCAATGTTCTATCTGCAGTAAATCCTTACAAGTTGTGCACTGTATTTTACTGTACAATTTATGTGAAACAAATCCAGCAATATATATAAGGGACTCCTCTGTATCTTGTGAAACAAAAAATTCACAATCATGAAGATTCGTGTGAACGAAAACGTTTCTATATAAGAGTTCCCAGCATCATTCATGGTGTCACCACTAGTTTCACCATCACTGGCGCTCAGAAACTCAGATAGGTCTCGGATAGGACCATCTCCGAAAGTCGAAGATGCCGTGCTAAATATTGAATACATTTTCATAATTTAATTATGCAATATTACTTCAGATGTGGTTATTTAATTTAGTGTACTTAATATGTGATTACCTCATTCAATGTTACTTCAGATGTAATTACTCATAATATGAATTTATTGCACAGTTTGTTCTCTTCATTTAAAAGCAAACTATCTGTTCCGTTATATAAACAGAAGTTGTGCAGTTATATAAAGAGATGTTGCACAGTTATATAAATATATGTTTTGCATAGTCAGTATGTGCAATAAATGAGAATCACTTAAACGGATCTATTTTTGAGCTGTGAAATCTAGGACACAGCTAATACAGTATACCGTGATTTGAAGTGAGTCTACAGTTGACATAGTTGACATTTGGTATGTTAAATAAAATCTACATTTCACATATTTGACTATTGGTATTTTACATAAAGTCTACAGTTCACACAGTTGAAATTTCAATCTTAAATAAAATCAACATTTCACATAGTTGACAATTGGTATGTTAAATAAAGTCTACAGTTGACATAGTTGACAATTGGTATGTTAAATAAATGATACAGTTCACACAGTTGACATTTATTACGTTAAGTATAATAATTCACTGTTTTCAGATTAAAGGGTTTATGTACAGTTCAAATTGTTACAATTAATTTCTGCATTAACATTTCACAGCGTTGGAATTAGTTTCTACAGTAACATTTCACACCGTTGGAATTAGTTTCTACAGTAACATTTCACACCGTTGGAATTAGTTTCTACAGTAACATTTCACAGCGTTGGAATTAGTTTCTACATTAAGATTTCACAGCGTTGGAATTAGTTTCTACAGTAACATTTCACACCGTTGGAATTAGTTTCTACAGTAACATTTCACAGCGTTGGAATTAGTTTCTACATTAAGATTTCACAGCGTTGGAATTAGTTTCTACATTAAGATTTCACACCGTTGGAATTAGTTTCTACAGTAACATTTCACACCGTTGGAATTAGTTTCTACAGTAACATTTCACAGCGTTGGAATTAGTTTCGCAAGAAAGTGCTGAACGTTCACAATGAATGAGGAATCAGATGACTACAACTTTGACGGTGAGTTGTTGGTGAAGAAAGAACAGAACACTGTAGAGCAATGTTTATTAAACTGTTTTTGTGTGTTTATGACCTCAACTCTCCAAATTCCAATAATAATGGTGCTATCTCCCATGCAGAATATTTAATTAAAATGTGAATAAAATATAAATAGGTATTTAAAATAAAAATACACTTTATATCTAGCAACCACTGTCAAAAGGGAAAATACACACAGAGATATGTACGGGGAGTTGCAGCAAAACACAAAACACAAAACACACTAACGACATCAACAGAAACGAACTGCGTTTCGATTAAAAATGCCTTCCAAATTAAAAAATAATATATAAGTATAGTATTATATATATATATATTATAATGTATAGAATATATAATATAATTTGCATAATATAATATAATTATAAAAGTATAATTATATAATATAACAATATATATATATATATATATATATATATATATATATATATATATATATATATATATATATATATATATATATATATATATATATATATATATATATATATATATATATATATATATATATATATATATATATATATATATATATATATATATATATATATATATATATATATACTGTTCAAAAAAGAAATACGATATTATCAATATTATTTCAAACGTGTAACAACATTTTATTTGATGGTATTAATGTTTCAAGAAACACGAAGAAGGTTTAAGATTTTAACCAAACTCGTTTTCAGTCATTCCCAAAGGTCCATTGATGATGTTGGTTCGCCCACTATAGTCGGTATTTTCAATGCTGGCAAGTAAAAAGAAGACCTCTGTGGGGTCCTATAGCCCAAATACCAGCGTCGTGTAATCGGTTCCTGAAAGTTTGATCTGTATTTCGACAAGTTGCTGACATTGACTGGACTGTTGAAGACGCAGATATATGAAACTGTCCTCGGCAGGAGTTGTGACTCAAAGTTTTCCACTTCGGAGACGGTCTGCCACTAAACCAGTTTCTTAAAATAGCACCCAAAGGCTACTAATGGCCATTCTAACAAACATTAATTTCTCTGGCCACTACACTTTGTGATGTCCAGTCTGTAAGCTTCTTTGATGATATATCATTGGTTTGTGGTGAGATAAGCCATACTTGCGTATTGAATTTTCAACCACATTTATTCGAGGACCGTCAATCTTTTATAGGCATTCAATGATATTGTCAGATAATTTTGTGTTCAGTAGGTTTTACTGGATCCTTATGAACCTGCCACGAGTTAGGCCAAACATGCTATTTTGACCTTAACCTCTTTCATGACCTCACGAATGATGAGGTGAGTACAATTCAGATAACCAGGAGAAGTTAATGATCGGGTGACGGATAATATAGATGTTCTAGTCTCTGTTCCGGAGGATACTTCAATACTTGTACAGTATGTTCGTTGTTGTTGCAATAGTCTGTGTCTCGATCGGTCCGTTATCAGTGACTTGAGTACACAAGTTGAATGTCTAAAGAGATCATATCTTTTTGGGGATGGGGTTGGTTGGGCAAAGAAAATTTGTTTACTTGAGTTACAAGGCAATTTGGCACCGTTATAACGGACCTGGTTATATTCCCGTCAGTGGTAAGAATAAATTTCAAGTATCTTCATGTTTGTTTGTTTTGCGTTCGCTCCATTGTAACCATCACGGATATCCGTGTGATTTCCGCCGGGAGCGTGATTACGTTGTGCCACCGTTATGCGCCTTGTAGGTCTAGCACATCCGATTTCGGTATGCCTTGACAATTCGGGTGGGCTACCCTTAGCCTGTGACAGCCTCTATATCTGTCTCCAGGCACGCGTAGTGGCGACTCTTCGCCCAGACGATTTTTGCTCTCGTCTGACTCGCACGAGGTGTTCCACTGTCTATGAACTTGCCTCGTGTAATTGGACGTGCTGTGCCTGTGCCCATTGGGTACTGAACCGTTTCTCATCAGTGAGCCTGGTTCCTTAAGGGGAAGAACTCAACAGAAGAGTTTGACCCTGGCTCTTTCGCCCTCTTAGCCGAGGTGTCATTCACCGACATCGTGTACCCCTTGTCCAAGTTCGAGTCTCACACCACGCGTTTGAGAGCAAGGCGTTCTCGAGCTGAGCGTCCTTGTCCCAATAGCGCCTGAGCCCATCAGGTACTGAACCCTTTCTCTCTTCACGTGTATTTGCGGTGTAGGAAAACCTGACAGTAGAGTTGGACCAGGGCTAAATCGTTGTCCCTTTTGTGCCTGAGCCCATCGGGTACGGAACTTTTTCTCTCTGCAAGTGCGCTTCCGGTATAGGAAACCTTGACAGAAGAGTTGGGCCAGGACTACCATCGTTGTCCCTTTCTTGCTTAAGCCCATCGGGTACAGAACCCTTTCTCTTCGCGAATATATTTCCGGTTTAGGAAGGCTCGACATTAGAGTTGGATTAGGTCTTCTTGCTTTACCAAACGCCAATGAATGGGTCTGGGTCTCTGCCTGTAAGGAACACAGGTAACTAGAAGCTCGTCTCGAGGTGACGGAGCTGGTAGTTCCCCTTTCCTAGGGACTTTTCACTTTCTATTTGCAGTTCGCGCTGCCCTCTAGCGCTGTTCTGCCCTTTCATTGTTTCATTGTACTCGGTATGAAATCTATTTGTCTCTCGCCATGCATCTACCTTTACGTGCATTTTACATTGGCCGCCCCTCCAATGTTCGGACTGGACTGACTAGCTTCACTGTATGTCGACAGTGTCGCTATATGTGGTGATGCTGGTGGTGTCAGAGATATTGTCTGTCTCTTGTGCAGTCAAATCTCTTTCCATCTGCTACCTCCACATTCTCGGACACGATCCCCAAATGATTTGGCCAGAATCAGCTCGAGCTGCTGTATTTCTGTTTCCAGGGTGCACCGCGTGGAGGTACATTTGGGATCTTGGTTATCTGCTAACCCTGGGTCAGCCTAGAGCAATGCGTTCCCTTTGCACCCCAAGTATCTTCATGCTCCCTACTTGAATTTACTTGAATACAGTCGATAGGTTGAATCATGCCCAATCAGCGAATATCTTTTATAAAAGTAACTGCATAAAAATTGTGTTTCTTTTTTTCTCTGAGCAACATATATATATGGTTAATTTGTCACGATATCTTTATTCGCTAGATCAGCATATAACCAGCCCGATGTGCACCGATGTCCGGAGTGTAATGAATCAATAACCAGTCAGCCATATTCGTGTTAATCAATGCATATTTCGACCTTTATATTTATTCATAATGAACAATCTCACTATTGATTCACAAGTAACTTCACTGTTCTACGGGTCTTTTCATCACAAATTATCTCTACATTTGGGGGAGATAGGGATGAAATAGTTTGACAGTTGTTGACAAGGGGGAAGGGGGGGGGGGTAAACACAGACAGTCAAAATACCTATTTTAAAAAAAAATACAATAATGAAATTATTTAAACGAGAAAAAATTGCCTAAGATTCGGCAAAAAAGTAATGTATTAATTGCGTAGAAAAAAAATGTATGTGTTTTATTTGTGTACTATTCGATAAACGGATTTCTTCCTGAAAGCAATGGCAAACTACAGGAGCAATGTGCCTAGAATTATATTTTGGATATTCTGAACACACCTGAATTTAAGACTAACGTATATATTTCGAATTAGAGAACATAACAAATTTCCAGTATTTAGGCACAAACATAAATAGCTCAGGAGACTGCGCTATCGAAATCGAGAGAAGATTTGTAATTGCGACAGTGAAAATTGCGCAAACGAAAAATCTTTGGCAAGGTAACAGCAGCATAACAAAACTAAGTATGATCAGATCATGAGTATTTCCAGTGGCAATATACGGTTGTGAGGCATGGACATTAAATAAAGCAATAGCAGAATCTATGTTTTCGAAATGAGGTGCTACAGAAGAATTAAACGTATAATATTAGTTATTCCTCTAGGGCCAAAGACGGCACATAGGGCGGGTTTCATAGATTTCCATGTCTTGCATTTTATTGTAATCTCTTGCGGTCATCATTGTGTCTGATACCTATGTTGAAGCATTCTCTTGTAATAGTTCTACGTAAGATCTCTCTTGGTCCTCCTCGTTTTCTCTTTCCTTGTTGACCACATCAAAGTTTGACAGGGAAGATCAGCGCGTGTCCGATGTAATTCCAGCGACGCCTTCTAATATAGGTGGATACATATTCTTGTTTTTCTTCTTGCCTGACAACTGTGTTTGATTTAAAGTCTGACCAATTGATGTTCAGTAGTCGTCTAAGACATTTGTTTTCAAAATTGTTTTGTTCTAAGTTTGGTGTTGTTTTCAAAGTTGTTTTGTTCTAAGTTTGGTGTTGTTTTCAAAGTTGTTTTGTTCTAAGTTTGGTGTTGTTTTCAAAGTTGTTTTGTTCTAAGTTTGGTGTTGTTTTCAAAGTTGTTTTGTTCTAAGTTTGGTGTTGTTTTCAAAGTTGTTTTGTTCTAAGTTTGGTGTTGTTTTCAAAGTTGTTTTGTTCTAAGTTTGGTGTTGTTTTCAAAGTTGTTTTGTTCTAAGTTTGGTGTTGTTTTCAAAGTTGTTTTGTTCTAAGTTTGGTGTTGTTTTCAAAGTTGTTTTGTTCTAAGTTTGGTGTTGTTTTCAAAGTTGTTTTGTTCTAAGTTTGGTGTTGTTTTCAAAGTTGTTTTGTTCTAAGTTTGGTGTTGTTTTCAAAGTTGTTTTGTTCTAAGTTTGGTGTTGTTTTCAAAGTTGTTTTGTTCTAAGTTTGGTGTTGTTTTCAAAGTTGTTTTGTTCTAAGTTTGGTGTTGTTTTCAAAGTTGTTTTGTTCTAAGTTTGGTGTTGTTTTCAAAGTTGTTTTGTTCTAAGTTTGGTGTTGTTTTCAAAGTTGTTTTGTTCTAAGTTTGGTGTTGTTTTCAAAGTTGTTTTGTTCTAAGTTTGGTGTTGTTTTCAAAGTTGTTTTGTTCTAAGTTTGGTGTTGTTTTCAAAGTTGTTTTGTTCTAAGTTTGGTGTTGTTTTCAAAGTTGTTTTGTTCTAAGTTTGGTGTTGTTTTCAAAGTTGTTTTGTTCTAAGTATGGTGTTGTTTTCAAAGTTGTTTTGTTCTAAGTTTGGTGTTGTTTTCAAAGTTGTTTTGTTCTAGGTTTGGTGTTGCTTTCAAAGTTGTTTTGTTCTAGGTTTGGTGTTGCTTTCAAAGTTGTTTTGTTCTAAGTTTGGTGTTGTTTTCAAAGTTGTTTTGTTGTAAGTTTGGTGTTGTTTTCAAAGTTGTTTTGTTCTAGGTTTGGTGTTGTTTTCAAAGTTGTTTTGTTCTAAGTTTGGTGTTGTTTTCAAAGTTGTTTTGTTCTAAGTTTGGTGTTGTTTTCAAAGTTGTTTTGTTCTAAGTTTGGTGTTGCTTTCAAAGTTGTTTTGTTCTAAGTTTGGTGTTGTTTTCAAAGTTGTTTTGTTCTAAGTTTGGTGTTGCTTTCAAAGTTGTTTTGTTCTAAGTTTGGTGTTGTTTTCAAAGTTGTTTTGTTCTAGGTTTGGTGTTGCTTTCAAAGTTGTTTTGTTCTAGGTTTGGTGTTGCTTTCAAAGTTGTTTTGTTCTAAGTGTGGTGTTGCTTTCAAAGTTGTTTTGTTCTAAGTTTGGTGTTGCTTTGAAAGTTGTTTTGTTCTAGGTTTGGTGTTGCTTTCAAAGATGTTTTGTTCTAAGTTTGGTGTTGCTTTCCAACTTTCGCATCCATATGTTAATGTTGGACTTATGCAGGAGTTGAAGATTGTGAGTATTGTATTGTTTCTTAGCGTTTATGAATTCTAGATATTTGATAGGTTATTGGATGAGTTTGCAGCCAGTGAAATACGGTGTGATATTTCTGTTGATGAATCTCCTGTTGTTGATATCTTGCTGCCAAGGTATGTGAAGTTGTTGACTTTGTCAAGAGTGTTGACGTTTAGTTTGCTGTCCGTTGATTTGTTGGTAGTCAAATATTTTTGTTTTAGATGCGTTGATTTCAAGCCCAAGTTGTGCAGAGAATAGTTGAATGCGATATGTTTTTCTTGGGCATCTTCATGTGTTACGAATACTATGGTCAGCTAAAAAGAAAAACATTAAGAAGTGTTAAGATCAATAAACGTCGATGAGGGGTTGTTTTCTTAACCACATCGAAACAAGAAAGCTGTGTGTTTTTTTTTTTTTTTTTGAGTCAAAAAAAGAAGATGTCAGCATGGAAAGATTAATAGCTGAAGGCAGAGTTAATGGCAACAGGGAAATAGGGCTCCCATGACGACATGACGATTGTGCAGTGATATAACAGATTACTTAAACATGTCTCTAGCTGCGCTAGATCAATTATTTCCAGAATCGCGGAGTGTTGAGAAAATCCATAAGGAAGACCAAGTTTTGGTAAAAATATGTCACATGATGAATATGTTATATTTTGTCCTCGCATATTTTTAGCAGGTGGGGGTTTTTTGAATATAATTAAGCAGTTGGTCTTGTCCATTAAATTATTGCCAGTTGTTGATCAGGGAGGGAGGTCAAGAAGGGCCAAAAATTATTTATGTAATTTATGGGTAGCCGCTAAGCATAATGTCACAAAATTAAATGTACGTCATCGCCTGCGTGAGTGTGTCTTAACATTGTGCGAATGTGTGTGTGTGTGTGTGTTAACATTGAGTGTGCTTCGTACCATTAAGTGTGCGCGTGCGCAGGTCTCAGAAACATACAAGAATTACACACAGTAGCATCACATCGTTCGAACTGGAGTGCTCTGGTATTTGCTGTATGCGCCGTATTCGGGCCTGAATGAACATAGATAAATAGATGAAAGATAGGATAAGGTACATAACTGTGGAGAGGAAATACATTTGTAACTTACACATTTAATTCCCCTGTATAATAGTCCAATGAGTCTTGCTACCTATGACACGAGAGATGTGGTGATTCAATGAAGCTTGCTACCTATGACACGAGAGATGTGGTGATTCAATGAAGCTTGCTACCTATGACACGAGAGATGTGGTGAGTCAATGAGGCTTGCTACCTATGACACGAGAGATGTGGTGAGTCAATGAGGCTTGCTACCTATGACACGAGAGATGTGGTTCAATGAGGCGTGCTACATATGACACGAGAGATATGGAGATTCAATGAGGCTTGCTACCTATGACACGAGAGATGTGGTGATTCAATGAGTCTTGCTACCTATGACACGCGAGATGTCGTCTTGAATGAGGCTTGCTACCTATGACACGAGAGATGTGGTCTTCAATGAGGCTTGCTACCTATGACACGAGAGATGTGGTGATTCAATGAGGCGTGGTACCTATGACATGAGAGATGTGGTGATTCAATGAGGCTTGCTACCTATGACACGAGAGATATGGTGATTCAATAGTTTTTGTCTTTTTGTGTTCGATTCCTCCAATCAGCCACAAAATCGCAGTCACACTTCTTCTTCTAATTTCTTCTTCCATTCTCAAATTCCTGGAGGCTATCAGGATGTAGGCCGAAGAGTGGATATATTAGTGCCATATTTTACAGATTAGCTGCGATATCTGCTCTTTTTGGTCAGACCCATCAGACTTCAGCAAAGTTTCTGGGTTTCTAAATGGCATTAAGCAATTAAAACCTAAAGTATTCTTAGTCGCCGCTTACGACATGCATTGATTATAAACAGTGTTGCTATGTTTTTGATTCCTTTTCTGATCCGGAACACACCTGCATCACTCGTACTAAAGTTGTTATTGTGCTAAAATGGTACACTATACAGTGACAGTGGTACTAGATCGGTACATTACACCGTGACAGTCGTACTAAAGTGGTGTATTATACCGTGACGGTCGTACTAAAGTGGTGTATTATACCGTGACGGTCGTACTAAAGTGGTGTATTATACCGTGACGGTCGTACTAAAGTGGTGTATTATACCGTGACGGTCGAACTATAGCGCTACATTATACAGTGAACATGGATAGCATCAGATCTGTGAGAATCAAATTTCTATAGATCCGCTATTTGACTTTCCCCCTAATTTTCAATTTCTGTCGACACAAAGTATACATATAAATTTAACCAATTAAAATCACGGGAACAGTCAATTGCGACACTTTAGAAGGATGATCTCACAGAAGCAGCTGGGCTGTATCATTGCCTAGACACGGCAAGCTGGTATGTGTGACCTCATATGATCAGTGACATTTCTTGTCAGTGGGAACTACGTTATTTTTATTACAACTAAGGAATTAACATGGAATATTCATAATTGTCTGTGAATGTAAATACAACCTCCATTTTAGTGGAAATGTCAAAAATGGACATGGACTATGTCTGTGGTTGAATGTGCAGTGCCTCATTATAAGATGCATACTTTGTCTTTAAATTTAGGGGCTGTTGATGAATTACTTCAATAAATAAATAAATAGGTGGGGGGGGGGGAGAGATTGTCTGAGAAATGTTTGACAGCTGTTAACATAGGTTGGGAGTGGGGGTAGCTGTATTTGACTAACGATGACATCAACAGTGCCCTTTTCATACACCAATTATTATTTTTTTTAATAAAAATTCTAAAGTTTTACAACTAATCGTGTAATGTTTTATTCCACTTACACTACTAAACATTGCTCGGGGACACTGCTAAACATTGCTCGGGGACACTGCTAAACATTGCTCGGGGACACTGCTAAACATTGCTCGGGGACACTGCTAAACATTGCTCGGAGACACTGCTAAACATTGCTCGGGGACACTGCTAAACAATGCTCGGGGTGTGGTATAAAAATGTGTACACGTAATGTATGGACAATCAAAAAATCGAGCGATAGATGATCTTACTAGGAATATGTTACTCGCTTAGCCATTTTAGGTTGGCAGGCTGGTTTTGGTTTTCTCGTTTGACATGGGCCAAAATCAGTATTTGTAGTTCCTTGTAGATACAATCTTCAAATTAGATTTCAAATGACGTACATTCATTCAAGAATTTATCTTAGACAAGAAAGATCTGTTTGGCATTGAAGAATCCTGAGTGGTACTGCAGCTGCAGAGAACCTCAGACATCATGTTGTGCAAAGAAAACGCGCTAGAAGAAAGGCAAGAGCTGCTTAATGTCCCACAGACTCCTCCCACACATGTTAAGAGTGTGGTAGACTATGTCAGTCACGCATAAGACTAATTAGTCACAGACGGACACATCGCAGACACCATAATCTTTATCATCATCCCGGTTTAGTTGAATAGTCATCGGTGACTTCGACGAACAATATATGCAGTGTTTTCTCGAGCTCAGGGGCCAGTGCATATAGTAGTTTTAAATTGTTTAGCTGACATGTACAAATCGCGTAGAGGTCATGATTTGACCCGCGGACCGGAACATGACCAGATATGTTGTGAAGATAAATCTACATCGAACGGTCGACTTATGTACATGCCCGTTACATCTACATCGAACATTCGACTTATGTAGATGTCCGTTACTTAGGTTAAATAACAGGTACTTCTTATGGTAAGATATGCTTCGTTCAGCCATGGATATCAGTTCAGTTCGGTTATATCAAAGGTATTAACCATCACAACAAATAATTAGAGGTCGCGGTTCTAGTGATCCCGTCACCACGAAATTCATAGATTAATAAAAGAGGTAGCGCAGCCTATTCCGAATGTAGCCATCAAACCAACATTTTATGACTGTAGTGGTTTTCTTGTGAATATATACCTTCAGCAGATTGCCATTGATAAGGTTGAAGATTTACCTGAGGCAGGATTTGATTCCTGTACCTCGCTACCGCAGAGTCAGAACTCTGTAGATATAGTTGGTAAATGTAAGATTGTTAAGTCCAAGCCCATCTCTGTGTTGGTATGGTTCAGATAGCATCTCAGACGTCCAAGATATTAGGTTCAAACCCTGCAGCAGAGAATTGTACTTCTGGACTGTTTAGAAAGCAATGAAACCCTACAGAATGTAATTATGTTGTCTAGAAAATCACTACACTCAAACATAGCTTGGTTTATCACTACTTTCTGTATAGAATACACAAGCAACAACTACGTTGTTGTCATGTGACGTATACTCTCCAGAATGTTGTCTTCCCAATGTTGTCATGTGACGGACGTATTCTCTCCAGAATGTTGTCTTCCCAATGTTGTCATGTGACGTATTCTCTCCAGAATTTTATCTTCCCAATGTTGTCATGTGACAGACGTATTCTCTTCAGAATGTTGCCTTCCCAATGTTGTCATGTGACGGACGTATTCTCTCCAGAATGTTGCCTTCCCAATGTTGTCATGTGACGTATTCTCTCCAGAATGTTGTCTTCCCAATGTTGTCATGTGACGGACGTATTCTCTCCAGGATGTTACCTTCCCAATGTTGTCATGTGACGTATACTCTCCAGAATGTTGTCCTCCCAATGAATTCCCAGAACCTTATTTATCATGGGCCACGCAGCTTGAATTTTCCAACGACGTATTCATGTTATCTTTAACGGCATCATTCCATCGTCTTCTTGGTCTGCCCTTTCTCCCTTTCCAAACTGTTCTGCCCTCCATTATTTGCTATTCCAAACAGTTGTGTTTCTTTATATGACCAAACATGTGTAGGTTTCTTTTTGTTAGTGTGTTTTACAACCAACACTCTCGTATCTTCAATGTGTTTGTAATATCTGAGTTTCTCGTTTTTCCCCCTTATATGATAATCTAAGGATCTTTCTATAGCATTTCATCTCAAATGTATTGATCTTCTGTGCCGCTGTTTTCCTAAGCGTCCATGTTTTACAGCCACATGTTGCAACAGGAGAAATAAAAGTTCTTAGCATTACCATTTTCGTTTCTATTTTGTTGATTTTCCATGTTTTTGAAACGTGTTATCTCACAATATGCCATTGCTAGTCTCTTCCTTATCTCTCCCATGCAGTCTTCTGCAACTAAGTACCAACCATTACTTAGTGGCTCATACACACTACAAGAAAATCTTCGCTCACACACGGATCGCACATATTGACACATCTGAATTACAAAAACAAATTATGTCCTGCCTCATTCAGTTCCATCTGAGGTAGTCTCCAAAATGAGCTAATTATGACCTCGGCCGCTGGCCAAAGCGTGACAGAAACCATTAACACTGGGACCACCATTTTTCGTATTTTTGCCCGCCAATTTCATTTTTGCCCTTTTTTACCAATCTGCGAGCAGTATCCGCTCGCGCTCATTAAGCATGCGAGACAATCTCTGAGAGAAAGCGGCGCTGGCTCTTCTCTGAGTCGTTCTGGACATTCAGGAAATTGAAATTTTTACTTCCTTTTTCTCCAAGTCAGGAGAGCGGGTAATAAGAGGACAGGGGAAGATGGAGTTCTCGGTCCTGGTTTGTTTCGTTATAGAAATGTCTCAGATATGAGATTTCGTGTGTAATGCTGCTAGAAGTGCGCAAACCGGTTATTAACATTTTCTGGACAATGTTATGTATAACTTAACGAGATGAAACAAAGAAACAAGGAAATATAGCGGGTCAATGAGTAAATGTTATCACAAGCCGCTTGTTTTGCTTGTATCCGTAGAGACATTAAAGTATAGCGACACTATTCCCTACCGTATATGTTGTAAAGAATAGTGATATTATTCCCTACCGTATATGTTGTAAAGAATAGTGATATTATTCCCTACCGTATATGTTGTAAAGAATAGTGATATTATTCCCTACCGTATATGTTGTAAAGTATAGTGATATTATTCCCTACCGTATATGTTGTAAAGTATAGTTATAATTATTCCCTACCGTATATGTTGTAAAGTATAGTGATATTATTCCCTACCGTATATGTTGTAAAGAATAGTTATATTATTCCCTACCGTATATGTTGTAAAGTATAGTGATATTATTCCCTACCGTATATGTTGTAAAGAATAGTTATATTATTCCCTACCGTATATGTTGTAAAGTATAGTTATATTATTCCCTACCGTATATGTTGTAAAGAATAGTTATATTATTCCCTACCGTATATGTTGTAAAGTATAGTGATATTATTCCCTACCGTATATGTTGTAAAGAATAGTGATATTATTTCCTACCATACGCGTTGCAAGAGACGACTATGGAGGTTCTGTGGTATATTTTTCCGTGACATAGAGGGTTTAAAGGGACTCACAACAATGTTCCCTCTATAACAAGAGAGCAGCATGTGAGCAAAAATATGTATATGTAAGCTGATAAATTTAAATTTCGAACACCTCATTTTCCTGGTAACCCTTCTACTTATAAAAATGTATAACGTCCCTCAGCCTGTTCTGTTTACAACCATTATCCTTTTGATTATATAAACTTTCACACACACATTTATATACTAAGTCTTGTGCACCAAATTCACACTCTGTGCGTCAATGGATACAAATATGTGGGCAAGAGTACGGTAGCGCAGTTGGGTGAGAGCAGTGCCAAGAAGTACATGTTGAAGTTGGATGTATCAAGCCAAAAAGTAGAGACAACGCAGTCAAGATGTATGCTTTATGTAACTACATTATGTTATTGTGTAAAAGTTTGAAATTCGAGAACGAACAAAGAAGAAGAGGATACAATTAGGTCAGAAGTGACAGAAAAATGAAATGTACTGAAATAGAAAATATGCAAAAATAAACCCAAATAAATTTGAAAACGAGACAAACATAGAAATGACAGAAGTACCCGGATATCATGCTTCTGTCTGACGCTCATTCATCCCTAATGGTTTAAGAGTGCCAAATTCTTATATGTAGCGGTTTACAAATTGTTCTCGTTTTTTAGAGAACAACAGTGAGTACAGTGAGTACATATTAAAGAAGAAGAAGACGAAGGTAACAAATGCAGCAAGTGTCATCCATCAGTCGGACATTGAAAATATATTAGTGCCGTTGACACTATCATATTAGGACAGTTGAGGGTGGAAGAGCAAGAGAGATTAAACAAAATGGATCGATTATAGTAAAGAATGAAGAGGATTAAAATATTCCATATTTAAAAGAACTGAGAACCGAGAGTCATGGCGGAATGCTAGTGCTGGTTTTTTTCAGTATCAGAACGGCAACACTGCGTCTATTATAGGCTATGCCGTTAATGAACTGTACAATGAATGCAGTTTTGCTAATTACTGGAAAAAGCGCAGGGGATAACATACAATTTGACGTTTCTACCAAAATGCTTTACTTAAGAACACGACATATCACACAACGAGTGAAGGACGACACTGCCGAAGCTAACACGCAAATAATAGAGCCAATGAGACCACAAGCTGTCTGAGATTCAAGTTCCTCGCCATTTCAGCAGCATAGATCAACTGGGTGGGTGCCATGGATCAACTGGGTGGGTGTCATGGATCAACTGGGTGGGTGTCATGGATCAACTGGGTGGGTGTCATGGATCAACTGGGTGGATGTCATGGATCAACTGGGTGGGTGTCATGGATCAACTGGGTGGGTGTCATGGATCAACTGGGTGGGTGTCATGGATATCCATATGACTACAATTAAATGGTGGTCCTCGGATGAACAGAATTGGGATGTGCGTGAGAATAGATACACCAATCTTGTAACATACCCCTTATTTGTCTTATCACTCATCATTCCCTATGCATATTGAAATATCCTGTTGTATCAATTTTCTGATTCTTTCGTTTCCTCTCGTACACTCTAGATTTTAAATTACCAATTATCATTCCATACTCTCCTTAATATATAAATTATGATCACTCACAGTAATATTATTTACTTGTGCGATATGCTGTGTCCTGTGTCAGAATTGGAATGTTCAGTCATCGCCAAACACACCATAGGTATGCAACAACGCAAGTCTAAAACTGTTGTCATCAGCGCTAGTGATGCTCAGCTTATTAGGATAAAAACATGGGGAGAGGTTTTTGACAAGAGAAACAATTCTGGGATGTCTTGTGAAGCGCTATGAAATTTGGTCGGCATCAAAACCGATAGCTTTCAATGACGATTGGTAATTGTGAATAGGCAGCTCCGAAACTAGTCAGCGGTGAATCTGGTGCGGCCGCCATGTAGGGAATCACATAAAGTAATATCCAGAAGCAAAATGGCTGGAAACGCGTAACGGAGTGACGGCATTTTAATCGAGTTTCCCCATATGCATCGCTAACATATTCACAGCGCTATGGTGGTTATAAATGATATAGGTTAGCTTTCCCTTTTTGTATATGTACACTGACCCTCTCAACGAAGCGACGCGTCAACTAACGAGAGTATCACTTATAGCACGCAGCTCCGTAGCTTTAAGTTACAATCCCCATGAATATCCGAAATAATCCAATTCACGGAAGCATCACAATCAAAATTAAGTTAGTGCATCTAAAGTGCGCAACTCCACTCCTAAACTCCTCCATAGTCGTCTGTTACAGCGTTCTTGGAAGGTACCAGTGTCGCTGTTGTGTTTGCTCCCCTTTCGTGCCACGGCAGCACACAGACGCACGTAATGATCATGTGGTCCCCGGATTCATACAACATTAAATCACAACCTCTCGCAGACTAGCTGCAAACTAGGAAAATAAACTGATAAAAATGTACAGTGATAACAGAGAGAAATTCATTTATATCAACTCCATTATGTTGCGAAATATTATGTTACCTGTTCAGAACTTGCAGAAACTTGGGGAGACAGTGTGTATCGCATCTTTTGATGATGCGAATAGGAAGCGAGAAAGTCTTCACTTGGATTGGATCAAGTCTTATGATAAATTGGCTGGACAAAAAAATCATTAGATCTTCTGGATAGCAGATTTATACCCAGAAACCAGTAAAACAGATACAATTTGCCAGTGAATAGAGAAATGTAACCAACAGCTGACTAAAGCCTCTCATAGTCGACTCGCTCCTGTCAACTACATAATCAAATCGAATTATGAGATCAGAGCATTACAAAAACCTCGTCACTTTCGAATTTCGTTTCTGAGAAATAAATGTTTTTCCTAGTCCTATTACTGTAAAATGGGAGGATGTCGTTTTGGAGGTCTAGATTCCATTAATCATGTCACGATTTAGGGATGTTATATCAAACTAGCAAACAAACGTTACAATTATGTTGTTCATGCTCCTCAGGCGTCCCGGTACTGCCAGCAGAACTGCCATGATATCACCCCAGAGAGATGAACGAATTAACGTATTCTTACATTTCTTTCATACAAGATGTGAAAATTACAGGCTGTCTTCTTGTGCATGTATAAACATTACCATTACAGCGCACCATAATACATCTTTACATACAAATAATACACGACAATAATACACGTTCATAACAATACACATGTCATGCTCATGTCATAACAATACACATGTCATGCTCACAAAACAAGACAGTGAACAGTTCATGCTGATAAAACAAGACAGTGAACAGTTCATGCTGATAAAACAAGACAGTGAACAGTTCATGCTGATAAAACAAGACAGTAAACAGTTCATGCTGATAAAACAAGACAGTGAACAGTTCATGCTGATAAAACAAGACAGTAAACATGCCATGCTCACAAAACAAGACAGTAAACATGCCATGCTCACAAAACAAGACAGTAAACATGCCATGCTCACAAAACAAGACAGTAAACATGCCATGCTCACAAAACAAGACAGTAAACATGCCATGCTCACAAAACAAGACAGTAAACATGCCATGCTCACAAAACAAGACAGTAAACATGCCATGCTCACAAAACAAGACAGTAAACATGCCATGCTCACAAAACAAGACAGTAAACATGCCATGCTCACAAAACAAGACAGTAAACATGCCATGCTCACAAAACAAGACAGTAAACATGCCATGCTCACAAAACAAGACAGTGAACATGCCATGCTCACAAAACAAGACAGTGAACATGCCATGCTCACAAAACAAGACAGTAAACATGCCATGCTCACAAAACAAGACAGTAAACATGCCATGCTCACAAAACAAGACAGTAAACATGCCATGCTCACAAAACAAGACAGTAAACATGCCATGCTCACAAAACAAGACAGTAAACATGCCATGCTCACAAAACAAGACAGTAAACATGCCATGCTCACAAAACAAGACAGTAAACATGCCATGCTCACAAAACAAGACAGTAAACATGCCATGCTCACAAAACAAGACAGTAAACATGCCATGCTCACAAAACAAGACAGTAAACATGCCATGCTCACAAAACAAGACAGTAAACATGCCATGCTCACAAAACAAGACAGTAAACATGCCATGCTCACAAAACAAGACAGTAAACATGCCATGCTCACAAAACAAGACAGTAAACATGCCATGCTCACAAAACAAGACAGTAAACATGCCATGCTCACAAAACAAGACAGTAAACATGCCATGCTCACAAAACAAGACAGTGAACATGCCATGCTCACAAAACAAGACAGTGAACATGCCATGCTCACAAAACAAGACAGTAAACATGCCATGCTCACAAAACAAGACAGTAAACATGCCATGCTCACAAAACAAGACAGTAAACATGCCATGCTCACAAAACAAGACAGTAAACATGCCATGCTCACAAAACAAGACAGTAAACATGCCATGCTCACAAAACAAGACAGTAAACATGCCATGCTCACAAAACAAGACAGTAAACATGCCATGCTCACAAAACAAGACAGTAAACATGCCATGCTCACAAAACAAGACAGTAAACATGCCATGCTCACAAAACAAGACAGTAAACATGCCATGCTCACAAAACAAGACAGTAAACATGCCATGCTCACAAAACAAGACAGTAAACATGCCATGCTCACAAAACAAGACAGTAAACATGCCATGCTCACAAAACAAGACAGTAAACAGTTCATGCTCACAAAACAAGACAGTAAACATGCCATGCTCACAAAACAAGACAGTAAACATGCCATGCTCACAAAACAAGACAGTGAACACTTCATGCTCACAAAACAAGACAGTAAACATGCCATGCTCACAAAACAAGACAGTAAACATGCCATGCTCACAAAACAAGACAGTGAACACTTCATGCTCACAAAACAAGACAGTAAACATGCCATGCTCACAAAACAAGACAGTAAACATGCCATGCTCACAAAACAAGACAGTAAACATGCCATGCTCACAAAACAAGACAGTAAACATGTCATGCTCACAAAACAAGACAGTAAACAGTTCATGCTCACAAAACAAGACAGTAAACATGCCATGCTCACAAAACAAGACAGTAAACATGTCATGCTCACAAAACAAGACAGTAAACATGCCATGCTCACAAAACAAGACAGTAAACATGCCATGCTCACAAAACAAGACAGTAAACATGCCATGCTCACAAAACAAGACAGTAAACATGCCATGCTCACAAAACAAGACAGTAAACATGCCATGCTCACAAAACAAGACAGTAAACATGCCATGCTCACAAAACAAGACAGTAAACATGCCATGCTCACAAAACAAGACAGTAAACATGCCATGCTCACAAAACAAGACAGTAAACATGCCATGCTCACAAAACAAGACAGTAAACATGCCATGCTCACAAAACAAGACAGTAAACATGCCATGCTCACAAAACAAGACAGTAAACATGCCATGCTCACAAAACAAGACAGTAAACATGCCATGCTCACAAAACAAGACAGTAAACATGCCATGCTCACAAAACAAGACAGTAAACAGTTCATGCTCACAAAACAAGACAGTAAACATGCCATGCTCACAAAACAAGACAGTAAACATGCCATGCTCACAAAACAAGACAGTGAACACTTCATGCTCACAAAACAAGACAGTAAACATGCCATGCTCACAAAACAAGACAGTAAACATGCCATGCTCACAAAACAAGACAGTGAACACTTCATGCTCACAAAACAAGACAGTAAACATGCCATGCTCACAAAACAAGACAGTAAACATGCCATGCTCACAAAACAAGACAGTAAACATGCCATGCTCACAAAACAAGACAGTAAACATGTCATGCTCACAAAACAAGACAGTAAACAGTTCATGCTCACAAAACAAGACAGTAAACATGCCATGCTCACAAAACAAGACAGTAAACATGTCATGCTCACAAAACAAGACAGTAAACATGCCATGCTCACAAAACAAGACAGTAAACATGCCATGCTCACAAAACAAGACAGTAAACATGCCATGCTCACAAAACAAGACAGTAAACATGTCATGCTCACAAAACAAGACAGTAAACAGTTCATGCTCACAACTCTGTTCACATCTAAGTTTCTGTAGTAGCAGATATTTTATTTCCATCACTGAATCAAGCCTGCACATCCAGTGTTTCTATCACATTTTATTTCCCATTGTTCATTCTATCACAATTTATTACCCATTGTTTATTCTATCACAATTTAGTACCCATTGTTTTTTTCTATCACAGTTTAGTACCCATTGTTTATTTTAACAATTTAGTACCCATTGTTTATTTTAACAATTTAGTACCCATTGTTTATTTTAACAATTTAGTACCCATTGTTTATTCTATATAAACTTGCTGGATCGTTCCCATTTTTAATTCAGTTTTGGGAGAATATGAAGCCCATTTTTGACTTCTCGTGCCTGAGAATTAGATAGAAGGCGGGTAGATTTCTATCTCATTAGATTATTTGTAAAAAAAAAAATATCGGCTTTGCGTTTCTGTTGACAGCAGACCCCTCTCTGTTATCCAGGAAATTACTCCTCTCACAGCTGTCACGGCTATACACCATATCTTCTTCTCACAATGTTATCAAGTTGCAACATTATCCAAGAGATCTGCATCTGCCCCTATCTTTTGTTTCTAATGCGAGTCGATGCAATCAGCATTTTCGTGTTTCTGGCCGAGTCTTTTTTGCATATCTTTGTTTGTGCAAGACTTGCGTAGAAGAACTTAGTTATAATCGCAAGATTACGTTATGGAAATATAATATTGTTATATTACATCTTTCACTGAATTATTTCTCCTTGAAAATATACTAGTCAAGAAGTGCTAGCAATATTGAAAGTTAAATAGATTTGGATCTGAAGTAACATCATATCAAGAAAAGACGTTTTCTGCCATAGCAAGAGATGAAAGCAGCGTATCAAGAAAAGACGTTTTCTGCCATAGCAAGAGATGAAAGCAGCATATCAAGAAAGCACGTTTTCTGCCATATAAAGAGACATAACTTCAGCACATCGAGAAAGCCAAATAGCAAAGATGGAGATAAATAAAAGCACCACAAAAAAAGATTTCTACGTGAATTGCGTTACATCATGTGCATTCAATCACCTAACAAACATATGAAAATCAAAAACAGTACGTAAATATATCAAACTACGATACTTAACTCTAATGTGATATCCGTGTTGACAAATGGTTTCGAAAGTTGGAAAATGACAAAGGCATTGGAGAAGAAATTCATTTGAAAATGTATGTCTTAGAAAACTTTTGGATGTTGGTTGGGAAGAATTCAAGTCAAACAAGCAAGCCAGAGAAGACACCAAACAGCAGTATGTTTCTTCACAATAAGACGAAGCGATGGACGTATGTCCGACATGTACTTAGAATTAATGAAAACAGTCTGCTACTAGAAGCATTAAAATGGGTACCAGATGACAAAAGAAAAAGAGGAAGACCAAGAGAGACTTTTCGCAGAACAACCATCAAAGAGGATATAACTTTAGGTCTCGGCAACATGCAAGAATTACACACAGTAGCATCACATTGATCCACCAAAAGAGCAATGCTTTCTGCCTTATGCGCCGTGTTCAGAGCCGAAGGAACATAGATAAATAGGTCATGTGGATCGGTTGTGTCAAGCTGAAATGCGCAGATATCGCAGCATTGTCGTAAACCATGACACAACGCATTCCGTTTTCCGGAATACATCCTGCTAACCTGCAGGAGTTTAAGATGGAACGCAGAAGAAGAAGGTAGATAGACCAAGAAAGCAAGTTTTCTGCCAAATAAAGAGACATAATTGTCAATACTGCAGGTTCTCAGTTATACTCTGTTCACTCTAACAATGAAGGGGGTCAAAACACACCCCACATTACTCCGCAACAACAGGTGATTTTAAAACATTTTTCTGGTTAATGCGTTTGATGTGTCTTCAAGTGGTCACGGGTTCGAATCCCACTCAGAATGCTTTGTTTCTAAAGTCGGTTTATTAGAATACCCCTGGTAATATCGCTGGACGATACAACGTAACGTACTATGGTGTGCACCCTCGACACGTGGCGCGAAGGGGATGAGTATATGCAGGATAATCCAAGTACAGTGAAGTCAATTCTCTAAACCTTTTGAGCCCTTTATTAAAATACATAAATGGTGCAAATATATATAGATAAAGAATCTTGACATAGTTGAAGATTGGTGAAGCACAGCAGAAAGTAAGTATCCATATTGCTTTCATAAAATCTCCATCGTTCCATCAGTGGCTCTGAACCTAGAAGGCTTCGTCATTGCACATCCCTCCAGGAAAGATCGCTTGATGTACGAGCAGCAAGCAGATAACCAATAAGGTCGCTGTCATTTGTTGGACTCAATTCCCCGTCGATAGATAATTATTACTAAACAAGAAATGTAATTTAATTCTGGACGGGAAATTGATAGAGCGAAAGGTGGAACAGCCATATGTAATTAATTTCCTTAACCCCTGGGCTAATGGTAACACCCGATGATTGCTAATATTAGATACATAACTCTTCTGGACAAAGTTATGGAGACGCCAAGTCAATTAACTATTGGTTTATATTTCGATCTTTACGGATTCATCCGAAATTAGAACTTAACAATTATTATTGCTTTGGAAATTCAGATTAAGATAATGTGCCATCTTCGTATCAGACATTGGTTGTAATGTATTTATTTGGTCTAAAAATAATGCACGCCATCATAGTTCTCAAAAAGTTTTTATTCAAAATTCATGAAATTTGAAATTTATGAAAATAGTTCAACAAGCAAAATGAACTTCATCTACCTGCACTGTTTTACATCGACGCGAAACAAATTTACGCATGCCTTGTCCGTAACAAGTTTTTGCCCAGATCACATAGCCCAGTGTTTCTCAACGTGGGGCCCACGCCCCACAAAGTGACAATTTGATTGTTCAGGGGGGCAATTCGAACAAGCTGTAATTGAGATTTCATTTAGGAATAACTCAATTTTTGAATATAAATAAAATATGAATATGTTAGAGGAGGGGGAGGCATCAGATATTTGGAAAGACTTAGACCCTATCGTAGGCTAGAGTTGTCTGACCGTGTAGATTTCAAGAAAATTCAAGGAACAAAATAAAAACCCCACTACGTCAGGGAGATGGAAATGCATAGAAGAATGATGGAGACACAAACACTGATGACAATGAAATAAGTCAAAAGAGCAAGTAGATAGAGAAATAATATAGTAATATAATGTCTCTATTCTTCTTTGCTCGTTCTCAAACCCCTACAGATTAACAGGATGTAGTCCAGAGAACGAATGAGTTGTATCATGAGTTATAGCTTGACTGCGATATCTGCACCTTTCGACCTAACACATCCGACTTCAGCATGGATGTGTGTTATTTTACCCTCTGTTGGATAGGGCATTCAACTACACCCCTAAAACCTCCTTAGTGGATGCCCTTAAGTTACCTTAACAATTAGGGGGAGAGGGTTACAGATTTCCAGATGTTATGATGGCTAGATTACCAGATCGCGACCTCCAATATTTTTTATGATTGTAAAACTCTGATATAACCAAATTTGAATAACAGTTTACTTCAGCAAAAGTGGAATGGGGGTGGGGGTAAAAACGGATCCAGAATATGTTTGACAGTTGTCGACATGGGGAGGGAGGGGTGTGTTGACTTAATGTTACGTCATCAATACATTTCTTGTACAGCAATTAAATTGTTTGAATCTCAAGAAGAAATAAACATGGTTTTAAAATATTGAAATAAACCATGTAGTTTTTTTGTGTTTTTTTCTTGTTTTTGTGTATGTAATTGTACTGTTGATAATTTTTTTATTTTTTTTTTGTCTGGGGAAAAGAAAAGGTTAACAATTGTGTAGATAATTGTGGAGGAGTTCATGAATTTTGACATGAGGGGGCGGGCGTCGAAAATTACCATGAAGTTATTAACGGAATTTCTAGACAGTCCTTTGTCGCCTCCAACGTCGTGCATGGCAGGTAAAAGTGTCACGAATCTTTGCTCCGTTTCGGACCCCAACAACACAAGTAATATAACATAACAGTTTTAACAAGGCAATAGTTACGTTGTTCGCTCTGACACATGTGAGATGTTTGAAGAGAGCTCTGTACAATACGAACGTTTACCAGCTGAGAGTTAATTAAGCACAAAAGCCAATGACCATCGTGGCAATTCTCACAGCTTAACGAGATTTCAACTTCTAGTCATAGGATTAGTGTATTTTCTTATGTTCTTTGCCAGAATCTGAAGGGGCATCGAAAGACATAAACTAAGTCAGCTGTCCATCTGAACTCACTTTTTGCGTCTGCTGGCTTCCGGTGCCTATCATCTGTTCAATTATTGGCTCAGCGGAATGTCCTGGAAAAAGTAACACGTGGCCTTTTCATTGTGACCACTGTACGTGACCGACAGTCTCATTGGCTGGCCCTCTTGGACAGGTTTTAAGAGCTAATTTACAGGGTAATTCGGACCTGATTGTCAGTGCCGAGCTGGAGATAACCAGTCCGACAATTGGGAGCATTATTTAACGACGTGTCACTTCTAGAATCGTGGAGAAAAATTGCCTGGATTTTTTTTGTCGGTGACCTTAGCGGCAGAGGTCGGTGAGTTTGCGTGGATGCTTCAAATGGGTTGGTGGTAGATGGTGATGATGGTTGGATTCATTCAGTGAATTATATAAGCCGAATAAACACTTCATACATTTCTCAATTTTATCTGATAGACACGTTATCTCTGCTTCCCTTTTATCTTATAGAAGTTACTTATCTCAAATGCTCTTATCTAAACCATAAACTTTATCCACCACACTTATCTGATACTTTATCCTCTCCAAAGCTAATCTTATACATAATCATAATTACTTTAGATAAATAAATTTTATCTCTCCCACTTTTATCTGAAACATGCTTTTTATGTGTTCCACTCTAATCTCAAAATGCTCTATCTCTACGTTCTTATCTCGCACAAAAAAACGTTTTCTCTCCTACTCTTATCTCGCACAAAAACGTTTTCTCTCCTACTCTTATCTCGCACAAAAACGTTTTCTCTCCTACTCTTATCTCGCACACAAACGTTTTCTCTCCTACTCTTATCTGGCACAAAAACGTTTTCTCTCCAACTCTTATCTCGCACAAAAACGTTTTCTCTCCTACTCTTATCTCGCACAAAAACGTTTTCTCTTCTACTCTTATCTCGCACAAAAAACGTTTTCTCTCCTACTCTTATCTCGCACAAAAAACGTTTTCTCTCCTATTCTTATCTCGCACAAAAAAACGTTTTCTCTCCTACTCTTATCTCGCACAAAAAACGTTTTCTCTCCTGCTCTTATCCCGCACAGAAAACGTTTTCTATCCTACTCTTATCTCGCACAACAAACGTTTTCTCTCCTACTCTTATCTCGCACAAAAAACGTTTTCTCTCCTTCTCTTATCTGAAGCACACATTTTTTCTCTCATTCTCTCACTTTTATGCATCATATATATATATATAACATTGCCTCCAGATCTATCCATCCATCCATCCATCCATCAATCCGTCTCTCTAACTGTCTGTATGTATTTATGTATGTATGTAAAGACAGACAGAAATATATATATATAAATAATGGTGATGTTGGCCCTCCTTCGCAAGCGCAGATGAGCATGAAATGAAAATCAATAAACACATGAGACGAAAAATGATGAAAATAAAAATTGATTGTTTGTCTGTTTAGGTTTGTGAAGTAGTAGATGTCCAAGGAACCCGATTCATGACAGGAAAGATCCAATGCAGTGGGAGCGTAATAATATATGGATAGACAGACACAAATTATTAGATTAGATTAGGTTAGGTTAGACTAGGTTAGATTAGGTTAGATTAGATTAGATTAGATTATATTAGATTAGATTTTTAGATTACATTAGGTTAGGTTAGGTTAGGTTACGTTAGGTTATGTTAGATTAGGTTAGGTTAGGTTACGTTAGGTTAGGCTAGACTAGGCTAGGCTAGGTTAGATTATATTAGAGTAGAGTAGATTATATTAGATGATTATATTAGATTAGATTAGATTGTGATTATATAAAATATTAGATTAAATTAGGTTAGATTAGCTTAGGTTAGGTTAGATGATTATATTAGATTAGATTAGATTAGAGTAGATTTAGATTAGATTAGATTAGATTAGATTAGATTAGATTTTAGATTAGATTAAATTAGATTAGGTTAGATTAGATTAGATTAGAATAGATTATATTATATTAGATTAGATTAGATTAGATTAGATTAGATTAGATTAGATTAGATTACATTAGATTCGATTAGGTTAGGTTAGACTATGTTAGATTAGGTTAGATTAGATTAGATTAGATTAGATTAGATTACATTTTTAGATTACATTATGTTAGGTTAGGTTACGTTAGGTTATGTTAGATTAGGTTAGGTTAGGTTACGTTAGGTTAGGTTAGGCTAGACTAGGCTAGGCTAGGTTAGATTATATTAGAGTAGAGTAGATTATATTAGATGATTATATTAGATTAGATTTTGATTAGATAAAATATTAGATTAAATTAGGTTAGATTAGCTTAGGTTAGGTTAGATGATTATATTAGATTAGATTAGATTAGAGTAGATTTAGATTAGATTAGATTTTAGATTATATTAAATTAGATTAGGTTAGATTAGATTAGATTAGAATAGATTAGATTAGATTAGATTAGATTAGATTAGATTAGATTAGATTAGATTAGATTAGATTAGATTAGATTATACAGACAAGCAGGCAGACTGAGATATAGACATGTAGATAGATAGTCTGTTAGTCAATCTGTTTGTCTGATATACTGCCACATGGACTCAAAGGAAACGATCTGCGCGGCTCATGATAACATGACCAAATTCGCGAGTCAGAACAATTTCATTGTAAACTAAACCATCTTGGCAGCTTAGTAGCACTGCCATAAGTACATTTGCTTCCTAACGTTTTATATATCGTCCGGCATGGGCTGCCGACCTGTCGTGGTATACTGAACAAAGTATGAGTCCCTTTGTTGCTGGATTTCAATAAATTTGTCTATCCGTCATCCAGTATGTTTGAAAACACAGTTCGAAGTTTGTTAGATGAACAATGACAGAAATGTCCCAATGTAGATGTTTTTGTATTGTCTATTGGCAATTCCATTGTAAGAGGAATGCGTGTTGTTATACCTTTTTCACATGTCAACGTGAGTCATTATGTCTCTCGAACTGACATTTATGGCTGTATTGTAACCTCTCATACATTCTGAATGTCATCATCTGTGACCCGAAATTAGGACCACATTTGACATAGACATCAGTAGGTGGTACAGGTGGTACAGAGTACAGCGGTTGGTACAATATGATGTGCTATAAAGAGCAGTAGTTAGTCAAACGTAGTGAAGAGACGAAATTTATGAACATAAATAAACAGCTGATTACGTTAATAAATTGACATGCAGATAATCATTATGAAATAATTCTTAACAGCTAATGACATTTCTGACAGAATCATATGTCTTCCTCACTTGAGTAAACGAGGTGACATATGTATTCCCCAGTTGAGTAAACGAGGTGACATATGTATTCCCCAGTTGAGTAAACGAGGTGACATATGTATTCCCCAGTTGAGTAAACGAGGTGACATATGTATTCCCCAGTTGAGTAAACGAGGTGACATATGTATTCCCCAGTTGAGTAAATGAGTGACACATGTATTCTTCAGTTGAGTAAACGAGGTGACATATGTATTCCCCAGTTGAGTAAATGAGTGACACATGTATTCTTCAGTTGAGTAAACGAGGTGACATATGTATTCCCCAGTTGAGTAAATGAGGTGACATATGTATTCTTCAGTTGAGTAAATCAGGTAACTTGTCTAGCTCAGTTGAGTAAACGAGGTGACATATGTTTCCCTCAGTTGAGTAAATCAGGTAACTTGTCTAGCTCAGCTGAGTAAACGAGGTGACATATGTTTCCCTCAGTTGAGTAAATGAGGTGACATGTCGTCCACAGTTGAGTAAATGAGGGATACATGTTTTCCTCTATGGAAAATGACAGTCAATACCACCACTCCAAAACCTACCTCGTCGCCTCTTGCGACGTGCATTGGAGACGAGTTCAAACTGACGAAATTAACGAAGTGATTTGTAGAGCTGACTAAATGTAGAGTAAATTGTAGTATAGAACTGATTAGATTTATAAACAGAAGTGTGGAGCTGATGACACTAATGACTGGACATGCACATCATACAAATATCTATAAGCAGAAGTGTATAGTAAACGGAATATGTATACAGAAGTACAGAACTGAACGAAATATATATATTTAGGAGTAGAACAGGCGAAGCTTATTTTTTTAAATATGCACAACTGAGAAAATGTATACATATAAATGTAGAACTGAATAAATGTATACATACACATGTAGAACTGAATAAATGTATACATACACATGTAGAACTGAGGACATTTAGACGTATAAATGTAAAACTGACACAATTTATAAGTTGAGTGTAGAGCTTAGGAAGCTCATAAATAGAAGTAAGTAACTAGCGAAATTTATATATTGTCAATCAGAACTGAACGAAATTTATAATTAGAAGTATAGAACACGAACATTTTAACAATATCACGTTAAACTTAGAAAATGTACAATGAGAGAAGTGTAATTCTTCTTCAGCCTTCATTCTCAAACTCCCGTTGGATCTCTTTTATAACAGGGTAATGGTCATACTAGAGTTCCAGCAGCATTCAGAGCAGAGAATAGGAATTCGTTTTGTCGCCGTTTTTTGTTTTTGCGGTATTGGCACGACACATCCGTCTTTGATGGAGCAGAAGTGTTAAAATGATACCATTTTTACATTGGCAGAAGAGTTAAAATGAAGCAGCTTCAATGTCAGAGGTGTTAAAATTATTAAATTTTACATTGTCAGAAGTGTTAAAATGTGAATAGAAACAAATAATACTCTATGAAACACTGAGACAAATTTTGCAAAAAAAAATGAAGTTAACATCACTGAGGTTATAGTATTTATATGAGAAATAGTGTTTGAAAACACAAGACAACAACATACTAATGTCAATCTATGTATTCTCTTGTTCTGTTATTATAGTATTTACTGGTAATTTTTCGAATTTTTCTTGCGATTTTTTGTGTGTATAGCTTCCTTACCTTATCGTCCTTAATTTTGTGTATTTTAATTGTTGTTGGTTTGTTATCTTTGTTGTTGACTATCTTCTTTCTGTTTGTTTTTACAGCTACTATTACTGTTTTATGGTCGGTATCTACACACATGTTTGCTATGGCTCTTGCGTCTGTTATGTTCCTTCTCTTGGTTCGTCTTGTTAATATAGAGTCTATCTGGCTTTTGCAGTCTAAATTGTTCCACTTGTACAAGGTGTGAATTTGGGATTATCTGTACTTTAAGAATGTGTTATTTATAAATAGGTTGTTCTGAATGCACATTTCAATTAATCTGTAGCCGTTGTCATTTATCTTGTTTATTTTGTCTCCAAACAGTCCAATGTATTCTTCTATTCTATATCTTTCTAGCCTTAAGTGTGCGTTATGTCTCCTAATAGATTTACATTTTCTTATGTGTTATTGTTGTTTATTATATCATTTATGTTATCAAATATTTTCCCCATTCCGTTTCGTTGTTGTGTGCATTACAGGATGCCTAGGTTTGAATGAATGATATGATTTCGTTGTCTATGGTAACGGTTATCGCGATCAACCTTTCGCTCAAAAAGTTCGTGTTTAAGACATTTTTGTGGATACCGCGGGGTCAAGGATGGTAGGTTACACCATGTTTTGCTTTCATATTCTGGTGTACACTACAGTAGATTAATGTGTAGTTTTTGTGTAGTTTTTTTGTTGAGAAAATTTAAATCAAGTGGATAAAGTCAAGTACTTTGGCAGCAGTTTAACAGCAGATGGCCGGTGCTCCAGTGAGATAAAGGGCATGATGCACAAACCAAATAAGTATTGTTTTTTTAAATGACATATATTCTTTGAAATCGAGTACAATTAATGCAAACTCGAATGAAAGTGCTAGGATGTTATATTGAGCCAATACTTCAGTATGCATGCGAAGCATGGAAGGTAAACGAAAGAGATCAAAATGAGCTGGAGGCAACTGAGATGTGGTTTTTGAGAAGAATGATCAACAATCCATGCGCAGCTAAGAAAACTAATGTGAAAGTCCTCAGAGATGCTTAAAAAAAGACAAATTGCAGCTAAAATTTGAAGCTGGCAGTCACGAGTTTGAGGGCATGTGATGAAAAGAGCAAAACGAGAGCATTTAATAAACAGCGGAACGATCAAGAGGAGAAGAAACAGAGGAGGAAAAAGGGAAACATTTTAGAATAGATTGTCACTGTTGCATGAGAAAATGTCATCAACTCAATCAATCTATTAACAAGACAAGAGACCGCTAGTTTTTGAGAAACATGATCGCCTACGACACTTGATTGATTAATTGAGCGAAGAACTTACAAAACTTACAGAACTATAAATATTACTTAGATTGTTACTAGTTAAATAATATTACTTAGATTGTTACTAGTTAAATAATATTAAGCTGATGGTAATCTATATATTTGTCCCTACAGTTGCCGTACTTCTAAAAGAAGACATTAACATGGAACCAGGAGTTGAGGTTGGACATTTACTAAACTGTAACAATTGTAAGTATTCAAGTTATATCTTACACGAGTAGAAGTTGAACTGTGGGTGAACGGAGCACTTGCCAGCGTGCGCCGATGATAACCACAAGTAATAACTTATAACTCAAGTTGGATAGTAATAAATCAACCTCTATTTATTAGTGATAAGACATCGACATACAAATATATGGTAAAAAATAGCGGATAGGAATGTGTAAACAGTCAGGTCCTAGCTTCTGTGACTGGCTTTGCGAGCCGATAGAAGTATTTGTGCGAAGCATATTTCAATGAACAATTTAGTTGACAGTGTCATTGTGATTTCGTTTGGAATACTTAGCACGGTCATAGCACAGCCGAGGCGACACATCTGACCGTGGAACACAAGCTCGAGCTCCAATCACGCCTACGCTTAACGGGAAGTGGAATTTAAAAAAAAAACCTCCTGGGGAAAGACAATGGACAATACACAACATCAACCTCTATTTATTACTGTTAAAGCCAGGAACAGTGACATGCAGGTTTGCTAATTGCTGGAGACACACATAATAACACACACAAATAGATGTTTCGATCAAAAGGATTTTATAAGACAAAAAATTGAACAGAAAGGTTATCATAACAGAAAAGTGGAAATAAGAACGACACTACAGACGTGCACATGGCCAAGTTAATTGTAATGTGGAGATGGACCGGAAGAGTTGGCACTAGGTTAGAGGTGAACCAAAAATGGACAAGGAATATACAAAAATATCTACATACATGTGACACGAAACAAACAGAGAAACGATGGAACTACTTTGATGGAACGTTTGTCGATAGCATGACTTTTTTTCTGCTGCATTATATACAGGCAAATTTGTTGAAGAAAGGTACCACATCGCTTAAATCCTGATAAGCGTATTGTGTAGTCCCAGATGGATGATTACAGTAATGGCCCACATTTGTCGTTCAGTGTAGGGTAGAATCAGTAATTTACGTACCAAGACCAGATGTGTCGCCTCTAGTCTACTAAATCATGCATGTGGTTGCGTCTGTGGGTCTCACCAATGGCCCACTAGATAAACTACCCATGCAACAGAAAACCTTAGTAGATTACATGCCGTTATATTGAGGTTATCTTCTTATAGAAGCTTAATGGCACGTCATCTATACAATTATGCTTATATTTTGTTGTTGAAATGTATTTCTAGTTTGCTTGAAAATATTTATACACCCTCTGTGGTTGGGAGGGAGCGAGAGATGTACTGTGCAACACTGGGGAGGAGGAAACTGACATCACTGTTTTTTCCTATGGCTGAGACACATCATAGAGGCACAGTGACTCAGAACGTGACAATCCTTTTGACTTGAACATTTGGTTGCATGCCTGAAACAATAGAGAAGTTCGGCATAACCAGTAGTCATTTGGTGGCGGAGAATGAGCATGGTGAACTCTATCTTGGCTACAGTGGCTTGGAGCAGTGCGTAGGTTGAAACCTACCTTCCTGGGGGTGTGATATTTATTCTCTGGCTCTGACCCGGGGTGGGCCGAAAATCCTGTGACTTCTCAGTAATATGATGCAATTTAATGGCATTGGGTCAAAGTGCATGAGCCTATGGACCGCTGGATCAGTAACCAACCAACCAACCATCTGCTAAATCCATGTTTGTTCAAAATATCTTTGACGTTGTCAATTCATCTCTGTCTTGATGTTCCTCTTGCTCCGTAACCTGATCATGTTTTACTATAATCACTTGTAGAGACTTGGATGTATTCTATTCTAATAGGATGTCAAAACCATATTAGCTTCCGCCTCTTGATATATTCAATACACAATATAATGTTTGTTATATTGTTTGTAATGTTCTCATTTTGTAACCTGTCTAATCTGATAACTTGGACAATAATTCTCAAACATAGCATTTCACATGATGTTATCTTTCTAAATCATTTCATTTCACATGTAAGGACATCTTTCTCTTGTGTGAAGATGTCAATGTCGAAGTCTGGCATTGATATAAGAGTGTTGGTAGAAATATAATCTTTCTCATTTACTATGTTTGGTTTGGACCTAGATCGGCTTGTATACGGTAATAATCGGTAGTTCATAATCATACTCTGAGCTAATGTTTATGATATTGTTTAAGGACACTAAGCACCGTTGAGTGTGCTCTCAGGGTAGGTAATTATTTTTAACCACTTTCCAATTTTGAAATAAAATACAGATATGGGTACATGCGTGTGTTAACACCGAATCATTTCACAGAACAGTAATGTGGCGTGACGGACGTAAATATAACATATCTTGTTCATTGCGAAGCATCTTTCTAGTGACGAATTCTTTTTCCCCGTGATTGTCGTTGACTGCAGACACACAGAATACAGAAAGTAATCAATGGGTTTAGTGGAAAATTTAAATATTTCACTTTAGAAAAATGACTTCAAATAAGCTAGCAAGGATTGATTTGTTGATGAACCTGTGGATTCATTGAGAAATCTCCTTCTGAAGTGACAATGTTTAACTTTTCCCCTGAATTTCACTGACACACAATATTTATACAAAGTGACCAATAGAAATTACGAGAAAATTCAAATAGCATCACTTTAGAAGGATATTTCACGATAAGTTCCTGGGACTGTATCGCCGAGGGACTCTCTTGAAACAGATAACGTTTATAGAACAGCGATAACTTGATCGAAACAAGATACATATAGCTTTCCTACATTAAATTTTCAATCAACATCCGACATAGTTGAGAAGATACAAAAATGAAACATAAATTACACATAACTAATACATGAGGTTTGAAAGTTCACAAACAGTGTCTGTTGCCTCCATCTCCAATTTTCCCCCAAGATGTTGTGTAATGACTCTCTAGAAGATTCGTTCGATAAAGTGCTATTAACATTTAATCATGACGCGGTGCGCGGCGTTTTTTCTGTTCGTGAATAAATAAGCGATTTTAATGAAATACGGATTAAGGTTTCCCAGTCGCCACCTTTTTGGGAAATTCGACTTCAGCAAGCTAAATCACGTTAGATTCAGATTGAAAGCATTTTTGGAAATAGAGAATTGCGTAGCTGATGTAGGGATGTAAGGATGTAGGTGCTGTTGAAGACATCGTTATTCATGAGTAGATTAAGTGCGATCGCAACATTTACCATTGCCTGTGATAGATCTTCAATTTTTTATGTGTCCTCTACGATTGTGAATTTTCACAAATTATTGTTTCATATAGTAAAAATAATAATAACAATAATAACCGCGATAATAACTTGAAATAATAATAATAACTAATAATAATGACGATGAAATAATTCCTTTAACATAACCCTTCATCGAGGTCAAATCTTTGAAGTGTAGACGTGGGTTAGTCCAGCTAGCAGAGGTTGGAAACTAGAATTGGTGAGGCGAACTCACCTCTGAGAACATCGAACAGAAACACACTCCTGCACAATGAATGTCTGGTGCTGAAGTCGGAGATACCAGGCCGAGATGCCCACCAGCAATCATGGTATCATGCAACAGGACGAGATAGCAAGTGTTCACAACATCAAATATTACCTTGACTAATAGCAAAATCTGTGAGCAGGTAGTTCTTGCCAGACCATAGCAAAAGCTGTGAGCAGGTAGTTCTTGCCAGCCCATAACAACAGCTGTGAGCAGGTAGTTCTTGCCAGCCCATAGCAACAGCTGTGAGCAGGTAGTTCTTGCCAGCCCATAGCAATAGCTGTGAACAGGTTGTTCTTGCCAGCCCATAGCAACAGCTGTGATCAGGTAGTTCTTGCCAGCCCATAGCAACAGCTGTGAGCAGGTAGTTGATGTCAGCCCATAGCAACGGCTGTGAGCAGGTAGTTCGTGCAAGCCCATAGCAACAGCTGTGAGCAGGTAGTTCTTGCCAGTCAATAGCAACAGCTGTGAGCAGGTAGTTGTTGCCAGCCCATAGCAACAACTGTGAGCAGGTAGTTCTTGCCAGCCCATAGCAACAGCTGTCAGCAGGTAGTTCTTGCCAGCACATAGAAACAGCTGTGAGCAGGTAGTTCTTGCCAGCCCATAACAACAGCTGTGAGCAGGTAGTTCGTGTTAGCCCATAACAACAGCTGTCAGCAGGTAGTTCTTGCCAGCCCATAACAACAGCTTTGAGATGGTAGTTGTTGCCAGCCCATAGCAACAGCTGTGAGTAGGTAGTTCTTGCCATCCCATATCAACAGCTCTGAGCAGGTAGTTCTTGCCAGCCCATAGCAACAGCTGTGAGCAGGTAGTTTTTGACAGCCCATAACAACAGCTTTGAGCAGGTAGTTCTTCGCAGCCCATAGCAACAGCTCTGGGCAGGTAGTTCTTGCCAGCCCATAGCAACAGCTGTGAGCAGGTAGTTCTTGCCAGCCCATAGCTAGATCATCTCAGATGTCTTTTCTAACTCTGAGTAAAATACTCCTGCCGAAGAGGGATGTGTCGGGCCATTGTCGCAAATAAAACGGCGACACAACGCATTTCCATTCTCTGGACTAAATCCTGTTGGAAATCTAGTAGGACCATGGTCCGGCTACAGGAGAATTCAGCAGGAGTTTGAGAATGAACGCTGAAGAAGAAGAAGAGTAATAGACTTTTCCCCAAAGCATTGCAGACGTCTGAGAACATACCACACCGATGAGAGCATTGCATACTACTAAGAACATTGCATACCACTGAGAACATTGCATACCACTGAGAACATTGCATACCACTGAGAACATTGCATACTGCTGAGAATATTGCACAACGCTGAGAACATAGCACACCTTTGAGAGCATTGCACATACTCAGCGGTATACAGTACTCTCAATGGTATGCAATACTGTTATATGTGTGCAATGTTGTCAGCAGTATGTAATTTTCTCAGTGGGATGCAATGTTGTCAGCAGTATGTAATGTTCTCAGTAGGGTGCAATGTTGTCAGCAGTATGTAATGTTCTCAGTGGGGTGCAATGTTGTCAGCAGTATGTAATGTTCTCAGTGGGGTGCAATGTTGTCAGCAGAATGTAATGTTCTCAGTGGGGTGCAATGTTGTCAGCAGTATGTAATGTTATCTGTTTGTGCAATGTTGTCAGCAGTATGTAATGTTATCTGTTTGTGCAATGTTCTCAGCAGTATGTAATGTTATCTGTTTGTGCAATGTTCTCAGCAGTATGTTTTTCTCTTCGGTGATACTCTTAGCGGTATCTTTCGATACTTACAGCTTGGTAGTGATACTTACAGCTTGGTAGTGATACTTACAGCTTGGTAGTTATATCTGCGCCTTTCGCTTGATACACCTGACTTCAACGTGGCCTCTGTGTTTTTTTACCTATTGTACGAGAGAGTCAACTTCATCAGTAATGTATTTAGCCACCTATTGTGACATTCATTACTGATCACCGTGTTGCTGTTCTGTGATCCCCGTTGTGGCTGGAACGCACGGGCGATAGGTAGTGACATATAAAAAGCCAATTTAGCTGAAACGTTAGAGAAACAACACCAGGACTTCTAATTCAGGGTGTACGAATGGAATCACAGACTCTTTCCATGCATATTGTAGGATGAGACTAAGGAAAGTTGGAGGATGTGTTGACAACTTCTTGCCAGTGAAATAGTTATTGTCACTGCATGTTTTCCTTCAATTTCACACGTTAGTCTCCTGTCTTACCTGTTCACACACTGCTTAACAGATTAGCACAGAAGTGTATTGGACTAAGGGAGTAAACCCCTACAAAATATCCGGAGGTAAGACCCTAAGGCAAGCGATGGTATATTAATCCATCTTATGGCATTTACTACGATGTTTATTATTTCCAAGCGTATTTGTGTTGCCTGTCTCTTGTATATTATCTATTGTCGAGAGGTGGTTAGTGGTATTGTGCACATCACTTTATGTATAACATCTGGCTGAGCAAATAGTCAAATGTGACACGCTGTGACTATGTGTTTCCGCAACATACACTTGCCTGCGTCTTGATCGTCCGTAAAGGCAACGTAAATTGCCATGACACATCACAATGCACTCCTTTACACATCACAATGCCTTACTTTCCGGGTAAAGCGGTCAAGGTTCAATCTTCTATTTCATCTGGAAAACACTTGAAGCCAAAATTGATTTTTAAGTCCATCCTTCACCAGGAAAGTGGTACAACTGTCTCAGGATGTGGTACCAAATCACGTTATCTGCATATGTCTGCATTTACATCGCAGAGTTCTTCTCAAAGCATTGCACTGATCATTGGAAGTCTTCTGTGACAGAAATAGAGCTAGAGAAACACCTGCCGGTTCCCTGGTGTCTTCTGTGACAGAAATAAAGTTAGAGAAACACCTGCCATTTATCTGGGGTCTCTGTGATAGAAATACAGCTAGAGAAATACCTGCCGGTTACTTGGGGTTTTCTGGCCTGGACGTGAAATCATTCTCAGGAGATACTTACCCATTGCACACAAACATACAAGAGCTCTAATGCTCGTAAATCCTTGGAATATTTAATCTCAAACTCTAGCAGATTAGCAGGATGTTGTCCAGAGAAAGAAATGTATTGTGTCATGGTTTACAGATTGGCAATGATATCTGCGTATCTCAACCTGAAACATTCGATTTTCAAATAGCTTCTGAATCACTTACCAATATGAGATGGATAAGTCAGATGGAAAAGTCAGATGGAAAAGTCAGATGGAAAAGTCAGATGGAAAAGTCAGATGGAAAAGTCAGATGGAAAAGTCAGATGGAAAAGTCAGATGGAAAAGTCACAAAAATTCCCGACGATTTCTATATACTAACTATATTAATGAAAAATGTATATTATTCAGGATAATAGTTTTTATTACTTAACCATATAGGTGTTGCATAGATTCCAGTCACCCATCTCAGGTGTGCTGTAGGTGTTGTATAACTTCCAGTCACCCATCTCAGGTGTGCTGTAGGTGTTGCATCGCTTCCAGTCCCCCATCTCAGGTGTGCTGTAGGTGTTGTATCACTTCCAGTCACCCATCTCAGGTGTGCTGTAGGTGTTGCATCGCTTCCAGTCCCCCATCTCAGGTGTGATGTAGGTGTTGTATCACTTCCAGTCCCCCATCTCACCTGTGATGTAGGTGTTGTATCACTTCCAGTCACCCAACTCAGCTTGCTGTAGGTGTTACATCACTTCCAGTTATCCGTCTCACCTGTGCTGTAGGTGTTACGTCGCTTCCAGTTACCCGTCTCACCTGTGCTGTAGGTGTTGCATCGCTTCCAGTCACCCATCTCACCTGTGATGTAGGTGTTGCATTGCTTCCAGTCGCCCATCTCACCTGTGCTAAATTTCTCCCATAATTACTTTCTCCTTTGATGAATACTTTTCTTGTCCTAAAAAGAAAGAATAAATCAACATGAGTAAATCAATAAGAGTAAATCAACAATACATGATTTTTATTGACACCAGAAAATATGTACCGCATTGATGAAATTTTTTAATCTTACTGAACTTGGTTATTTCAGAGTTAAATGATTTTGGCAATGATGGGGGAAAGAGAGTTGACGCGTCTTGAGCAGTAAGAAAAAGGAAAGAGCAAACTTGTGCGTAGTTAGCAAAGAGGAAAGTTCCGTACAGTTGGATCAGACGCAGTTGAGAAAACGAGATCCTTCAAATGAGAGCCTTGAAGTGCTCACTTGAAACTACCGGCTAATGTCAATAGTAGACCGGTGCCTGTATGTCGTAATTACAAGCCACCCTTATATTAAACCCGGGCAACGCCGCTGAGCTACGTAGTGAAGACATCATTGTAACGGTTGCCACTAGAGATGGTAATTGCGTGCTCCGGAGACCAATTGGAAACGTTATTAAGAATGGCTTTTAGTGATTTTCTGGAGCTTATTAACCAGGGCGATAATTGCGTCTTACTGATTGTCCGAGTCAGGGTCGAAGGCTAACTAGCAACACGACCGCCTCATAGACTTCTAGTGGGATTTAATATGTTCTAGTCTACGATAGAACATTTACAATATTCTAGAAATATGTCGACATATCATATATGTTAGGATTTTGATATTACGATGTGTTGAAGGCATATTATCAATATAGGCTACTGTAACCGTGGATTAATTGGATGAAGGAATATCGCTGCAGGAATAGTTACATAATAATTGGCTGTAAGAATATCGTTGCAGGAATAATGACATAATAATTGGATGTAAGAATGCAGGAATAATGACATAATAATTGGATGTAAGAATGCAGGAATAATGACATAATAATTGATTGTAAAAATATCGTTGGTGGAATAATGACATAATAATTGCATGTAAAAATATTCATGCAGTGATAATTTCATAATTGGTTGTACAAATACTGTTGCAGGAATAATGACATAATAATTATTTGTAAAGATATCGTTGCAGGAATAATGGCATATTAATTGGATGTAAGAATACAGGAATAATGAGATAATAATTGAAGCATATTATGTATTGCATATTGCTGTATTGATTGTTGATTTTTAACCACAGCAATAGTACACTCAGTTGTATCGCCAGTACAACGTTGATGTGCTAATTTCGCACAGTGTCTAGGTGATGGGTACTTACAACACTGAGACACATGTGGCCGACTAATAATGGGGAAAGTGGTAATGGATGAAAGGAAATTATGAAATAGATGAACCAGTAGCCCGTGAGATGGAGGGAATAAAATAATGACAACAATGCGACCAACCCGGCATGTCGTTGAAGGAAGGACAACAATGCGACCTACCCGGCATGTCGTTGAAGGAATGGCTACAATGTGACCTACCCGGCATGTCGTTGAAGGAAGGACAACAATGCGACCTACCCGGCATGTCGTTGAAGGAATGGCTACAATGTGACCTACCCGGCATGTCGTTGAAGGAAGGACAACAATGCGACCTACCTGGCATGTCGTTGAAGGAATTGCTGCTACCTACCCGGCATGTCGTTGAAGGAAGGACAACAATGCGACCTACCCGGCATGTCGTTGAAGGAATGGCTACAATGTGACCTACCCGGCATGTCGTTGAAGGAAGGACTACAATGCGACCTACCCGGCATGTCGTTAAAGGAATTGCTGCTACCTACCCGTTATGTCGTTGAAGGAAGGACAACAATGCGACCTACCCTGTATGTCGTTGAAGGAATGGCTACAATGTGACTTACCACGCATGTCGTTGCAGGAGATTAAGGAGGTTTTGGTGTCGAGTTGGCTGGTCCACCATATAGATGGTCAAGGTAGTCAAGAAGCCATGCAGCAGTCGAATGTGTCATTTATTCTGTATATTATGCACAACTCGTTTCGTCTCCTATATCATGCTAATCTGCAGGAGTTTAAGACTGAACACAGAAGAAGATGGTCACACAATTTTGACATACGTAAGCAGGAAGGAGGATGGGAGATCACTAAATTCTCAACAGCTGTTGACAGGAGAGGTGACACTGTAAAAATTCGCAATATTTGATGACGTACCTTATGGACATATCTGTTTTGGAAACTTTTAAATCGGACACAGACACGATGGGCATGGGTTGAATCCAGAAAGTAGATCCATATGCCAAATGTATTGATGATTGTCCTTAATATATATTGAAGTACTCTTGGAGAAATAAACTATATCTATTGGCCGTCCAATTTGAAAACTAGAAATAAGCTATATCTATTTGCCGTCCAACTTTGAAAATTGTAGAGATTAATTATTAATATTGGTAATAAGAGTTTGAAACTATTTAATGTACGGAAATGATTTGATGATTTAATGTACGGAAATGATAATGTACGGACGTATTAATATATTGTTTTTCATTCTGTTGTGTTTAGATTCTGTACTATTATAGACACGGTTATATGCACAAAAAATGTCACATGATCTGCCCAGATAAAGGCGAGAGTACTCTCATCTTGATATATATAAGGTCATGCTACGAGTTTATAAAAAGAATTGGTTGTCAAGAAGTTTTGCCAAAATGTCCGGTCCTTGAATCATCATATTTCTCCGCCAAAGGTGAATGTGTCGGTTTATTGTCGCAAACTAAACTGTGGCATAATGCATTTATATTCTCTGTACTATCCTCTATACTATATTCTCTGTACTACATCCAACTGGAAATCTTGTAGGACCATTGTTCCGTTAGAAGAGACATCCAGCGAGAGTTTGAGAATAATCGCGGAAGAAGAAGAAGATCCATTGTTCACGAGTATAGTAAGAAAATAAACAAGCTTCATGCCACGTCCTTCTTCAGAGGAGTCCTACGTGTTCATCTCACGCAGCTGGGTCACTGTTTATCAAACCAGGGCCGGTCTTAGGCCATTTCAACCTATGCGGCCGCAGTGGGCTCCGCACTTTCATAGGCCCATAAATTCATATTATAATTTATTTTATTATCTTCTTCCCTACCCAGACTGGGCCCCGCGCATTCCGTTTCGCATAGGGCCCCTCAATTGTTAGGGGCGGCAATATATCAAACATACTATTGGCTGACTACACAAAGTACTCACAAAACTACAAATAGTGTCACTCGCGTCAGTCAAGATCAATGACGCTGCGTGAGCTTATGACGCAGCACTGTTTTTGACAAGAGCATGATATTTACTATAAGGGACATTGTGGTTTTCTTTTTAAACAACTGACGACGTAGCATAACCTTAGATATAATTGAATCACCGCGGTGAAAGAATTCGCAAGGATCCCGACTTCAGAAGAAGCATGCTTACCGGATTGTTCGGGTTGTATTCTGAGTTCATTTGATCCACTGTGTAACAGTTGATGCAAATAAATGATGATGGGCTGCGCCATGTGCGCAAAGAGACCGAGCACCTATCGGGCAACTACAATGCTTCTCTAAACAGACGGACAGAGAAAGGGAAAAATGAGTTTACATATAGATAGATAGATAGATAGATAGATGGATGGATGGATGGATGGATGGATGGATGGATGGATGGATGGATGGATGGATGGATGGATGGATGGATTGATGGATGGATGGATGGATGGATGGATGGATAGGCAGGCATGCAGATAAGTAAGTAGAAAGACGGATGGACGGATAGACGAATAGATAGACAGACAGATAGATGTGTAGGTAGGTAGATAGATAGAAGGATGGATGAATGGGTGGAAGGATAGACGGACAGACAGACTAGCTGGCAGGCAGACAGACAGACAAACAGACAGGCAGACAGACAGACAGATAGATAGATAGATAGACAAATGGATTGATAGATAGAATGAATTACAATAGAAAAGGAAATATGAAAACTGAGTTTAAAATTACCATATAAAAATTACTTTAATTTAATTTAATTATTTTGAATCAAAGCAGAACTTGTTAGAATGTGGGAAACAAAAAAATATGAAAATAAAGCTAGCAGAAACAGATAAATCAAGAGGGCTTGGAAAACATCAATTATATTGTGTGATTGATAACGTGAGCTGGTGTGTGTTTGTCTGCCGAGAGAAGAGAGGGCAGCGCAGTGTGCGTGAGTTAGAGAGAGAAATGGAGTTATAATTACAGTCGAGAGTCGATAATCGGAACTAATTGAAATTTGGGGTAGTTCTGGTTTCGAATTTTTGGCTTGGTTTTTACTTAACAAAAACATTGTTCAGGAGAATATTGATTTTTAGATACATTCAGAGTTCAATAATGTAATAATTGAAGGGAATCAGTATAGGACATTGCATTTAATTATTATCGAATTGTTAGTTTTCGCAAATACATGCAACCGCATAGCACATGCAAAATGTAGACAATCGCATCGCACATGCAAAATGTAGACAATCGCATCGTGAATGTAAAATGTAGACAATCAGCATTTTTCTTCCTATTCTGTGTTAATTCTCGTTACTGCATATTATCTAAGTGGACCAGTGATGGTTTATAGCCTGGCTGCGATATCTGTGCGTTGAAGTCTGACAATCCGACTTCAGCATGGCTTCTGCGTCAATTGACCCTCTACCGGAAAGGGGTAACCAACTTCACTACCACAACTTGCATAGTCTTCTCCTACAGCGTGCATGTAATATTGTCACATCTTTGTCTCCTATGAATATGCCTTCATCATTTAGTTGTGATAAATTCTTCTTCTTCTGCGTACTCTCTCTTGTAACCACATCAAATAAATCATGTGATTTCTGCCTGGTAGCGTGAAGTATGTTGTACTGCAAGTTCCATAGTTGAACTGTGTTATTTGCACCTCGGTGGGTTCACTTTGTGACCGGAGCATTCGAGGCCCAGCACATACGTGTTCGTCATGCCTTAATTCGAGCAGTAGGCTTCCCTAGCCAGTGACAGCTTGTCTCTATCTGTCGACGGGCGCGTGGGTGTATAGTGACTCTTCACCGAAACGACAATTGTGATATACGAACAACAAATATTTAGAATAGTGCAGATCTGCTGTCGTCAGAACTAGTAGTAACGCGACCGGGCTGATGTAAAGACATGTGTACAGAAATCAAACATAACCTGAAAGGCTGATTATTGATTATTTCCGTACATATCATTCATGAGCCCTGGCTTTTATTTATCATGTGACTCCAACTATGTAAATAGTGACCAACGACTACACGAAAATAATCAGAAACGTCACGAATGAAGTCTTGTTTACTTTCTGTACAGAGGTCTTTCAGCCGACGGTCTTGGTAGTACTGTATCAAAAAACATTAAGACCTTTATTTGTGAGAATGTGTGAACTGCACGACAGACGTTTGTTTTGTGAGATGAATTTCAGTAGTTATTTAGTTCAGAACACTGTTTAACTCGTAACATTTAAAGCTTGACGTAACAATTTAATCTGTATCACTGTTTAGCAATGTAATTTACAGCTCGGCTGTGATCGTTTGTGATTTTAGATTTTGTGAGCTGAGAGTCAGCTTATGCAGTAATTCAAGTCTGACGACTAGTAAAAATGTCTGTACGAACAGGATTTTCTGCCCAATCCTGCTGTGAACGAAGAGTTCGGATCAGGTCTAGATATCATAACTATACGCAGGAATGTGTAGATGTTTGTTATCGCCAACCCCAGCCCACATTGCACGTGAGCACTGATTCGAAATGTTATGTTGCCCTTACCGTTGCTTAATCTGGAATGATTATTTTTACTCCATGTCAAAGCCGCATTATCGTCCATTTTCTTGACGCAATCCATCACCGTTGTCGTGGAGGGTGTGTCAACTCCTTTATTTTCTTATTAGTTGTCTCCTGATCTATTCCATTCTATCGGATACATATTTATACATCTAAGCTCTTTGCATGTATCAGCTTGCACCATGTCAATCTCCTGCTAATGAAACCAGCTAATGAATGAATGCTTTTAGAGATGTTTATTTATTAATGAACTTTTTACACTTGATTATAGAACATGCCTATGTGGTGTTAATGTTTTTCAAATTCGGTGTCGAAGATTGATGGCGGTAGTGTTCTTGCTTCACACACAATCAGGGCCGAGTTCGAATCCGATTGTTTATGCTGTAAAATAAAACGTGAAAACAGGTTTGATGTTTGATTTTAGAAAATGGAGATAATGAATACGAAATGTAATTGCGATTGGCAATTATTTCTTTTTATTCCCATTTCAGCTTAATATGTTTATACAATAAGTAAATTTATTGTGCAAACATGCTAAATGGGTTGTTTATTTTACAATGGTTGCTGGTGCGCCTCTTGGACTGGTGCATCTGAATTCAGTACATGTGCTTCCATGGGCTTCTGTGGTCCTGCTCTTGGACTGGTGTCTCTGAATTCAGTACCTGTGCTTCCATGGGCTTCTGTGATCCTGCTCTTGGACTGGTGTCTCTAAATTCAGTACCTTTGCTTCCATGGGCTCTGTGGTCCTGCTCGATGTAACAGACGCTACATCCAGTCTCAATTTCCAGCCTCTGTTGGCCTGACTAAGCTTCATCAAGAAGCTGGTGTCGATGGGGGTAACTGTTTCAAGATTGAAGTAATAAGGAAATAGAATTATGATAGAAGCAAATTTATCGAGAAAGAAAGTTAATACAAGGGAAATAACTGAAGCAATGAACTGATGGAGGAAGGAACTAATGTTAGAGGGGGACAATGACGGATGGGAATTAATATAAGGGAACTAAGCGACGCAAGGAACTGACCAATCTATGATGGAAAATAATGAAGGATGAGAATGTGTCCATAAAAGGAACTGGCCCATACACTCCTCCCGCTAAATTCGAGTATTAGCTTCCTCATAGCATCTGCCTCATCTATGTAGTCTTTGACCACACACGCCGTGTCTGCGCTTTATTTGTTGTGTAGTCTTGAAAATCCACATGGATTTGTGTCAGTATATGATGTATGGTATCTCAGCTGTCTATGGTATGGTTTCTGTGGTTGGAAGGGGGGGGGCTGTCTGTTATAAGGCGTAATGGTAGTTAGGTGGGACTTTCAGTAGCCTGCCTACCAGGCCAACCACCATGTCAGATTATACTTCTAGTAGCCTGCCTACCAGGCCAACCACCATGCCAGATTATACTTCTAGTACCCTGCCTACCAGGCCAACCACCATGCACGATTATACTTCTAGTAGAAGATAAGGCTGATAATAAACCTTAATGCAGCAAACAATATGCAGCAGCCATCATACCAACACCTAGTTGAGACAACAGAAAAATGGATTAAGCTTGGAAAGTCCTAGACAACAGAACCTGATATCGCGTTGTTCATTGTATGTTAAATGAAATAAGTAGGAAAACGTAACCATGGGTGGAAGTGAAGAAAGAGAGACACATTTTCTGACTGATGTTCTAACAAAACGGAGTAAATTGTGTTAGAAATGGGCTGGTACAAGAACAGAGGTGACGGTTCAAGAAGAGGTTACTTACAAGAACGAAGGGAAAGCCATTGAGAAATTGTCCGCCTTCTCCACAGTCACATCCAGAATAAGAATAGAGAAAAACACTTACACAGCCACATCGAGAATAAGAATAGAGAAAAACGCTTACACAGCCACATCGAGAAAAAAGAATAGAGAAAAACGCTTACACAGCCACATCGAGAATAAGAATAGAGAAAAACGCTTACACAGCCACATCGAGAATAAGAATAGAGAAAAACGCCTACACAGCCACATCGAGAATAAGAATAGAGAAAAACGCTTACACGGCCACATTCAGTTGGTATATGACTAAATTTTCAACTCTCACTGTGAGACTCTCAGACTCCCAAGCACGTGCTTCTTCTTCTTTCGTTCGCTAATAATGTCTATATCTGCAGTGTTGTTTCTTGTATAACTTGGACAGTGTTTTCCATTTCTTGTTTTGTACCATAAAGTTTAACATTCATCGGTGTATCAGAAGGCAAGTATGTGCACCTTAATGTGTCATAGTTTGCACATTCTTGAAGGATATGTTCTGAAGTCTGGTTGGCTTGTCCACAATTACACTTTGCTGTTGTGCCAATTTTAAAATGTGTATACATATGGCTGTTTAGTCTAGTTTGTCCAGTTCTGAGTCGAAATATGATGACCTGTTCTTGTCTGTTAAGTAGGTGGTAGTCATCCCGTGGAGGTAAGTTAGGCTTTCGTTGTGCCTTTATCGTGGATTTCTTTTGGTGATAGCTGATTGGTACATCTGGTTGCTGCAGGTTAGCACGTTCCTTGGCGAGTTGATCAGCTCTCTCATTTCCTGCTATTCCACAGTGTGATGGAATCCATTGCAGTATAACTCTATACTTATTTTGTACTATGGACAATACCGTTTTTAACTCTGGTAGTTTATTGGATATGTAGTGCCTCTAGTACTGACCTTGCATCTGTAAGTATTAGAATAGGGTGTGAGGTCCTGTCCAATGTTAAGTTTCTCTGCAGCTGAACAAATAGCTTTGACTTCAGTCATAGTTGTTGCAGTAATTCCCTGTTGGTATACAAGTGGTATCAGTGGTGCCATCTGGGTATTCTACATATACACCACTTCCTCCATTTTTTACTGCATTCTGTGCTGATCCATCTGTATATACTCTTGTCCATATATCACTTGGGTAAACGTCATCGAGGAAGCTGAGAGCTGCTACCCTTTTCTGCAGATTATTCTGATGTTCATCCCCATGCACACCTGTTATTGTTGTTTGGATGGTTACTGGTAGGCATGTCCGTTTTTCCCATGGGGTGTGTTCTGGTTGAGATATAAGTGGTATTGTTACCTCTAGCAGATCCGATACCTGTCTACGTAGACACTTGGCCTGGTGTATGAAGCTGCTTCTTTAAAGCCGTCTTTGTGACAGATTCTGGAATCTTTCCTTCATTGGGTGACAATGGTGGGAAAGGAACTTTATTCCATTAATTATAATTTTAGTATCTCTGCGCTCTTTCAATGACTGAATCCCTTCGATATTTCTTCATTTCTATGATTGGTGTGGATCTCATTGCGCCTACGTGCTTCTAAAATAGCACTTGACGTTGAAATACGTGTACGCGAACTTCCTTAACATAAGGGTAGCATAACTACCCGGATGAGGGTTACTTTCTGTTTATTTGTGTAAAACAGTGAATTGTACATAGATTCAAATAAATTTTGCCCAATAGTAGAATATATACTACTGGAAAATTTGGAATCAATTATTTCTGACCGAAAAATCATGGAGTAATTAGTGTTAGTAATTAATTATTAAGTATTATGCAATTAATTATGTAATTAATTATTAATTATTATGCAATTAATTATGTAATTAATTATGCAATTAATTATGGTAATTGTAATTAATTATGCAACCAACCAACAAACCAACCAACCAAATCTTAAAATCAAGTAATTAGGATTATATTTAGATTACCTGGAACATGACACTTGAAAATTACTGTATACAGTAAACGTTTCTCAAAATATATGCTGAAACCGTATTCGATCGGACGTACTAGATGAGAGTGAAGAAGTAATGGGTAGAACTAATAGAGAAAAACACGGACGTATTAGATCAGAGTGAAGAAACTGGAGAATATGTCGTGCACCCAAATATGAGAAATAAGTGGGAGATAAAGTCTTCCATTTACCGCCAAAGTTAGGGGATAAAGTCTTCCATTTACCGCCAAAGTTAGGGGATAAAGTCTTCCATTTACCGCCAAAGTTAGGGGATAAAGTCTTCCATTTACCGCCAAAGTCAGGGGATAAAGTCTTCCATTTATCGCCAAAGTCATGGGATAAAGTCTTCCATTTATCGCCAAAGTCAGGGGATAAAGTCTTCCATTTATCGCCAAAGTTAGGGGATAAAGTCTTCCATTTATCGCCAAAGTCAGGGGATAAAGTCTTCCATTTATCGCCAAAGTTTGGGATAAAGTCTTCCATTTATCGCCAAAGTTAGGGGATAAAGTCTTCCATTTATCGCCAAAGTTAGGGGATAAAGTCTTCCATTTATCGCCAAAGTTAGGGATAAAGTCTTCCATTTATCGCCAAAGTTAGGGGATAAAGTCTTCCATTTATCGCCAAAGTTTGGGATAAAGTCTTCTATTTATCGCCAAAGTTAGGGGATAAAGTCTGTCCTTTTTTGGAAAGATTCGGCTCTGAATATCCACACTTTGGATGGCTGTTGGAATGAGGAGAGGGGCACTTGTGGAGTTATCCCGTATATCACGATGAGATTTCATAATATCCCGTGTATCATATTGCCATGCTGCGATTTGCCGTATATTCTAAAGCAATTTTTGGTAATATGCGTGTATCATAAAGCGATGTTTGTGGTATCCCGTATATCATGAATCGATTTTGTAAAGTCCCGTATATAATGGTGTGATTGTGTAACCAAAATAATTGTTCTCCCTCTGTACAGCCTAGCTGCGATATCTGCACCTTTCAACTTGACGCATCAGTCCAACCCTGCTTCAGCGTCAGTTTGATCCTATATCACATGGGGCAGAGAGCTCAATCCCAAAACCTCCTTAGTTGCTTCTTGTGACATGCATGGAAGGTAATGTCAGTACTGGTTTTTTTACCGTTAGGCTGTTACAGGGAGGTTTCTAGTGGCATGTGTGATAAAACCGCATGCCTTTACTGTCGCCATATCATGTTCAATGTGGGTTTTTAAAAATTGATATTCCAACAGAAAATAACGTCGTTCTACCGGGAATCGAGCTCTGGATGCACGGGTGTGAGACCACGGCTTTAACATCTAAACCATGCGTCACAAGTAGAAGGTAATAGTATTTCTATTCTTTGCTCCCATTAAGGGCAACGGGAATCACATGAGCGAATCATAATACGAGTATATAGGAAGACTTTACTTCCAGTGAAATTTACTATAACATTCACGTCATAAATGTTGCATGTAATGTTCCCTATTGTCCCCTCACTCATGTGTTACATGTTGTGTGCCCTATTGTCCCCTCACTCATGTGTTACATGTTGTGTGCCCTATTGTCCCATCACTCATGTGTTACATGTTGTGTGCCCTATTTTCCCATCACTCATGTGTTACATGTTGTGTGCCCTATTGTCCCCTCACTCATGTGTTACATGTTGTGTGCCCTATTGTCCCCTCACTCATGTGTTACATGTTGTGTGCCCTATTGTCTAATCACTCATGTGTTAAATGCATGCTTTTCCTCATATGTAAGGAACAGTTGAGAGTGGAAAGATAGCGGAATAGAAAACCATCGTTTGACAACGTCTAGCAATTTTCCATGCATGACTTTGCATAATTGTTCTACCCACATTACAATGGATGAGTACTAACCTGTTTGGGTGCCTTTTTGCTCTGATATCTCCAGCGTGGCAACCCTGCGATATTAACAGGTTATGTACATTATTATTACTATTATTATTATTACAATTATCATTATAATTATTTGTATATTTCTGGTAGTCATTTAATAGTTGAAGACGAATCGATGTAGATAAATCAGGTAAAGAAGGTAGACTAGATATAAACACCAAATTAACAAAAACCATAATCAGGAAAATTGCAGAATAACGGGTACTAAATGTAAAAATACACGGAGAGACAATACAGTACGTAGATTATTACCAATATCGTGGACACATAATTACAAATGATAGTAGATGTGCAACAGAAGAAAAAAATGAGAATAGAATTAGCCAAAATTACGTTCAATGACAAGAGGAAAATATAGACATCTGAGCAATTTACAAACAAAACTAAAAATTTGAATGATAAAATGTTCCATTAATTTGCATTAATAAATGGCTCAGAAACATGGACAATGAACACACAACTAGAAGATATAAGTGATGCCTTTGAGATGTGTATGCCTATGTATATATATATATATATATATATATATATATATATATATATATATATATGATGCATCCAATTTTGTATGTATCGGCCATGGCAACACAACGCATTTTCTTTCTCTGTATAACTAGACCCTAGTGGAAATGTGATAGTACCTTGGTCCTTCTACAAGTGAGATACAGCGACTTTTTGAGAACAAATGCGATGTAACAAAAAAATGTAGGATATGCTTCAATGAAATTAATTATAGGATCACATCTCAGAGACAACAGATCGTTGAATTAAAGATCAGTAATTACTTGTTGTTGCCTTTTTAGTGTTCCTAATAAAGGCCTTTGTTTCGTAACGTCGATTGCGTATGTGTGTTTTTTTTAAAACTATGTATTTCTAGCGATTGGCGAAACTTCATTACCTTGTGTATTTCTCACATATCCGATTACCAATATCTCTGCGTTTGTGACATTAATTGTAATATGACAAGATTTTGAATCAATAAGGAGATACAGGGTTAAAGTCAAAACTATTCGTTCTACTAGCTCAAACATGAAAACGTCAGTTCACAAATTCCTAACAAACTGTTATCTCTCATTGTTCACAAATTCATCCCAACAATTACTGAGCTATCCCTCCAATCACTCCACTCTTATCCACATTAACTCCTCTCACATTCCCTGACACTTTTCACTCACTCCTTACCATCACATTTTCCAGTGACTGTATAACTTCAAGCCTGCTGCAACCGACACTTCGCTCGTCAGGCTTTGATTAGAGCAGACGAATCGGCTACTGTCCGGGGATAATGTCTCCGTGATTGCGGCAGTCGATCAGTTCATGTTTGTCATTGAGCATTCCGTGGACTATTGTTTTGAATTTTCCAAGGATCTTATCCAAATAGATGTTGACATCTTCCATCAGAACTGTGCGTCACTGAATGAGTTTCCAATATTTGGTGAGAACGTTCGTTTCAGATTATCTTGTACATTGATATTGAGTGTTTTGATTTACTGTTGATTTATTTGTTTACAATGGATGTCTTGATCAGAACTTGATGAAAAAAAAGTGAAGATATCTTTTGTTAGTGAAAATTGAATTATTTACAACTATTTCTAACCAAGATTAATTTTTTTTTTTACATTTCTGTTATTATGAACTAATCAAGAATGACAAATAGAAACATAGAATAACTATTAGAGCACTTGGCGTCAAGTAAACCGACAAGGTCTCTCCTTCTACGTCTCCTTCCTTCTCTTATTCTTCTAGGCTGGCTCATCAACGTCAGATTAACAGGGATTAGTTTTGATAACGGAATGTGTTGTATTATGGTAGGCCCCTATACAATTCTCCCCAACACATCCGACTTCAACTGGCTTTATTGTCACTTTAACACTCTATGGGATAAGACTGTCAACTCCACAACCAAATCCTTCTTAGTTGCCTCTTATGACATTCATGGCAGTTCACAGTGATAATATTATGTGCTCCCCTCTTTGCCAAGTCTGTAATGGTACTAAAATCAGTAATATAGAAAAATAATCGACGATAGAGAACCCATTTGCTAGCACCTGCGACGCTATTAAATTCTCCCCTAAATATGAAAGTCCAGAATTTCAATTTTCATACAGTAATTTTTTTTAAAAACCCCCCAAAAACTCATTTTTACTGGGAAGTGAGTACAGTGTCAGTGAACAAATCTGGCAGTCAGTCTGTGTCATTGACTAGCAAATGTTTCAAGCCATACGGTAGTAAATAATCATCGGAATAAAAACAAGTAATCACTTGCTGGTTCACAACTGATACTTTTTTCAAATATTTAGTTGGAAAAAAGAACACATTTTCATTTATTGATTTGTTGCTACAATTGAAATAATGAACATAGTTTTTATTTTTGTTGCTGATCCAGCGGTCCATGGGCGCATGCCATTTGTCCGTCATTATAGTGCTGTAAAGACATTTTTTAAAATTAAATAAATACGAATTTGTGTAGAGTTCGTGAGATGATGTATTTGTTATAAAGTACATGAAGCTCACGGCATGATGAATATGCGATAAAGTACATTAGTTCATGGGATGATAAATTTGTAATACAGTACTTTAAACTTATCAGAAATGATAAGTGTATGATAAGTGCTGAAAATATGATAAATTAGGGGTTGTCCATTAGCTAAAGTAACTACCTTTTGACAATTGTTAATCCCCCCACCCACCGCCCGTGCCATCAGCAACTGTCAAAAATACAGAGACCCTTTCTTTGCTCACATTATATCAAAAGAAATATTGCAACCTAATATAAACCCCCCCCCCCCTACTCACAACAAAGTACTTAGAAGTCAATGTACTAGAAGTAGAATACTTGTTTGCGCATTTCTAGGAAAAAGTTGCAAATTATAAAACAATTAACTATTTCATTGGTGTATACAAACATTTTGTGGACGACACTTTTGTGTCATTCTTGTCAACCCCTCCACATTTTCCACAACTATCAAACGTGTTCAGACAACCCCCCCTCCCCAACTCATTTTTGACGTAATGTATGGACAACCCGTTATCTGAGTATGAAAAATGTTGTCCTAGCACCAGGTTCATTAGAAATGTGATCTATGTCCTACCACCACTTTTGATGAGAAATGATCTATGTCCTAACACAATGTTGATGATAATTGATCTATGTCCTAGGACTGCTGTGACGAGAATTGATATACGTCCTAGCAATACTTTGATGAGAAATGAGTTATTTATGATCTGGTAATCAATAAATCAAGAAATATTCCGAGTGGTGTCATTTTCATTTTCCACAAAGTTGTATCTTGTATTATGAATACATTAAATTGATAGCATTTCCGCATGCCATGATGGCAACCCAACCAGCAAAGTCTCTCTTTCCTTTCCTATGTCCGTTCTTCATCTACATTTTTCTGTTTGTTACTAAATATGCATATTTTGCTCTACTTATTACATGCTTAATAAATCTTGACTGTTTGCTATAATTTGTCGCAATACCCCAGAAAATAAATCTTGACTGTTTGCTATAATTTGTCGCAATACCCCAGAAAATAAATCTTGACTGTTTGATATAATTTATCGCATTACCTCAGAAAATAAATCTTGACTGTTTGCTATAATTTGTCGCATTACCACAGAAAATAAATCTTGACTGTTTGCTATAATGTGTCTCATTACCTCAGAAAATAAATCTTGACTGTTTGCTATAATGTGTCTCATTACCCCAGAGAATAAATCACGACTGTTTGCTATAATGTGTCTCATTACCCCTGAGAATAAATCGCGACTGTTTGCTATAATGTGTCTCATTACCCAAGCAAATACATCTTGACTGTTTGCTATAATGTGTCTCATTACCCAAGCAAATACATCTTGATTGTTTGCTATAATGTGTCTCATTACCACAAAGAATAAATCGCGACTGTTTGCTATAATGTGTCTCATTACCCCAGAGAATAAATCGCGACTGTTTGCTATAATGTGTCTCATTACCCAAGCAAATATATCTTGACTGTTTGCTATAATGTGTCTCATTACCCAAGCAAATACATCTTCATTGTTTGCTATAATGTGTCTCATTACCCAAGCAAATACATCTTGACTGTTTGCTATAATGTGTCTCATTACCCAAGCAAATACATCTTGACTGTTTGCTATAATGTGTCTCATTACCCAATCAAATACATCTTGACTGTTTGCTATCATGTGTCTCATTACCCAAGCAAATACATCTTGACTGTTTGCTATAATGTGTCTCATTACACCAAAGAATAAATCGCGACTGTTTGCTATAATGTGTCTCATTACCCAAGCAAATACACCTTGTCTGTGTACTATAATGTGTCTCATTACCCAAGCAAATACATCTTGACAGTTTGCTATAATGTGTCTCATTACCCAAGCAAATACATCTTTACTGTTTGATAAAATGTGTCTCATTACCCAAGCAAATACATCTCGCATGTTTGCTATAATGTGTCTCATTACCCAAGCAAATACATCTTGACAGTTTGCTATAATGTGTCTCATTAGCCAAGCAAATAAATCTTGACTGTTTGCTATAATTTGTCGCATTAGCCCAGAAAATAAATCTTGACTGTTTGCTATAATTTGTCGCATTACCCCAGAAAATAACTCTTGACTGTTTGCTATAATATGTCTAATTACCCCAGAGAATAAATCGTGACTGTTTGCTATAATGTGTCTCATTACCCCGGAGAATAAATCACGATTGTTTGCTATATGTGTCTCATTACCCAAGCAAATACATCTTGACTGTTTGCTATAATGTGTCTCATTACCCAAGCAAATACATCTTGATTGTTTGCTATAATGTGTCTCATTACCCCAAAGAATAAATCGCGACTGTTTGCTATAATGTGTCTCATTAACCCAGAGAATAAATCGCGACTGTTTGCTATAATGTGTCTCATTACCCAAGCAAATACATCTTCATTGTTTGCTATAATGTGTCTCATTACCCAAGCAAATACATCTTGACTGTTTGCTATAATGTGTCTCATTACCCAAGCAAATACATCTTGACTGTTTGCTATAATGTGTCTCATTACCCAATCAAATACATCTTGACTGTTTGCTATAATGTGTCTCATTACCCAAGCAAATACATCTTGACTGTTTGCTATAATGTGTCTCATTACACCAAAGAATAAATCGCGACTGTTTGCTATAATGTGTCTCATTACCCAAGCAAATACACCTTGTCTGTGTACTATAATGTGTCTCATTACCCAAGCAAATACATCTTGACAGTTTGCTATAATGTGTCTCATTACCCAAGCAAATACATCTTTACTGTTTGATAAAATGTGTCTCATTACCCAAGCAAATACATCTCGCATGTTTGCTATAATGTGTCTCATTACCCAAGCAAATACATCTTGACAGTTTGCTATAATGTGTCTCATTAGCCAAGCAAATAAATCTTGACTGTTTGCTATAATTTGTCGCATTAGCCCAGAAAATAAATCTTGACTGTTTGCTATAATTTGTCGCATATCCCCAGAAAATAACTCTTGACTGTTTGCTATAATTTGTCGCATTACCCCAGAGAATAAATCGCGACTGTTTGCTATAATGTGTCTCATTACCCCAGAAAATAAATCGCGACTGTTTACTATAATGTGTCTCTTTACCCCAGAGTTTAAATCGCGACTGTTTGCTATAATATGTCTCATTACCCCAGAGAATAAATCGTGACTGTTTGCTATAATGTGTCTCATTACCCCGGAGAATAAATCACGATTGTTTGCTATATGTGTCTCATTACCCAAGCAAATACATCTTGACTGTTTGCATTAATGTGTCTCATTACCCAAGCAAATACATCTTGACTGTTTGCTATAATGTGTCTCATTATCCAATCAAATACATCTTGACTGTTTGCTATAATGTGTCTTATTACCCAAGCAAATACATCTTGACTGTTTGCTATAATGTGTCTCATTACCCAAGCAAATAAATCGCGACTGTTTGCTATAATGCGTCTCCTTACCCCAGAGAATAAATCGCGACTGTTTGCTATAATGTGTCTCATTACCCAAGCAAATAAATCGCGACTGTTTGCTATAATGTGTCTCATTACCCCATCAAATAAATCACGAGTTGATTTTTCACCGTCCACTCTACATATTCGCAGAAAAGTCTAAATTCAATATAACATCCTAGCACTGGAATTGTATTATTCACCCATTATACAGAATTGTACTTTTCTATAATTTCAATGTCGATTTCGCTTGTGTTATATATTTCAAGAAAGTTTGTCATCTAATGCTTTTTCTCGTGCAAGAATTCTGTGAATACTAACTACACGACTTGAAGTAACGTTCTAGATTTTCCAGAGTATCATTCTAAATTTGACCGTTATTCTTATCTAATTTTATATCACAAGGCAATCCTCAGAAAGATTAAGATTCATCACATCGTATTCTACTGACTACATATTGCTAACCAACATGAGTTGGGAAATTGACGAACAACATGAGTTGGAAAAATGAAACACAAGAAGTATATTTTTCAGCTACTATATACAAACTGATTTTTGTAATTTTATATAATAATTCCAGAATAATGTGTTTGTAAACGTACTCCATTGTTGCCATCGCTGATCAAAAACGTAGTACGATTATTCTGAGTACGTGCTAGAACTCCTATCTTTTAGTAGCATTATTATATCAACCTCTGTGGTGTTATCGTCAAGGAACTTCTCCATTAACCGGCACCGGATTTTGTCCCTCGAAATACTGTCGAGTGTGATAACTACAGGGACAGCACTACATCATGCAAGCGGTGTGGGTATCAAATCCTCGCATGAATAACGCAATTAGGATTACAGATGTGTTAGATGATATTCTCTGCTTGTCTCAACCATGATATGCCCTATCGTGTTTGGGACCTTTCACCTTTTGTGTTTGGGACCTTTCACCTTTTGTGTTTGGGACCTTTCACCTTTTGTGTTTGGGACCTTTCACCTTATTAAGATCCCGATGTAATGGGTAAAGTTATCGGTACTGATTTTAAGATTTACTTGTGATCACCATATCTTGATTCTTTCAGGTAGAGTCGAGAAATCAGGGAGAAATTCAATCGTCACACAGGGTTTATCCTTAGTGCAAACCAAGATAACACGCATGGCTTCGTTCTGACTCTTGTCCAGTCTCGCGATCTGTGTTTCACTAACAGTGAATATTTCAAGCACTATTTTTTCATATTAGAAACAAGTCCCAGATATCGCAGTACGAACAGATGTGGAATCTCGCAGTCAGACAGTGCTCTTAATGTCGATATAACAAGCTTTGGTTATGATACGGTCAACATATTCTATGTAGCAATGACTTCAATCGATTATCAGTCCCAGATATTACAATGCTGGTGTTCACGAAATATCCATCACATTAAATTTCACTGTTGGATTTGATTTTCTGTGCTGGTGATGCGATTGTTACACGCGAAAGAAGTGAGAACAGAGCTGTATTCTGGTCAATCATCACTGCAATCTCCGAACACAAGGATTCCATGCGGTTTAATTCCGTGTAAATTCTTTTGTAATCGTATACCGGTTCTTTCTCTGCCTGAGCACTGAGCATCGGCAAAAAAAGTATTCAAACGTTACCGGTCAATTAATGTGTAGACATTGAATAGTACTGGGGTCAAAGGCGAACCCTGTAACAGTCATGGATACATTGTAGTAGACTCAGAGGATCAAAGAACTGCAGCGTAAGTACCATATTCTGTTCGTAGTGTGCTGACGATATCCATATTCTGTTCGTAGTGTGCTGACGATATCCATCGAATGATAAATGGGTCTACCTATAGTAGCATGAGCACGTTCATGCGACGATACAATAATGCTATCCCACCATACACCTACTCGCCTGGAATAAAACCACCACATACTACTACTACTATATATCTATATATTTATATACTACTCGCCTGAGAAATTAGAAAATATTGCTTGAGGCTCAAGGAGACTGGAATTTTTTTTAAAATCACTTGGGTCCCATACCACACGAGAGAAGCTCAATCCAGCACGTCCATCCAAAACTATATTGTTCATCTCTTCTCCACATAAACTCACTCTATAGAGAGGTGTTAACTTGTCCACATAAACTCACTCTATAGAGTGGTGTTAACTCCGAGCTAGAAATTGATAGCTAACTGTAGAATATCCCAAGTTTCACACATTCTCACATTTCAAATTAGTGTCTTTGATTTCGCAGAGTACGGAAAATTGGGTTTTTTTAATACCGGAAGTGTCGACATACTTGGATAATTTTACAGCTAGTATCTATAATTCTGTAAACGTATCAAGAATTTAGATCAATATTGAACAGTTTATAATCAATACTGAACAGTTTATAATCAATATTGAACAGTTTATAATCAATATTTAACAGTTTATAATCAATATTTGTATATTTCTACAGTAATAAATGGGTAGAATAGATAAGTAATGCATATATTTTATGCAGTATTATGTACATACTCCGTTACCTGTCCAGCAGATAGACTCGAATCTATGCGACATTGGTTGTCTGGGTTCCAATGGAATCAACTATTCAAATCAATATTAAGTGATATGCATTTCATAAGAACGAACTTGTATAGTTGTGGGTATGGGAATCACTGTCTCACCATATTGTGGTCAAAAGATTTGAAAAGCTACTCTCAGGTCGGTTGTAAAGGATCGAAAAGAACATATTTCGCAGAGAAAATGTAGACAAAAGGTAATGTCTTCTTCTTCTTCTGAGTTCGTGCTCACACTACTGCAAATTAGTAGGATGTAATCCGGAGATCGGAATGCGCCCTGTCACGTTTTCCAGCATTGCTGCGATATCTGCGTCTTTCGGCCTAACACATCCGTCTTGAGCATGGCTTTGGGTCATTGACCGTATATAGGATGGGACAGCCAACTCTATCCCATAACATCCTTAGTTGCCTCTTATAGCATGCATGCATGGAAGGTGTACATGTTTGCTATTCTTTGCTCCTCTCTCGGGCTCTGGTAACAGAGGAACAGACCAAGATATAACGCATTCCATTCTCTTAAATAATTTACACTTATGGATCAGTCATTCGTTATCAACGTTGTGCGTTGGCTTTTCCCGCACGGTCCAGTAGGAAAACTGTCAAAGAATCCAGCACTGTTTTACTACAACCACCAGCAGTCTTACAATGAAGATACAAGATGTGACAGAGGCACTGCCATGGATGATGTCACAAAACTATTCTCATGTATGCAGACCTAGTTACTGAATGAACACGATCTGCGAAGTTGAAACTGGAGTCGTCTTTCGTTAGTGACAACATCTATAACCAGAAGAACTATCTTTATATTCTTGCCAGGACATGTGGGTGTTGATGATAATGAGCGGGTCGATACACTGGCGAGCATGGACACAGTGTCAATGGGTACATGTACATCAATAAGTCGATCTGGCATAGTTAATTACCTCATCCGCTCAGACGATTTTCAAATTTGTGAATGATATTGATCTCAAAACTGGGCGAGAATTATGTAAAGATTGTAACAGTCCGTAAGATTGTTAAAGAGAATTATGTAAAGATTGTAACAGTCCGTAAAGATTTTAAAAGAGAATTATGTAAAGATTGTAACAGTCCGTAAAGATTGTTAAAGAGAATTATGTAAAGATTGTAACAGTCCGTAAGATTGTTAAAGAGAATTATGTAAAGATTGTAACAGTCCGTAAGATTGTTAAAGAGAATTATGTAAAGATTGTAACAGTCCGTAAGATTGTTAAAGAGAATTATGTAAAGATTGTAACAGTCCGTAAAGATTGTTAAAGAGAATTATGTAAAGATTGTAACAGTCTGTAAAGATTTTTAAAGAGAATTATGTAAAGATTGTAACAGTCCGTAAAGATTTTTAAAGAGAATTATGTAAAGATTGTAACAGTCCGTAAAGATTGTTAAAGAGAATTATGTAAAGATTGTAACAGTCCGTAAGATTGTTAAAGAGAATTATGTAAAGATTGTAACAGTCCGTAAGATTGTTGAAGAGAATTATGTAAAGATTGTAACAGTCCGTAAAGATTGTTAAAGAGAATTATGTAAAGATTGTAACAGTCCGTAAGGATTGTTAAAGAGAATTATATAAAGATTGTAACAGTCCGTAAAGATTGTTAAAGAGAATTATGTAAAGATTGTAACAGTCCGTAAAGATTGTTAAAGAGATTTATGTAAAGATTGTAACAGTCCGTAAGGATTGTTAAAGAGAATTATGTAAAGATTGTAACAGTCCGTAAAGAGAAACATAATAGATATACCAAGAGACTGACAAACCAGCATCGATCTGGAATACTCGGACGCTGCATTCTGATCAGTTTATTGAGACGGAGATAGGAGCTCTTATGGACTTTCCCGGAGTGCGCCGATGATACCCTGGCAACTTATATCAGGCGTGCTAGACAAAATGGCTAAGCAGGCCTAATTTTACCGTATTTTTCCACCACTGTTGCAAAGTGTGATACATGTATCAGAGATGACGAAATATGTGTTCTAGAGATTGAAAATACCCAACAGATATGTCATTACTACTGTATACATGATATGTCATTACTACTGTATACATGATATGTCATTACTACTGTATACATGATATATGAGCTCGTTTTATAAGAAGCTTAACTGTATCAAGTTCTTGTACTGATTTAACCAAAAAAATAATCTATGCACACTAAGTACTTTTTCCATGATAAATTATTTTGCTATCGTAATTCTGGACTTAATTATTAAAAAATATGTCGATGGTATATGTAGAATTACCAAGAAAAAAATCGATACGACATAACTACTGGGTAATGAGCTATGAGATATCTATGACAGGTTTTCAGGTAATCAAAACTAATCTATATTTTGTACATTGAGAAATAAAATGATGTAATTAAAAATAAGTAATGATGGGGAAAAAAAAGATCAAGCGTTATCTTCTCATCGAAAGAAAGGTTATGAACCTTCCAACATTTGATATTAATTGGTGTAATCAGACACGCTGTCAGGCTGCTTATCACCTAACCTGAAATGTTTTCTTTGCACTTAAGGTTTGTGTTTATGTTTTTCTCTCGTTCCTTCATCATAGTACGGTTTTATTGTGACATATATGTTTCCTGTGAAGGAATCATCCAGGCAATCTGATAAACCATTGTTGCTGTTGGTGTGTATGTGGGGGATTGGGAGGGTGGTTGTGGGAGTGTTTATGTGGGGACTATGTCAGTGCCATGTGTATGTGAGGGTTGGCTGTATGTGTGTATGCGGGTGAGAGTGATTATGTGAAGCAACTTTAGTAGCAATTTGGTGTTTTGTAGGATTTTCTATATATACTCATCCGGTACTATCGAAAATATAAGACCTGATGGCTCATTGAGAGTCATCTTTCTAACTTGACTCTTTACACTTTTCCCGTAATTGTCATTGATCGCAATGCGTAATCTTTGTTTTGTCAGTCAAAGAAAATTATGGGAAAGTCAATTAAAAAACTTTAGAAGGGCGTTTCTTAATGAATCAGCAGATAGCACATTGGTATTCTATCTAGTCACAGCCCATTGGTATTCTAGCTAGTCACAGCACATTGGTATTCTATCTAGTCACAGCCCATTGGTATTCTAGCTAGTCACAGCACATTGGTATTCTATCTAGTCACATCCCATTGGTATTCTAGCTAGTCACAGCACATTGGTATTCTAGCTGACACAGCACATTGGTATTCTAGTTAGTCACAGCACATTGGTATTCTAGCTAGTCACAGCACATTGGTATTCTAGTTAGTCACAGCACATTGGTATTCTAGTTAGTCACAGCACATTGGTATTCTAGTTAGTCACAGCCCATTGGTATTCTAGCTAGTCACAGCACATTGGTATTCTAGTTAGTCACAGCACATTGGTATTCTAGCTAGTCACAGCACATTGGTATTCTAGTTAGTCACAGCACATTGGTATTCTAGTTAGTCACAGCACATTGGTATTCTCGCTAGCATAAGGAGGCAATGAGGGTTTGAGCCATTTCTTCTAGCTAGTCACAGTACATTGATATTCAGCTAGCATCAGGAGGCAATGAAGCTAAAGCCACTGCAAGGAAATGCGGCAATACACGTTGCCGGGTCGCAGTCTGGTTCCTACATTTTTCAGGCCTGATTGTACAAGCTGTATACTATTGGATAAATTTGTGGTGATAATTGGATAAATTTGTGGTGATAATTGGATAAAATTGTGGTGATAATTGGATAAAATTGTGGTGATAATTGGATAAATTTGCGGTGATAATTGGATAAATTTGTGGTGAATATTTGATAAATTTGTGGTGATAATTGGATAAATTTGTGGTGAATATTTGATAAATTTGCGGTGATAATTGGATAAATTTGTGGTGATAATTGGATAAATATGTGGTGAATATTTGATAAATTTGCGGTGATAATTGGATAAAATTGTGGTGATAATTGGATAAAATTGTGGTGATAATTGGATAAAATTGTGGTGATAATTGGATAAAATTGTGGTGATAATTGGATAAAATTGTGGTGATAATTGGATAAAATTGTGGTGATAATTGGATAAAATTGTGGTGATAAATGGATAAAATTGTGGTGATAATTGACTAGTCCACCGCTAGTCATTAGCTCATAATCATCATCATGGCACTCCAGACAACTCCAGACAACTCCAGACAACTCCATAGGTGCTTCAGTCTAATATTCGATATGTCCGTCAGCATGTGGTAACAGATTGTTACGGTTCTATGTTGGTTCATAACCTTTCTTTTGATTCCTATACGCCACTCGTTTCTTCCAACAACACTCTTCATTCCTAGTTCAGGTATTCTAGTCATAGACAAAAGAAGGAAATATACCCTCTATCTTACAAATTGGTCTAACTCCTTGTTTACATTCAAAATATCAGCACGGTCCATAAAATTACTACTAGTAACTGTGGCAACGCCGGCAAGCCTGTCTGCTCTTTCTTTTCCTCTAACACCCGCGTGTTAATAATCCACTGTATTAATGTCTAACGAATATATAAATGTCTTTATTTCAAGTGAATGTTCGGTTCTTGTCGTGCCTTGACTTTTATCCATACTTTAAATGTATATACATTAGGACGTTAAAAACAAATGTCTGGCATAGTGGTTAAACCCTATTCCCTATTCTCAACACGTTGCTACTTCGATCACGGGTAGTGACGTCCTATTTATAAGTGTATTATTTTTTTAAATCTATAGATAAATCTATGTTTATATATGATATCATCTATAGATAAATCTATGTTTATATATGATATCAGTGGTACTCTTGGTAAAACAGCTTCTTAGAGGGATGGTGTAGATTTGGGGAAACCCGAGTACAATGAAGAGAATCTGCTACGCATTTTTGAGTCTGTTTATAAAATACAGATATCCGTTGAGTTGATGAATAAGCGAGAGCATAAATAAAACCCGAAAAAGAAACTGCAACAAGAGTATCTATAGATTATAATATAAACTGTAATTTGGCATGCTGAGAATACCATGGACAACCCTTAAAATCTAATGTGGAAGTAATGAAAGAGTCAAACGTGAAATCGATGTTAATCAATAATATAAGAAAAAGACAATCTTCATTATTTGGGCCACTTATTGAGATATGGAAGTGAGGAGAACATAGTCACAACAGGCAAAATTGAAGGCAACAGAGACAGAGGGCGACAACGTGAGAAAATATTAGACAGTGTGACAACCTGGCATGGCAAGGAAACAACAACGACTTTGATACATAATACTGTGGACAGAGAGCTGTGCCGAGCCATGATCGCCTACGCTACCCGGCATGGCACCTGATGATAATGATGATGATATATATATATGCACATATTCTACTATACATATATATATATTAGTTTAGCAAAATAATGTGTTTACGACGAGGTATGCACCTGTTAACAGCGGACGTTAGACGTTAGTCCAACTTCATAATGTAAGAGTATTTGACATTAAACAATAATGCAGATTCTGACTCAGTAGTCTTCATACAATACCTTCCAGGGGTTTACATGTTATATATACATATATAGGTTCGTTACGGGAAGCAGTGGCAACATTTTAACGAAATAAATTATGTATTATTTAACGAAAACACTTTCGCTTAATACGCATAAACCGCCTCATCCATCGTTCTGTGCAAAACGCACTGAGAACCCCCTGGATGGTCCTGAGCTGGGAAGGGAGAGCTCTCAGTGTGTTGCACGCACTGAACACCCCCTCCCCATACCCACCTATTATCAACGGGATTTATATAAACATATAGGCTATGTACCTTATATTCGAATTTACTGGAAACAGTGCATGTAGATGACTGTGTTCTTGCTACAACGTTCTATACTGCTTTTACTCGAATCACTAAATAACTATCTGACTAACACGGGTTCCTATAACTAATTTCAACAAGAAAATAAAATTGGAAATTAGAAATTACGATTAAATAAACTAGTCCACTGCACTATAGAATTTAATTACAACATGGACTCCGGCTGTAGTTACCTCCCTTCTCTATTCCCTTCCCTGGTTTGTGCTCAAGGTTGTAAGAAAATTAAATTATGTGATCGAACTGTGCAGACTTAATTACAGTTCTTCTCTGGTGTTAATGGGGATTGCTGAGGATGTACCAGATGGAAGGCTATGTAATCTAGTGAGTAGCCGAGAGAGAGGTTTCACAGAATAATGAATTATGATCGTATGTACGTAGAGGAGTTGACACATCGTTGCAGTACCGGTATGGGAACAAAAAATGATTGAGTATGAAAGTGGCAGTAGTCTTAATTTATTAACGGCGTACAATTTCTGTTATTCATATTTCCATATTCTGAATTTTTTTTCTGGTGTTTAGGATGGAATTCATAGAAAAGAATTCATTGTATCGGCGTTATAATTTGGTTTTGATATATGTGTCTTTCGGTCCGATACAGCCATGAGAAATTTCGGCCAGTTTGTCTTACACGTGAGATACGGAGTTCACGTGCTCTAAGTGATAATATCCGCATGTACAGTGATCCACTAATGAGGGACATAAAACGTATGGGGAAATATAGAGTATTATAAATCAAACGTCACAAGATTTGAATACATATACCACATATAAAAGCATTAGTTACACAAGTCTTGAATACCTATTGAAGTATTACCTGCGCAAGACTTGAACACCTATACAAGCATTAGTTACACAAGCCTTGAACACATATACAAGCATTATTTACACAAGGCTTGAACACCTACTGAAATATTACCTGACGAAGGTCTTGAACACCTATAACACCTATACAAGCATTAGTTACACAAGATTTGAGCAACTATGTAAGAATTACCTACGCAAGACTTGAACAACTATACAAACCTTACCTACACAAGACTTGAACAACTATACAAACCTTACCTACACAAGACTTGAACAACTTTACAAGCACTAGCCTATCCATTTTCATTATTTAAACTTTATTATTCACATCTGGTCTTGTCTTATCAGGGTCTAATAGTGGCCCACCGAATAGTAACAGTGCCACTTGCTATGCACATTGAAAAATTTGAATACAGCCAAAAAAATGCCTATTTACATGGTCGTGCGTCAGAGAGAAATTCTTAGTGAATACAGCCAAAAAATGCATATTTACATGGTCTTGCGTCAGAAAGAGCGCTAAGACCTGTTCAATAGCGTATAGTTCAACAATGACCGAAAGCCGGTATAGGAGTCAACTAACACTTAAACATGAACTAGTTTTCGATTTCCATGATATCTATTGGTTGGCCGTTGCTATTTATGACATGAGACTCCAAGTATGGAAATAGCGACCAATCAAAATCAAACAATAATCAAAAAGGTAACGTAAAGGAGTCCAAATTAATTCAGCTATAAGGTCTGTACTAGCAGAAGTTTGAGAATTACAGCAGAATAAGAAGACATTAAACAACCATTACAACAAAATCTAGGCGACATTCCTCTTCGCACTCCGTGCACCTGTATCTCTCGTTGAAAACCCTATTCACTCCCACCAGACTTAATGAGTCGTTAATGAATTAATTAATGTGTTAATCAACTCTTTCATGTCACATTAATGTATTCGATACTCAGTTACACAGTAACCACTTTCAAGAAAGCATTTATAACATTGACGATACTTAGGTTTTCCAAAGTATTATTTAGCTGTTGTCACATAACGAGTGACAGATTTATTTAGCTGTTGTCACATAACGAGTGACAGATTTATTTAGCACGTACATAGTAGCTCCGGCGACGAGTTCCTGAACATTGCCTATCATTTGCATTTTAGTGTCTCTCGTAGGGACACTCCTAAATTAGCACAAATCAGACATTATTGTTTTACACGTAAGGTAATTCTAATTAGTTACTGCTCGAAATTTGCATGTTTTACATGTAAGGTTATTCCAGATTCGTTGCTGCTGGAAAATGTCATTGTTTTACACGTAAGGTGACTCCAGATTCGTTGCTGTTTGAAATTTTCATGTTCTACACGTAAGGTGACTCGAGATTCGTTTCTGTTGGATAACGTCATATTTTACACGTAAGGTGACTCCAGATTAGTTACTGTTGGAAAATTTCATGTTTTACACGTAACGTGACTCCAGATTCGTGACTGTTGTGATGCTATTATTCTACACTTAAGACAGATATGCATGGACATTCTTGTTTTCATACAATTAGTTTTACATATTAGAGAACGTTTCTTCCCCGAGATTGTACTCCAAACGGTATGATCTAACCCCAGCTGCATCTATAACCAACAAATACAACAATGTGAGTTCATTATTATATTTTTTTAGATGACTTATAATTGTTAATTTAATTGAAGTTGTTTTATATATATATATATATATATATATATATATATATATATATATATATATATATATATATATATATATATATATATATATATATATGAGAGTAGATCTAAATTCTAGACAGTTTTCAATTATTGTTCTAAAAGTGAATATATGGTCGAGGCAGGAACGACCTGATCTAAAGCCTGACTGCTCTTCTCTAAGTCTTTTGTCTAAGGATGACTTTTCGCTTAGTCATACACGCTCCTAACTGTCAATATGAGCACGGTGCTCCGAGTATGAATAGGTAACACCCCATCCGAATTTGATGGAGTGTGATGAAAAGAAACACGTTGCATGAGGTGATAATTCCTTATGATAGCCCAGAATCTGGCAAACATGTTAGCCCTGTATAACTGGAGAGGATGGCGGAGAATCGTATACCTGACTGCCCCACCTATTCTAGTGACCCTGGTCCAGAGTTGAGTTGCAATAAAAACTTGACAGAAAGGAATATTGTATGAGCTGAAGCTCATGACTTCAACTCTGCCAGATTTGGAAAGGTAGAAAAGTCACAAAAAGCCTAGAATTTACCCCATATAAGTAAGAGAGTTTGGCTTAGATCACTGCACACCCGCGAGAGCTGGATTTCCCTGGGCATCAAAGCGCCCATTACACATAAGAAGTGATAGCTAATCGATCGTAATTCCTGTGGAGAGCAAAAGAAGTGATGGCTAATCGATCATAACTTCTGTGAAGAATCCACCAATAACATCAAAAGCACTATGAATTCGTGCAGGGCAAACAAGCCCTCTCCTGGCCACACATTTCCTTGGACAGTTTGGGCATAGTATCATTATTTTACATAGCATTTGGTCTACCCGTGACAGTCTAGCTGCTCTCTCTTTGGTCTACCCGTGACAGTCTAGCTACTCTCTCCTTGGTCTACCCGTGACAGTCTAGCTACTCTCTCCTTGGTCTACCCGTGACAGTCTAGCTACTCTCCACTGTTGAGCTGTTGCATGTCTCCTATTCACCAGATGTTGCGTCGTTTTTAAACTGGATAACGCCATGTAGCTCAATTTCATGCAGTGTCTACCCGACTGTGTACAGCGTCTGTGACAGTTCAGGTATCGAGATGAAATCCCGCCTCAAGCAGTTGTGCATTCGGACTGTTCAGACAGCAATGACAAACTACTGAATGCAGTTACCTTGTCACGAAAATCAATTTTGCACAAAAAAACTGGATTTATGGAAATTTGGTGACCTTTTTATCGAACTTCGTTAAGTGGGAATCACATGTCTTTTGGCTGAATTGTCAGTACTTTCTGTTTTTCCGTACAAACTTGTCAACAGATCGGGTTGCATGTTACCATGGCTGCTGGTGAGCCTATCGGCTTTGTATCTCTGACTTCAGCACTAGTGCTTGCATGGGTAGGACTGTGGTCCAACTCGATATTGGATTAGCCCGACCAATCTTAGTTTCCAGCCTCTTGTTGGCTGGACTAAACTTAATCTCCACTTCATGCAGCTGTCCTCGATGGGGATTGCTAGTACTAAATGTGATGTTGTGATTTCAAAAAAACTCCAGATTAAGTCAAATTTGGTAAGGAAAAAAAAACCCCAAAACGCATGCACTCCAGACATCTGCCAAAAACCTTAGATCCCTTGAGAAAACAAAAACTAGCAGTTGCATCACTGCACAATGCGGATGAAGCGAAATATATATATATAATTTCACATATTATTCCTTTCATCTAACTTTTATATACAACAGACTTTCCGATTTACCTGGAATGTTCTACTCCCAAATCTCAGTCATTGAGTCTATGCTGACGTTATAGACACATACATACTCCGGTGTCCCCAGTCCTTGATTCTATGCTGACGTTATAGACACATACATGTTCCGGTGTCCCCAGTCCTTGATTCTTATCTGACGTTATAGACACATACACGTTTCTGTGTCCCCAGTCCTTGAATCTATGCTGACGTTATAGACACATACATACTCCGGTGTCCCCAGTCCTTGATTCTATGCTGACGTTATAGACACATACATGTTCCGGTGTCCCCCGTCCTTGATTCTTATCTGACGTTATAGACACATACACTTTTCTGTGTCCCCAGTCCTTGAGTCTATGCTGACGTTATAGACACATACATGTTCCGGTGTATTGTTTAATAATCAACTATGTTAAAAAGATACACAAAATTAAAAAAAACACAATTACCATAAAAAATCCCCATAAAGAGCTGTTGCCACTAGCTTAGCATTAACCTAAACATCAGAGATGGTCTTTCAGGAAAACCAGCTCTTTGATGTAGCCAATACTCAAGCAACGATGTGTAATTTATGTTTATGCTCCTAATGCTATTCTTTTTATTTTGGTCAGTGTGTTAAAACATGCCTTTTGAAAACAGAATACCTTTATGAAGGTGCGGTATTGGTTGTGACGTCTGCAGAAAAGATGAAAAAAATAAGTAGAGTTTGTAAAAAAATATCACGTTTCTAGAATATGCACAAAAATCAATTGTTTTTTCTCACTATCTGATGCAATGCAAACTACTTGATGTATGTTTTACCACGGATCCCTTGAAATTTGTATCAGCAATATCATTTTCTTTGTTCACATGTAGATCTACACTCAGGAATGATTTGTTCACATGTAGATCTACACTCAGGAATGATTTGTTCACACCCAGGAATAGACGAATATAAAATATAGCTAGTAATATTTTTACTTTGAAATCATTACAAACACTAGCCCCCAATACTAGGAAAATATTACTTGAAACTTGATGACACTGGTCCCAATAATAGGTATATATTACTTGGAACTTACAAACACTGGCCCCAATAATAGGAACATACTACTTCGAACTTACAAACATTGGTCCTAATTTTAGGAACATACTCCTTGGGAAAATGACAGTAGAGAACAATGTAAGATGAAGTGTTTAAGAAAAGCAGATGTGGTCACCAAACTGGACAGAGTAAGAAACGATGATATAAAAAAATGAGTAGGAGTATTGTCTTGTATCGAATATATAGAACGTCAGCAGATAAAGTGGTGTGGTCACATTATGAGAATGGACCCAAGCCAATTACCACTGAGAACTTTTAACAAACGATCAGCTGGATACAGAAGAAAGGGAAGACCAAAAAAGAGATGGATCGATAACATTACGACCACCCTCCACAAACACGGACTCAGTGTGACTCAGGCATCACATCTGGCATTGAACACAATCTTACAATTCCCACCCCTACGCGTAGCGGCAAATGTGGATGCTATGAACCAGCTTTCACCTGGGGATAGACAATAGACAATATATAGACTTCTTTGAACTTACAATGTCCCCCAATACAAGAAAAACACTACATGGAACTTCAAACGACTATGATAGAAAGCTTTTTGGCCGTAACCCACATAAAAAATGCTCAGTTCAGCCGCGGACTAAAACTAACAGGTCACACACCTTTCATGTACATAAAGAATTTCATTGCTTAAAATACCCAAGCCCATTCTGTGTTAACTATAATCAAATTATTATGTTATTTCATTCGCGATACCAGGAGGTGCCATCTTGAGAGACAAGTGGCTAAAACTGATTACTCTTGACAATTTACATGTTACGTTTGTGTCTTAACATTTTTTATTCAAAAAAGGTTGTTAATATTCATTCCGTAACGAATCGTGCGTTGCCGTGGCAGGAAATACGAGCAAAGAATAGTGACACCATGGTATGTGCCATATGATGTAAATACGGAGATTTTGGGATGGAGTTTCTTTCCGATCCCATATAGGATTCAAAGCGTTTCAGAAGCCAAACTGAAGTCGGATGTATCATGCAGAAATGTGTATTTATCGTGGTTAAACTGTAAACCACGAAACAGAACATTCCGTTTTTCAGACTAAAATTCTCTTAATATGCAGGAGTCTGAGAATGAACGCAGAAGAATCACAACAAGATTCCGTAATACGGAGTGATTTAGCATAACAGTTTCCAGTAGCAACGAACAACTGTCTCTGTTATAATCCCTATAAATGTTTTGAATTGAACATCATGCTTATAAACAACTAAACCACGTATTTCCAAAAGAACTATCCATGAAATACGAGAACAAGACTGTATCAACAAGTAAATAGCTTAGTAATGTACATTATTGTTCTTGTTATTTCTGCGATATACATTATTCCTATTTCATAAACGTAGACATATTTATGGAAGCTCTGAATTCCCCTCAAAACTGGACAAGTTGAACTGCTGCTGTAACAGACATGTCTAAGCATTCTGAAATAGCACTTGACCATAGACGTCTTGTGAAGCTCTTTCCTCGCTTACCAGCAACCATGTCTTCCATTATTAATTTTGCTATGCTGTTATGTCTCGTTATATGGTCAAACAACCTTAGCTTTGTTGTTTTACCGTTTGATAAGGAACTTCATCATTCGCGTTCGTTCTCAGACTCATGCAGGTAAGGCGAATGGAATGAGTTGCATCATGGTTTCCAGCTGGCTGTGAAATTTTTATTTTTCGGCCGGATACATACGACTTGAGCATGGCTACTAGGTCACTTTGAGCATTTATGGAAAGGAACAGTCAACTCCACTCTAAAAACACCTTAATAGCATCTTACGACATGCATAGAAAGTACACAGTGTTACTATCCTCTGATAGTTTAATGTTCTTATGACTTTTTGATTTGTCTTTTTTCCCCCACTGATCTTCGATGTCTCAATATACTTCTGTAGCATCGCATTTCGAAGAAAGTAATTCCCTTTCTCGCTCGGCACGACCACTCCTCCAGTCGACTCAGCTGTAAATGAACACCCGACGCATGAATTACGGAGGTAAAGACAGTAATGAAGGGAACTGGCCACCCCACTTAATAGTTTCTGCGGCTTAGTACATGAAGAGTTATCTTCATTCTCGACTACAGGTTTCTGCCATGGAACATACCTTTACCTTAATTCCCTTTGTCACTACATTATTAAGTGTCCACGTTTCATAGATTTAGAGTGCCACTAATTACACTTATTATATATAATTTTCCAACCGAAGACGGTTGTTTCGGGCCATTGGCGCAAATAAAACGGCGACATAACGCATTTCCATTCTCTGGACTACATCCTGCTGGAAATCTAGCAGGAACGTGGTCTTGCTACAAGAGTTGGAGTTTGAGAATGAACGCTGAAGAAGAAAAATATATAATTTTCATTGATACTGTTACTTTTCCAAAGGTTTTTCATTTGTGTTACATTTTATATCACTTTTATAGTTATTAACTTGATTTCCGCTTCACATTCCACTAAGTTGTTTATCTTACTAGATCCACAACTTGTAATATCTTCCCTCTGTTGGCTACAGTATGATTCTTAATCAGGAACATTTAGAGCTTGGAGGAAAGATATTTTGCGTATGAAATATAGGGTGTATATAAAGACTATCTGCACTGATGTCACGCAGATCTGCACTAATTAATAACAGCTAGTCGTCGGGTTATCAGTATGATTGTACTTCGCACGTTTGTATCTGTGATCTATATTTCTCCTATTGATCTCCTAGTGATCTATAGATCTCATATTGACTGTATCTGCACCGTTACACAATGATTAATAGTTCCAGTATTTTGGTTGCTCAATCAGGAGACAGAAATAGTTAAAGTTTCCCTGTGATCAAAAGTATTGCAGTCGGATTAACGTACACGGTTTTGCATCTGTGTTCTCTGTCATGTCATTAACTAAAGCAGTGGTTTCCTGTTTCAAACGTGTCCAGATCACGCCACCTGGGACAGTTTGCAATGACCTCTCATTTAGGCCCTAATTTAATACCACATTATCTTCTTTCACGACGTCATAATTCCAGGAACTAAAGGTCAGACTAGGCATAACCGTCTCAATTGTCAAAGACCTTTGCACAAAAAAAGCTAAACATGATCTGAAAGGCCCATTTTGATTTTGTCGTTAATTTCGTTGGTTGGCCTTGGCTGATTTTGGCATGCGCTTCAAGTATATAAATAGTGACCGGAAAAGGTGCCAATAATTTTAAAAAAAAACGTAACGTATGAAAAGTTTATTAATTCTGTACAGAGGTCTTCTATCTCAGAACGGTCATGAACTAGCCATGTGACGTGGGACGGTAAAGAATTATTTCGCTCATTTAGTCAGTACAAGATTTTCAATAACGACATGGATTAAATGTCGGTTATAAAAGTTATTTGAATGTAGAGCAATACAGGTTTTGTAAAAACATGCTTATATTTTAAACTGAAAAATATCACCAATTTTAGCCAATATATAGGTGAAATATGTCAACAATAAGGTAGGAGGGGAGAAGAACGGGGGTTCTGAAAATATTTGACATGTTTCTTGACAAAACTTGACGACAACAATAATGTTTTAATATGCCATTTAAATTGTTTGATTTATGAAAGTTTGTTACTAAACATGTGACACTAAACATGTTTTGGTTGGAAAAATAGTAAAACAAAACATTTGTTTTGGTTGAATAAAATGTTTCATTAGTTGGGGGTGGAGATAATTTGTTTATTGTATGTTTAAGGGGAGAGGGGGGAGGGTCCCTGAGATAATGAAAGTTGTTGACAAAGAGGTCAAACATTGGCAAAATAAATGTGGATATAACTTTTGGTAGAGCATTCATGCAAAGTTGTATATCCCATCGCACTCCCCATCCCCAATGAGATCCCATCATGCCTCCCCCTCCCAATATTTTGCAAAACACAGCATCACACTCCCAAATTCCTTCACATTCTCATTTAGATCACTTCTAAAACTCCCAGACTCTCAAACTCTCAGACTCCCAAATTCTCAGACTTCTAAACTTTCATACTGCCAAACTTTCATACTGCCAAACTCTCAGGCACCCAAACTTTCATACTCCCAAACTCTCATACTGCCAAACTCTCAGACTCCCAAATACTCAGACTTCTAAACTTTCATACTGCCAAACTCTCATACTGCCAAACTCTCAGGCTCCCAAACTTTCATACTGCCAAACTCTCAGGCTCCCAAACTTTCATACTGCCAAACTCTCAGGCTCCCAAACTTTCATACTGCCAAACTCTAATACTGCCAAACTCTCAGGCTCCCAAACTTTCATACTCCCAAACTTTCATACTGCCAAACTCTCAGGCTCCCAAACTCTCAGGCTCCCAAACTCTCATACCACAAAATGCACAGACTCTCAAACTCTCATACTGCAAACTCTCATACTGCCAAACTCTCATACTGCCAAACTCTCAAATTCCAAAACTGTCAGACTTCCAAAATATGCTGCATAATATAGAAAGGTGAAAGTTAAGAACATAATGTCTCACGTTTACTGTACATCTCGCTTGTTCAAAATGTTACATGAATATACTGCCATGATCATGCGGGAGTTAGAGACAACAAAAGATCAGACTCATTGGCGAGCACTGATGCAGTTGATACCAAGCTGGAAGTCATAACGTAAATACACAAAGATGAATAGAAATGGGAAATAAGTGTTTCCTCACTGGAGGAAATGGGAAATAAGTGTCTCCTCACTGGAGGAAATGGGAAATAAGTGTCTCCTCACTGGAGGATCACATAATTAATATCTGATTGGAACTTAAGTTCTGCACCCTCTTGCATGGCTGCTGGAAAGGAGAGCGGATTACTTATGGGAATGTCCTTTGTACGGATGCTTATTTCTAATAAAGAGTTTTGAAGTCAATACATTCACAAATATTAAATTACCCTCGCGGGCCTTTCAAAATGACTTGGTGTGCGGCAATTCACCAGCTGGCCGTTCTTTGACCACACATAGCAGGCAGTCATGTATCCAACTTTAGAACTGAAACTATGCTTGTTTTCTCCTTGACTGTAAAATTTACGAGAAGGTAAACAAAACGTCGAACGTGAAACTCGTAATGTCACACTGACTGGGATATGTCTTCGTTTTAACCACGGTTAAGTGCACTTGTTTCCTCTCTCAGAACAGAATAGACTACTGAGATAGGAACGTCGTCCGCTCATTTTGATTTAAGTGGCTTTTGTTTTAAGAGTGCTTGAAGGAAGAGGGGTCAGGGTTCAAGTGGTTTGTGGTCCCATTGCCGTCAAAAAGTAACCTCTCGCCCAAGTTTTTCACTAACTATAAACTAAGTCTCACGACTTGCTCCAAGCGTTGTGAATGTTTCCTGGTGTGTTTTTCCAACCTGCAGTTTAAGGAATTGTATTATTTTTAGTATCACATCTTAATTTAGTGGGGCATCATTGCACTTCACCATGGAACTCAAGATGCAAGGACATAATACGGAATTTCGGAATTTCCTACGTCACAATAATAGTTGGTTGTAACCGAATATCACAAGGAGTTCCTTAAATAGATTGTATACGTTTTTTGAAAAGAAATACTGGAGGAAATATGTCCACTTCGTTATAACGTCCTTCAGACACGTTTTAGCAGTATAGATAACAGATGCACGAGTCAACGAGAGACTGCAGTAAAGTGGTGTACCATATAGTATATATACATATAAATATATTAGGACTATTACTTATTTTGTGTATTATTACTAATAATAGTAAGAATACTTCACGTTAGAGTTGTAGAGGTGCCACACTTCAGACATCAGCACACAAAACTTTCCGTACACTCCTGTCCTCAGACATTCAGAAGAGTGTAGAAAAATCGCTTTTGTTGTGGACCCATCTTGTGTCATTTTTCTCACTACATAGGAAAAGTTATCAGTTGTGTGTTTTGTTTTCCGCTGAGAGTGATTTTAAAAGCTACAGTTAGTAAATTCCTGATCTTATCTTGGAAGTGTTGACTTCAAGACCACTTCGTTCTGAAAGATAACAGAACCGATTCAACATATCTTGCGTCTTTTTAGATGTTGAATGTCATAATGTCAAGTCATCTGCAAGGTCAAGATTGCTAGATTTTTATTGCTTGTCCATTTTATACCAACACGTTCACTTTTGGGTGTAATTTTTCATAGCTCTTTCTATAACCAATCTACACAAACACTGGTGATATAATGCAGTTTTGTTTTACTTCTGTTTCTATGTACAAAACATTTAGTTTTATTCTCGTTCGTTGTAACACAGTATCTGGGGTTGTATAAAGCCCTGATTACATTTAAATATCTAATTGGAAAGTCGAATTAGGCAATAATATTACAGAGTATTGGTCGGTGCAGACTGTCAAATTTTACAGAGTATTGGTCGGTGCAGACTATCAAATACCTTTTTGAAAATCAATAATGTGAATAATAGCAGAGATAGAATTGTTCTAAGGGTGAAAATTTGATCAATACACGACGTCTGAATGCAGCTTGTTCTTCTCTTACGTTTTTCATCTACCTGTTGCTTGAGCCTTTTTAACATCATACACGATACAAGAGTCATTCATTAATTCGACAATTACTCTGTTGTATGTGCCTTGAAAAAAATGATGTAACTAATCTCAGAAGATATGGTACCCATTTCCTAAGTCTCAGCTGACCTAAATGCTATTTGTGGTTTCCCAGTTGAGCTACCATATTAAACATGGGACATCTGACACAGCCACCTTTAGTTATATTATGACCTGCGAACTGCATCATTTATATTAGATTACTCAACTTTATCCATGTCCTTCAATAGCTAGCGAAATAAAGAATATACATAGTAATGCCCCGTAATTTTGCGTCTATACAACCGCCAAAATGGCCGACTAGAACGAAGGTGTTCTCTTTACGGTTCTCGAATAACGGTTGTTCCTTCCCGAAAGTAATGGCAACCTACGGGAATATTGTGCCTAGAAATTTCCAATGGATTAACCGAACTTTTTCTCTAGGATTGTGATCTTGTGGTGTAGCACTTAGCATAATATTCATAGAACTGACCTGCACATGTGTTTCATAGATTGCTCAAAAGCGTTCGACTGCGTCCAACACCAGCAACTATGAGAGATAATGAACAGCATGGGTTTCCCAAGACATCTGATTCATCTAATAGAGGAACTTTACCAAGATCAAAAGGCTGCAGTGAAGTTAGAGGACGATCTCTCAGAGTGGTTTGAGGTACAGAGTGGAGTAAGGCAAGGGTGCACACTCTCCCCATACCTGTTCAACATCTACGCTGAAAGTATAATGAGGAACGTGAGAGAAGACATACACAACACTGACTACCACGCTTTAAACATAGGTGGATTCCTAATCCCGGAACTACTCTACGCAGACGACACAGTACTTCTTTCAAACGATATAAACGGATTGGAACAACTAATCAAGAACACAAAGAAATATAGCGAAGCACATAATTTGTATTTAAACACGCAGAAAACAAAAATCATGTCAACAGATATAACAACACAACAACCAAAAATCAGAATTGACAATACCGAGATAGAATGTGTGGATAAATTTGAATACTTAGGAGCAAACATCAACGGTGCAGGAGACTGCATGGCAGAAATAAGGAAGAGATTGGCAATGGCATATTGCAAAATAACACGGCTGAAAAACATATGGAAAAACAACAAAATAGAAACGAAAGTGCTAATGTTACGAACCTTTATTTTTCCGGTTGCAACATACGGCTATGAAACATGGACTCTAAGTAAAACAGCGGCAAAGAAGATCAACGCCTTCGGGCTGAAATGCTACAGAAAGATACTTAGAATATCATGGAAGGATAAAATCAGAAACTCAGATATTATAAACACACTGAATATTCCAGAGTGTTGGTTACTAAACATAATAACGAAAAGAAAACTACACCTGTTTGGTCATATAAAGAGACATAACTGTTTAGAAAGACAAATAATGGAGGGAAGAGTACCTGGGAAGGGGAGAAGGGGCAGACCAAGAAGACGATGGACTGACGACATTAAAGATAATATGAATACATCGCTAGAAAATGCAAGCCACATCGCCCAAGACAGAGAGAGGTTCAGAGAGTTCATTGGGAAGACAACGTTCTGGAAGGAATACGTCACATGACACAACCGGCCGGTGAATCACATGGTCTTGTGGTTAGAACGCCGTTCTCAGACCCACGAGTTGCCGCGTTCAATTCACAGTTGGGACAAGATTTTTTTCTTTCGGAGGAACAATCACAATCTTCCGTGTGCATGTCGCGGAGTCTGCTATGCAAAACTGTCTTATTTCCACTGCCCATAGAAAGCCTCCATGCACGCCTTCACAGGAAGACGAAATGCGGTAAGAAAAGTTTGATACAATGATCGCAGACCAACCCCCAATATTTTATTGGAAAACATTTGAGCAGATATCGTTGTCGCACCATGTGGTAATCGAGACACTTCATTCATTAACGCGATATCAAAACGTAAACAAACAACGAAAAAATGTCTAGCAACGCAACTGATAGTGAGAACATGTCACAAGAATTTAAAGAACTTGTTACCTGCAGATGAACAGGCAGCGGTAGAATTCCTGCAAACATACGGCATCTTGTCCAGTGAAAGAATATGTATGGGCCACCCTATGAAAATCTTGCCGGTGACAATTTGTATTTGGCGTGTCGAGATTGTCAGCACAATCAGAAGAGGAAGGTAACCAGCGGCACATGTTTAATGGGAGCAAAAATGTCACTTGTCAACGTTGTTGGCTTCCTGTATTTTTGTGTATACTCAATCAGTGGAAAGTATGTGAGGGAGTGCGAAGCGGAAGTATAAAATACATCGTGGGACCACAGGGCACCATTTGAAAAGCTATCTCGCAGAGTTCATCTGGCGTTCTAGATTGTCGCCACACACAAGTGCTTTTGAAGCCATTCTTCAAATTACAAAATATTGGCCTCCATAAAATGCCCAGCGAGAAGAAACCCTAATCCTAACCCTAACACCTAACCCTAACCCTAACCCTAACCCGTACCCCTAAGATTTAAGCTTAACCCTAAACGAAAGCCAGAACATATAATGTTAAAAATTGCACCCACGATGACGTCATCATTTACTGTGTGCGATTCGGCTTGAAGAAAGTACACTCATAAACATGACATCATCGTGACAAAATTTCACATATTATAAAACCCAAAAACATAATTTGTTGATGCGCAATGGGCGTTGGTCTGTGATTATTATTCGGAAAGGTTTGTTCGAAAGTTCAGAACAAGCCAGCAAACACCGGTCTATGTCATTCATCTAGATTGATCCAACTGATCCAACGTTTTCAATTGTCACTTTGTATGCACTCTGTGTCCCCCTACACATTAAAAGCACAGATCAATTAGGTTCTACCAATATGTTTGACCAGTGTAAGTTCTCCTGCGGGTTGATACTAAAATACGTCACTTATCTTGTCTGATCCATCGTGTTCTCCTCTTTCAATGGACGACCACACAAAATATATATAAGAAACCAATGATAAATCACATCAGCCATGATAAGCGATGCTGTATGGGATTTGCCCACAGGGCTATTTAAGAGAAGGACTCCACAGATGGAATTCTATAATTATTTGCATCAAGCTAGACCATACACAGTAATGATCAAAACAAAGCACGGGTAAGTTGGGTCACCCAAAATTGCACACAAGAGCGCCGTCGCCAGAAAACTCTTCTACCCCTGACGCTGAAAGGCAACAACGGGTTTCAGCTAATAGATAGATAGATAGACAGACAGACAGACAGACAGACAGACAGATAGATAGATAGATAGATAGATAGATAGATAGACGCAAAATAAACGGAACAATTAACATGTCATAACATCTAAAATACTCTTTGCATCCAACAAGGAAAACCAACATACTAACAAGTGATCTTCCAAAGTCTCCACTCAAAGATTTACGAAAACTTGAATATTATGGAAATGTAAAAATTATGAGTATTATCTGTGATAACAACTGACCAGGATGTGCACAGTCGTAACCGGTACAGACGGGAAATCTTAGTACATAACCACTTTCTGAGATCGTAACACGTCCTCAAGTAAACGCTAGCGACCCAACATGTAGTAGTTGTGTTGTTGTGTAGAGATTAATAGGTTAACTTTTAACATTATTGTTTTAAAGATTTTGTTGGTATGTTGTTCATCTTTTCGTATCATCACGATTTTTTGTGTGTAATACATGGTGCTCAAGATGTCTGTTTGCTTTCACTCTTGATGGGGCCCAACAGGTGAACGTAGAATAGCAACACTGTTGCCTGTCAAGCATGTAGTAGGAAGTGACTGAGGAGGTTTTGGTATGAAGTTGACTGTTTCATCCATATTGGCTCAAAGTGACCCAGATGCCACGCTGATGTCGGATGGGTTAGACTGAAGGACGCACATATCGCGATACAGCGAATTCCCTTACCTGGAATACAGTCCGCTGATCAGTAGGTGTTTGGGAGCAACCTCAGAAGAAGTGACGAAGCTCTTGTTTTCTGCATGCAATTGTCATTGTTAGTGATAGAAGGGGGAGGAGAGGGAGTTCTCCCAGAAATCCATTTCTACACAGGAAGACTTCAGCCTTGAACTCTCGCGCTAAGCAAAGTTTTGAGAAGAAACGTCGTACTCAGTTGGTTTAATCCCTGGTCATCTGCAATATCAAATCTACTGGCTGATAGGAAATCATGACTTCTTAATGACGTATTTCACTATTCCCGTAATTTGCATTTGTCACTATACTTATACTGTGTATGATAGCCAATTAAAATCAAGGAAGTAGTCACGTGAGTCATTTTACAAAATATGATTGCCCATTAGCTAATAGGTCATATATAGCCGATGGTGACGATCTGTTTAAGTTTGCTGAAAGTATTATCCACCACTATACAGGAAGAAACTCAATAGTATCAAAGTCTGCAAATATTGGCTACTTCTGACCACACTTCCTATACGATTGCATATCTTCAATACACAAGTGGTAAGGAATGATACATACAGTACCTTTTATGGGAAAGTACCAGAGAAAGAATCTACTGTTGACACCAGTGTTTCCTAACGTGGGGCCCACGTCCCACAGGGAGGGGGGGGGGAGGCAATTTCATTGTTCAGGTGGGCAATTCGAACAATTTGTAATTAGGCTTCATTTAGGAATAATTCAATTTTGTTTCAAATGCTGTACTTTTGTTTCTCAGCTTATTGGCGATTGTCCACGATTCACTAACAGATATTACAACTGATGCGGGCTCTAAAATTATAAGAGTCTGTCTTCATAGAAATCTCCATCGCAGCTTATAAGAATCTAGACTCTTATAGTTCTTATAACAGAGCACTAAGGAAACAATTAGAGATCAAGTCAACAATAGAATACATCTAGAAACAACAAGTTAAATGGATCGGCCACATAACAAGACAGAAAGAGCAAAGTATTATCCAAAAAACCCTTAACAAGCGACACAACAGTTACCTATTGGACGCCCTCGTAAAAGGTGGATAGATAGTGTATTAGAGACACTCGGAAATACAACAGCGGAAGAGGCAAATAGAAGGGCAAAAGACCGTGCACTCAATCTCCCCTCAACACCTAAAGGTACATGAGGACAAAAAGAAGAAGAAGAAGAAGACTACTGAGTATCAGTTCCACTGCTGACTCTCTGCCATACCACAATATCAAACTATGCAGTATATTCTCTCTTTGACCTCCACTGTCTCTTTTCCTCTTGATTTTACCTGTTGGTATACTCTACTTCAAAACCTCCTCGCCTCCTAGTGTGGCCAATAAATGTCAAACTGTTTGTTACTAATAAAAAGCTACCTTTTAGTGAGAATCTCACGTGGCATATATTTTTTAACGACAATCTCCCACAGCACATCTACTTTTAGTGACAATCTCCCTCAACACATCTACTTTTAGTGACAATCTCCCTCAACACATCTACTTTTAGTGACAATCTCCCTCAGCACATATTCTTTAGTTTCTCTAGCTTTAGTTTTCCCCGGGGTTCTCACTATTATTCCGAAGAACCCCATCTCTGTCAACTACAGTTTCCCACTGTTTTTATCTATTTTATTGTCTATCATTCGCTTATAATGCTAAAACTGGTTCTATCTAGCACTGAAGACATCTTTTCCTTTCTTCTATCGATACAGACTTATTGCTCGGAATGATTGTCATTTGTTTTACCAAGATAACTCATTGGATGCATTTCTTCTTCTTCTGCGTTCGTTCTCAAACTTCTGCAGATTAGCAGGATCTATTCCGGAGAACGGAATGCGTTATGTCATGGTTTACAGCATTGCTGCGATATCTGCGCCTTTCGGCCTGACACATCTGACTTCAGCATGACCTTGGATCACTAACCCTATATGGGATGGGACAGCCAACTCCATCCCATAACCTCCTTAGTCGCCTTTTACGACATGCGTGGAAGGTAAACAGTGTTGCTATTCTTTGCTACCCTTTCGGGCTCCGGCAACATGCGGGCGATTGGATGTATTTAAAAAAAATTCCCGTCAATACTACTCTTCTTCCCGTGTTAGAGAGATTCCAGAGGTTTGTCAGTGGATTCTGTAAACATGCGCATGTTTCTTGTCGTCGCCAAATCTAGTTCATAGTGCTTTATTTTCATTTATCTTCCAACAGCAAAAACCCAATCCTTACCGGGAGTCAAACCCTGAATATTACAGGCATAAGACCAACGTTCTAACCTCTCAACCATGCGTCACACATTCGATATGTTAATGGCGCTTACAATTTGAACTTTTAAAAAATAGGTAGGTTAATGAGTTTGCCTCTCTTTTGGAGAGGCTTGCCATTTCAACCAGCGGACAAAGTCCATTTAGGCTATATCAGGACACACTACCAAAAAATATTAAAGGTAACAAAGGACCACGTGACAACATATCTTATAACAATATTTTACAAAAGTTATGCTTTAATTCAGATTTAAAAAATAATAATAATACTCCTCTTATCTAAATGTAAATTGATGGTTAATTTTTTATCCTCTAGTTTTCTCTATTGTTTAAAATATGTATTAACGTGGTTCTATTACTGTTTCAATCAATATCAATAAAACCCATAACCCTTCAGGGTCGTAGGGCTACCACATTGGATGCTTCAGCACACAGAGTCCTCCAGCGAATTCTATCCTCAGCGATGCGGATGAGTGTGGACTTATCTAGCCCTGTCCATTCATTGATGTTGTCTGTCCATGTCTTTATTTGCCCTCCTCTGCTTCTTCCCCCTCGACAGTTCCCTGCAGTATTGTTTTTGACAAGGAATCGTGCCTGCATACATGCCAGAACCATGCTAGTTTTGGTCGTTTCACTATTGAAAGCAATGGCTCTTGGACACCTGCACACATCTCTACTTTATTTCTTACGTACACATTGGTCTTATGTTCCCTATAGGAAATTCGTAGAATTCTTCTGTAGCATTTATACTCGAAAGCCTGTAATCTTCTCTCCATGTCCGGAGTGAGTGTCCAACTCTCACAACCATACAACACAACAGAAAGCACCAGCGACTTATACAGTTTGATTTTCACTCCAACACTGATGGTGCTTTTCCAAATCACAGTTAGCCTTGACAAGGACGCTAAAGCCATCTCCAGCCTTATTTTTTAGTTCTGCTTTGCATTTACCATCGCTGCATATACTGGATCCGAAGTATTTGAAGGTATTCACCTCCTCAAGCGTGTGTCCATTCATCATGATATTAGTCTGGTTTTCTGTGTCTCTGCTGTTTACCAAGATTTTGCACTTATCTGAATTGATTTCCATTCCGTACTTGCTGGTAACTTTTACTAACTTTGATGTTAATTTTGCAATGATTGTTCTGACCCAGCTATAAGATCAATATCATCAGCGAAGCGCAAGTTGCAAATAGGTCGACCTCCGATCGATATAGACGTGTTGTAGTCATGTAATCTATTACTGTTTATTTTTTATCTAATCACGCTTGATATCAACTTTCTTCTTTGCCTTTATTCAGACGCATACAGGGAAGACAGCATGGATAGAAACGACAGTAGTCCGCCTTGTTTAGAAGCAGTCATATCTGATGAGGATAATCTGCACGATATGCCGACCTTGGAAGTACAAACAAGCCTGGGCATTACGGAACAATTACACGACGTTCAAGGTAGGAACCATTCAATATCTGATCATTTCATTTATATATATATATATAGATTCTCATGGTGACATCTATTCCTAAGTAGAATCCATACATCAATTTCTCTCCCTGACTTTCTCTGTCTCTTCTCTTGATATATCACGGTGTTACTAAATACTCTAATAAGGTATTTCTATCCAGCAGTTTCGGGAGGGGGGGAAGGAGGGAGAGAGTTGGTGAATGGTTAAACCCCTTAGGAAATATACTGATTGTTAGCACTAGGAAGTGTGCCCAAAAGCTGATAACCTCTCCCGGTCCCGAATGATTTTCCACAGTCACCGAAAACTTCATAAAGATGAATGATCTTCTTTTCTATAATCCCCCGCCCCGTATTAAATACTTATCTACTGTCCTGTATCACATGACTTATAAATCTCTAAATACTTATCTACTGTCCTGTATCACATGACTTATAAATCTCTAAATATTTATCTACTGCCCTGTATCACATGACTTATAAATCTCTAAATATTTATCTACTGCCCTGTATCACATGACATAAATCTCTAAATACTTATCTACTGCCCTGTATCACATGACATAAATCTCTAAATACTTATCTACTGCCCTGTATCACATGACTTATAAATCTCTAAATACTTATCTACTGTCCTGTATCACATGACTTATAAATCTCAATTTGGGAAATGTTTATTATAATCTCTACCTTTTCTCTAGCATCTCTGAGAGCATTTACTCCAGAGAAAAATACAAATAGGTTGAAAAGTAGATTGCTGTGTACGGGTTTCCAGTGATTATTAAATACTTCACTACCATGTGTTCTAAATTTTTACCTGAATAAATATTTGCAAAACAACACAAGAAGTCATGCTTGTGAGCAAGCAACCAACCGTACTACAGGAAGAGAATATAGAAAAGATACATTCATTATTATAGTTTTTTTCTTTATTCGTTTTAAAACTCATGTTGGTCAATACCATGTACTTGGGAGAGCGATATACGTTGTGTCCTTATTTATTTCTTGGGTGTGATATCGGAACCTTTTAGGCTTGACCCGTCGTACTTTAGTTTGGTGTTGGGTCACTTTACCTTGGGATGAGAAAATCACATTCATATTTATACCTTATTCGTTGTCTCCTATTGATGATGATGTGGTTCCTCCTCAAAAAGCGATGAGCAAGGCAGTGATAATCAATTAGGTTTGGTGTTTGTGTCTTTAGATAGATCAGGACTCAATTTCCAGCTGTAAGATATTACAGTGTGAAATGCAACAAAAACAGTCTTGTGATGGTCACATTCTGTCTGACTTATACATTCCTCTTTGTCTCTTTCGAATTGCCTTCAGAGTTATACACTTTTCACAGTTTAATTATGCCCTTTTATCTGGTTATATTAAGCTGTTAGATCACGAGATCTGGTTACAAAACAGCTTGGTCAGTGATAAAGTGTTAGATCTAGTTACCCAAGAGATTGTGTCAGTGATAAAGTGCTAGATATGGTTATCCAACGGCTTGGTCAGTGATGCAGTGTTACATCTGTTTACTCAAGAACTATTGTACATTCCCAGGCGAATGATGGTTGAAAGCATCCACATTTGCTTTTAAACGTAGGGGGTGGAAGCTTCTGCTGTCACTCCAAGACCCGATGTAGTTCCTTGGTTAAATTTAATTCATGTTTGTTCCGTGTTTTCTTGATGTTCATTATCCACCGTTTTTTTCCTGGTCTATAGTCAAGAACGTGGATCAGTAATGCAGTTCTTATTACGACATGTCTTCAAGTAGTGATTGAACATCGTTTTCTAGTCTCCTCTTGAACGCATACCTAACCAAAAGTCACTATAGAACAATCTGTTTTGAAGACTCGTCGTGCATACGGAACAACGTAACCGGCGTAACAAAATTGAGAGTTGGTCAACAATACATAGATACTTTACATCTTAGACTTATAGAGGGTCTCCAAGTTGCATTCTGTTGTCACAAAGTTGCTATTTAATGTTCCCATTTCAGGTCCCTGGCAACACTATGGACATACTTTGACAATTATTGATCACATATTTCAAAGCACGTACAGTTTTCTTTCAAATCCTTAAATTGTCAACATTACTGTCTTCAAAGAAATTGTCAACACAAAAATGACATCTGACGAAACACGAGCATACAGTTTTATTCTCTAATAGTGCATTAACCGCTGCTTTGTTCATACTGTGATGTCATTATACAGCAAGAAACACTAATAGAAACAAGAAATGGAAGGTAGCAGATGTGATTTGAAACAGGTTAGTTTAACTGATACCGTCTACGATATAAGACCTACTAGGTAATAGGAAATCCAGACTTTAGTTGATTGCTTGTTTGTTTGAGAAGTCCAGGAATTATGAGAGATTAGTTCTTACTTCCTATGTGCAATTGGGAGGTTTCTGAGCTTTCTTTCATACCCTGGGGACTTAACCTTTCGGCTTGGTGCAATGCCTTTTGGAGGAGCCTTCTACTCGAGGGGGGGGGGGGTATGTGTTAACGAGACGAGCTGATACTTTGCTTGGGTCACCAATTGTTTGTCTATCCTCTAACGAGGCGCTTAGCAGCCAGTGAGCTGTTCCTTGTGTAGGAAGACCATTTCATTACCACCCTCTGTGTCCCTAAGTCCCCGACCTAATTTATTTCGTATGAGCTGTGTTTGGTAACGCCGACGGTTGAATTAACTCAAGGTTGGTACACCTTCCTAGACGAGGTGTTGCTTTGCCAAACGTGTCTGTGGTCTGGGATTTGATCTGTGCATTTCTCACACACTCGCTTCGTCCGCTTGAGATGCCTTCGCCAGGCGCTGTCTATAGATTTTGACTCTTCGCCATTGCGTATATTATCCAAAGAGGTAGTTAAAACACGAATCTGAGACTTGGAACTTCGCAGTGGACCCTTGGGTACTGAACCCAATTATCTCTGTATGAACTGTGTTGGGCAACTGAAACAGTGGAGTTGGACTAGGCGTGTAGTGTCGTTAAAGACGTGCGCCCCCCCCCCCCCTCTACGTTGCCCACAGTGTCCACATTCCGTGTCTCAACACTGCTTCGGTTAGATATTTGAACAATGCGCTTCCACATATTTGTTCAGTGCTTGTCCTGTGGGCAAATGGGTGCTGTATTCAAAGTTTTCTTCCATACCCAGGAGTGCATGTTCAGGTTGCCTTATCCAATACCTGAATCATGACTTCTACTTTGATTGGGGCCAATTGTGATGGGACATGAGGGCTTCTGTGTGTTCTCGAGCACTAACCGAACATCCACCAGTCAGTCTCGTGCTGGGCAATTGTAGCTGCGTTGCCACTGAAACGACTCACATACACACCGATTCCCTCTAGCGTATGCTACCGTTTCCAGATTCGGTGTGTACTCGTAAGATCACCGTATGTTAGAAACACTGGTCGCCCCTCCAATGTTTCTGCTTTTTAACTCTTTCCGGACCAATCGCCAGTATACTGGCTTTGATTTGATATTTGATTACTTCACAAGGCGAACTCTAACCTTGTGAAGTAATCACATACCATCAATGTACTTATATATTCATATTCTGTATCCATTCCCCTTTCCAATGATATATTACACATACACTATTTATCAATATTAGCATGTCAAGTGATACAATAAAAAACACATAGGCCTATAAGGAAATTTTATAAAATTAATTTGGTCCAAACCTAAACATAATCAAGTCCTGAAAGAGTTAAGCCATCAAGTCGGAATGCACATATGCCTTTTATAAGTTGGATGAAATGGCGTAGAGGTTTCGAAGATTTTTCCTGCCTTCCGCAGGCAATTCTCATTCCATCTACAGCATCCACATTTACGGATACGAGCCTAAAAGTGTTAATCAGGAATAAGCAAGAGAAGCTGTATTTCGATTTCCTGGGTGCACCACGAGGAGGTACTTCGAGGATCTTGGTTATCCGCTAACCCTGGGTCCGCACTAGAGAAATGTGAGACCCTTTTCACCAGACCAAGACTTTTATGATGACACATTTGACGTTTCCTTTAGTTTCATTGGCTATCACAAAATGCATAATCATAGTGAAGAACATCAATTATGGAAATAATCTTTAAGAAAACTTGAGCAAGTGGGTTAAAATATGCCGAAAATAGCCACAGCGACTCCAAGTATAGAAATAGTGACCAACGAAAAACACAACAATAAACAAAAAACGTAACGAATGTAGTTCTAATTAATTCTGTACATTGGTCTTCTATTCTGTTAACGGTCATGGCTGAGCGGATATTGTTTGAATGTTTTATACTACTGAGTTTGAATTGTTATTAACTGCACTTGATGATGATGATGCGCTTGTACTGGTAACTAACTCTTTAGGAAAAATCAAACATTTCTCTTACATTATATATCAATCCTGAATTAAAGTACAGTCATGTGTGGAAATTGGGTCAAAAATTAGAGCAAAGAATAGCAACACTATGCCCTGTCGTATGTGCCGCAAGAGAGGACTGAGCAGGTTTTGGGGGCGGTGTTGGCAATTATATCCCATACAACGCCAATGTAACCAAAGCACCAAACTGAAGTCGGATGTATCGGCCGCAAAATTCAGCTATCGCAGCTAGGTTGTAATCCACAACACAAAACGTTCGGTTCTCTGTATTACATCCTGATAGCCTTCCGGAGTTTGAGAACAAACGCAGTGGAAGATTTAAATACGACTCATCAATGATAACTAATACCATCAGTGTTATTGTCACGTCTACTGAACGGTGTACGACTGTAACCATATTGCTAGTAGATCAGCCGAACGTTGCAACCAGCCTACATTGACATTGCTCGTGTTGAACGCTGATGACCAGTCTATATGCTGCTCACTGGTTGGTTAAGCACAATGTATCTTTATGGTGAGGTACGCCACTTTCAACTATGGATTGTAGTCCAATTTGGCTATATCAGTGCTTTAAGCTTTTAAAACGTTATGCAGACCGCGGTTCTAGTAATTCTGCCAACATGACCTCCATGATGTGTTATTCTACTCAGTGTCAAACGTGTTTGATGTTAGTTTTATTCCCGCGTTGTTGCTATGGAAATAATCACAGACGCCCACAGAATGTTATTATTTTTTAAGTTTTTTGGAGTATCTTTTCTTTTTTCTTCTTCTGTACGTTCTCAAACTCCTGCAGATTATCATGAGGTAGTCCAAGTAATCGATTATAGTTTACAGCTTAGTTGCGATATCACCATCGTTAGGCCTGACACATCCGAGTTCATATTGACTTTTGTATCTCTTTGAGAATATATTTACTAAGACAGCAAACCACTCTTCCTAGGTGACAATAACTCGTCCTCATCATATTCAGCAAGGAGCCATTTCTTTTAATATGTCAAAAATATTTAATATGTTTGATTTGTATTTCCTTTAATAACTGTATATACGTCGTGTTGTCATAGCTTCTGTGGTAGTTTTCCTGTCTCGATACATTTCCACATTCTTCTATATATCCACATTCAAAAACAACAATTCTGTCTTATAGTTGTTTGTTCAGCAGAATTAGCAATTTATTTAACTAGTGGGACATTATTGCTATCAGTTTATATACGTATAAATATTTTCTGTAGGAGAATTGACACTTATCAATTTATATACATATAAATATTTGCTGTAGGAGAATTGACACTTATCGATTTACATACATATCAATATTTGTGCAGAATTGACACTTATCGATTTACATACATATCAATATTTGTGGAGAATTGACACTTATCAGTTTATATACATATAATTATTTGCTGTAGGAGAATTGACACTTATCAGTTTATATACATATGAATATTTGCTGATGGAGCATTCACACTTATCGTTTTATCGTTTTACATACATATCAATATTTGTGGAGAATTGACACTTATCGTTTTATCGTTTTACATACATATCAATATTTGTGGAGAATTGACACTTATCAGTTTATATACATATAATTATTTGCTGTAGGAGAATTGACACTTATCAGTTTATATACATATGAATATTTGCTGATGGAGCATTCACACTTATCGTTTTACATACATATCAATATTTGTGGAGAATTGACACTTATCGTTTTATATACATATCAATATTTGTGGAGAATTGACACTTATCGTTTTATCGTTTTACATACATATCAATATTTGCTCAAGGAGATTTAGCATTTATCAGTTTGCCCGGAGTACAATAACGTTGGTTTACAACCTTCTTCTTCTTCTTCAGCGTTCATTCTCAAACTCCCGCTAGGTCTCTCTTATAGCAGAACGATGGTCCTATTAGATTTCCCGCAGGATGTAGTCCAGAGAATGAAAGTGCGTTGTGTCGCCGTTTTATTTGCGCCAATGACCCGACATATCCATCTTCGGCTGTAGTTTGCAACCAATAATAATAGTCGCTTCTTACCACATACATGACAAGTGACAGTGTCGATATTCTCTGCTCATTTTTCGCGGAACAACATAGGGTGTTTTGGTGTTCTAATCTTCCTCATTCCTTTACACCTAATTTTACCTGGTCACCTCTCGTTCTTTCACCTGCTTTCTGATATGTCGTTTTTCCGCTTCTTCCTGTCCCCCTTTCACATGTTCATATTTTATTTTTTTCGTGTACTTGTCTTCCTTCTAAGTGTTGATTGCTCATTCTTCACATCTTGCTACCTATAAACCTTTCATCCTTCCTTGTTCTACCTGTAAACCTTTCATCCTTCCTTGTTCTACCTGTAAACCTTTCATCCTTCCTTGTTCTACCTATAAACCTTTCATCCTTCCTTGTTCTACCTGTAAACCCATTCTTCGTTTTTCTACCTAGAAACCTCTCATTTCTCTTCTTTCTACCTATTCACTTCTCATTCTTCTTCTTTCTACCTATTCACTTCTCATTCCTACTTCTATCAAATTTCTTCAACATTTTAAACACTTCACTATTTGTTGTATCCATTTCATATCTCTTCTATTTCCCCATCTTATCACAGCCTCTCTTCTATTTCCCCATCTTATCCCAGCCTCTCTCTCTCTCTTCTATTTCCTCTCTCAACTTTCCTATATAAACTTACCGCTATCTCAATTTTCATCATTCGCTTCAGTTTTCTCATTTCAAATTTTTCAAGTTTCATTTATATAAATCTCATCTCATTTTCAACACGCATGATAAACCTATCCATTTTCATTATTATTCAATTCCAATTTTTGTCATAATTTACTGCCCGTACAAACAATGTAGTCAACCTTCGACGCGGAGACGACACTTGATGATAATGATGACAATCAGTGTTGGATGATTTTCAATAATTTAACAAGTTTATATAGATAAATATTAACAACAAAATGCTCTATATAATATATACATTTTCTGATATATAGTATATAGTACAGTATATATGATTTATATATCTATACGCTGTGATATTTGTTTACCTTCGGCGTCAGAGGTAGGAGCGTTCTCTGGAGATGGCCTTCTTGCGAGCTGTTTGCAAACTTGTTCCCTTTGCCTCTTTGATTTCTGTGAACTATCTTTCACATGGCCTGCCTCAGGTTTTATTACCGTGATGTGAACGAATGGAGACATGCGCGGCTGAAATAGACCCGGAAGATGCTTATAATAGAGTTCCCTTGAATTTCTTGATGACCATATTGCTGCTGCTCCAAGTTAGTTCTTTCATTGTCAGGTGGATTATCTTGGTACTTTTTCAGAGACAGGTTGTTCTTAGGTGTGGGAGTTGGTCTTCGTCACAAACAGTCATACACCCGGGACTACCACAAGGGTCATCTCTGCCCCCCAATATTATTTAATGTGTATACAGTTCAAATTACGAGCTGTCATATTGCAGGACCTGGGATAACTATGTCCTATGCCGATGGCATCTTGGTATATAGGCAGGGCAGAGATAGAGAAACGATTGCCAGGAATTTACAGAGGGAGCTTATCATATAGAGGATTGGTGCAGTAATTCTGGAGCTTTTGTTAATCCATCAAGGGAATCACTAACATGGTTTTCCCTAAATAATCACATAGTAAACACGACCACGCCATCGGTTACTTTGAGAGGGGATGTCCTCTAGAGATCCAGCACAATGAAGTACTTGGGAGTTATGTTGAACCGAAGTTTTAGTTTCAAAGATCATGTTGACAACATAATTGTAAAGGCTTATAAAGGTCTTGCTGCTATGAAGATTATGGCTGTTGCTCAATGTGAACAAAGGCTGCTATTTCCTCTGTATCAGGGATTGGTGGTGGCGGTGGTAGAGTACGCACTGGCGATTCTAACACTGAGTCAGACTCAAAACAGACAGACTGGATAGAATCCAGAATGAGGCAATGCAAATCATTTTGGGGTGTACGAGAGATACGTCGACACGGGCTATGCGATACTTACTGGATTGCCCAACTGCAGAGCAAAGAATACAAATCTGCAGGATGCGGGACTACCTGCAAATCAAAGCTGATAAAGAACAACCTCTACACCCTGAAATTCTCAAAGTGAAAGGCAGTCGACTTAAGAGAGGAAAGTCGTGGATGGGGCGCGCAGAGAATATTATACAGAGTGTTTGCAGATTGGAGGATGTGTTACCTGGTGTGGAATGGAGTCGTTCGCCATTAGATTGTCCGACAGCCTTCAAAGTAATAATAATACTCAGTAGAGAATGCAGGGAGTGGTGTCCGACAGTGGTGGAGTCGGAGGTACTCGCTTTAATAAATGATAATTCCTTTGAAGTTGATATGATTATATATACAGATGGGTCGGTTGCGAGACACATCAGAAGTGTCTGGGCTTTCACGGCTCAAAGGTGGGGAGAAACCATCAGAGAGGAAAATGGTGAATTCGCTCAGACGACAAGCTGTATGACAATGAAAGATTTTGGCAGTAACCAAAGCTTTGCAATGGGTCTGTTCGCAGACTATCTGCGAGCATGCCTGCATACTCAGTGACTCGATGGGCATGTTTGTGAAAGTTCAGGCGGGATACATTCGTGAACAGTGGCAGGATGCAGTGAAGAATTCCTGTATCCGTAAGTGACTTTCATTTTTGTGCTGGGACATGCGGTAGTCTGTGGTAATGAGAGAGCAGATAGGTTGTCGCACACGCTGCTACTACGGCTGTTGGTGAAGCGATGGATCGAGCAGACATTTTGAATGCCCTACGGGAAAACCCACGAGCAAATGACTGTATAAGTGACGATGACTCTTGTTCCATGACTAGAATAAGGGCGTTTGGTTTGAAATGTGGTGTCGATAGAAAGGAGCGGTTTCGTGGGCAAGAAAGAATGATGGTCAATCAGCTGCGTACTGGGATAGTCAGTCAACGTGTAATGAGGCTACACTCAAGAAGAGATCTGAGCACCTATGGACTTGTCCGGAGTGCAATGACGATGATTAAAACGACTAATTAGCTAACTAAAGTTGAATGCAATAGATTTGCAATATCTAAAAATTTGGATTAAATAAATATTTCCAATATCTAAGTTTGGATTAAATAAATATTTCCAATATCTAAGTTTGGATTAAATAAATATTTCTAATATCTAAGAAGGTTGGATGATATAGACTTTCAATCTAAGTTTGGATTAAATAAATATTTCCAATATCTAAGAAGGTTGGATGATATAGACTTTCAATATCTAAGTTTGGATGGAGTAGATTTCTAATATCTAAAATGTGGATTTAATATATGTAAGTTTCGGTAAAATGGCGCTTGTTTGACATATTTGTTGCATTTACACCAAAGCCTTCACTAAAAATATTCCTGATAACTGGTCAGACACAACACACATCGTGACGAATGCGACTTATCTGAGATTTCATTGATTACTGGCGCCCGTGTGTTATCGGGGCCCGAAAGGGGAGAAAAGAATAGCAACACTGTTTACCTTCCATACATGTCGTAAAAGGCGACTAAGGAGGTTATGGGATGGAGTTGGCTGTTGAAAAGAAAGTTGAAGTCTTGTGGGATGAAGGAAATCTGAAGTCTGGTGGATATGAAAACTGAAGACTGGTGGGAATATAAAAAAAAAACTCAAACTACTACACTGCATACAGGAAGTAAGAGCAAGTTTCTCGCAATTCCTGGGGTTTAGTGACAACCAAACACGCAAACAAACACACAAATCATTGAAATACTTACATGACTATTTACATGACTAAAGTCTCGCCAGTGTGTGCTGCCAAAAATGGAAACAAAGAACAGCAACATTGTTGACATGCAGGTGGCATTAAATGACCGAGAGAATTTTGTGTGTTTTTTTAGCTCGGATGTCCACTCTATAGAGCAGTGGTTCTCATTCTTGTTTAGCTCGTGACTCCATAATTTGAGAGACAGTTGTCTTTGTGTCCTCCCTGGTGACTTGAAGTATGGTAGACTTCCTGTACTGATGCCCAAGTCCTTTGTGAGGTTGATGTTTATGTTTCAATTATTTTTAAAACAAGTTATAATAATAATACTAATAATCATGAGAGACATAATCCATCATTGTCTTAGGGGTGCCAAACCGAAGACATCAGGGTCGAGGGGTGCACATTGGAGACACCATGGTCATAGGAGTGCCACACTAGAGATATCAGAGTCGCAAGGGTGCCACACTGGAGATGTCAGTGTCGTAAAAGTACCACACTGGAGACATCAGCACAAAATGGTCCACACACATTTCCACCCTCAGCCAATCGGATGAATATAGAAAGATAATTTCCAAATTATTACTTAATATTAACAATCCAAAATTTCTTTTATCCGCCTCTTCTCTTTCCACCAATTTGGAAGCAATTGCTTTTACATTGTTACCTTTCTGTGATCCCAAAGGTAGTTCTATAAACCTAATTAAAATAATTTGTTTCGATGCTCCCCTTTCCCCACAATGAGAACGCATACTACAGAGAATGCAAGTAACCAAGAAGCCACGATGACTTCGTATGTGGCATATCCTAAAGTGAAGATATCGCAGTCAAGCTGTAAGCCACAACAAAGCACATTACGTTCGCCGAACTACTTTCTGATAATCTGCAGGAGTTTGAGACAAATCGCAGAAGAATAGGAAACATATAATCTCAAAAAAGTGCCCTTGTACTATGAAAACAATTGTTTACTTCTAGACTTGTGCAAAACTCAGCCTTATACTCAGTCTTCGCCTACTTGTCTAACGTCCACATTCCAGCCCTCACTTTCGCCAAACACGACCAAATCTCCGTGCCTTGAGTGGGTTGAAATCCCCTGGAATTGCTTTTCAGTATTGAATAAACCACCAGATTAGAGAAAATTGCGTTTCACCGGGTTGTGTCACACAGGCCGTAATAGGCTTTCACAGAGAGAAAAATCCGCCCGGAACAAATGCTTGCAGTCAATTTAGGTATCGAATGATTCTGCATGCATATTGCCTGATCTGGCTTACATTATTTTAATTCACATTTTGGCTCTGACTGTTGGAAGTATGGTTGACAATGTTTCTTAAGCCATTGAGCGGATGTGTAATAAACGATCCATACAAAGCGCAAAATTTACACAAATATTCCAAAATAAATAATGTATAGTTCTTAATAACAAAAACAATACTGAATACAGTAGAAAATTAAAATTATATTAAATAAACGTTTTGAAATTTTTTCATGTTTACAGAATTTGTTTCATCAATAAGTTTTCTTCGGCGTTCATTCTCAAACTTCTGTAGATTGTCAGGATGTAGTCTGAAGAACGACATGCATTGTGTCCTGATTTACAGTGTTGCTGTGATATGTGCGCCGTTTGCCCTGGCACACCAGAATTCATTGTGTTAACTTGTGTTACTTTGACCATATCCTGGATGAGATAGCCAACTCCACCCCTAAAATATCCTTTGTCGCCTCCTACGACATACATGGATGGTAAATAAGGATGTTATTCTTTTCTCCCCTTTCGTACCCAGCGACACATTAGTGATCAACACATTTAACAAAAACACATCAAACTAGCATACATGTTCATCATCATCAAGTGTCGAATGGTGTTGGCGATCATATTTCTCCATGTATATCGATCTCCCATATATGTCATCATCTCTGTTGGTGTCGTCAATCGAAGTCATTTAATCAAACTGTCCAATATCTTTTCTCTGGGTCTTCCCCTTGATCTTTTCCCTTCTATCTTTCCTGTTGTCACTATATTCTCAATGCCTCCTCTTCTCATTATGTGCCCAATAAATGTTGAGTGTCTTTTTCTTATATTATCAATAATGCATCTTTTCACATCCATCCTTCTAGGACATTCTTCATTAGTAATCTTTGCTGTCCAAGGAATATGTAACATTCTTCGAATAAACCACGTTTCCGCTGTCTCCAATAATGTTTGTAATGTCTTATTTATTGTCCATGCTTCACTTCCATAGAGTAGCACTGGTTCAATGTAGCATTTGAGGGCACGTTTTCTAGTATCCATCGATATGGACTTGTTGTACAGGATATTTTTTATTTTATAGAATGCTGCTTTTGTTTGTCCTATTCTGTTTATAATTTCGGTCTTGCATTTACCATCTGAAGTTATTAATGTTCCTAAATATTTGAAACTATTCACCTGCTTTACGTTTTTTTCTTTTAATACTATTTTACTATTTGATGTGGTACTATTTCCTGATATCATATTCTCTGGGTTTTTTTAAATGTTTAAACTAAGACCTTCTTCTTCACTTTCATCACCGTCTTGTTTAACAGATTTTGGAGATGTTCCTGGCTTTATGCTATCAACACAGTAACATCGGCTTCGTAAATGGATTGTTTAGAGCAGTGGAAGAGAGAGAGAGAGGGGGGACCTTGATTGTGCTAAGATATCTTTGTAAGTGTGTAAGTAGGAGAGAGAGAGAAGATGTATTGGTGGTGCACTCTACTAGACTGTACCCTGTCCATCGTGTGATCTTACTCTCCCACTTATATCTCTACCTACCTCTTGCTCGCTTCCCTTTGACGTTACCCTCAAGTAAGGTCTTCAATAAGGTTTCATGTCTTTTAATGTGTCCAAAATATTTTATTTGCCTGATCTTTATTTCTCTTAGTAGTTCTTTTCTCATATTAAGTGTTTTTAGAAGCTCTTTATTTGTTTTCTTCTCTTTCCATGATGTTCTCCCTATTCTTCTATATACCCACATCTCAAAGGCATCAATTTTGTCTTCTAATTGTTTATTTAGTGTCCATGTTTCTGAGCCATACATTAATATAGAGTAGATGTAGCATTTTATAATTCTCATTTTTAACTTGTTTGTTTTTTGTTTAGAAATTACTAATTTCCTCATGTCATTGAAGGTACTTTTAGCCATTCCTATTCTCCTTTTAACTTCTGTTTCACATCTGCCATCATTTGTGACTATGTGTCCAAGATATTGATACTGTTTTACTTGTTGTAGTTTCTCTCCCTGTATGTTTCTTTTTATCTCCTGTTCTTTTGTGTCTTTACTGATTATCATGGTTTTTGTTTTTTGGATGTTTATATCCAGTCCATATTCATTACTTGATTTATTGACTTGATCTATTAGTCTTTGTAGTTCATGTTCACTTTCTGCTAAAAGAACAGTGTCATCTGCATATCTAAAGTTTTTTATTATTTTCCCATTGATCTTGAGTCCTGGCATTTATTCTATATTTTTAAAGATATTCTCTGTGTAGATATTAAATAGGTTTTATAATCAGGTGTGCAAGTGTATGTATATCAGGGTGTAGATGTAGTTATATCATTACAGTAGCTCGCTTCTTGGTTGTATATTTACATTTGAAATTAATTATGGAAGTAATATGTAATCAGAAACACACGCTATGTAGTAATAACTTCAAACACATTTCAAGATATGCCTATGACTTAGACAGGATTTGGACTAATACCCCGCCGAAGACGGATGTGTCGGGCCACTGGCGCAATTAAAACGGCGACACAATGCATTTCCATTCTCTGGACTACATCCTGCTGGAAATATAGTAGGACCATTGTCCTGTTACAAGAGATATCCAGCGGGAGATTGAGAATGAACACTGAAGAAGAAGAAGAAGGACTAATACTACTGCCGTTTTATATATCTATTTGATAAATCATGTGTTGCCTTTTGGTGTTAGTGGTAGAAGAGGTTTCTAGAGACGGCCCACTTTTGGTGTTAGTGGTAGAAGAGGTTTCTAGAGACGGCCCACTTTTGGTGTTAGTGGTAGAAGAGGTTTCTAGAGACGGCCCACTTTTGGTGTTAGTGGTAGAAGAGGTTTCTGGAGACGGCCAACTTTTGTGCTGAATATATTGTGGAATTTGTTGGCTGTTTTATCTCGGTGGTCCATCGTTTTCGTCGCCGGTCTCTATGTCTGCCTTCGCTGTATCGGTGTAGCATAGTCTGCTGATGTGTGCAAAGCACTTGATCTGTTGACTCTTACTATGTTCCAAGATTGTAGTGGCGCCCGTTCTTTGCGAATAGATAGACAAGGTGAGTGCAATGGAGTATCATTATTGCAACCAATAATACATTATTGCAATTAAAAATACCATTTTTGTCCCAGTGCAACACAAACATGTACTGCCAACATTATATAATTGTATACAGATGTCGATGACATGATTTAACAACTGCCTAAAGAAGAGATCAAACATTTTCAAACATTTTTTTAAAGCACAAAATGTTTCATTATGACATGAACAATATAATACTATATGCCAAATATCGCTTTCATCGACCAACACATGGTATTTGACCGCGTTAACATACTAACATACATGGACAAAAATACATGGACAAAAATACATGGACAAAAATACATGGACAAGAAACCTGAAGAAGTAGATACAATAAAAGATTTCACCACTGCAGAGAAACCAATTGAAGAGCACATCTCACTAAACCAATTGCGGTTTGACCATGATAACATTTTAATATTAGAATCTGAAGATAAATTACAGTGACATCCACATACTTCATACAATCTGCGAACAATACAGCATAATAAAACAAAGACTATGATATTTAGCAAAACACCAGGCCAGTTAAATGTATTGTCAATGGTACATACTAACTAAAGCAGGTCACATAATTCACATACTTAAACTGCGTTTTTACAGAGGATGGCAAATTGGATAAAGAGATCGAAACAAGATGCCAGAAAGCCAATGATGTAACCTGCCGGCTGTTACAAATACTCAAATAATTCATCAATCTGCATGGCTAAAAAACGACAATTAGAAAACAATATGTTTATACCAGCTTTTTGTTATTAATGATAAACCTGGCCTTTGATAAAGAAAATCATAAAACTATCACAGTATATGAAATGATATGTTTTAGTCTATTGTCTATTGTCTTTCCCCAGGTGAATGATTGTTGATCGATTCACACTTGCCGTTAAGTGTAGGGATGTTTTAGTAAAGGTACAAATGTCACCAGACGAGACAAATGGAGAAATGAAGATATCATGAGAGAAAGAAATATCAATTCAAGTCAAGATTACATCGAGAGATAGTAAACCATGTGGTTTCACGACATCAAAATAATGGAATTAATGCAACCAGCACTTCGTGCATACAACAGCATAAGGTACGAGGAAGACCAGGAACTAGATGGGGACAGACAACCACAGATACCTACACAGAATCAGGACCTACCAAAAAATGCCCTTTTCAGGCTTACCAAAATGTCACATTTTCATAAACCACACCGCATATATTTGCTTACACAGTTTCGATTTTATGTTTATTGGTTATAGTTTGTTACAGCGATTTAAAATTGGTAAAGCTATCAGTGGAAAGAAATAGCTGTTGTTTTTGTGGGGCTAGAGACCTGCTCAGAATGATCAAGAAATCACATTTGTATGGATAATAAAACAAGTTACATTTTCGCACAGCTCGCATGATCTATTTTCTCTACAGTTTACATTTTATCTTTATTAGCTCTAGTATTTCTTTTACTATTAGTATTTGTATTTGCCATTTTCAATTGATATGCGTATCAGGGGAAATAGCTGTTAGTATTGTCTTAATTTATGCATGTGCGATCTTTGCCAAAAAATGATTTTTTTTTTAATTTTTGCACCATATTTTCCACATTTTGTATGGTAATCTCATTAGATTTTCCGTGAATCTTCATATGTTAATTAGCTGAAAAATCTGCCATTTTCACTGTAATTACGTTTTAAAAAAAAACATTTTTAACACAATTCATTTGCACACAAAAATCAGTCCATTTTTGGCGGCATTTGTTAGCATAATTTTTGAGAAATATTTACCATATACAGTTATCTCCAAGTGTCAATATCCACATAATTCAGGTATAAACCTAATTTTCTGATTTTGACACTCACTCATAACCATCAGATGCCTTGCCAGCTGACGTAGGCGATCGTCCATCTCTAAAGTTCTCTATTACTACTATTAAGTATTATGATGGTTATTGGATCAATGCCATGTCAGATTTTAAAACTGTCCAATATATTCTCACGTGGAAACTAGACACTAAAAAAAGATTAATTCAGTGTAAAAGTCAGCACAGCATATTCGGTTATGTAAATGTGTTTTACTTACATAATTAATTATTTAAACTAATTAGTCCATGATTTTTCAGTCATCAATAACTAATAAAAAATCCCCAGTATATATTCTATTATTGGGCAAAATCGTGTTTGAAACTATGCAGAATTGACTGTTTTACACAAATAATCAGAAAGTAACCCTCCGCTGGGGATGTCTATCTCCTTAAAAAGTCATGGGCTGATCATGGCTAATGCGACCCGAATAGCCAACGACAGAAAACTTCACTTCTCTCCCTCCCCCCCCCCGACACTTAACGGCTCAAGTGGAACTGATGATAGATAGATAGACAGACAGACAGACAGGCAGACTGACAGGCAGACAGACAGATAGATAGATAGACGGATAAAAAATAGACCGATCGATGGAGGGTTGGATAGACGGACGGATGGACGGATGGATGGATGGATGGATGGATGGATGGATGGATGGATGGATGGATGGATGGATGGATGGATGGACGGACGGACGGATGGATGGATGGATGGATAGACGGACGGACGGACGAACGGACGGACGGACGGACGGATGGATGGATGGATAGACGGACGGACGGACGGACAGACGGATGGATGGATGGAAGGATGGATGGATGGATGGACATGTAGATATGTATATATGTACACATATAGACAGATATACATACGGACAGAAAGACAGATAGAGATATGAATGGATGGATTGATTGATTGATTAATATCAAAATATCAAAACAAACAATCAAGTATTTTTGATAAACGTGCTCCTGAGAATGAGAACGGATAGTACGATTGATTCACTCAAGACGTTTAACTGTTTACTTTAATCAATCCAAAGCTTCAGTTATCGAAGCCTTTTTATGAAGTTTGTTTGCGGTTTTTATGTTACGTTATAGCGCCGTAAAGAAATCGTACTGATTCAAGTCGTATTACTGTATCTCTAGTAAGTATAGTTCAAACATTTTACCGTTCTGTCTTCCCCTAGACAGGTCTGTGCCTTCTTTAATTTCAATTTTTCTATGAATTCATCCCATCAATATTGTTGTGGTCATCAGGGTCCATATATTCCTCGTTGAGAACCTTTGGTTTAAATAATGAATGTCCTGCGTCTGATAGTTGTGTACACGACAGCACAATCCGACGCATTGACTTATTTATTTGGTACAGTATTCTTCTTCTTCAGTGTACATTCTCAAACTCCTGCTGAATTTCTCTTGTAGCAGGACCATGGTCCTATTAGATTTTCAGCAGGATGTTGTCCAGAGAATGGAAATGCGTTGTGTCGCCGTTTTATTTGCGCCAATGGCCCGACACATCCGTCTTCGGCAGGTACAGTATTCGAGGTATGGTTTAAATATATCAGAATATTGCTATATGAGAGACTTTCTCCTAATGTATGTTATTTTATTCAATAGAAGTGTAGAACCATTTTATACTTCTCTATGGTGAGCTGGAGAAGGGTACACGATCTCAAGGTGGTCAAAAGAAGCTCTACAATGGCTCGTTAAAGACCTCACCGATAGCGTTTAAAATACACCACGACACATGGGAAGAGCTTGCACAAAATAGATCAACATGGCGCTCAACAGTCAAAAAGAGCGCATCATCTTGTGAAAAGAGGAGAAATGTTGCATGCAGCCTAACAGCGGAAAGTAGCTAGAAATTAAATGTTTTACCCACAGATTTATGACACTATTTTCCTTCAGTTTACAAGATAATTTATGACAATATATGTTTCTGGTTTCACACGATATATGATTTATAACACTATACTTGTATGGTGTTACATGATACATGTAACACACTATACTTATCTAGTTTTATGTGATAACTATACCCTTTACATAACCTATAACTATACTATGTGTAATTTACGACACTATACCCATATGGATTCATATGATACAATTAAAACACTATACTTATTTGCTTTCACACGATACATTTCTGACACTACACTTATCTGGTTTCCCACGACACAGGTTTGCCACTACACATATCTGGTTTCGTCAAATTAAATTATGACCATATACTTATTTGCTTTCACGCGATACATTTCTGACACTACACATATCTGGTTTCCTGAAAATTAAATTATGACCATATACTTATTTGCTTTCACACGATACATTTCTGACACTACACATATCTGGTTTCCTGAAAATTAAATTATGACCATATACTTATTTGCTTTCACACGATACATTTCTGACACTACACATATCTGGTTTCCTCAAATTAAATTATGACCATATACTTATTTAGTTTCCTACGAGACATTTACGACACTATAGTAAAGTAAGTAAAGTAACCTGTAGCATTTATTAATGCCGTAGGGGTGTGAGATAGCGATCTAAATGAGGGCGGTACCCATCTCCTCTCCCTCGCAGTCTTTACTTCCCGGATTAATCCGGTACCCATTTAAGGCTGGGTCGACCTGGGAGCCGTTGCGATCTGAAAAACATGTTCGCCTCAACTGGGGAATGAACCCAGCACCATTCATATGCGCTAACCACTGCGTTACGCTGCTCCACTTTACGACACTATACTTATCTCATATTACACGATACATTTCTGACACTATACTTATCTGGTTTCATACGATACAATTATTACACTGTGCTTCCTTTCGTTCACACAACCCAACCGTGACACTGTGTGTGTGTTCATTCATCACAAGTGATGATGGCCATTTTTTACATCCATTTTTGAAAATTCAGTTAGAACTATGACCATAATAAAATTTCGTAGATAGCTAATGAGCCCTATTCGAGCTGTAAATGTTCTGGTAAAGCCAGATAAATATTGTGTCATAAATGTATTATGTAATACAAGACAAATAGAAGGACATATATGTATTGTGTAAAACCATATAAATATAGTGTCATGCATGTATTATGTAAAACTAGAATAGTAATGTAATGTCAAAAATGGTTTTATCTTTGGTTGAAGAAGACCTTTAATGAACTGAGAAGTAGGTACCGTGAGAAATGTTCATGAGACCTTATTTGTGGAGGTAACCTAACTCTAAACTCCCTGGATGAGTTGGCATAATGGAGGGACAGGACCGGAAATAGAGCGCTAGTAGCCATCAATGATATCAGAGAGAATTATGGGAGGCACTCGGCAGAAGTGAGTAGGGAGAAATGGAAAATTGATATTTGAGAACTGGAGACCAAGAAAGTTGGAAGTGTGGACAGAATTGATGATCAAAAGTTGGGCAGACACGATGGGAGATAACCTGAAATATACCATGATAAGGCACTAGAAATCTCATGAAAATGTTCGTAAAAAATTGAAGATGCAGTTGTTGTTTTGTCAATCCAAGGAATTACAGCCGATTAACTCGTACATCCTTTGTGCTATGAAGAGATTTATCCCACTGTTTCTATAATATAAGACCTACTGGTTGATGAGAATTCAATCCTTCTTAATGATTTTGACTATTCCCGTTATATTTATTGGTCACTGATTATACTTTGTAAGACAGCCAATGAAAATCTTGGGAATTCTCTAATGAGTCATTTTAAAAGACATGATTTCATGTAAGCCGGTAAGTCATATATCGTCGATGGTCAGGGTCGGTGCTGTTGCTCCACAGATGAAGACTGCGGAATTACTAACAGAATCACTGACAGAATCACTAACAGAATCACTGACAGAATCACTGACAGAATCACTGACAGAATCACTGATAGAATCACTGACAGAATCACTAACAGAAAAACTGACGGAATCACTGACAGAATCACTGATAGAATCACTGACCGAATCACTGACAGAATCACTGACAGAATCATCACTGATAGAATCACTGACCGAATCACTGACAGAATCACTGAAAGATTATATTTTGGCGTCGCTCTAGAAAGGCATTGTTTTTATGAATGTTTACCATTTGATACGCATATTTCATTTCGAATCGTATGCTCTTCTGTTTCTGCTCTTGTCTTCTTTCACAAACTCTTGTAAGTTAGCAAGATGTAGCCCTGTATACGGATTGCGTTGTGCCATGGTTTACAGCTTGGTAACGATATCTGGGTCTTTAGCCTGGACACATGTGACTTCCGAATGACTTTTAGGTCACCACTTCGATCCTCTATGAATGGGGCTGTCAACCCCACGCTCAAAACCTCTATGAATGGGGCTGTCAACCCCACGCTCAAAACCTCTATGAAAGGAGCGTCTAACCCCACGCTCAAAACCTCTATGAATGGGGCTGCTGAATCCATGCTCAGAACCGTTATAGTTCCTATAACGACTTGCATAGCAGGTAACTACTTTGCTAATCTGTGCTGTGCATATGCTCCATTTGCGCCTTTTAAAAAATCTTTTTGGCGTGGAACACGGTTGCGTCACATGTAGTAACTGCCGTGCATATTGCTTACCACAAACATCTCTAACAGAGGACATTAGTAAGGGTGTCTATACCTTATCCACGCAAAGAACACAAGAATTGGACCTAAGATGTGGCGTCATCAGAAATGAGCGTTATTGTGAAGAATTGGACCTGATATGTGGCGTCATCAGAAATGAGCGTTATTGAGAAGAATTGGACCTCAGATTTGGCATCATCAGAAATGAGCGTTATTGTGAAGAATCGGACCTGAGATTTGGCGCCATCAGAAATGAGCGTTATTGTGAAGAATTGGACCTGAGATGTGGCGTCATCAGAAATGAGCGTTATTGGGAAAAATTGGACCTGAGATGTGGCGTAATCAGAAAAGAGCGTTATTGTGAAGAATTGGACCTGAAATGTGGCGTCATCAGAAATGAGCGTTATTGTCAAGAATTGGACCTGACATGTGGCGTCATCAGAAATGAGCGTTATTGTCAAGAATTGGACCTGACATGTGGCGTCATCAGAAATGAGCGTTATTGTGAAAAATTGGACCTGAGATGTGGCGTCATCAGAAATGAGCGTTATTGTGAAGAATTGGACCTGACATGTTGCGTCATCAGAAATGAGCGTTATTGTGAAGAATTGGACCTGAGATGTGGCGTCATCAGAAATGAGCGTTATTGTGAAGAATTGGACCTGACATGTGGCGTCATCAGAAATGAGCGTTATTGTGAAGAATTGGACCTGAGATGTGGCGTCATCAGAAATGAGCGTTATTGTGAAGAATTGGACCTGAGATGTGGCGTCATCAGAAATGAGCGTTATTTTGATTTTGCACAAGCGTTCGTTGAACTACCGGAGGATTGGACTATCAGGCATGGTACAATTCCTTATGTCATTATGGGATGGAAGCACCTACGGAGATTCTCTGTCTGCACTAATATGATAACTAACTAAGGGTGTCCATAAATAACAATTAAGGGAGAAGGGGAAAAGTTGTCGGAACAAGCTTCTTCTTCTTCTGCGTTCGCTCCATGATAACAAACACGGAATGTATGTGTTTTCCGGGGTAAACGTGAAGCATGTTGTGATGCCGGTTTCACAATGGAGCTACATTATTTTGCACCATATGGCCCATAACATACGTTTTCGGTGTACTTTTAATTGATGTGGGATTTCCTAGTTTTCAACATAATTCCTATTTGTTGCCAGGCGAACGAGTGAGTATATGCTCTACTCGTCTTCATAACGGTTTATCACCCACTGTGCCTGTTATAGTACCGGAAGAAACAATGAGCAGGGATTTAGACTTGGGTCGACTACGTCTATCTCGCATAAGGTGTCCCGATGTTAGTCAACTATCTCGTACAACTAGACGCCATTGCGCCTTTGTTTTCGGGTCCTACTTTTATCTCGACTGCGAGCCTCTTCCAGTATAGGTAACTGTTCATAGAGTAAAAATTGACTAGAGCTGTTACGCCTTTTTATCAGATGGTTTTGCTCACCGACACCGTGAACACCGTATCCAAGTCGCAGCTTCTACCAACTTTTTTCAAACCGGGACTGTATGGTATCCTACTTTTACCTTTCCACACAGCTTCTTCTCGAGCATGAATATTGCTTTCGGTTACCATATCCCCACATATTCTTGCACATTGTCCTCTCACGTTGTACCGCTTTCACGTGTATTCAACCCATGGATAGTTATACTCTGGAGGTATTCTCACTATTCTTGCCTTGGTGAGATTTTGGACATGACAACCCAGCACTCTTTTGGCTGGGTTGTGAGCCGTTGCCTTTTGGTCGTGGGAGCCGAAGTATCATTTAGATATAATGTTTGCCTAGTGCAAACAGTTTTCATTCTACCTTAGTATACAGTGCCCAGACACGACCCATAGATCGTTAGACAAATTGCTTCGCACGAGCTTCGAAATAATCTTTTTTTAGTGTGCACCAGCTGGAGGTGCTTTTAGGTTCTTGGTTATCTGCTAACCCTGCACGAAAGCAATGCATATCATTCCACTCCGAACAAATTTTAATAGTTTTTGACAAGGGGGACTAGGGTGAAAAAAGTTGACGTCAACAATACAGCTTCTATTACGCTAATTAAATTATTTGAAACATTTTGTCACAAAATGTGTAAAACATCATGCAGTTATTTCATACTTGTCTACTAAAATCTTCTTTCTATGGCGAATGAGCTACATTTTTATGATAAAATTAAGCAGGAGGTGCCTGAATTCTTGACAGCTGTTGACAAGAGGGAAAGGGGTAAAACATTGGCAACAAATTGATGACGCAATTTATGGACAGTGACTAATTATATCATAAACCCATCCCTCCAGGGTCGTATGACCATCCCGCCAGGGTCGTATGACCATCCCGCCAGGGTCGCATGGCATCCCGACAGGGTCGTATGACCATCCCGCCAGGGTCGTATGACCATCCTGCCAGGGTCGCATGGCATCCCGCCAGGGTCGTATGACCATCCCGCCAGGGTCGTATGACCATCCCGCCAGGGTCGCATGGATGCTGTATTGGATGCAACAGTACAAAGATCATCCTTTTCAGCATACTAGTAAACAAACAAGTTTAAAAGGGCACAATCACAATAGTATAGATATATAAATTGGTAAAAATATTGTAAACTCCAATTCAAACTAAATGACATTCTGAATTATCCAGGATGCGGGCAGGCTTGGAGGAGTTCATCGTGTCATAGGTCAGCGGGCCATTTTATGTGTGGGTGAGTTAACAGCGTGAGAGAATGAATAAAATAGGTTGATAATGAGACGGAAGGAGCATGACAAACTGACAGACGAAGAAACGAACACATAATTATAGAAAACTGTTCTGGAAAATTGTGGGAAAATGCGTTTACATGTGAAGGAAATTGGAAGTGTGAAGATTGTAGAGTGTCTGAAAGAGAGGGAACGGCAGTAGAGGAATTGACAGACAAGGATTGGGGTCTCAGAATGATCCTTGCAATTCTCTAAGAGAAAACGTAAGCCGTATCCTAATAGGGAAATTGGAAATGGGAGGAGAGGACGGTCTCTCCCAAGATTGTGCCGACCGTTATTTGGAGATCTCCTTTAATTTACTCTGATTACTTCATCAGTCCGTGTCTGGCCTCGTGTGCTGGCTCCAACTTGTCCGCTCACGTTTCTTAGAACAAGAGACACGTTTGCAAATTTTTTAGAAAGAATGCGAAGAGGCATAATGAGAATACTCGCAGAATGGATAGATGGTTACGCTGTGCTTATTATCACGGGGACCTAAAAATAGAGATAATTGCGAGCACATGTTGAAGGACAGATTAGTTAAATGTGAGTTAGAGGGAAATTATTTCAATGTACATGAGATTCTATACGTTGTCAAATTCTATACGTTGTCTCATGTTATACGTTGTGAGATTTTATACGCTGTCAAATTATATACGTTATCGGATTCTATACGTTGTCATATTATATACGTTGTCAGAATCTTTACGTTGTAAGATTATATACGTTTTCAGATTCTATACGTTGTGATATTCTATACGTTGTCAGATTCTATACGTTGTCAGATTATATAAGTTGTCAGATTATATACGTTGTCAGATTATATACATTGTGAAGTGCTGCGTTGTCAGATTATATACGTTGTCAGATTATATACGTTGTCAGATTATATACGTTGTGAAGTGCTGCGTTGTCAGATTATATACGTTGTCAGATTATATACGTTGTCAGATTATATACGTTGTGAAGTGCTGTGCGTGGTCAGATTCTATACGTTGTCAGGTTGGTGATAAACAATTTCATGTTATGTATGGCAGAGTGTGGGATATTGTATGAAATAATGTTTCATTTTGAAACTGTTGCTTCTTTATGACGAGCAATACAGGGGTATGTGATTAGATAGTCTTCCTCTTCAGTGATGTGGTCCGTGTGTAAGATATGACACAGTGGTCCGTATTTAAGGTATGAATCAGTGGTCCGTGTTTAACATATCAAACAGTGGTCCATGTGTAAGATATGAAACTGGTCCGTGTGTAAGATCTGAAACAGTGGTCCGTGTGTCATATATTATACAGTGGTCCGTATGTCAGATATGAAACAGTGGTCCGTGCGTAATAAATGAAACATCATGAAACAGTGCAACGTGTATTATATGTGATACTGCTAGTTAGGTATGAAATGCGAATACTGTTCGTGTGTTAGAATAGTTTACATTATAGAAAGTCACATACACTGTACATCTTAGCGTACAGTATAGAAACATGTCACAATCATCAGCTGTTAGACTTTAGTATAGAAACACGTCACAATCATCAGATGTTAGACTTTAGTATAGAAACACGTCACAATCATCAGATGTTAGACTTTAGTATAGAAACATGTCACAATCATCAGCTGTTAGACTTTAGTATAGAAACACGTCACAATCATCAGATGTTAGACTTTAGTATAGAAACACGTCACAATTATCTGCCGTTAGTCTTTAGTATAGAAACATGTCACAATCATCAGCTGTTAGACTTTAGTATAGAAACATGTCACAATCATCAGATGTTAGACTTTAGTATAGAAACATGTCACAATCATCAGCTGTTAGACTTTAGTATAGAAACATGTCACAATCATCAGCTGTTAGACTTTAGTATAGAAACATGTCACAATCATCAGCTGTTAGACTTTAGTATAGAAACACGTCATACTATTCAGTTGTTCGTTTATAGTATAGAAAAACGCCATACATTTCTGATGTTAGTTATAGTACAGAAACAGGCCATACCCTTCCGCTGTTAGCTTAAAGAAATACTTTCAATGTAAATACTGTAGTCGGTTAAAACATATTTATGTATTCTCAATCAGAACTTCCAGTGTTTGCAGTTCTTGTCTATTATTTAGAAGAAATCTGAAACAGAGATAAGCCTATTTGTGTGATGTAAGATAGCACATATATATCTATGTATAAATATATCCTTCAACACATCGATCATGATTTGAGGATGTTGTTATATGTCTGCTCCACAATCTATAACTCGTGAGAGGGGCTACCTACTAATATCTAGGGATGTAGATAAGAACACATTTATCATTATCAAATTATCCATTTCACATAGCGTGTGATAAAATCACCTGAGAATAGCTCCTCATTGTTATCCTTCACTGTCATCATCAGGCCAGACCTTTAGAAAACGGCTGATAATGATGTCTGATCTCAGATATACACTACCACCATAATCAGGTTAGGCGAGGCCAGCAACATATACAAGACCTGCTGACTAAGCGGAAACGTTTTTTTTTAAATAACTCATATTACTTTTCCTGTGATTCTCATTGGCCAGTGTGTTGATACTTTATGTCACCACCCAATGACAATCACTGGAAAGATATATTTTGTCATTTTGAAAGGATGTTAAGACCAAAACGTCTTATAGTGACGATGGTCTTGGCTTAGACCACAGGTGGGCAACAAATGGCAGACAGGCAAAAAATACGCCCGTCATGAAATTGTTGCCGGCTACTGATGTCAGTTTAAAAAATAACTAAACACTTCAAACTCTTCAGATAAATAAAATTATGTTTTACACAAACACGTGCAAAAAAATAATGCTAATAAGAATATAAATTATTATCTCATGGTTTATCGCAGTTTATATAATTTTTACAGTGCATAACAGTTAATCGATAAACAGTGCCAACAGAAATAAAATGATTGATCAAATCTCTAATCGTATAAGCTGAATAAAAAAAGAGTATTGATTTCACTGCACTCGGGTACCCCCCTAGGTAGTACGTCTCTCTCAACGAAACGGCATGCCGTCTGCCAGAGTATCACTCATAGCACGTAACTCCGAAGTTTCATTCAATAATTCCTAGGGATCTCCTCAAAAAATAATCTTTTAAAACGAAAGAAAAACAAGTCAAATTCGAACCCGTGACTTATTGAGCAGAAGGTGAACTGCTTAACCACTAAGCCACAGAGATACCAAAGAAGATAAAAATACTTAAAGTAACTCTGGCATGTGAGACAGTACAGATGTGAGACAGTACAGATGTGAGACAGTACAGATGTGAGACAGTACAGATGTGAGACAGTACAGATGTGAGACAGTATAGATGTGAGACAGTACAGATGTGAGATTTTGTTAATGGAAAGATAAGATGGCGGAAGAACATTCTAAAGTCTGTACGTTTATAAGAAATCAATAATCGTTGTTTTCATGTCTTCTTCTTCTAGTTTGTAGTTTAGTAATTCTACACAGCAAGTAATATGTCTACACAAGTAATATGTCTATACAAGTAATATGTCTATACAAGTAATATGTCTATACAAGTAATATGTCTATACAACTAATATGTCTATACAAGTAATATGTCTATACAAGTAATATGTCTATACAAGTAATATGTCTATACAAGTAATATGCCTACACAACAAGTAATATGTCTACACAACAAGTAATATGCCTACACAACAAGTAATATGTCTACACAAGTAATATGTCTATACAAGTAATATGTCTATACAAGTAATATGTCTATACAAGTAATATGTCTATACAAGTAATATGTCTATACAAGTAATATGTCTATACAACTAATATGTCTATACAAGTAATATGTCTATACAAGTAATATGTCTATACAAGTAATATGTCTATACAAGTAATATGTCTATACAAGTAATATGTCTATACAACTAATATGTCTATACAAGTAATATGTCTATACAAGTAATATGTCTATACAAGTAATATGTCTATACAAGTAATATGCCTACACAACAAGTAATATGTCTACACAACAAGTAATATGCCTACACAACAAGTAATATGTCTACACAGCAAGTAATATGTCTATACAAGTAATATGCCTACACAACAAGTAATATGTCTACACATCAAGTAATATGTTATGCAAACATGTTTAATAGGTGGGTTCCATGATATCATTGTTGCCGATGCTACTCTCGACCTGTTATGTCCGACTTCAGCATCTGTGCTTGCTTGGGCAGGACTACGGTGTTGCTCGATATCGTTATTGGCCTGACCAATCTTAGTTTGCTACCTCTCTTGGCTGGACGATATCGTTATTGGCCTGACCAATCTTAGTTTGCTACCTCTCTTGGCTGGACGATATCGTTATTGGCCCGACCAATCTTAGTTTGCTACCTCTCTTGGCTGGACGATATCGTTATTGGCCCGACCAATCTTAGTTTGCTACCTCTCTTGGCTGGACGATATCGTTATTGGCCCGACCAATCTTAGTTTGCTACCTCTCTTGGCTGGACCAAGCTCCATGTCCACTTCAAGGAGTTGACCTTAATGGGGGTTTCTGTATCAGGTGCCAGGTACGAGTACGTGGATATACCTTGGAGGTGAAGGGGGGGGGTTAAGGACGCAAATGGTTGACGTCTTTTATAGATCACTCCACAAATCAACGGAAGTCCTATGTGTTACGAGGAAAGTGGCTGAACATAAATGTGCCACCTGAGCGGACCTGGTTTAAATCCTGTTTCTGCTTGATTTGTCTTTATTAATACATTATCGAAGCTTGTATATCACATTATCCATAAATTGTAAATATTTTCTTGCCAAAATGTTAACCACCTTCCCCTTAGCAACAACTGTCAACAAATTCAGAGATGCCCTGCGTAATCGTGTCAAAGTATTGAACTCTTCCTCTCCCACACCAAATCCACCTACCAACCCCTTCCTAGCTCAATGCATTTTAGCTGTAACAATACAGAACATGTTTTACATTCTTATACAATTGTTTCACATTCAAATAATTTAATTTATGTATATAAACAGTATTGTTAACGTCAACTTTTGTCAAACTCCCCTCTTCCCTTATCAACAACGTTTTCAGACCCTTCCTTTACCTAATTGTTGAAGTAAGTTATGGATATCCCTCATATTAGCAGATATCGCAGCCAATCTATTAATCATGACATAATTTTTCCGCTGCTTGAACTGTACCCAGATTACCAGCTGGGGGTTGAACTGTACCCAGATTGCCAGCTGGGGGTTGAACTGTACCCAGATTGCCAGCTGGGAGTTGAACTGTACCCAGATTGCCAGCTGGGGGTTGAACTGTACCCAGATTGCCAGCTGGGGGTTGAACTGTACCCAGATTGCCAGCTTGGAGTTAAAAATTAATGCAGATAACGCACAAAAACGTTATAAACTGAGAAATTATTGACCCCAATATGGTTTCACAATAGCATTAATAATCAGAAAAAGGAATAAACAACTAAGGCCCTGGGTTATAAATGAAAACTAAAATGATACATTAAAAAAATAACAGATAAAATATTGTGGGCAGATACAAGATACGTGATTTTAAATAAATTGTAGCGTGTCCTATTCAGGACGTAGCGATCAACCCATCATTTTTTGGGTGTAGTGTTTTTCTAGGCAATATACATACGTTCAGTAGTTTGCAATTGCTTTCTAAACGATGATTACTTATTTTTTAATCTATTAATTTGTTAAAAAAGCTTTAACATGATTGTGCATTTTTGTTTTTTCAAATACAATGTGATATGATTGTAGATGTTGAGATGCGGTTAGTCAAGTACTGAAAAACGCGTTTGCAATTGTTGCTAGGCGATTTGGTGCCGTAGAACGGACTGGTTCAATTCCCGTTAGTCTCAAGAATTGTGATATGATTGTAAGACCAGCTCATTGTATTGGCAGTTTTGTGTTTATTTCTAGTTTGAGGTTTCTTGATCAAAGTCCCTGTTGGACCGTAACATGGAAAAAGTCCTTGTTTCTTAGTGTTTTTGTTCATCTCTTTGACATTACTCTGTTATTTATTAGTTATATTTAGCAATCGGTGACAACAATACTTTATTATAAGTGTTATCGCTTCTTATGTTTATTATTGCGGCACCTTTCACCTTGTTGGATATCCTCTGACAGTTTGTTTTATTTATAGAATGAAAAGTGAGAGTTTCTCAGAATCCCAACAAGACAAGAGTCAGAAGGTTGTGAAGATCTAATGCAAACAGCCATGGTTATGGTGAAGGCTTGTGAACAATTTTTCAAAATACAAAGAAATAACTTTGAAATTAATTATAAACGTTAAGCGTGACTTTCAACATTAGAAGACCTCGCAACATCATTCAAACAAACCTTTAGGTGATGTTTTCGATTATTTCCGTGCATGTCGTTGGCCAACGTTTGCAGGTGACACAAAGTATATAAATAGTGAGCAACGAAAACCACGGCAATAATGCCCCAAAAATGTCTTTTTTTAATTTGTTGGTGGGTCTTATCCTGGCGATTGGTCTTGGCGTTAAGTAGTTCGGTAGTGTGAGTAAACATCACTATGTGGCGTTAAGTAGTTCGACAGTGTGAGTAAACATCACTATGTGGCGTTAAGTAGTTCGACAGTGTGAGTAAACATCACTATGTGGCGTTAAGTAGTTCGGCAGTGTGAGTAAACATCACTAGGTAAAGTATTAGAAAATATTGGCTGCCCACGAACTTGTCTATAATTAGTCATCTCTGTTCACAAAGACATGATTGCCAGTATACAGTTCAACGGTAGCATGTCTGACAAGTTCAGGCTAAAATGAGAAGTATAACAGAGTTGTGTTCTTGTTGTCATAATCTGAATTAACCTCACAATCTGAATTAACCTCACAATCTGAATTAACCTCACAATCTGAATTAACCTCACAATCTGAATTATCCTCACAATCTGGATTATTCTGTACATCCTTACTGCATTGTCTATCCGACAGCTTATGTGTTCAATCTGACCAGACTAAGAGCATAACGCAAACTGTTAAGATTTACTATTTGCGTACGATGAAGCTCTTGTGGCATACGATGAGGTCACCTTGCAGTCTCTGGTCAATCATCTGTCAAGAGCTTGTGATAATTCTCACAATAAATAAGAACAGGTAGCTGTACATATGAAAGAAACCGTATCACCCGCAGAAACCTATTGTCTTTTGTCTTTTCCCTGGTGAATGATGGTTGATAGTATCTACACTTGCCGTTAAACGTAAGGGTGAGAGCTTCAGCTTTCGTTCAAAGGCCAGATGTGCCGTCATGGTTGCATTAAGACCACGATTGTTCAAGGTTATCTGGACGTTTTCTATTGAACGTTTACTTTGTCAACATTTGACTTTATATCCGGATATTCTTTTCTTATACGATCTTATTGGTATTTGGTTTGGGTTAATTCCCATAAGGTGACCGAACGGTTTTACTTGTTGTCTTTCGATATGTTCAATACATGATATTATTAACTCTTTTCATAATTTCTTATTGTATCTAGTTTAGTAGCCATTAAAGCTTTTCTCAGACACTTCATTTTTCCGCCGAAGACGGATGTGTTGGGCCATTGGCGCGAATAAAACAGCAACACAACGCATTTCCATTCTCTGGACTACATTCAGCTGGAAATTTTGTAGGACCATTGTCCTGTTACAAGAGAAATACAGCGGGAGTTTGAGAATGAACGCTGAAGAAGAAGAAGGAGAATACACTTCATTTCACATGTAACGATGTTCCTCTGCGGCTAGACTGTTAATGACCCGGTTTGACATTGGTAGATCATTCCCTGTTCGAGATGGACACTTGATCTGGCACCTTCCCTGTTCGAGACGAACATTTGACCTTTAAAGGGATTTCAATAAATGCCGTCAGCAATTTTCTTTTACCTATTCGTTACTCCTTCTACTCCCACCCTCATGTCAAAAACTGTCACAAATTCAGGGACACCCTTCCCTGTTGAATTATATTAAAATGGTTTATCTCCCCACCCCCCGATCCCTAATGCTTAGCACAATGTTTAGGGGAAAGAAGACCACAAAAACCCACTTATTGCACATTTTTATACATTTTCACATTCAAGCAATTTAATTGATGTAGAAAAAACAGAATTCTTGACATCAACTTTTGTCAATCAACATGTCCTGGTGAACAGATGTCAAACTTTTCAGACCCCATCCACAAAATGTTCACGTAATTGATGGACAGCCCCCTAATGTCTACTCGCACCACATCTAAAACTAATCTCCATGAACAGTTGTCGGGTAATTCATCCATTGCAATATCCATAACCACCAGCAGATGCACACCCAGCAGCCGCTCACCAAACAGCGTCACCACATCCACACCCAGCAGGTGCTCAACAAACACCGTCACCACATCCACACCGAGCAGGTGCTCAACAAACACCGTCACCACATCCACACCCAGCAGGTGCTCAACAAACACCGTCACCACATCCACACCCAGCAGGTGCTCAACAAACACCGTCACCACATCCACACCGAGCAGGTGCTCAACAAACACCGTCACCACATCCACACCCAGCAGGTGCTCAACAAACACCGTCACCACATCCACACCCAGCAGGTGCTCAACAAACACCGTCACCACATCCACACCGAGCAGGTGCTCAACAAACACCGTCACCACATCCACACCCAGCAGGTGCTCAACAAACACCGTCACCACATCCACACCGAGCAGGTGCTCAACAAACACCGTCACCACATCCACACCCAGCAGCCGCTCACGAAACAGCGTCACCACATCCACACCGAGAAGCCGCTCACCAAACAGCGCCATGACATCCCACCAATGCATCATTAATTCACAGTCTACAAATAAATGTTTATGACAAATTTCTAGAAAAATTAATGTATTCTGTCTGATAGATTACATTCTCTAAACCTAAACAGATATCGAGCTGAAGATATAGATTTCTACATCTGTTCACGTGTCTAACCAGACATCATCGGCCTGTACTTGGCTCATTTACCCTCCATCTATACCCTTATATTTTGTAAATAATTCATTTCCCAAATCTGCTGGTTGTTTCTGAAATCTGACATCCAATGATTGAGTTCTCTCACGCGATGTTCAGCTTTAACACAGATACCTTTTGAGGAATTCGCGTTCACTAACGAAACACTAGATATATGTGTCAATGGCCAATGCATCGTATTTTGATAATGTTCAACGAATTGTTTGATTCATTTTATTGTCACTTTTCCTCTTACTTTAAGCACTTTCAATGACACTCCATTACTCTTTCTCCAATACTCTTTCTCCATTATTCTTAAATAAGAAAATGAAATATGACCTTTAGTATCTTCAGTATTCAGTAACACGCTCACATCAGATAATCTTGTTCACTTCTCCAGCTGTTATGTACCCCTCCCCCAGCTGTTATGTACCCCTCCCCCCCCCCCCAACGTTCACAATTAACTCCTCCATAAAATAAGGTCAACAACGTTGTTCAATAATTCCCAATTTCCAGTTTACTCTCCTTCTCATGTTCATTCCCTATTTTTTCGTTTATTCCCTATCACGTGCTAATTTCCCTATCCTATGCTTATTCCCTATCCCATGTTTATTCCCTATCCCATGTTTATTCCCTATCCCATGTTTATTCCCTATCCCATGTTTATTCCCTATCCCATGTTTATTCCCTATCCCATGTTTATTCATTTCCCATTGTTATTCACCACATCCTGCTTATTGCCCATCATTTTTTTATTCCTCATCCCCTTTTCATTCCCCGTTTCCTGTTTATTTCATATCCACTGTTTTTCTTTCATCTCATATTTATTCACTATCCCCTGCTTACTCCCCATCTCCTGTTTATTCGATATCTCCTGTCTATTCCACATCTCCTGTTTATTCTATTCTACTGTTTATTCCCATCTCCTGTTTTTTCCCCATTCCCTGTTTGTTTTCCATCTATTTACTCCCTGTCCCCTGTTCTCATCCCCCAATTTATTCCCCATCTCCTGTTTAATTTCCTGTCCCAATTTTATTCCCCATCTCCTGTTTATTCCCCATCTCCTATTTTTCCATATCTCCTGTTTATTCCCCCATCTTCTGTTTATTCCCCATTTTCTATTTTTCCCTATCTCCTGTTTATTTCCCCCATCTCCTGTTTATTCCCCATCTCCTATTTTTCCCTATCTCCTGTTTATTCCCCCATCTTCTGTTTATTCCCCCATCTCCTGTTTATTCCCCATCTCCTGTTTATTCCCCCATCTTCTGTTTATTCCCCCATCTTCTGTTTATTCCCCCATCTTCTGTTTATTCCCCCATCTCCTGTTTATTCCCCATCTCATATATGCATTTCCCATGTTCTGATGTTTTCCCATCCCATGTTCATTTCAATAAAATGGAATCTACGCCTCGAGGCTGGGATTGAATCTATGTCTCATGGCTGGGGTTGAACCTACGTTTGAGGGCCGGGGTTGAAAATCTTCGTTTCAGGGCTGGAGTTGAAAATCTACGTCTGAGGGCTGGGGTTAAATCTATGTCTCCGGGGGGGGGACATGCACATAAATTACGTCTACTTTACGAACTTCTAAACTTCAAGACATTAGCGACCCACCTCTCCCCCTCTTTTCCCTTATTATGTCCAAAAAAACAACCCTCTCTGCACCCACCCCTCTTCCCCACATACCGCTTAAAGAAATGTTTGAGTAGAGAATGTACGGAAGAAACTACGTGAAATGCGTCATATTTATTGTTTAGGTGTTTGTTTTTATTTTAATTTCACATTCTAAAATTTGAATTGCTGTAGAAAAATAGTATTTTTGACCTCAACTTTTGTCAAATTTCCTTCCACCTTGTCAGCAACTGTCAAACGTTTTCACACTTCCTCCCTGCTAATTGTTGATGTATTGTATGGACAGCAGCTTACCCTCGTCCAATCCCATGTGATAGTTTCTGATGATATTCTTGTCAACGTACTTTGTCAGTATTTTCATTGACTCATGTCTGCACCTCGACCACACAAGGAAGGTAAGGGATCTTTACTTATATCTTCATATACTGCGCAGCACACTTTCAACGTTGTTAATCTATTGTCTACATGTCACCAATCTTTCCATCAATCTAGTTATGTTATGAGTGCCCTCCAACTGACACATTTATGTAGTGAAAAGGGACTGTGTGTTTGTAACGACGCCCTAAGAACAGAAACGCTGATTCCGATTTTGAAAAGCTCATCATCCCGCTATTTGTAGCCACAACAAATAGAATGAATATTGACAGACAAATCAAATCTCTGTTGATCTTTTATCAAAGATATTCTTTGAGCAGTCAAACTTCAATTTTGTCTTTCTCGCTTCCACAAAAATGCCTACATCGGCGTCTGTCAGTTTCTCATTGTAACCTTTCACCTCTCTAACCCTGTAAGATTCCTACATGCACGCGCTTATACGAGCTACTGGTATGGTAAGGGGCTCGGCAAGGGGGATTAATTCTGGGATATCATACACCAATCATTTCATTACTCTCCCTTTGTGGAGACCACTCAAGCTTTTATTGATTTTGGCCCTGGGAATAATTGAATACTCTGACAACTTTACTCTTACTTTCTCTTTCCCTGTGTTCTTTGTTCTTTCTTTATGATTGTTGTATTGCACTTCTATGTTTTCATTACCTACTTAAAATACTATTTACCCATTATGTTTTTAAATAGTTCTATCATGTCATTATGTTTTTAAATAGTTCTATGTTCTCATTACTTAAAAAAAAAAATTCCCATTCTCCTATTGTGCTGATATATTCCCATCTTTTCCCATTCTTCCATAATGTGGATCAATTCCCAACTCTTCCCATTCTCCCATTGTGCTGTTCAAATCCCATCTTTTCCCATTCTTCCATTGTGCTGTTCAATTGCATCTTTTTCATGATAAATTTGATGGCCTTTTTGTGAAAAATCTTTAATGGACATGTGGGGGGGGGCGGGGGTGTGTGAGGAGGGGGTGTGGAAGAGTTTACTCAGCTTATGGCTAAATTACAACTGCTACAGGTCATGTGCTGATGTTACATAATGGAATTTGAACTCCCAACCCTTATCTAGCCTGTACACACAACACTAACGTGAATCTACCCGAGCAGGTGTATGGCCTCCCACGTTCACATAGACACAGAAGTGACATCTGTTCCAGACACCAGCTATTGACTTTCCTATTTAAGACATGTCCTGCTGAAGGCATCTGATGAAGACATGTCCTGCTGAAGGCATCTGATGAAGACATGTCCTGCTGAAGGCATCTGATGAAGACATGTCCTGCTGAAGGCATCTGATGAAGACATGTCCTGCTGAAGGCATCTGATGAAGACATGTCCTGCTGAAGGCATCTGAAAAGACACTGCGTGTAGATTTATGCCATTTAACATATTGGGACTTAATTGACATGAATACCGAGCTCAGGCCGTGGTGCCGAGGAACATAACGAGAACATAGAATAGTAATACTGTATTATGCGATGACAGAGTCGACTAAGGTGGGTTTAGCGTGAATTTTGTTATTCCCACTCCGTAGAAGTGACACCATTAATCACAATATTTTAGCTGTGGTATTATTGTATTTAGTATTACTATGCGTCGAAGTGACACAATTTTGCGATTTATTTTTTATACATTTTCACAGTATATTTTGTTGTTGAAATGTGTTTCATGTTTACCTGAATATATATGTATGCACCCTCTGTGGTTGGGAGGGAGCCAGAGATGTACTGTGCAGCACTGGGGAGGAGGAAACTGACATCACTGTTTTTCCTATGGCTGAAACCCATCATAGAGGCACAGTAACTCAGGACGTGACAACCCTTTTGACTTGAACATTTGGTTGCATGCCTGGATCAATAGAGAAGTTCGGCATAACCAGTAGTCAATTGGTGGCGGGGAATGAGCACATTTAACCCTATCTTGGCTACAGTGGCTAGGAGCAGTGCATAGGTTGAAACCTACCTTCCTTGAGGTGTGGTGGTTATTCTCTGGCTCTGTCCCGGGGTGGGCCTAAAATCCACAGACTTCTCAGCAATATAATGCCATTTAATGACATTAAGTCAAAGGGCATGAGCCCATGGATCAGCAACCAACCAACCAACCATCAAACTATATAAACATAACAGATCTTCTACCAAATTATATCTTCTACTAAATCATATCTTCTATAAATCTATATAAACAAATCATATCTTCTATAAATCTATATAAACAAATCATATCTTCTATAAATCTATATAAACAAACCATATCTTCTATAAATCTATATAAACAAACCATATCTTCTATAAATCTATATAAACAAACCATATCTTCTATAAATCTATATAAACAAATCATATCTTCTATCAAATCATATCTTCTGGCAAATTCTATTTTCTATCAAATTCTATTTTCTATCAAATTACATCGTGTACTAAATTATATCTGACCCTGTTCTGTATTCTGTCTAGTTGTAACTATTGCCGAGGCTGTGGAATACTGTCACCCATGCCAGGCATTAGCTTCGACAATCCTCCTTTTACATTAAAAAAAAATCAAATACTACATACTTCTCCTTAGAGAGTTGTAGGGAGATGGTATTTGCAGCTGTGTGATACAGAACGCATGGTCTTGTCGCCACGTCACGTACAGGGTACGTTTTAACATTTATCCTCACACAGACTTTTACATCTTCTGCATTAAGAGAAGCACGGTAGTCTAGTTGATAGTGAGCTTGCTTGCTTGCTATTACCAGGTTACAGCGTACCAGGTTCAAAAACCACGTCCGGACAGAAAAACAAACGGGTTGTGATTTCTCGCTTGACACGACCACTGCTCCAGTCGACTCAGCTGTAAATGAGTACCTGACGCATGAGTTAGGGGAGGTAAAGACAGGAAGGAAGGGAACTGGCCACCCCAACTAATAATTGCTACAGTTTAGTACATGAAGAGTTATCTTCTTCCCCGACGGCACATGCCATGGGCCCTACAATTACCTTTAACTTACATTAAATTTCCAATTTTTCCTACATTAAAAAAAATATTATATTGTGGTTCCCATGGTTAGTGTTTTCGTACCTCTTCCCCCCCCCCCCCCCCGCCACAACTGGAGACACTGGGCTGATCTTTCCTGCTTAATTCAGTTCCTATATGTAGATTATCAGTAAATCTGAAGCCGGATGTGTCAGGTCAAAACATAGCACATATCGCAGCAAAGTTGTAAACCATTACACTACATATTCGTTCTCCTGGCTACATCCTGCAGGAGTTTCAGAACCACAGTGCAGGTTCTCATCTTCAACCTTTCTATATATATATATATATGTTTATACTCCTTCTTCAGCCTTCATTCTCAAACTCCTGCTGTAGTTTGTACCAGGGCAATTGTCCTGCTTGATTTCCAGCAGGATGTAGTCCAGAAAATGGAAATTCCGTTTTATCCGAAAATGTTACCGTTTTATTTAGACCATCATCTCGACACATCCATCTTCGTCTGATATTTATATACCAAATCTGACTCTGTGGCACAGAGTCGTGATACAGTACCCGCCTGTAACGGCCAAGGTACCTGGTTCAAATCCTGCCGCAAGAAATTGTGCTTCCAGACCGTTTCGAAATTAGTGCCAAGCTACTAAAAGTATTTATATTGGTTAGAACATCACTGCAGCCATAAATACGCTTGTTTTATGGCTGCGCCCTGAATAGCAGGCTACTAATATATATATATATATAAATATATATATATATATATATATATATATATATATATATATATATATATATATATATATATATATATATATATATATATATATATATATAATGCTTCAGATATAACGTGCGATTATACCCAAAAAAATATGAAAAAGATAATATTAATGAGGTAGGTATGCAAGCCAGATTTTCATCTCATACTTGGTTCTAAAAATAGAAAAATCGGCGTTGTTTATGTTGTTTGTATTCTGTCAACGATGTCCATCACGCATGACAGTTGTACGAAAAGTCCCACTTTAACTTTCAGTGGTAATGCAAAACCAAGTTCCTGTTCACATAAGTCACCTCCGTCCAGCAGACAATCAGCATCAATACCATAATTTACTGCCTGGTAATACCCGGATAAAGTCTCGCGCTGTTTTGTGCCAATTATCAGCGGAAGTAAGCTCAGGCAATTATCGGCTGCTGGAACTGCTGCGCAGACGCGGACGCTCAATTAAGCATTGGCCTCTTAACTAGGCTTTGTCAGGTCGAAATCCTCAATTACGTCGAGGAAAATTAATGGTCCCAGAAACGTCGGTTACTGACGGCAATGTCGATTTTTATTTGTTTAGCTTAATCATGAACTTCAAGCATGGCCAATCGCAAGCAGTGATGGGCATGTTCCAGTTTGTGACATATTCCATAATTGAAATATCTCTTTAATTGGTAAGCCATACGACCTCTGTGCTTGTTTATAACTTGTTTACGGCTCTACACCTGTTTCACCTGTTTTTCCACCTGTTGAATGTCAATCATTTACGTAAACCACAAACCATTCTATGAGTTACTAGCTAAAATATCTATCATCTTGAACCTGTTCTTGTTCATTAAGTTTGTATACTGCTTAAGTGTGTTCAGTAAGTCGTGTTCATTAAGTTTGTATACTGCTTAAGTGTGTTCATTAAGTCGTGTTCATTAAGTTTGTATACTGTTTAAGTGTGTTCATTAAGTCTTGTTCATTAAGTTTGTATAATGCTTAAGCTGTCCAGTAGTCTGTAGTCCTGTATACCACTTCTCTGTGATTGTGAGACTTTTTCCAGAGACACGACAGACTATAACTAAAATTAGTACGTAATGATGCGCACACAAGAAATCATACAAATTACAATACACAAATCATATTCACCGTTTCGTCCAAAAGGTCTTTATCAAGACACAAACTAAAATTATTGACGCATTGAAAAATTATCACAACAAAAATTGATGTTTGTTTGTGTCTTGATAAAGATCTTTTTGTTGAAACGTTGAATATGATTTGTGTAGTGTAATTTGTATGCTTTCTTGTCTGTGCATCATTACCAACTAGTTTTAGTTATAGTCTGTCGTGTATCATTGAAGCGATATATAAACCTGTGATTTACGTAAGTACAATTGTTGTTACGTTTCACGCAGTTACCATATATTGATTGTCATATATTTCCAGAGGTATAGGTTGCTTCATGTGCTTGTATTACCTGTGTCACAATTGAAGCAAATAATAGTAACACTACTACCTGTTATTCATATCATATGTACTGATCACTACACTGTCCAGGAAACGTAACAATGACATCCCAGTGCGTATAGTTTCAGAAGCCACGACTCGGATAAGTGATATTTACTTCTATGGGGATAGTATTGTCTACATTGATGTATCTGTGGCTCGACAAGTGCCCAGTGCTTGGGCAATCACGTCTCAGTACAGATGGAGTGTATTAGGGAAGAAAGTGGAGTTGTCTGTAGTACAGCGATAGAGGTAGTGTCTCTACAGCCAGCAGTAGTAGTACGATAGAGGTGGTGTCTATACAGCCAGCTGTAGTACAGCGATAGAGGTGGTGACGAGGTCTATTATATGGCTATAGTCTCAGAGTGATATTTTCCACTGGTGTCTGTTTTTTTACTGATTGTAATCGTATGCTTCCACAGATTCAGTGGGGCTATCTACGCCGTCGGCGGCTTGTGCCGGACTATCTACACCGTCAGTGGCTTGAGTCGGACTATCCACGCCGTCGGGGCTTGTGCCGGACTCTCTACGCCGTCAGTGGCTTGAGTCGGACTATCTAATCCGTCATTGGCTTGAGTCGGACTATCTACACCGTCAGTGGCTTGAGTCGTACTATCTACACCGTCAGTGGCTTGAGTTGGACTTTCTACGCCGTCAGTGGCTTGAGTCGATGACAAAATATGTGCCGAAGAGAGTTACCTTCATTGTGTACGTGGACAAGTGTATGTTATGTGGAAACGAAAGAGTAGATAGACTTGCCTACTTGACTAGTAGTATAAAGCAAATATTAGACAAAACTGCAACATCGATCTGACAGATTCATGAAGTTTGATTCCTAACGACTTTACACATGAAGACAGACTAACGACTTCACACATGAAGACAGACTAACGACTTCACACATGAAGACAGACTAACGACTTCACACATGAAGACAGACTAACGACTTCACACATGAAGACAGACTAACGACTTCACACATGAAGACAGACTAACGACTTCACACATGAAGACAGACTAACGATTTCACACATGAAGACAGACTAACGACTTCACACATGAAGACAGACTAACGACTTCACACATGAAGACAGACTAACGACTTCACACATGAAGACAGACTAACGACTTCACACATGAAGACAGACTAACGACTTCACACATGAAGACAGACTAACGACTTTACACATGAAGACAGACTAACGACTTCACACATGAAGACAGACTAACGACTTCACACATGAAGACAGACTAACGACTTCACACATGAAGACAGACTAACGACTTCACACATGAAGACAGACTAACGAAACTTGATTTCTTGAAAATTTCTCTGTGATAATAATTTATGCCAAACGAGCTGGCGTATAAAATCTTATTTCTGAAAACTCATAAAGAATGTTTGCAGATAAGGAATTCACAAAGACAGATTTTTTAAGCCTAGAGTCATAACCTTTGACTTCTGAATACTTGACTCACAAATACTGTTATCAGAATAGTTGTTTGACAATGACTGATTTCTGAATACGTGATTCGTGAAGACTGATGTCAGAATACTTCACAAACGAAAATTGACTTATATATGTATATTTTATTCTAGAAAACTGGTTTCTGAATGTTTGAATCAGGAAAACTGATTACTAGAAACACAAAGTGTTATTCTTGAAAACTTATTACTAGAAACACACAAAGTGTTATTCTTGAAAACTTATTACTAGAAACACACAAAGTGTTATTCTTGAAAACTTATTACTAGAAACACGCAAAGTGTTATTCTTGAAAACTGATTACTAGAAACACACAAAGTGTTATTCTTGAAAACTAATTACTAGAAACACACAAAGTGTTATTCTTGAAAACTTATTACTAGAAACACACAAAGTGTTATTCTTGAAAACTGATTACTAGAAACACACAAAGTGTTATTCTTGAAAACTGATTACTAGAAACACACAAAGTGTTATTCTTGAGAACTGATTACTAGAAACACACAAAGTGTTATTCTTGAAAACTTATTACTAGAAACACACAAAGTGTTATTCTTGAAAACTTATTACTAGAAACACACAAAGTGTTATTCTTGAAAACTTATTACTAGAAACACAAAAAGTGTTATTCTTGAAAACTGATTACTAGAAACACACAAAGTGTTATTCTTGAAAACTAATTACTAGAAACACACAAAGTGTTATTCTTGAAAACTTATTACTAGAAACACACAAAGTGTTATTCTTGAAAACTGATTACTAGAAACACACAAAGTGTTATTCTTGAAAACTGATTACTAGAAACACACAAAGTGTTATTCTTGAAAACTGATTACTAGAAACACACAAAGTGTTATTCTTGAAAACTTATTACTAGAAACACACAAAGTGTTATTCTTGAAAACTTATTACTAGAAACACACAAAGTGTTATTCTTGAAAACTTATTACTAGAAACACAAAAAGTGTTATTCTTGAAAACTGATTCACGAAAAATAATTTCGGAAACGTGTTTTATAGACTAATTCCTGACTAATTATTAATGACGATTAATCGTTTGTATAAAATGAATTATGGTTAATAAAAAATGGAGTAAAACACAACCCCAGATGAACTTATCACATCGTATTGAATATTTTTCATGATAGATACTGCTCAACTAACCACTCTGAAGACGAGAAGGCTGTGTATAGATACATATATACACGTATAATAACTTTTATCACTAGTCACAACCAACCATACTGTGGAGAAGGTACTTTGTTTACAAATATTAGATATTTATAATTTATATAATATATATAAATTATAATAATATATATAATTTATAATAATATATATTTATTAGATATAAATATTCAATTATCCGAATCCCAATTAACCGAATCCTCAATTATCCGAATCGAATTTGGGTGGAATAATTTTAGAGCAAGAGCGTTAGCGGATGCGGTAGAGAGGCCCAGCGGCAGTGCGCACGTGCCGTTACTATGTAGTTTATCTGCAATACATAGTTGCTTACATATTAAATTTCAAATTAAACTTTTATCAATACAATCCCGTTTATTACAATGTAAGATTGTATGTATGTACACTGATCTACTTCATTCTAGAGTTATATCTAATTATCAAAATTTTCGATTATCCGAATCGGCCATATCCCAAATTAATTCGAATAATCGGATTTCTGCTGTAATTATGTATGTATATTTATAATTTCCGTCTACACGAGCCACTTCGGAACCAGATTAACCAACATCCCATAAAACATTGGCACTAGACACAAAATTGGAAGATGTCAGAAGATTAAATGACAGTAGCTGTTTAATCCCAATAAGTGATTGTATGCGTATGGAACTATTGAGAAGGTGTAACAACAAACTTCTAAACATCCGCTTATTCTAGTCCATTCTTGCCCCCTCGACAAACAATATCCTATTGCGCGACATTACAGGATGTGACTTCGTTCTGTCCAGTAATTGATGACATGTGACTAGCTTCTAGTATTGACGCGCAATAGGGATGTACTCTGACGTGTTTCTGGTGATGAGTCAAACATAGGGATGTACACTGACGTGTTTCTGGTGATGAGTCAAACATAGGGATGTACACTGACGTGTTTCTGGTGATGAGTCAAAAATAGGGATGTACTCTGACGTGTTTCTGGTGATGAGTCAAAAATAGGGATGTACTCTGACGTGTTTCTGGTGATGAGTCAAAAATAGGGAAGTGCTCTGACGTGTTTCTGGTGATGAGTCAAAAATAGGGATGTACTCTGACGTGTTTCTGGTGATGGGTCAAAAATAGGGAAGTGCTCTGACGTGTTTCTGGTGATGAGTCAAAAATAGGTCAAAATTTGTCTTTAATGAGTGGATGCTTGTTGTAAACCTTCGTTATAGTTCGCCGTGTTTCATATAATGACATATAGTTCGCCGTGCTTCATGTAATGACATATAGTTCGCCATGTTTCATGTTAATGACACATAGTTCGCCGTGTTTCCTGTAATCACATACCGTCAGGGAATTCTATCACTACAAGATATGCAGTTTTAGTTTTAATTGATTGTCGCCCCTTTAATATAAACATTTAATCCCCTTTCTGAATTATTCCAAAAATGTATACCCAATAACCGTTTAGATCTAGAAATTCAGTATAGTTGTTCGCGGTAACTATTCTCCTAAACTGACGTGATTAATCATTTTGAGGCCTCTTCCCAGATCATTGCACAATGTTTAGTACCGAGAGTTAATTTTAGGAACTATATAAAGCTGTGTATAAAGAAATATAAAGCTATCTAAAGAAACAAAATAACACACCTCGCAAGATCAAAGTGAATGATATAGTATTAAAACAGGTCCACCAATTCAAATATTTAGGTACAACGATTACAGCAGGTAGAAGAAGTTCAACAGAAATAAGAAGCAGAATAGGACAGGCAAAAACAACATTCAGAAAAATGAAAAATATATTGTGTAATATGACCTTGTCATTAGAGTGAGAAAGAGAGTTCTGCAGTGCTATATAACTCCTATACTAACATATGGGTGCGAGTCTTGGACAATAAACAAACTGGAAAGTGGGAAATTAGAGGCAATATAGATGTGGTTCTACAGAAGAATGCTGAGAATACCATGGAGTGTCAGAAAAAACTAATGTGGAGATGTTGAGTCAAATGCGAAACGGACCTTAATAAATAATATAATAAAAACACAATCTTCATTTTTAGGCCACTTCATGAGACAGGGAGGTTTGGAGAACATAGTCACAACAGGCAAAATTGAAGCAACAGAAAGAGAAAGAGGGCGACAACGTGAGAAAATACTGGACAGTTTGACAACTTGGCACGGCAGAGATACAACGATCTTGATACATAATACTGTGGACAGAGAACTGTGGAGAGTCATGACCGCCTACACCAGCAGGTATAGCACCTGATGATGATGATATAAAGTTGTATGTCAGTGGTTCTCAATCTCTTTTTGACTGTAGTCCCCCTTTAGAAACAGCTTTTTTCCCGTGATCTCTTATGACATAATTGTATTGTTACCTAGTTGATTTTCTTTAGAATCCTGTATATTATTTCATGGTTTGATTATATCTGTAGTGTTATATCTTATTTAATATTATTGCCATCCTGTGACCCCTTAGATGGATCCCCGACCCCAAAACTACAAATGCTTCTCCGTTTCCATCTCCAAGTCCCTGTGGTCCGAGAAGGGATATGTGGACCACGTCAAGAACCACTGCTCCAGATAACCAAACACTCAACAATTTTTACAGATAAAACATATTAGAAATGAAACACAGAGACATACGACGTATCGAATAGAGAACCTTTTTCAGGATGAAGAACAGCATGTATACAAAAAATTTTGCATAGAAACATATCTGTCATAATAGAAACACATATGGAACATATCTGTCGTGTTTACTAGAAACACACACGCATGTGGTTGCGTCTGTGAGTCTCATCAATGGCCCACTAGACAAACCACCCATGGTTGAAAATTACCTTTCTGGAGGTGTGATAGTTATTCTCTGGTTCTTACCTGGGGTGGGACGAAAATCCACAGACTTCCCAGCAATATAATGCCATTTAATGGCATTGGGTCAAAGGGCATGAGCCCATGGACCGCTGGATCAGCAAGCAACCAACTAGAAACACACATGAACGACGATGATAGGAGGATATGAATGAGAGAAGCGATGTATGGACAATGAAAGCGTAGGTAGATGGTAAGGAAATGAAGGCGGAACAAGTGTTAAAATGTAAAATATTTAACAATAAAACAATAAGGTGGAGAGGGAGGTATAGATAGTGATCAGATAAAGGGCTGCCGTTTTACCTTGTGCTACCCTATCACTCACATTTGCAGTTCTTTGCTCCTTGAAGGTTTACCTCGAGGATTTGATTAGCTGAGTTTAGCTTCACACTGTTTTCTTCAGTTTCTAGTAAATCTGCGTGCCGTCCAGTCGACATATTTCGCAGTATTATCTTAGCACCGTGCATATGTTCACCTCAAGTAGGGTGTGGTGTCGTTACATTAAAAATATGGTCAGGAGTGGTTGCCTTAAAAAAAATTGGCAATTTGTGTGTTTTCGTGTGTCCGATTCCCTTTTAGATGAAATATGTGATGACCTTTCTGCACACACAAAAAAACCGCTATGGAAGGGTTTTTGTGTGACTTATTACCCACCTTGTGGCCAAGTTCTTAGTACTAATAGTCATGTTCCGATGTGATAAGCGGGGTTTAAACATCATAACACCTCCTCCCCCCTATCTACGGGCATGTATTATATATATCTGTAATATAGTAACAGCGGATGCGTGCTATGAATAAATGTTGATGTATCGCATACGTGATACGTACAGTCTCGTGCAGTGGTAGGTAAAATATTGCCAGGGATCCAAATACAGCTCGCTTAGTCATTTATTTTCTTGCCCGCCAGCCTAGTGTATGTCATATACACGATGTTCCCACAGCTCATAAAATGCTACTTTGAATTCCAAATTCCGCCGAAAACGGATGTGTCGGGTCATTGGTGCACATAAAACGGCGACACAACGCATTACGCCACCAGTGTAATACTCTGATCACTCTAAGAATGAAGTGGGTCAGAGTTTCTGATTGGTTCTTGGACGCAGAACGCATTAATCGATTTTTAAGTCCCCAATAATATTGTTTTTAAATTTCGCTTTTAAATGTGTTTTAAAATGTTGTTTAAATATTATTGTCGATTGTTTTTAAATGTGTTCAACGATATTGTTTTTACATGTCATCAGCTGTTTAAAAATCATGAATTGTTGCGGTGTAATGTGGGCATGAGTTTTGGTCCACTTTATTCTTAGAGTGAACAGCGTATAGAGCTGGATGTCAACAGCGAGATATATTTCTGGAAGTTGATTTCGTTGTTACTTTTTGGTCCAAGTGCAAAACATCAAAAACACTTTCCCTATTATTATCGCATATAAGCCGAGAGTTTACGGACTTTTTACTTGGGAAGTAATAGATGGGGTAAACCTATACAAACGCATAAAAACAAACAGTTTTTGCAAATATGATAACGGTACATTTTTGCAGCTCTTGTAACCACACTCATAATTTTCCTCAACAATCAATCACGTCCTTCACTACTAGAATAGGTGACTGAATTCTGATATCGTAAGCGGAATACATTCTCTGTAACGTGAGAACCATATCGTCGACTTCCTCTTTCAATGTTGATGTCGTCGTTGACAAGTTTAGGTGTTGGTTTAGGTGTAGGTTAAATGTAGATGTAGGACTACTTGTTGTGTAGGTTTAGTTTACATGTAGGTCTAGTTTAGATATAGGTTTAGTTTAGCTGTAGGTTTAGGGAATGTGTAAATTTAGTTTTGGTGCAGGGTTAGTTTGATGTAGGTTTATTTTTGGTGTATGTTTTGTCTAGGATTAGTTTGGGTGTAGGTTTATTTGTGGTGTATGTTTTTTCTAGGACTAGTTTGGGTGTAGGTTTAGTTTAGGTTTAACTTTCGTTTGAGTGTATGTTATGTTTCGATGTAGGGTGACCTAATGTTCAGCAAAAACATAGATCACTGTTTTATGTGAGGTATAGACCTTAAATAAACAGTGAAGTTCCTCAAAGACTACATCACCCTCTATACTGACTATTCTATTACTGATCTAGCACTTGGTGAAAGATATAACGTTTATGTCTGATTTAGCACGTAGACTGGAAACTCAGGATACCATTTTCCATCTCCGAAACGAAAAGTGGGAATTACATAACTTTTTATTTGTCCCATTTAAAAGGCAAACAGGTTAAGTCTCTGATCCATGTTTTATATTAAAACAACCCAACCTGGTAGAAGGTAACTTCCTGAATCCCACATTAAACATGAAGATTGACGTTTGGACTGTTCAATGAAATATTTGTCGGTAAATTTAACAACAAAACAAAGATAAGCAGCGTTGTCCTGCGATTTAAATTGATAATGAATGAAATAATTCCCTTACTTGTGAGCAGGTAGCTCTTAACTGTCCTTATTATTTCTGCCAAAAACATGGTTCTTTCTCAGTTGAGAAACCAATGTTACATCCAAAAACATGGTTCTTTCTCAGTTGAGAAACCAATGTTACATCCAAAAACATGGTTCTTTCTATGTTGAGAAACCAATTTTACATCCAAAAACATGGTTCTTTCTCAGTTGAGAAACGAATGTTACATCCAAAAACATGGTTCTTTCTCAGTTGAGAAACCAATGTTACATCAAAAAACATGGCTCTTTCTCAGTTGAGAAACCAATGTTACATCCAAAAACATGGTTCTTTCTCAGTTGAGAAACCAATGTTACATCCAAACGCTTACAGTTTGCTATATCACAGACATTGCTGTGTTATGGGGGGTTTAGTGATGCATGTTTAGTTCCCGAAGGGAGGCATTCCAGTGTGCCAATATCAAAGGATCATCATATCCTTGCAGGAGTGTAACAAATACATCTGGAAACGATTCATCTTCAGTGATGGCACACTTAGAAATATTCGTCACCTAGGAGTCTGCCACAAAAGGACAGTAGAATGTTCGTTTGTCTGCATTTCTCCATCATCTATAGGCCCATTTTACTAAAGAAAAATGTCAAAAATGAAGAAAAAAACATAAAATGATAATGATTTTTTATAGAAGACAGGTTGTCAGTCACCCCGCATTTCCTTAGTTGCCTCATACATCATCTTTGGAAAGAAGACAGTTGTCATATTATTATGCCCTGAACTAAAATTCCAGGCCCCAGTTTCTACAGGCGTGTGATTTTAAAAGAAACTAGCCTTCACATACTAGTATATTAAAAGAAACTAGCCTTCACATACTAGTATATTAAAAGAAACTAGCCCTCACATACTAGTATATTAAAAGAAACTAGCCCTCACATGCTAGTATATTAAAAGAAACTAACCCTCACATACTAGTATATTAAAAGAAACTAGCCCTCACATACTAGTATATTAAAAGAAACTAGTCCTCACATACTAGTATATTAAAAGAAACTAACCCTCACATACTAGTATATTAAAAGAAACTAGCCCTCACATGCTAGTATATTAAAAGAAACTAGCCCTCACATACTAGTATATTAAAAGAAACTAACCCTCACATACTAGTATATTAAAAGAAACTAGCCCTCACATACTAGTATATTAAAAGAAACTAACCCTCACATACTAGTATATTAAAAGAAACTAACCCTCACATACTAGTATATTAAAAGAAACTAGCCCTCACATACTAGTATATTAAAAGAAACTAGCCTTCACATACTAGTATATTAAAAGAAATAGCCCTCACATACTAGTATATTAAAAGAAACTAACCCTCACATACTAGTATATTAAAAGAAACTAGCATTCACATACTAGTATATTAAAACTGTACAAATAAGATGTGATTATATATACGTCTGATCAGTAATTTAATCATCACATGCTACAGAGAGTGACAAATATGAAGAATTTTCTATTGATTAGACGTTTGGTTACTATCTTCTCGTACATGGTTTTGTATGGGGGTCCCCCAAAATCTCCCTACAAACATGCAAACAAATCCTAAAAAACAACTACAGACAAGAATGGTTACAACAGTGGTCCAGCTCAAGGACTGAACGCTCACTATATGAACACCAACAGAAACCCAACCCAATGGACCCTCTGAAACAACTCGAGCGAGCAAACCAGTCTCACATTCCAACTAAGAACAGGCCACGCTCCCGTTAATAAACACCTGAACAGAATAAACCCATTACATAAACCAAATTGCAGACACTGCAACGCACAAGAGACTGTTGAACACCTACTACTGCAGTGCCCAAAAGTAACAGACATCCGACAAGAACTATTACCACCACTTCCAGCTATACATAACACACTCTACACAACTGCACCACAACTGAGGAAAACCTGTGCATTCGCTAGGCTATGGGCTGTCAAGAGCTTCCTGCTCACAGCGAAAGGGATTGAATCATCATCATCATCTTCTCGTTCAATAAAAATGTATCATAAATAAGCAGGGTGGGGAGTCTCCATTTAGTCAATATATTATTTAATTATTTAAGAACGCGAAAAATCGACTCCTGCAATATTATGATAATTATTTTGTGCGCGGATCAAACGTGATGAAATTTTCTGGAAATATTTAAATATGGAAATATGGGGAATTCAATTGAAGTCTGTACATCTACGATGTTTTGGAGATATTTCATAATGTGATAAGTACAAATATATTTATAACTTTAAGTTTGTTTTTACTATTCTGTTACAATTGTATAACTTTCTGCATGCCATTTGTATTCTTTATATTCTAGTATTATTAGAATGAGCATACATTCCCCAATACTTGGATGCAGGCCAGACAGTCGTACAATTGAAAAATAACGATAATGGATAACAGATTTAACGCTTATTATGTATACCAATTTCCAATGAAAAACATCCTCGTGAAAATGGGGTTTTCGCCCCCTTGAGCTAAGGTGGAAAAGCTGCGTTTTTTCATCCCCTTCCTGATCGGTATGATTATTAACTTTGTTCATTTCAACTACAAACAATATAGAACTTCATCTCACGGCATCGAGTTCCTACATGCTCTGTGTGATGTACACTTTTTACCGCTAATGTCTCTATAAATATATACTTAGATGAGCCAGAAGTTATCAATCAATTGCATGTTTTCACCGAACTGTTATTATCTATATTTTCTACATAATTTCTACTCGGCTTATACACACTAGAAATACGACGCATTTCTTATAGTAAAGTACAATATTATAACTGTCTCGAGCGGCTAATATAACAGGTTAATACACGATAATATACGACCTTCCACATTCTTCACTCCCTATTTCAATTACAATTTAAATAGACGCATCGACCGAAGACTCTCCGAGAAGATTCACATTAAAATAGAGCATACATTGATAATTCCACGTAATCAATCTGCCTATACAACGCTTGCGGCGTTCTGAAATTGAAACATTGGCTGGTACCAATCTAATACCAGAATGACCTATTTTACTCTGTGTATTTCAATAACAGCACTTACCTGTCGATACCTATAACAGACGTACAAATACACACAGGTGAACATATGAAGGTAAAATCCTATGATTACTTTGGCAGAACCGATCGACATAAACGTACGAGATGGCAGATCCCGAGACAACACAACTATTAATTACTAAGTAAACATCTCCCACCCTGTACATTTGTCTGCTGTAAGTAATTGTTTCTTGGCAAGTGGTTTATTTCCAAATGTATCGATTCTCATGTAGATATTTGTGTTTCTGTGTTTGTATTTTACTTTGTTGTGTTGACTCTGGGAGTGGATAGAGCAGGTGCACAGTTGTAGAATCGGCGTATTTCACTGAAACCACGTCTGATTCTGGAGCACGTGAATCTCGTGTGTTTCCGTTTATAGTCGTTTTAACAGGATTAGCCGGTAGTTAATATGTGCTTGAACATAAAACATCTCAATAGATGCCGATTTTACCCCCCACCCCCAATCCCTGGAAATCAACAGATTGTCAAGAATTCAAAGACTCATGTGCTTAATCATTTAAAACAAAATTGTCACCCCACTCCTTTTAACAGTGTAATTCCGAAAGAGTACAAAAATATAACCTTTTTAAAAATCTTATTTTCAAAAAGAAATTTAAATTGACACAGTTAAATTGGTTAGGGATTATAAAGAAAATATATAGGGGGTCTATTTACACAGAAACACATTAAAACACACCACTTGTATAACCAGAGAACGGAGTGGGAAATGTAAATACAAGTATTTACAAGTTTACATTTTTGGAATCTTCATTCATTTTCCTATGAATCCATGCTATTTATTAATTCTTGCATTTGATTGTTATGTATTGCATTGCATGATGTGCAGACAAGGGAGAAAGTCTTATGAGAGCAACACAGAAAATAGATACCTGCCCAGACAACAATATATTTATTCATATACTGGTGGGTTTGATTTCAAAGACACCATCAAAGCAGGTTATAGAATATACAGACAAAACTCCTAATAGGATGTTTGTTGCCTGTGTCGGGATATGTTCTAATTATGAATCTAAAATAGCAGGCGCTTATAAAAGTTTCATTGTATATCCTGAAGAGCATTTTTGATGTCTTTCAATAAAAATTTCAAAACATTGGTGTTTTTTTTTTACAGACTCTATATGCTATCTTCAAGCACTAGAATGTGACTGACATTGTGCTAGTTAACAAGCTATATATCACCGTGTCAAACAGTTGCTCACATCACATAACTTCGGTATCGTTATGCAGTTAATTCATGACCACTTAAACACACATGTCAATAACACGGCACACAGACTAGCATAGAGTAAGCACGTCAAGAACACACATACACACAGATAACTTTACACAGTTAAAATAATTTTGGAATATGTGAACAAAGAGACTTTACTGGACAGATGGAGCATGGGAAAACCTCGGAGATATATCTACAAATATGTGACCATCCCAAATGCCAAAGACAACATTAACCTCCTGGGCGGAACGGCCAGAGTTCCATCTCCCTACTTCACACACAATCACTAGAACAGAATACCACATCTTCTTCTGGGGATGTTGTTGGTCAAGTACGGAAAACCTTTTTACTTGTGTTGCAAAGCGATTCGGTGCTGCTAGAAAGGACCAGGTTCAATTCCCGTCAGCTGTTAGAATTATTTTCATTTATCCTCATGTTTCCTACTTGAATTTACACATAACACACACCAGTGTGACGGCTGTACACTCATCATTACGGAACTGTCGACATACTTTTGAACGTCCAGCACTAGGCACGCCAGACAAATGCTTCTCCCTCTGAGGACAGATAAATGAAACAATGCAACCGCGTAAAAATACATACACACATATATCACACGATAGCATTCGGTCAAACTTCATGAACCTTGGACCAGCAACCAACTAAAGAACCGCAGCTGTTCTCTGGTTTTTACGCCTTCCGACTTGACACATCCGACTTCAGAACTTTGACTCTCTGTGGATTTGGACAGCCAACTCCACTTTCAACCATTCTCAAATCTCGTAGATATGCATGGCAGGTAACAGCATTATTATTTTTTTGCTTTCCTTCCTTTGTAACACACAGGGAGGGGGGGGGAACAGTTGAATGGCTTGACATGAAACACCAACAAAAAGCTGCAAGATCCTGTTTCAGTACTTATACATTTCTATGATATATTTTTTTCCAGACTTTAAAATCGCTGAGTACAAAAGGGCTCCAAAGACACGTCACTGACTCCATTGACACCGCCGGCTTCGCATTGAACACTGTCGTAATACATGTCACCAGCATTTATTCCCTCAGCATACAGAAGTGAATTGCACCAAGGTTCATATCGAACATATACTGATGTATTCGATCATGGACGCCGCAAGCTTATAACGGTTTAATTGCTAGGTAAATGTAATTGATAAGTTCCATGCGTGGCTGTCTCTGCAGGATCGATTAGTTTGAAACCGTCTTTATTCCTTATTTTCATGTAATTGTCTTACATTTAAAACCCAGTCAATGTCACGAGACGCCGTAAACTATGTTTTCTTTCACTGCAATTATTATCTTATTTATTCTTCTTCTTCATCGTTCATTCTCAAACTCCTGCTGGATCTCCCTTGTAGCAAGACCATTGTCCTACTAGATTTCTAGCAGGATGTAGTCCAGAGAATGGAAATGCGTTGTGTCGCCGTTTTATTTGTGCCAATGACACGACACATCCGTCTTCGGCAAGATCTTATTTATTCAGTGACATATTCTTTCCAGATTCTAGTATTCTTTATGGAATGCTTTGAACAACCAACGCCGAAAATAAACAGTGGCAATATGTTTTCCATGGTGGGAGCTGCAACATGCCTTCCAGAGTGGAAGCGCCAAAAGCAATTTTCAGTGGAGTCATAACTAAAACTACGAAGTTAATTTATGTAAAAAGAAAGTGGGGGGTGCGTAGCTTGTCCAGAGTATTAAAATGTCTAGTATAGATGCTATTAATTGTCTGTTGTGCCGGGGTCTGAGAGAGAAGCAAAGAATAGAAATACTGTTTACCTCCCATGCATATCGTAATAGGCGACTAATGCGCCTATATCATCTTCTCTTTTAAAGTTCCATATCAAAGAATCGACAATTGACTATTAACTGACAACACTGTGCTATGTTGTTTACATATCTACGAATCGACAATTGACTATTAACTGACAACACTGTGCTATGTTGTTTGTATCCTCACTCTGAACAAACTAAAATGGTTAAGCTTTTATTTTATCAAGAACCTACATTTTGGTATCTTATATAACGTGTATTCCAAGTTGCAAAAGTATTGTTGTAAAGAGAGATTTCTCTAAAACATATGTTAACTTCTATCCTAAAACAGTATTAGCTGCTAACAAAATGTAGAATGTTATTAAACATTTCCCGAACTGTGTGAGTTTTTCTTGTCTTTAACAACAAGGACAAATGGCGATGAAGTTTTGCTAATCAATGGAAACATACATGATATCACATGGAAATCGACGTTTCGGCCACAAGGCCTTTATCAAGAACACATTCACAACACGGCGAGTAAGAAAGAGGCGCTGTCTCACTTTCACATTGTGGAGCTAAACCAGAACATTGTGATTAAATCAAATAGTATATTTCGTTCTTTTTCCAGTAAGATATTTGCAAGATACATTCTATAAAATTGACTGTGGTTATACAAATAATGAGAATTTGGATCATTTATTATTTCTTTCTTGATCTTAGCCATGTATTGTTTTTTTAAAAAAAACACGCTTATATTCTTAATCAGAAAATCATGCCTTTAGGGCAGCAAATCGCACATTGTTTCCCTCCGACCCCCCCCCCCCCCCAATTGAGATCATGCACACACCATCCAATTTGATAAAACACTGATATACGTACTTCTTTATATCCATGATTCCCGTGTTAATCCATTATACCCATGGCTAATCCATTATATCCATTATACCCATGACTAATCCATTATCCCCATGACTAATCCGAGATCGTTGTCGGTATAGAAAGCCTTCCAACATAATTAATTAGGACATCATTCGTTACGTTTTTTATTATTGTTAGGTTTTCGGTTACTCACTATTTATATACGTGGAGTCGCCTTGGTTATTTTTGGCATGCGATTCTAAGTATATAAATAATGACCAACAGAAAACCAAACAATAATAAAACACGTAACGAATGAGGTTTTATTCGTGTGAAAGGACTTTATTTGAGACGGCGGTCATGGCTAACCCATTATACTTATGGTTAATACAGTATATCCATAGTTAACCCATTATCGCATGATCGTTGATGTATCGTTTTAACGTTGAACAACTATTTTCGTAAATTAGACTTCAAATGTAGTGCTCTTTACAACACAACTGCACACACCTGAGCACTGCAGTGCACACGTCGACCTATAGACGGCCACATACGGATAGTCTAGTTTTAAAGCAATGTAATAGCATTAAGTGGAGCAGGGCCACACGTGTAATAAAATAAGTGAATTATACGACAGTAACCTTTGATTTAGCTCGGTTTCCCCGTATATTACTGAACCCATCTTGTGCGGGTTTTGTTGTTCGTCTCAGGCCTAATTGTTGACAAGCGTGAGTTCTATTAAGACGAGTATCTCCAGATACCGATTGAGTGAACATTCTACTCGTACGTACTCGTGCGTGATTCATTTTTATCTGCGATGTTTCTTATCAGAAATCGTGTCTTCAGTATTGAAGTTGCTACGACTTTTGTGTTTGGCTTGAGCTTCCGATCAATTGGTGTTATTTGTAGCCGAAGTGGAGCTGTTATTCTGACATGGAAAAATTACTGTATGAGTTCGTTGTTGGATTATGTCGTATTGTACACAGCATGTTATTTATTTATTTTTTAGACATCCTAAATTAACTTGAAGACATATTAAAACAAACGTTCGTAGTTTGTCAGTGTGTGAACAACAAGTATAAATATCCGATTGTTTTGTGTGAATTTGTGAACAATAATTATAAATGTTCGTGTGAATTTGTGAATACTAAAAACGTGTATTAGTGATATCACTATGTGAAAGGAACATGTAGGTACAGTTGTTAAAAAGTTCTTTTGCAAATTAGAAGTAACGGTACGCCGAAGTAACATATAGTGGCCGTAAATGCGTTGTCAAATTGTAACACGAAGTAAGTATAGTTGCTGTAGCTATACTTTCAATTTGTAATACAACGTATTCTTCTTCAGCGTTCATTCTCAAACTCCCACTGGATCTCCCTTGTAGCATGACCATGGTCCTACTGAATTTCCGGCAGGATGTAGTCCAGAGAATGGAAATGCGTTGTGTCGCCGTTTTATTTGCGCCAATGGCCCGACACATCCGTCTTCGGAGGTATACAAGGTATAGTATCCGTAACTACACTTTCAATTTGTAACACAAGGTATAGTAGCCGTAGTTACCATGTTAATGTGTAACACGAGGTATAGTAACCGTAGCTACACTGTCAATGTGTTTCTTCTCGCGATCGCTCTCCTATAACCACCATGAAAGTGTGTGTGATTTCAGCAGGGGCGCGTGAAGTACGTTGTGCTGCCAGGTCCACAGCAGAGCTGTGTTATTCGCACATTGGAAGGTCCAGTTCATCCGGGCCCCAGCACATTTCTTTTCGTCAAACATTTAATTCAGATATTGGACTTCCCTAGTCTGTGACATACTTCCAATCTGTCGCCAGGCTATGGATGGCTATCGACTGTACTACATGAGGATTTTCCACCCACTGTACCCTTGGACTTTACAAACCAGAACATGTCCCTGGGTGGCATTCTCCGTGGAGCCAGTGCGTTAGGCTTGGGTCGACTACGCCAATCTACCACGAGATGTTCGTCTACGAGTGAACTAGTCTCGCTAATGAACTAATTAGACGTATTGTGCCTATCGGGTACTGGGCCTTTTCTCTCCGCGAACATGATTCCGGTATAGGACAGCTTCGACGGTAGAGTTGGGCCCGGGTTCGTCGCCCTCGTAGCCGATGTGTTATTCACCGACATCATGAAACGGTCATCCAACTATAAATCTGTACATATATTTACGATCCCAGTAACTAAAATCTTGTTCGGGCTAACAAAATGTTAGGTACGATTTTCTTGAAACGTTTTCCCATTCTATTTGCAAGTGGCGCTGTTCTGCCCTCTCATTGAACTCAATATAGTATCTTTTTCGACTCTCGTTTTACTTCTTGACATCTACCCGTTTCGTGGCAAATACATTGGCTACCCCTCAAATGATCGAGCCGGACTGACTTGCGTCGCTGTTTGTCGACGGTGATGCTATATGTGTTGGCACAGAGGTGTCGGAGATATTACTTGTCCTTTTTCAGTCTATTCTCATTCCGCCTGCAGCCTCCACATTGATGGCGCGATCCCAAATATGTTGGCCAGAATTAGCACTAGCCGCTGTACTTCTGTTTCCAGGGTGCACCAAGAGGAGGTACTTTTGCGATCGTGGTTATCTGCTAACCCTGGTTCCGCCGAAATCAGTGCGGTACCCTTATCATACCAGTACCAATGTGTGGCACGAAGTAACGTATTTCAAATATAGCTACGCTGTCAATTTGTAACACAAAGTAAAGTATAGTAGCAGTATAGTCCGCCCGTGTGTTGCCAGGGCCCGAAAGGGGAGCAAAGAATAGCAACACTGTTTACCTTCCAGGCATGTCGTAAAAGGCGACTAAGGAGGTTATGGGATGGAGTTGGCTGTCCCATTCCATATAGGGTCAGTGACCCAAAGCCATGCTGAAGTCGGATGTGTCATGCCGAAAGGCGCAGATATCGCAGCAATGCTGTAAACCATGACACAACGCATTCCGTTCTCTGGACTACATTCTGCTAATCTGCAGGAGTTTGAGAACGAACGCTGAAGAAGAAGAAGAAATAGTAGCAGTTACTGTAGTGTATCAATTTGTAACACAAAGTAAAGTATAGTCGTAAAACCTTTTATTTTCTAATTTATAAACAGAGAAACGGGTTTAAACGGTTTGTGAATTGTGCCTTTGCTAAACTTGCAGCCAATGAAGTTGCTAATCTAGTCATTCAACAGAGCTATACACTAACCATTATTAATTTGAATTTCTTCAAACCATTTTAAGTTTCATTAGCGGATTTGAGTTAAGTAATGTGTGATTTAAGCCAAGACCGATTTAAGCCATGTGTGATTTAAGCCATGTATGAATTAATCCACGCGTGATTTAATTCATGTGTGATCGGACATATATTCTGAGAATCTAATTAATGATGTCTCCCTGTGAGGAAAGTATTGCACGATTCGCAGGTAAAATTCAATCTTAACTTAAGATTCTCACCACAACCTGTCTGCATTTCGTAAAAAGTACTCAAATTTTGCATTTTTTAAAATCTTCTTTTCTTCTCACGTAGTGAAAGTACTTGTTTCAGATCCGATATCGGATGTCCTAGAATTAGAAGGAGCAAATTGAACCTTAGCACAACGTACCTCACGTTCCTTAACGGGAAATTCTATACATTTGAGAGTTGCCAGCTTGTTGGTTGACGAGGTCAGCAGTTTGGTTCGGCAGTGGCGTCATGTTCACATGATCATTGTTTCGTAGGTCTTTGCGGATTATCGCTTGAAATTCTTGCTATGTGCTCTCAGTGATAGTGTACACAGATAGTACGCTGCTCTCTGCTAAGAGGGACTTGTACATATGTGGAACCTCGAGTACAATGAAATAAATATTTCATTATTTTTAGCTCTTTGCCTTCTTCTTCGTTTGTTCTCAGAGTTCAGTAGATTAGCAAGATGTAGTCTGGAAACGGAAAACGGTGTCATAGTTTACAGCATAGCTGAGATAATTGCAACCATTGGTCTTACAGATCTGACTTTATCATGGCCTCTGAGTCATTTTGTCCCTCCATGGGATGCGGGAAAACAACCACCAACCCTAAACTCAGAACCTCCTTAGTTGTCTCATACGACATGCATTGTAGGTAGCAGTTTTGCTATTATTTGCTCCCCTTGCAGAATCCGACAACACACGGTTACCCCAGAACTCTTGTAAGTTTCTATATTATTGTTAGAGTAGCTGGTTGTGCATCTGTGCTAGAAGTATGTTTAGTAGCTTGTTGTGAAACAGTGCTAGAAATTTGTTTAGTAGCTTGTTGTGAAACAGTGCTAGAAATTTGTTTAGTAGCTTGTTGTGAAACAGTGCTAGAAATTTGTTTAGTAGCTTGTTGTGAAACAGTGCTAGAAATTTGTTTAGTAGCTTGTTGTGAAACAGTGCTAGAAATTTGTTTAGTAGCTTGTTGTGAAACAGTGCTAGAAATTTGTTTAGTAGCTTGTTGTGAAACAGTGCTAGAAATTTGTTTAGCAGCTTGTTGTGAAACAGTGCTAGGAATTTGTTTAGTAGCTAGTTGTGAAACAGTGCTAGAAATTTGTTTAGTAGCTTGTTGTGAAACAGTGCTAGAAATTTGTTTAGTAGCTTGTTGTGACTCAGTGCTAGGAATTTGTTTAGTAGCCTGTTGTGACTCAGTGCTAGGAATTTGTTTAGTAGCCTGTTGTGACTCAGTGCTAGGAATTTGTTTAGTAGCTTGTTGTGACTCAGTGCTAGGAATTTGTTTAGTAGCCTGTTGTGACTCAGTGCTAGGAATGTGTTTAGTAGCCTGTTGTGACTCCGTGCTAGGAATTTGTTTAGTAGCCTGTTGTGACTCAGTGCTAGGAATTTGTTTAGTTGCGTGTTGTGACTCAGTGCTAGGAATCTATTACGAATATGCATATTCTATTCTGTGTACAGTTTTCTAGGTATAACTATGACCTTCGTTAGGTAGGCCTGTCTGCTGCGTCACTACATTAGGCCACTCCGACTATCGCCATGACTTTCATTGACCATTTATTTAATTTTGTCATGTATAATTTCGCCAGCCAATGAAAATACAGTAACAGTCATAGATTTGTTAATACGCAATGACGTAAATTAGGTTAGAACCTTGATCAGTATAATTAAAATAGGTCACGGTATAACGGGTACTGACACAACCTTATCAATATATTATATATATATATATAATTGTCAATGCGCTGCATGGTGTGCTTGGTTACTGAAACAATTAATAATTTATATTTGTTTTTTTTTGTGTGTTTGGTTTAGTTGCTTTCACGAGTTCCCTTCACTTTTGTTATATTTTCTATTGCCAGTTATCATATCTGTTACTAGGTATCTTTATTTTAAGAATTTATCTTTACTGTTGTTAATTTTCTTTACTTATTTGGTCAATAAACTCTGTGTCCAGAGTCACGGTGATTGAATACTTCAATGAATACGGATAATTTTATTTAATGGGGAATTAACTTTTCCGCTACATATCTTATTATTAGATGGGCAGTGCTGCATGATCTCTGGGTCTTCTGCAAACCGACCGGTGAGCATAGCTTTCTCCTCTACCTATTAAATAGACAGTACTAAATCATTTCTAGATTCACTAAAAACCGACCGGTGAGCATAGCTTTCTCCTCTACCTATTAAATAGACAGTACTAAATCATTTCTAGATTCACTAAAAACCGACCGGTGAGCATAGCTTTCTCCTCTACCTATTAAATAGACAGTACTAAATCATTTCTAGATTCACTAAAAACCGACCGGTGAGCATAGCTTTACACTTCTTCTCGTCCTTCTTCCTATTCTCTCAACTTCTTCCTCTACGCCATCGGTGCTGTGGGAAGAACGGCTTTCTCGACACAACTATTAAGACGGACTTCTACTGCAGTCACCGTTACTTGACAGTACCATCGAGTCTGCCCAGCTTCGAGTGTGCTGCATCGCATGCTATAGCACCCTTATGGATATTCGTCTTTCCTCCAATGAAAGGGTCAAACTTATTCTAAAGTTCCACCCCTGCAGTAATTCTGTGCATGGTGTCCAGTTCCGGTACGTTCCTCTTCTTTAGGCTGATCCCTGGTCGCGAGAAGCATTCTATGGCATTCTCTTTCTAGTTCGTTACAAACATGACCATAACCTCTGTGGTATCTTGCTTCACATCCTGCTTTGGGAAGACGTCATTAATCATTCTGGCACCTCCAACTGTAGATAAAAGAGGTGCCACACCTGTGTATATGTCGTACAGATACATTCTGCAAAATTCCCTAAACCCTTTTTCACTATCAAAAAGTGTTTATGCGCACCTTTTAGCGTCATATATGCCCACTCCCTACCACGACGTACATAGGGAAGAAGGGTTTAATGTTCATAAAGAACTATGTCAACATGTTCACAGCATCAAACTCCGGTTTGAGACTCCTGTTGCTGAACACTTCGACGGCGCAAGCCATCTTGTTGCCCGTATTGTCAAGGTTACGGCCATTAAGTCGTGCTCCTCCGCTAACCGGACTCAACACGCGCTGGATAACAGGTATCATCAGTCTTCCATCTTATTTGCTAAATAATTCGCAGTGATATCACATCTAGTATTCACCGTCATCTAAGACATCTGCCACTACAGGACAATAATACAGTGTTCGCTGATCTGCATCTCGTCGTCAGACAAGGGGATTATTTGTTAGAAGAGAAAAGTAAGAAATTCAGAGAAGATGTCACAAGGATGATTTTTTTACAGGTGAAATGTTGTCAACATATCACCCAACGGTACTTTTTAGCCTCCTAAAATATTCCTGGAAAGAAGAAAGTGGTCCTATTCTTTGCACCCAAAACTAAAAGTTCAAGCCCAGGTTGCGACATCGGCGTAGCGTATTGATATTTTAGTTAATATTCATGTGGGTCTTGTCTCCGACAGACGTGGAGATCTCGGAGCTATCGCGGTTAAAGAAGTCACTCGTCAATTATGCAGTCCGTGTGGACTAATCGTCTTCATCTTTCAAACGTGAATCTGTTTGAAATGTCTAATTCTCAAATATTATTGATCCTGTTGCCGTGCTCGAGATCCTGTTGAAATGTCCACTTATAATATCAAAAGACAACTTTATTTACTCTTACCACTGATTTCCATTTGCTTTGGACACACAGTCACCAATGCAAATCACCAAGAAACTTCAATAGCACCTTTTGTGAAGGATGAGACAGATGAATGCACAGGACTATATAATTGATAAGGGACTCTTGTTAAACAATTTCCTATAGTTATAAGTTCACAGGTTCGATGCCATGACGTCATGCTTACAATTTTTTTGTTTCTGAGAGCTCTTTCCGGTTGAAGATACGGAGTTACGTGCTATGAGATGTACTCTTGACGAGAGGCGTGCTGCTGTACAGAGCGGGGCGGAGTACATAGGTAAAACCGAGCACAATATAGCCAACTCTCTACTCGTCTTCACACATCTTACGCCAACTTTTACACACTTCTTACGTCAACATTTACACATATCTTACGCTTACATTTACACACTTCTTACGCTTACATTTACGCACTTCTTACGCCTAATTATTTAGACTTCCCGCGCCTACTTTTCTTGTAGAAACAGTACTTAGATTAACGTGTAGATCTTAGAGTTCATGTCAACTACGCTGCCTCACGCCATCTTCGCAACACTTGGCATTTGATATTAAAACTGTAGACATGTCTACAGGAATCAGGGAACCCTCGAGAACAACCCAATAATTGATTGGATAATCAATACATCTGTAATATTAACAATAAAGACATGATCTCTTTGCTAGTAGAAGTTTTTCACTACAAGAAATGATTAGTGTAAAAACATCAAGTAGTCATCACGTAGATTGAGCTGACGTAAATAGCAAACAAATTATTTCTCAAGGGATTAAGCATGGGAATATTGTCTATGCTTTATCTTGAAGTTCACCAGCACGTGGGTCTGTGCATCTTAAAGTTCACCAGCATGTGGGTCTGTGCTTATTGAAGTTCACCAGCACATGGGTCTGTGCTTCTTGAAGTTCACCATCACGTGGGTCTGTGCTTCTTGAAGTTCACCAGCACGTGGATATGTGCTTCTTGAAGTTCACCAGCACGTGGATATGTCTTCTTGAAGTTCACCAGCACGTGGGAATGTGCTTCTTGAAGTTCACCAGCACATGGGTCTGTGCTTCTTGAAGTTCACTAGCACATGGGTCTGTGCTTCTTGAAGTTCATAAGCTCATGGGTCTGTGCTTCTTGAAGTTCATAAGCTCATGGGTCTGTGCTTCTTGAAGTTCACCAGCACGTGGGTCTGTGCTTCTTGAAGTTCACCAGCACATGGGTCTGTGCTTCTTGAAGTACACCCGTGTATTGCCACGGGTCTAGGCTTCTTGAAGTTCACCCATGTATTTCCACGGGTCTAGGCTTCTTGAAGTTCACCCTTGTGTTGCCATGAGTCTGGACTTCTTGAAGTTCACCCGTGTGTTGTCACGGGTGTGCGCTTCTTGACGTTCACCCGTGTGTCCCTAGGCGTCTGGACTTCTTGAAGTTCACCCGTGTGTCGCTAGGGGTCTTGTATTCTTGGAGTTCACCCGTGTGTCGCTAGGGGTCTTGTATTCTTGAAGTTCACCCGTGTATCGCTAGCGGTATAGGCTTCTAGATCAATGCGCAATTAATATGGTCATTGTTGTCTTTACAAGCAATCGTGGAAAGTGACTAAGGAAAGATAAGAGAAAGATGTCAATCTCTCACTTGTAAACAGATTTGTATAACTTCATGTCTTGTATCGATTTCTTCATTTTTATCGTCTGTCACGTGGTTGTCATTGATGACGAAAAGATACATGACATCGGACATTGGATATTTGTCCTGAGGTCGTAAACACCAAGATGACGGGAAATACTAGGTGTACGATCATTGCTGAAATCTATTCCAATCTGACAGTAGAATTCTGAACTAGTGTATGCATAATAAATGCTACACTACGGGTGGGGGGGGGGGCATAATGATCAATAAACACTGGAATGTCTTCCTTTTAAGACTGACTAAACATGCATTCATAAAAACCACACTAGCACAACCACTAATCTATAAAACCACGCTAACACAACAACACATCTATAAACCCACGCTAAAACAACCACGCATCTATAAGCCACGCTAACACACCCACGCATCTATACAATCACGCTAACACAACCACGCATCTATAAAAACCACACTAACACAACATCGCATCTATAAAAACCTTACTAATACAACAACGCATTCATAAAAACCACACTAACACAACCACGCATCTATAAAACCACGCTAACACAACCACGCATCTATAAAACCACGCTAACACAACCACACATCTATAAAACCACGCTAACACAACCACACATCTATAAAACCACGCTAACACAACCACGCATCTATAAAACCACGCTAACACATCCACACATCTATAAAACCACGCTAACACAACCACACATCTATAAAACCACGCTAACAACCACATATCTATAAAACCACGCTAACACATCCACATATCTATGAAAACCACACTAACACAACCACGCATCTATAAAACCACGCGAACACAACCACATATCTATAAAACCACGCTAACACAACCACATATCTATAAAACCACGCTAACACATCCACGCATCTATACAACCATGCTAACACAAACACACATCTATAAAACCACGCTAACACAACCACGCATCTATACAATCACGCTAACACAACCACACATTTGACACATCATATCTTATGCAAGTCGGTGGTTGTCATCTCGTTTAGTGAATACTAGATGTGCTTTTGTTACAACGGCTATGGGTTTTATAGAATCACCAGCTTTCATCTAAAGTAATTACTTCTTCATCATCACCAACTTCTCTCTGCATCCTTCCTGAATGTATGAGTTAACATAATGATCAGAGGTTCTCAAAATATTTTAGATGTGTATTTACTGCCCTACAGTTTCAATTATTGCAGAAGGATATCTAGTTCACCAAGTCATTATTTTAGTACATAGTTCACCAAGTCATTATTTTAGTACATAGTTCACCAAGTCATTATTTTAGTACATAGTACACCAAGTCATTATTTTAGTACACAATTTACATTATTTGAATTATTTGAAGAAAAATGTACCCCAATCATTATTCTGCAGCACCTAGTTTACCAATAAGTTTACCAATAAGTTTACCAATAAACTAATTTTAGTATACATAGTTTGCCTAATCAGTAATTTACATTATATTATTATTTTTGTACTAATCGTTTACAATGTCATTATTCTATTACACAAAGTTTACCATGTCATTATTTTACTACACATCGTTAACCACGTCACTATTTTACAACAAATAGTTTACCGAGTTATTACTATAAGTGTAAGTATGTAACTGTTTCCAAGTTTACAGGCAACATCACATTACCAGAAGTAAAATCACAAGAAACACGATAGATTCATGAATATACAGATTGGGTGATGTTGTGTGTTGATACAGTTTATTGACAGAAATATGGTAAAAAATAGATCTCAATCTACGGCTACTGTAGTTTAGTGCGTTTATTCATGAAAGTGACATTGTGTTGAAAATACGTTTAACTGTTGAAATTGTTATGATCTAGCTTAGTGTTTCCCAACGTGGGGCCCATGCCTATCATATATATATATAATACATTATATATGATATATAATATGACATATATATATATGTGTGCGTTACATTGGGGTGCATAAGATTTTTAGAAAGATTTAGGCGGGGCATGGTTAACAAAAGGTTGAGAAATACTGATCTAGCTTGTGAGTGTGTATATTTGAAGTAACGTTGTTTTTGTTTTTGTTTTTTGTGTTAGCGAGAAATCATAATGCATCTTCCGAGATTTGAACTAGGTCCGCTCACAGAACACCCACTCGCCTCGCAACTTAAGTCAACAAGTTTCCTATATTCGACCACATCGCTTCTCTAAAAAAGAGATATTAGTCAAGACTTTCAGCGTGTATATTCTCAAGTCACCATGAAACTTGCAGTAAATTGTTGACATATTGTTGTCCGACTATATTTTCTAGAACATTGTTATCAGAAAATAGAGTGCACGTGTAGAACAGAAAATAGAAGAGAGATACGGCGAAGGATTGGTTAACTGCTGCGAAACCCCTAATCAGTATCATTATAGAATTATTGTTGTGGAATTTTTATAAATTCAGAATGTTGAGTGGGTTCAGGAATCAGATGATGAGTTGGTGAGTCAGGTTACAGATGAGTGAGTCATTAACCATATGAAGAGTGTGTGGGTCAGGAATGAGAAGAAAGTGGGTTGGTCAGGAATCATATGAAGAGTGGGTGGGTCAGGAATGAGATGAAGAGTGGGTGGATCAGGAATGAGATGAAAAGTCGGTGGGTCAGGAATCAGATAAGTGAGTGTGTCAGAAATCAGCTAAAGAGTGGGTGGTGAGGAATCAGATTAAGAGTACGCGGGTCAGGAATGGATGAAGAGTGTGTGGACCAGGAATGAGATGAAGAGAGTAGGTAAGACAGGAATCAGATGGAGAGTGGGTGAGTGACAATCATATGAAGATTGGGTTGGTCAGGAATCATATGAAGAGTGGGTTGGCCAGGAATCATATGAAGAGTGGGTGGGTCTACAATCAGATAAAGAGTTGAAAACACATATGGGGACGTAGTTTACACAAACACAATTAACATCAGAGAAAATCACGCAAGTAGTGCTATTCCCTGAGCGTTTACTTTATGGCACATGCATCATTAAGTGATAAAATGGGAAGATAGGAACCTGTTTTAAATAGATCTGCATCTCGTAGTTGCGAAATATATCTGCGAAAAACGCGACTTCAGCAACATTTGCTGGTTTATTTTATCGAGTTTTTACACTATTTTCATAACTACAAGGCAAATACAATACTTTGCAATAATGGGTTATTTTCTAGGATGTCGATTACTTATTTTTTCCCCAGTGTTTTTAAAGCATTCACTTTTTTGTGCTTACAATAGCAAGCGTTTAAAAATAAATGTGCATGCTGTTTCTTTCGTTTCCGATTCCTGTTAAACAAGTTAGAGTAATTAACTCGGAGAAATGAGAAAATGGGTAAAACAGGTTAGTTAACTTGGAAGAAACAGTAAACTTAAACGATGTTGAAGTTAGGAAATGAATGCATTTGTGACACTTTCACTTGGCAAGCCAGCAACTTTTTCACACTTCATTGAACTTAAATGTGAAAATTTGCAACAATTTATTGAACTTAAATGAGCGATTTTGCAACATTTTATTTTACTTAATGAATGAGCGAATTTTAAACATTTTTACACTTAGAAAATAAGTGAAATTTTAAGACTTTTTAACTTAATAAATAAGTGAAATTTTAACAATTTTTAACTTAGGGCTTGAATGAATTTTAAAAACTATATAGATTGAGTAAGTAAGATATATGTCAGAACTTTAACTTCGTAAATGAGCATATTGCTTAATACATTAATCAAATTAGTGAATGCGAATTTTAGACGCTGTATTTAACTAATTGAATGTGCAAAATTTAAATACTTTGTTTAATATATAAAATGAGAGTATTTTATTTATTGTATTTTAACACTTTATTAATAAATAAGCGAATTTTACACACTAACTTATGAAATAAACTAATTTTAAACACTAACTTATGAAATAAACTAATTTTAAACACTTTATTAAACGTAATAAATGATGGAAATTTTGAACACTAATTTAGTAATTGAACGAATTGTAAAAATTTTGTACCTTAGAAAATGAGTGAATCTACTCATTTTAAAATAGCAAATGACAGACACTTGCCTCCTTAATTGCCCTTTTTATCAATGGCATTGTATTAAGGGCATAATCCTCTTCCGGTATAAAAAATCGTCTGATGACATTTGTGTTATGTTTTCTGTAAAGGTACGTTTCATAGAGGAGATGGACGCCACCTAATAAAATTACACCCGTATTAAAATATCCCATAACGGATCGCGTCTTTATGTGACCATGTCTCTAATGCAGCACTGTGACGATTTCTCAATTCTGATGTGTATGTTATGGTATAAACAGTATCTGTTGTTGCATATATTCCTGCTTCAAGAACCCGATTTCTCGGCTGTAATGTATTTTTATTCAGTAATCAAATACATATTTGTTGGCATGTACAAAGAAACATGATACCTTGCTGATGAATGCACGTAAATGTACAGTTCAAAATCGGGAAGCAAGATATGCGTTATAAGAAATCATCATGATGTGAACATGGTATAGTTTGTCTGTATCTCAACATGGCAAGAGGTTGTTGGAAGTCCGTTGCAGCCAATATTTCATGTGAAAACTAAATCATAAGGAAGCAAACGGGATTTGAACCAGGTACGTGGGAATGCTTCTGGTCAAATATGGAACACGTGTTAATTCAAGTCGCGATGTGAATATGTACCTTCAGAATAGACCTGATTCAAATCCCTTTTTCTGCCTTAAGTTTATTTATAGAAAAATGAATATCCATTGCTTTCTATTATTACTATAACCCTTGTTAACACAGCGTTCGGTGATGATGATAGTGTATACGGTGTAGTATTCTTTGTTTTAAACAAACTAATTAGACTCGTATACCTTGATTATTTTTGTGCTTACAATTGTGCGAGTTATTTCCCTGTTAAGTCAGCCGTATATTTTTTTCTATGTAACCCTGAAACGTTATAGATAAGTGATTTTTGTGAAAATATGTAGGCATTTCAGCTTGAAAACCATTTGTGGCCTAACAATGTATAATTATTTTTGGCATATTACAAGTATATACAATGTGAGCGAGTCTTGGACAATAAACAAACTGGAAAGTGGGAAATTAGAGGCAACAGAGATGTGTTTCTACAGAAGAATGCTGAGAATAAACTGGACTGCCAGAAAAACTAATATAGAGGTGTTGAAAGAGTCAAATAATAACGGACCTTAATCAACAATATAAGAAAAAGGCAATCTTCTTTTTTTGGCCACTTCATGAGACAGGCAGGTTTAGAGAACATAGTCAAAACAGGCAAAATTAAAGGCAACAGAGACAGAGGGCGACAACGTGAGAACATATTAGACAGTTTGACAGCCTGGCACGGCAAGGAAACAATAACGATCTTGATACATAATACTGTGGACAGAGAGCTGTGGAGAGCCATGACCGCCTACGCCAGCCGGCATGGCACCTGATGATGATGATGAAGTATATGCAGTCATCCCTCAGTTATCGCGGTTAATAGGGACCAGAACCGGCTGCGATAAGTGAAAAACCGCGAAGTAGTGTTATCCTCTCATTTTTAACACATGTACATTTTTTGTGTATGTATAATATCAATAACTGTATATGAAACCATATAAGTGCATATGTTATCATTAGAACATTAAAGAATAGTTTCAAACATGTAAATAAAATATTAATAGTATAAATAACATAGATGAAATAATGTATAAATAATATAAATATGATACGTGTGTGTGTGTAACATACTTAGATGTAACTAAAGTGTACAAACTGTAAATATGTTTTTAGAAATCCGCGATGTACTGAGTCCGCTATAAATGAACCGCGAAGTAGCGAGGGATAACTGCATTCCTTATTGAATTTGACTTCAGTAAGTTTCCTAAAATAAATAGTCTTATTGAGAACAGTTTAGTTTACTTATGCATTCAGTTTTTACCAAATGAACTTCTCCTTCAAACCTGGAGCCATACAGATGAAGAGTTGGCACCATTAATATACAACTTGTTTTTTATTTTACATATTATACATGCCTACACATAACAAACAATTGAAGCACATATTATGCATATCTGCACATAAAAACACTTGAAATATTCTGTAAACAATTGACACGCCTAGTTGGCGTCGATAGCTCTCTAGTGAAGACTACATGTATTGATATATACCATTTACTCAACCAAACATCTGATATACATCAAAATAAACGGAAATACCTACAAGTGATACCAGTATTTGTCAATAAAACGAATAATGAAACACATCGACTGATGACGTTTCGACTAAAAGACTTCATCAGGGCGAAAGACAACAAACGAAATAAACAATATATTGTACTTATGAAATAACATATGGGGATGCTAAGAGGAAGAGATTAAAGCGTGGTAATAAACATGTGATATGGAAGAGCAAGATCAGAGATGGAAGGGTCCAGCAAAATACGAGAAGACAGACATAGCATGACGAAAAGAAATGATGGGTGTCTCTTCAGCTACTTTATTTCTAGAGAAACAACAGTAGAGGAACAACTGTACGGACATCTGTGCAAGTTACAGAACACAGTCAAGTCCATAGTAGAAACAAAACTTCAGATATGAGCATGTTCCAAGCAAATGAAACAAGAAGAATTTCGTTTGTTGTATTCTGTCCTGTTAAAGGCTTTATGTCGAAACGTCGTCTATCGCTGTGTTTCGTTAATTCGTTTTATTAACTAATATTGGCAACAGTTAAATCGTTCATGTTGACATCTGACTTGCACTACACCAGCGAACCCCCCTCCTCGCAACCACCCCCATTTCCAGTTTCGGGTTGTTTGCCGACATTCTAGCAGTATCTCTTCATCTGGTATACACTAGTGATATATGATCGTCTTCATACGAGATTACGTTTTACAAACAGTAGCTAGTATTTCTTTGTACTTTTTTTACATTAATTATTAATCTATTTTCCATCTTTCTCTCCCTCACACACACACTTTTTCTACCTTTTTAAAACTCACATACACACGTGAACACACACATTTATACATATTATACAATCTGCTTAGGTAATCACACGCTTACAGAAATTTCAAGTGTTTAGATAATGTGTAAAACTTCTGTTATTTACTAATTTGTAAATACAATATTATTACATTGGTCTATAATTTCTTTAAATGCGTGTCTGTTGAACGATGACACCATGGTGGTTAGACTATTAGGAGATTCAGGAAGATTGGAATTACTGGAGAAGATAGTAGATGGTAACGATTGACGGTTAGAACTAGAAAAATATGCAATCCACGCACAGCGGCGCGCCACGAGAACCATCAGCATACATACTAATTGCCAGTTTCTTAAAGGGACGGAATTCCTATATGGTATTCCAGAGTGCACCGCCGTCGGTTCAGATAATCACTCATGTTATTTATTCTCAATCTTCTTAGTACTGTGTTACTATGTAAGTATATCATGCTGCTGTTATACCAACCTCACTATACGCCTGCGAAACGTGGACAGTGTATGCTAGACATACAAGAAAGTTAAATCATTTCCATCTTACCTGCCTACGTAAATTACTAAACATCCATTGGTGGGACAAAGTACCAGACTACGAGGTCTTGGAAAAATCAACCTCAATAAGCATCCACACAATACTTATGAAGGCGCAGGCACGCTGGGCAGACCATCTTGTGCGTATGGAGAACTCGCGTTTGCCAAAACAAATATATTATGGAGAACTCAAGGCAGGATTTCGAAAAGCTGGTGGACAGAAAAAGCGTTTCAAAGACACGCTCAAGTCATCCTTGAAACATCTTAACATTGACGTAGGCGCTTGGGAGAGCCTCGCTCAGGATAGAACAGCATGGCGTTACAGCATTAGAACGGGAGCACTAGCGGCAGAAGAATTCAGACAAGAAACTGCAAGACAGAAGCTGACACGTAGAAAAGAAAAAACATCTCAACCTCACACAGATACCTTCTATTGTTGTCAATTCTGTAAAAGAACATTTTGTGCGCGCATTGGACTTGCTAGTCATTTAAAAACGCACTATTAACTTTTTTATTTAATTATTTATTGTTATTATTATTATGGTTGAGTTTTTGGTCATCGTCGATCACGACGGACGAACATCATACATCAACATCATGTTACTGTTTGCTTGTAATGGGTTCGACTGTGACGATGATGCACCATGAATGATGAAAATGATGAGAAAAGAATAATTCCTTTAAGTGTGAGCATATATCCTTTGACTGCCAGGAAAGCTAATGTGGATGTGTTGAAAGAGTCAAATTAGAGACGGAACTTAATCAATAATATAAGGAAATGGCAAGACAATCTTCATTGTTTTAGCCACGTTATGACACAAGCAGGTTTGGAGAACATAGTTACAACAAGCAATATTGAAGGCAACAGAGACAGAGGACGACAACGTTGAGAGAATGTTGGACATTTTAATAACCTGGCACGACATGGAAACAACAATGATCTTGATACATAATACTTGAGATAGAGAGCTGTGGTGAGCCATGATCACCTACGCCAGCCGGCATGGCACCTGAAGATGAAGATGATTGAACATTAAATAGCTCGAACTCTATCCTACCACTGATAATAGTACTTACCTAAAACACGTGGTCGATCAGCTGGACACTGAACGAACAATCAGACTATTGGGGGTTTGGGTATGACAGCATACAGATAACATAATACAAGACAACTTCAACGTACCAATAACAACGACTGCATGAACATGCTAAACAATCTATTTATTGCGTGCTCTATAACATGTATTTTTTAATTGCATGTTCTATAGCATATCTCTTTTATTTATTGCATGAGAGCTGTATGATTTGTAAATCGATTTTCATAAAGACACTTTTCTATAATTATAACTTACGATATAAAGTGTTTTGTGTCATCATCGCTAAAGTGTATGTATCACAGCCATCATTATCGTACTGAGCGCATATATAAGAGACTTATCCACTTAAACTTTACTAGATTGTGACAGAGTATAATCTGCACTTTCCTGATGTATACACGTTTCAAACTTAAGGAGATAGAAACATTTCATAACAGCAGCTGGAATTAGAAACACATGTATGGGATTATGGATGGTCGGTATCTTCAACAAAGGTCGGCTAAATAGATCTGAAAGTCAATGAGTTTGCTCTGATGGCTATGGTATAGACGTTTAAAACTATTGTAAAGATCACCTTAACCCCAAGATATAACCAGAACTTTTGTAAAATGGTATGTCTACTTGTAATATAATTTTCTCCATTTAAATGTCTTCGTTTAACCCTTGATCTTATCATGAAATGTGTGTCTATTAATCATCATCACTATTGAAATGCCGTTAGCCCTCACATAGGACTCGTTGTTTGTCTTGTTGTAGATGTTATAATTTATACCATTTTCTGAATATCCATTTCATATATATTCTATATATATATATATTTGATGGGGGACCATAAGGCAAGTGATGACCGCATCCAATCGCTCTTTGACATCTTCTGCAGTTCTGCTTGATTACAAGTGTATCGGCATTGTCTCTATCTCTTTCACTCTCTTTCTCGCATTCTTTCTCTCTCTTTTTCTCTCTCTCTCTCTCTATCTATATAATATATATATATATATATATATATATATATATATTTGTCAAGATTCAATCATCATTAATTCCATAACCACTCAAGAGTCGTAAGGAAGCCAGTTTGAAAACATGGAAATAAAAATCCTGCCTCTCTATACTCAGTTTCTTGTCAGTCAGTTTTTCTTTTGCCAAGTTTGGCACTTAGGGCGGATGTCATAGTTCTCCATGCCTGTTGATCAGTTGCTAGGGATTGCAGGTCTTTTGCATTTATGCATGTTGATTTTAATTCATTCATAAATGTTCTTCTGAGTGTTCTTTTTGGTCTACCGTTTTCTTTCCCCGTCTGGTGCTCACAAGAGGTCTTGTCGTGGAATTCTGCCTTCCTTCATTCTAAGTATGTGGCTGATGTATGTCCAGCGGCGTTTTCTGATGATGTTCGTCGCATATTCTTGTTTTGTCTCCTCTCTTAGTATGTCGTTTGATTTGAAGTCTTTCAAATTAGTATTTGTGATTTTTCTGAGGCATCTATTTTCGAAGGCAAGTAACTTCTTATCCATTATTGCGGTAGATTTCCAACTTTCACATCCATATGTCAATGATGGAATCACACTTGCATTGAATAGTCGCAGTTTGATGTGTTTACTTGCGATCTTCGATCTCCAGATGTTTGCGAGTTTATTAAAGGCATGGAGGCGAGAGCGATTCGAGTCTTGATTTCTGAGTTGGTATCCCCGTCTGCTGTTATCTTGCTCCCCAAATATACGAAATTTGAAACGTTGTCTAGTATATTATCATCTAGTTTAATTGATTCTGTCAGGCCGGTAAAGTTCATTATTTTCCTTTTATGTATGTTTGAAGGCCAATCTGTTGCGCAAAACATTTGACTTTTTCTGTTTTTTCTTGGAGATCTTGGTGTATTTAACTCAGGAGAGCAATATCATCTGCGAACGTTAGATCTTCCAGGGTCTTCTTGTTTACCCATTTCATTCCTAGCTGTTTGTGGTATGTGCATGTCCTCATCACCCAGTCAATCGCAGAACTATAACATCCGTTACAGAAACACTGGGAATTTTACAATAACAATTTGTTCAATCGTCGATTAACGTATCCAAAGGAATCTAGAATATAAACATGCGTCCGCCATCTTGAAACTCGTAACCGGAACTCCCTGTATACGCGTGGAGAATCATATTCAGTGTTTATATTATCGATCCATATTTTCTTTGTGCTCTCTTTTTCAACCCCTCAACTATCCCTTCAGGGTATTATTGGAAAGGGAATCATGATCGTCACATAACCAACCTCACAACCTTGCGACGCTTCACCACTGCAATAAAATGTTCTTGTTTACCTGGATAAGACTAGATTATGTTTCTCACTTTTATGTTGATTTTGTTTCTGTGTATCGGTAATGCAATACTCGTCTATAATATTTATTTACAAAAGCCGATATTCTCCTCACAATTTCTATTGTATTTACAAAAGCCGATATTCTCCTCACAATTTCTATTGTATTTGTCCAAATCGGACATCCGAACAAAAGAACAGATACTATTAGAAATGTATGTATTGTATCTCCACTTCTATACTTATTCTGATCTTTCATAATGTATTTAATCTTGATAATGAGTACGAGGCCATTTCAAGCGTAAACTAGTCATTATTTTTTTTGTTGGTGCTTCTATCCATGATTATATACGATTCAAAGTATCTAAATGTATTAACTTCTAGTTTCTATCCAACATTAGTAACGAAATTATCTGTTTTCAAGATGCGTTTATCTTGTGTTTATTCTCATACCTAAAATATTGCACGTGTTTTGTTGTTTAGAAATACGTTTTAAGAGCTCTTTCTCACTACCAATCATCTGATCAATGTCATCTGTAAACCCGAGAGAAAATACCTGCACCATAAGAGGAAACATTTTATTAACCAAAGACATACTCAGCATGCTACAGTGTTGCCAGTCGTTACTCTCTTTTCCAGCCAAATCTAACACACGATTGTTTCAATACCTTTTTTTCTCTTGTTTTCGCTTCTTAATAAGCAACGCTTATTTCGTTTTATAGCTGGTGATTCGTGTGATTTCCATCGGGAACGTAGATGTGTTGTGCCTCTATTATGCGCAATGTAGGCCCAGCCCAGCCGATTTCGGAATGGTTTCAATAATAATTACCTATTATTTCATCAGTTACTGCGTGTGTGTTCGTAAGTAACTGACAGATTTGGTTTTGGGCAGGAATTCTTTAATGAGTTTCAGTGTGCAATGATTGTCCATTGCAGCCAACAGTGTATAATGATATTAATTGTTATTGTTGTGCCACTTTATATACTCGCACTATATTGATTGTTCTATCACGTTATACTCGTATACTGGTGTTATAATAATTACTCGTCCACGTGATATACTGGTGTTATATCAAATGCTAGCACATATTATATACTCGTTTTATATTTAATTCTCACCAACATGATATACTAATGTTTAGTGCTCGCCAAAGTGATATATTGGTGTTATATTGATTGCACGGTCACGTGATATACGGGTGTTATAATTATTGCACTGTCACGTGATATACGGGTGTTATATTGATTGCACGGTCACGTGATATACAAGTGTTATATTGAATGCACGGTCACGTGATATACGGGTGTTATATTGATTGCACGGTCACGTGATATACGGGTGATTGATTGCACGGTCACGTGATATACGGGTGCTATATTGATTGCACGGTCACGTGATATACGGGTGTTATATTGATTGCACGGTCACGTGATATACGGGTGTTATATTGATTGCACGGTCACGTGATATACGGGTGTATGAATTGCACGGTCACGTGATATACGGGTGTTATATTGATTGCACGGTCACGTGATATACGGGTGTTGTATTGATTGCACGGTCACGTGATATACGGGTGCTATATTGATTGCACGGTCACGTGATATACGGGTGTTATATTGATTGCACGGTCACGTGATATACGGGTGTTATATTGATTGCACGGTCACGTGATATACGGGTGGTATATTGATTGCACGGTCACGTGATATACGGGTGATTGATTGCACGGTCACGTGATATACGGGTGTTATATTGATTGCACGGTCACGTGATATACGGGTGCTATATTGATTGCACGGTCACGTGATATACGGGTGCTATATTGATTGCACGGTCACGTGATATACGGGTGTTATATTGATTGCACGGTCACGTGATATACGGGTGGTATATTGATTGCACGGTCACGTGATATACGGGTGATTGATTGCACGGTCACGTGATATACGGGTGTTATATTGATTGCACGGTCACGTGATATACGGGTGTTATATTGATTGCACGGTCACGTGATATACGGGTGTTATATTGATTGCACGGTCACGTGATATACGGGTGTTATATTGATTGCACGGTCACGTGATATACGGGTGTTATATTGATTGCACGGTCACGTGATATACGGGTGCTATATTGATTGCACGGTCACGTGATATACGGGTGTTATATTGATTGCACGGTCACGTGATATAGGCCTACATGTATACATAGTAGTGTTTGTTATTGAAAAAAATGTTTCTATTCCCAAGAACTACAAGCGAAGAAGCTCTTGTTATATTCAATTTGTGTTGCTTGTGAGCTTTATTTTAAACTTTGAAGAGACTTCGACAGTATGCAATGATTTTGATAAGGAGCTTCATTCTCATATTGGGTCATTGATTACATGTAGACATGTTCAACCATTGGGTATACAGACATTCAATCACATGTAAGCCTGGAAACATGTATTAGTATCAATGTTTGGTCTCTTTTGACTATATCCTAAAGAACTGAATCGCTTCAATACGGCTCCTACTTTGGTTGGCTTTATTGGTTTTGTTTGGTTGGTTGGTTGGTTTATTGGTTGTGACTGGCCTATTTCTGTGGTTGGTTTGTTGGTTTATTGACTCTTTTTGTTTAGTTGGTTGCTATATTCGTTTTGGTTTTATTGGTTTCTTTATTGGTTGTAGTTATTGGTTGGTTGGCTGGTTTCTTGGTTTTTGTTTCATTGTTTGATTAATTTGTTTTGGTTTTATTTATTAGTTGTGGTTGGTTGGCTGGTTTATTGGTTGTTGTTTCATTGTTTGGTTTATTTGTTTTGGTTTTATTTGTTAGTTGTGGTTGGTTGGTTATTGGTTTTGGTTGGTTGGTTGCTTTATTAGTTTTGGTTTCATTGGTTCGTTATTGGTTTTGGTTGGTTGGTTGGCTGGTTTATTGGTTGTGGTTGTTTGGTAGGTGCTTGATTTCTGGTTGGTTGATTTATTGATTTCTGGCTGATTGGTTGATATATTGACAGTGGTTGGTTGGGTGGATTGTTGATTTTGGTTTTATTGATTGATTTATTGTTTGTGGTTGGTTGGTTTATTGGTTTTTAGTCGTTGGTTGATTTATTGGTTTTTGGTTGGTTTATTGATTGGTTGGTTGGCTCCTTTGTTCCATTTGCGCCATAGATGCTAGATGACACGTAGATCAGTTGTTATTTCTTTTCATGTTGAGCATCTGTTTTTGTGCTCATGCAGTGCTTGTGTATTGCCTATGGCAAATACTCAGCTTTCTATTTTGATTGTTCTGCCTAGTTTCTTTTCAGCATGTCACTTTAGTTTGAACGACGCGCCGTTACATTTAAAGCCACGCTGCTGTTTCTGTAACAAAGAATGCTTGACGAAGGTGGCTTGTTAAGCCGCCCATCAACAGTCCATAGAATGAGAAAAAAAGATGTACACAACTTACTCCATTTTGAACCGGAAACGGAAATCAATACGGCTTTTAGACAAGTTTAATATGCACGGTATTTTATAGACTACTATTGATCTCTTCTTGAATGAGTTCTACTTTGTATAAATTGTATATTGCCGTTAACTTTTAGTGTAATGCCAAATCTAGGTTTCGGCTTAACTGCCTGTAATAACATTTGGACCAGTCGTACTTAACCTTTTTAGCCCTTTATCCAAGTTTTGGATTCATTTTATACTGTGCAAACCCCCCCCCCCCCGCACCACAGGGACATGAAAAACCGTTCCACTTTCTTCAATAGTTAGTTACTTAGACCACAAAATGACACATAGGGCGGCAGCAATTTCTTTCCAGGTTGAGCTCCTTGTTTCTCTAGATATGTCTCTTTATATGTGTTTATATGTGTGTAACTATATTTCTCATTAAATGGTCTAATTAGTTGCCTTTCTGTGACATGTATAGACGGTTCCGTTGCCCCAATTTTCCAAATCTTGGATTTTTGTCCACTCCGAACTACTGGAAAGTTAAGTGCCGCACCTCCTCCCCCCACCCCCAACAAGCCACCGAGGAGAACCACTGGTTTAACCCAACTAGAATACACTAATCATCACCACGTACCGTCTCCGCAATGAAGGTGGGCTGCAACAATGTCTTCTAAATTCTGTCTTCTAATTGTTTGTCTAGTGTCCATGTTTCTGAGCTATACATTAATATAGAATATATATAGTATTTTATAATTCTCTATTTTGGCTTGTTTGTAATTTGTTTACATGTTAATATTTTCCTCATGTCATTGAAGGTACTTTTAGCCATTCCTATTCTCCTTTTAACTTCTGTTTCACATCTGCCATCATTTGTGATTATGTGTCCAAGATATTAATAATATTCTGTTTGTTATAGTATCTCTCCATGTATGTTTATGTTCAGCTCGTGTTCTTCTGTGTCCCTGCTGATTTTCATGGTTTTTGGTTTTTTTCCATGGAATATCCAGTCCATATTCATTACTTGATTTATTGACTTGATCTATTAGTCTTTGTAGTTCATGTTCACTTTCTGCTAAAAGAACAGTGTCATCTGCATATCTAATGTTGTTTATTATTTTCCCATTGATCATGAGTCCTGACATTTCTTCTATATTTTTAAAGATATTCGCTGTGTAGATATTAAATAGGTTTGGTGATAAAATACATCCTTGTCTTACTCCTCTTCATATTTCTATGTATGGTGAGTTGCTGTTTTGACACCTTATTGATGCAGTATGTTCCCAATATATATTTCTAATTAGATAACACTAACTTTAACTTATTCTCACAAGAGTAATACCTCTCATTACGCGAGACGAGTTCACTGACAGCGGACAGTCAAAAACTGCGCAGCATCTTGTTATAAGAGGAGAAATGCAGCAGCTCAGCAGCGGAGAGTAGCTACATAGTCACAAATAGACCAAAAACTATCTGCCATGGTCATCCAGTGCCTGAATTGTCCAATGACATATATGCCGCCAGAATAGTGTTTATTAGCCATCTACGAACTCAGTCAAGGACAGAACTCTCAATTTTCCCAAATTTTCCAAAGGTGGATGCAACAAATGGATATCATCATGTGATGGATGAACATCATCATCAGGTGTTCGTATCTGCTCTTTACTTTTACAAATTATATTTTCCATACATATCTATTTGTGTTAGTTACGATGTGTCTAACTCGTGACCGTCGACAAAATAAGATGTACTAACTAATGGAAAAAAGTAGCCTTCTTAAAGACGCATTTGACTATTCCTGTGATTTTTATTGGTCGCTATGGTTGTTCTTTATGTGAAAGCCAATGAAATTCACGGTACTAGTCAAATGCGTCAGTGCGTCAGATTTATTTTCAGATAAAGAATGTTCAAAAGTCCAGCGTTATCGGAGAATTGAGCACAATAATTCGTGTTTTGTTTTTAATTGAGCTGCATGGTGCGGAAACATTGTCACTCTGAAAGTATTTTTAATACAGAGATTAGTATCTCATGTCGTTCGTCCACCGAAGTCGGTGATGACCATAAGGCTCAACTGGGATCATGACAAAATGAATGTAGATGTTTGAGACGACTAGCGATCGACTTTGTTTAAAGTGAGGAGTTGCACATGTCCTATAATGATCCTAATCAATAGTGTGTCTCAGTGGCAAGATAAGTAAACACGGGCTGGTGATTTACCATGTTGTAGTTGATGACCAGAGTGTACTACCTGTCTCACAACGCCATTTAAGTTCACGACGCTCAACTGTTACGGCCTTCGAGTAAGTTGCATATCAGATGTTTGTTTTTTTGTCTGTGCCCCATATATCAATTGATGTAATGGTTAAGTTGACAAGAAATAAGCAATTTATCGATTGAAGTAGTGGTTAAGTTGACAAGAAATAAGCAATGTATCAATTGAAGCAGTGGTTAAGTTGACAAGAAATAAGCAATGTATCGATTGAGGTAGTGGTTAAGTTGACAAGAAATAAGCAATGTATCGATTGAGGTAGTGGTTAAGTTGACAAGAAATAAGCAATGTACCAAATTTCAACATTCTCCTCCTATGCCTTCATGGTCCGGGTAAAGACTGATGACCTTGATCCCTTGAATTTTGTACACATTCATTCCCATCCATATCTCAAACACATCATGGTAAATCAAGTAGAATATCCTGGACATGATGCAGCATTCATCACAGTCTATCAAGACTTATGCAGATCTTGATACAATCTTCCTGTTTCTGTGAGTGTCATGTGCAGGAGGTTTTTTGATATCTTGGGTCCATCTTCTTCATGGCCTGCCTCGTTTTCGTTGCCCTGGCATCATCCCCTCCATTATGTTCCTTTCTGTGATGTCATGTATGTGATCTGGACACAATATTGTAGTTTTCTGGACAGAATTTTCTTGTTTAGTCAGTGTACGATTACTTTCAATTCTCCCAGAATGTCCCTATTGGTGATATTTTTGGTCAATGGTATCCTAATGATTCTTGACAAGATTCTATAGCCTTTTGTTTCAATTGTTGCAGTTTTGTGTCTTAGCTTATTATTGATTGCGCAAGATTGACATCAAAATATTAGACTGGAGATAATGCAATTCAATTTCTCAAACTGGAGAATAATATAAGGCTTGAACGAGGAACATACTATATTCGACTACCAAATACCAGAGATGATCTGGCAATCAGTACCACATATACAAACGTAAAAAATGTGTATAAATCAATATTTGTAAAGCGCAGATTGAATTTCTGATAATATTTACACTCAACTTAGAATTCAATGCGATCAACGTTAAATGGGAACATTGCAAGTTTTAATTGTTGACCTTCTATCTATAGTTCAATGTTCACCTATTCAACACTGTTGTATATTATTTCTCATTCCTTTACCAAGTGATGGTGCACAGTTTAACTGAAATATCTTGCTCTCTCAATTTTTCTTCCTGAAATGCAGAAAATGTACACATTAGATTTTACCTTAGTTGTCGTTGTTGTGTTTGTGATCTTGTTGACATGATTTTGATAACAGCTACTCCATATTTGTCCTACTCGTAATTCCCTCCTGGATCCTTTTTTTCAGAAGTCGTGAATACAGATTACCCAACTCAAACTTATAAAATAATCTTGATTTAACATACTTCAACCGATGGTGTACCAGTTTTGTGTGTTCATACAATGAAATAAACTCCTGGGTTTTCTAGAAGGAATACTTAATAGTTGTGAAGACGCCTTGACGTCTTGTACCTGTGTTTTCCCCATTTGGAGTATTGTGAACTTCATTTGAAGACATTACTTGACGTCTTGTACCTGTGTTTTCCCCATTTGGAGTATTGTGAACTTCATTTGAAGTCATTACTTGACGTCTTGTACCTGTGTGTTCCCCATTTGGAGTATTGTGAACTTCATTTGAAGACATTATTGAATATTAACCAGCAAGACCAACTTGCTCGACCAACGTTTCACTAATGGAGTTACTGCTGGAAGAGACACATTCAGATACACACTTGAGCGAGGAGGTTGACGTGTTGACTGCAATGGCAAGCGATCCTGTTGAAGTGATTGTGGAACCGTTTGATGCTCTCAGGCAAAGTTGCAGTAAGTGTTGCATAGTGAATGTTTAGTTGTGTATGACCTCGTCTATCCAAGAATGTTTGTTTCATTGTTGATTATATTGCCTATTTATATTAATATAACAATAATAATTAACACCTTTTGCATGTTAGGGTTGTGGGAGTACTACATGAAAACGGTACCCCAAAATATTCCACTATACCTTCCTATGTTCGGTCAGACTGACAACTGTGGAGCAATAGCACCTTGACAGTATTACTACATTGCCTATTTTGTTGCCAAATTTCTCAAATTTTGCCACATTATATGGCCCAATTGCAATGTATTTTATTTTGGCAATTTTTGACCTTTTTTGGCATTTTCTGGCTTTTTTGGAGAAAATATTAATTTACCATTATTTTCATGTATACGTTTGACTACAAATTATGTGGTTTATTTTGTGAATATTAACTAATTTATAAACTCTGTCAATTCTACTAATGTATATATGCAGAGCGAAGAGTACTGTTCCTCACGGATATTTTTTGATCTCAGCATGTCTAAGTGGAAAATGTGTTTTGATAGTGCGACCTGAAACAGCAAATAGGCACCGAAATTTTCGTGATAACAAACAAACACAAGGAAATAGTTCGAATAATATTTTAATTTTGTTACTAGACAGTGAAAAAGTGAGATGTATAATTTTACTATACATAAAAATATGAAAAAAGGACCACGATCATGTCTAGAGACAGCTTAGACTCTACAAGAACACCAGAACTACAATTAAGTTTGTTGAATAGCGTATATTTCTCATTGTGTAATGAATCAATGCTACTAATTTGAGAGAGTTTACATATGATCACGTAAATTACATTACGAGATTCATACGGTATATACTTATTCACGTCTATTTCTACTTACTCACCTCTTACAACATACATGACAGTTCGGTATTATTATCTGCTTCCATATTGGAACTAGTCAGCTTACAGGTAATTCTCCCAAAGTGACAAATGGTCTTATATAAAGTGATTTGGCATGAGCTGTAATGAACAGACCACTACAAACCACGCGCCTTGATCCCAGAAACTACAACGTGACATGTCTGCACAGAGAATTGTGTACCAACCCATCCTGCACGCGAAACAAAACTAATTTCTAAAATCTACATCCTCAACACACTCATTTGCAATTTCTTATCTTTCACCAGCATAACCCCTCACCTCTCCTCCCACTAGAAGAGCCCCTCACAAACTTCTAACCCACCTTCACATTTCCCTAAGAATGTTCATGTTCCTCGACTTGCCGTAACGGAAGCAATTAGTCTAAAACTAAAATAAGCGCCGTGTCTCGTGTCTGCCACCACTAGTGATATCATTAGGCTGTTGATTAAACGGGTGCTGAGTCCCTGTTAGTCATGTGTAAATGAGGGCGTGAGAGTGCTCCTAGCATAGGACATCAAGGCATCTGTACATGATAACGCATCGTTCCTCTAACTCTGTGACACGTACCATTTTGCGAACGAATCATTACTATATAACAATTACTTCTTGTGCATGCATCATTACTGTGCATTGATGATTAATTGTACAGACGTCGTTATTTGTGCATTGATGATTAATTGTACAGACGTCGTTATTTTTGCACTGGTGGCTAATTGTACAGAACGTTATTTGTGTACTTGTCACTAATTGTACAGAACGTATTTGTGCATTTGTCACTAATTGTTCAGAAATTATTTGTGCACTTGTCACTAATTGTTCAGAAATTATTTGCGCACTGGTCATTAATTGTACAGAAATTATTTGCGCACTGGTCACTAATTGTCAGACAATGGTTCTCACGCTATATATGTAGTGTGTCATGTAGTTTTATAGTTTGATATTTTCTATGTCATGGCTGTTCAGATCTTCATGTCACCGGTGTTCGGTACTTCTCTCTGTCAGTGCTCATTGCTTACTCATGTCACTGCTCATTGCTTACTCCTGTCAGTGCTCATTGCTTAATTCTGTCAATACTCACTACTTCCATATATAATGCTCATTACTTCCCTCTGTCAATGCTCACTCCGTCCCTCCGTCAATAATCCTTCCAACCCTTTCGCTTCCAATGTAGCGGAGTCCTAGTCCATCCAGAGGGTAAGTTTGCCTGTATACCACCAGTTTGATCTCATTGAGCAAATACCATCAGACATAATCATTTGTACAGGCTCCATGTCTGTTTTGAAGGCATTTAAACAGATTCCATGTAAAAATCACAGCAAAAACAGTGCATACACTTATCTCTGCATATCCAGTCAGCCGGAGTCAGCAATGCATCCCTGGAAATAGTGATCTGACAGGAAATGAAACAGAAGTAGTGCATAAAGAGACGTCTTAAAACAATCTTCCTTCTGTCACAGTTCAAATCTTTGTTTAGTCGCCTTTTAAATCTGTCCGTAGTCACAGTTCAAATTGTCCATCTGTTGCAACTCAAATCTTCCCTCTGTCGCAGATAATATCTTCCCTTTGTCACGGTTCATATCTCGCCTATGTCACAGATGATATCTTCCATTTACCACATATGATATGTTCTCCTTGTCACAGTTCATATCTTCCTTTTCTCACAGTTCATATATTCCCCTTGAACAGTTCATATCTTCCCTTTGTCACAGTTCATATCTTCCCTTTGTCACATTTCATATCTTCCCTTTGTCACATTTCATATCTTCCCTATGTTACAGTTCATATCTTCCATTTGGCACAGCTCAAACCTTCCCTAACATTGTCGTTGATCAGATATTTCCATCGTCACAGGTCAATCCCCCCCTCCTTTGTTTAGACCTTCCCTCCGTCGTTGTTCAAATCTTCCTGTCCTCGCCGTTCAGTGTTTCATTAAAATGCTTGAAGACATATCTAGGAAATCTTCCAATTTCAGAATCTTATCCCCAGTTCTGCAAGAAAATGTGCTGTCGCCAGAGAAATCTAATCCGTTCTACTTGTGAATTTGCTAATTTTTACGATAATCCTATCGGAGATTTGTTGCATCTAATCCCTGCAGATTTAATCCTCCTTATTCTCCGCATAAATTTCTTGCAACTTGGAATCTACTCAGGATTATCTCCCACCTCTAATTTCGTTACAGAATCTTCTCGATCATTTTCCTTCTACAAAGCGTATTCCTTCGGACATGTTCATTAACATTATTTTCAGTTTTCCTGCGTAGAGTTGTATATCATCTCATTATTTCCTCTTTGTTACCTCGTATTTTCACTGTTGTACACTTGATTTCTCACTGTGTTCTATTTGTTTTCTAGCTATTTTCTAGTTTTATCTTTTTTACCCTCATTTTTCTAGTTATTTTATATTTCTCTAGTTTTAGATCTGTTCTATAGTTCTTTTTTAACCTTCTATTTCCTCATTTTTTCTATTTTCTCTCAGCTTCGTTTTCGTGTTTTCAGGTCGCTTCGTATTTATTTTCTCATAGTTTCTCATAGTTTCCCAGTTTTTCCCTATTGTTTCATACTTGTTTCCTCATTAATTTCTGTGGGTCTATATTCAATACAATGTTCTCATTCTTTATACTACTAACTATTACGACTTTATACTACTAACTATTACGACTTTATACTACTAACTATTATGACTTTATACTACTAACTATTATGACTTTATACTACTAACTATTACGACTTTATACTACTAACTATTATGACTTTATACTACTAACTATTATGACTTTATACTACTAACTATTATGACTTTATACTACTAACTATTATGACTTTATACTACTAACTATTATGACTTTATACTACCAACTATTATGACTTTATACTACTAACTATTATGACTTTACTAATAGTACTTCAAATTTCCTCTATAATCCTCCATTGTACTTATGCCTAGTTTTATCTCTCTCATGTTCATATACAGTTTCACTTTCACTCTTATTTACTTCACTCTTATTTACTTCACTCTTATTTACTTCACTCTTATTTACTTCACTCTTATTTACTTCACTCTTATTTACTTCACTCTTATTTACTTCACTCTTATTTACTTCACTCTTATTTACTTCACTCTTATTTACTTCACTCTTATTTACTTCACTCATATTTCACTCTTATCTCTCCTCTCACTCTGACTGTGTATATATGTTTTTCTCGCACCAGGGGACTCTGGACATCATCATGTCCCAATCTCTGGACATCATGTCCCAATCTCTGGACATCATCATGTCCCAATCTCAGGACATCATCATGTCCCAATCTCTGGACATCATGTCCCAATCTCTGGACATCATCATGTCCCAATCTCTGGACATCATCATGTCCCAATCTCTGGACATCATCATGTCCCAATCTCTGGACATCATCATGTCCCAATCTCTTCTAAATCTGTGCCCACTTTCTATTTATCACTGTCAGTCTATATACTTCATTCTCGATACAGTTCACTCTCCCTCCCTCCTTATCTTTTCCCTACTCACGTATCTCTCTCGCTCTATCTCTCTCTCTATATATATATATATATTATATAAATTCTCACTTCTGCATACGTTTTTCTCACTTCTTCTCACTAAGTACACCTTACCTTTCTCTCCCTTCTTTCTTTCTCTCCCCCCTCTGCTCTCTGTCTCTCTCGGTACCATAGAGTTATTGCAGATAGTATACACGAGATTTGAACGGAGATACTCCACTACACAACATGTCAAACCTAGCAGAAAAGAAATGGATTTACTAGTTAATGAATGTTTCATAACAGAATCGAGCGTGAAATCACAGCACATGTGTGCTTCAAGGGGGACCCGCTAGGGCAGAGGTACAAATATTAGCTGGAAACTATCATGACATGATAGCAAGAACTGTGTATGTGTATGTCTGTCTGTTTGTCTAAGTTGGTTTTATATCATATTATGTGTATGTGTGTGTCTGTTTGTCTTTCTAATTTGGTAGCTTATCTTATTCCGGACGTAGTGATCAACCCAGCATTATTGTTTTTAGCTGTTGTCATGTTTTATGGCAATGTGTATGACTCGTAGATTGCCATTGTATTCCAGATCCCAGTTGCCTGTAACGGAACATGAACTATTACACTTTGACCACCGAGATGTGCTAACTAGCTTCTAGCCACAGAACCGGAAATAAATAAATAAATAATATGGAAGTAATCGAAGGTAGTAACGGCGGTGGAATCCAAGGTTGGAATCTTGGGACTTCTGGACTGTAAGACTTCTGGACTGCAAGACTTCTGGACTGCAAGACTTTTGGACTGCAAGACTTTTGGACTGCAAGACTTCTGGACTGCAAGACTTCTGGACTGCAAGACTTCTGGACTGCAAGACTTCTGGACTGCAAGACTTCTGGACTGCAAGACTTCTGGACTGCAAGACTTCTGGACTGCAAGACTTCTGGACTGCAAGACTTCTTGACTGCAAGACCTCTGGACTGCAACACTTCTGGACTGCAAGACTTCTTGAATTCTGAATGACAAAGTACCTGTGAATGACAAAATATGTTGTATAAAACTAGCAGGTATTATAACAATTTAGAGACAGCCCTAGGAGTCCAGATATCATCGTACCTTACAACACACCTGGAGTTACCTCGGTGTACTGACTGTACTGACAACACACCTGGAGTTACCTCGGTGTACTGACTGTACTGACAACACACCTGGAGTTACCTCGGTGTACTGACTGTACTGACAACACACCTGGAGTTACCTCGGTGTACTGGCTGTCCAGTCCACTCCTAGACTGACAACACACCTGGAGTTACCTCGGTGTACTGGCTGTCCAGTCCACTCCTAGACTGACAACACACCTGGAGTTACCTCGGTGTACTGGCTGTCCAGTCCACTCCTAGACTGACAACACACCTGGAGTTACCTCGGTGTACTGGCTGTCCAGTCCACCCCTAAACTGACAACACACCTGGAGTTACCTCGGTGTACTGGCTGTCCAGTCCACCCCTAAACTGACAACACACCTGGAGTTACCTCGGCGTACTGGCTGTCCAGTCCACCCCTAAACTGACAACACACCTGGAGTTACCACGGTGTACTGGCTGTCCAGTCCACCCCTAGGTATTAACATACATGTACATTTCGGCTCGTTTTACAGTACGGAGTCAAGACTAATGCATTATTTATTCTAAAAGAAGACTGAAAATATGAAAATTTGATTTCATCGTACTCACGATTCATACTCCAATTCTCCCATGGAGCAGCACCTACAACAGGTAAAGAAGCAGATTCAAGTTATAACCCACAAGGAACTCATAAAAATGTACTTGTAACCAATACGTCACGTCCATGTATCAAACCAGTGACTTTGCATCTACAAGGCAAAGTGCTTATTCACTATGCTCTTGATGAGATATCCAATGATCCTAATAATCTATTTCTCTGCTACATACTTCTTCGATTTACACAAATTTTAGAATTTTAAAAACTTCAGCAGGATAACAGACAAAAGTGTTCTGAACAAGATAAAAAACAGTACAATCGAATGTGGTTAAACACACGTTCCCAAAACACTTGATAATGCGGATAGATATGTACTGAACATGCATGTTCCCACATGCAAAAAATAAAAAGTATGAGCTTTAACACCAGATAATGAACTGACATGTCAACAATAACTCTTTGAACGGAATGTAAGAAAACAACCCAGAATGTAACTTAGTAGAGTGATAGTGGCAGCCTTGTGTTTTTCCACGTGGAACTAATTATAACTACTGGGTTAAATTTCATTATTGTATTTATTGCCATATAAAATATGATACGACCTGCATACATTTTGTTTTGTTTTGGGCAACACTGCACTGTGCAACAATGAATTCTGAGACAAACGAGAATTGAACCAGGCGATTCGGTGTTGTTAGACGGACCTGGTTCAATTCCCGTTAGTCTCAAAAGTTTTTAATTTATCCTCTTGCTTCCTACATGAATTTACTTACAAATATGAACACTTAGTTACCGAATGACCAGTCCTACTGCTCAGTCATATCTCTCTTGAGATTATTACGGTATTTCCACTGATTACATAAAGTGGGCTGACCTATGATTGATCCACTCTTTTCATTGGAGGGAGACACACACTGTACACGAAAAGTTGCCAATGACAAAAAAAAAGACAAGATAAATTACATAGACCAGTTTTTTTAATGTCATGTGGTACATACACTAGAGCAGTGTTTCCCAACGTTGGGCCCACGCCCCACAGGGGGATATTTGATTGTTCGGGGGGGGGGGGGGTGGGCAATTCGAAAAAGTTGTATTAGTTTTCATTTTGAGAATAATTCAATTTTTTAATTTACAAAACAATGAATGTGTTACATAGGGGGGGGGGGCATAAGATTTTTAGAAAGCCTTAGGTCGGGTATGGTAAAATAAAAGTTGGGATACACTGCACTAGAGTGTCTTGCGTTGATGTAGTTAAGATGAATGCCAGGGTTTCCAGATAGTTTAACTTTACTTGTCAAATTTCAGGTACAATATAGACAAAAATAGCACAATTTCAAACTTTTCATATATTTTTTAATGCCCAATAGTTTAAAACAAATTACTTAAACATAATTGGCATTACCAGCGATATTTAAACAATTGAAAAAGTATTGAAAGTTTGACATAAAATGGGCAGATTGTGGCAACCCTGATGAAAAAAAAGACATTTGCGATGTTTCCACAACGTGACGTAATATATGTCTACATTACGTTATTGTAAAGTGGTTAATGGATTTGACTTTTTTTTTTAAACGGTAGACTTGTGCGGACTGAAGAAATACCAGGACTTTTAAAATATACGAAAGCTAGCGGGGTGGGTGAAGCAATGTTGAACAATCTAGAAGAGTTCAGAGAAGAGTGGAATTGCTGTACCAAAGATATACGAGCTTTATTAGCTAATAGCTCTCCTTCTGTTGAATCCACTCTTACTGAATGGCATGTTCTACTTCTGTTAGTCCTTGGTTATAATATAGAACACTCTTTCATATTCTGTCCAGCGAATATTTCATATGTGTATACATTTGTTACTTTTATTTTCACATATTTGTATCCCATTTTCAGTAGCTCTAGGTGTGTCTCTAGTAGTACTTATATATCTGGTTTTACGTGAAACCGGTTTTACGGTTCTTGTTTTGTACTTGTATTCTTCTTCGTTCGTTCTGTCACTCCTGCAGGTTAGCAGGATGTAGTCCGGAGAACGGAATGCGTTGTATCATCGTTTACAGTTTAGCTGCGAAATCTGCGGCTTTCATCACGATACAGCCGACTTCCGCAAGGCTTCTGGGTCATTAAAACCCTATGTGGAATGGGACATTTAATTTACACACAAAACTTTCTTAGTCGCCTCGTGATGATGATGATGATGTTCCTCCTTCGCAAGCGAAGATAAGCATTGCATGAAAAATAATAAAATGTTGTGAACAAGTAGAAAGAAAAACAACCATTTGTGATTGTGTAGTTCTTTGACTTTGTGAGTTGGTAGATTCCCGATGAGTTCGATTCTTGCCTCGTACGACATGTATAGAAGATAAAGAGTTGTTATGTTCTTTGCTCCCATTTCGGGCCCGGCTTCCCACTATCGGTTCTCTATCAAGCATGTAGATGTGACTTTGCTAAACATATTGGGGAGTGGGGAGAGGTTACTTGAAAAACCCTTGTCGGAGTAACCACAGCCTGTACAGTAGTTGATTTGTGTAGTAGTACCCACTGCCTGTCCAGTAGTTACTTTCTGTATTAGTAATCGATCTCCCCCCTCCCCCTTCCCCACTAAATAGAACGTTCCGAACAAATGCAACAAAAACTCACTATTCGTTCACATAATTCAGAAACAATTTTCAAATACAAATAATTAAGTTGATGTGTAAAAAAACATATTGTGAACCATTGAGATCAAGACCTAAAGTTGTGTTACCCCACCCCTTTCTCTTTCACCTTGTTAACAACTGTCAATCTTATTCCCGACACGCCCACCAATTGTTGACGTAATCTATGGACAATCCCTATAGAAACAAAATCCCAACTTTCTGGTAATTAATTATACATCATATAATTAATTCTACAAGTTACGTTAACTAGACTGTTCTTGGCTCCCAAATCCTCCCCTCACTCGAAAACTTTCTGGCCCTCCTGAGGGTCATATGGCCCACGTTTATAACCATGTATCTAAAGTATCTGCCTAATATAGTGGCTCAGCCATTTTATACTGAGGAATTTGTGGGCTCAATTCCGCATTGTGAGATCTTGTCAGCAAGTATATTATTTCTGAGTTCATTGGTGATTATCGATAACAGCTACGGAGTTACGTGCCCTAAGTGACACGTTTTGAAAGAGGCGTACAGGTGGGGAAATAAGAGTACATTTATGTTAATATTATACACACTGTGAGCCTTTTATGAGCACTTTACGCACTGTGAGCCCTTTATGAGTACTTTACGCATTGTGAGCCCTTTCATGAACAGGTTGACCTAATGCTCGTTTTTTTCCGTTCGTTCTCCAGCTCCAACTGGATCTCTCTTGTAGCAGGACAATGATCCTACTAGATTTCCAACATGATGTAGTCCAGTGAATGGAAATGCGTTGCATCACTGTTTAATTTGCACTAATGGTCCGACACATCCGATGTTAACTTTGGTAACTAATGTGCTGAGTATTTTACAACTTCAACTAACAGTAGATGTCTGTAATCATATCGCTAGTAGAGTAAGCCAGCCGTACAAGATAACTGGTTCTCGTACTTACACGCTTGTTACCAAGTTCAAAGCTAAGTACAGTCATACATGCATGTTCCTTTATTTTTTACCGCTGTCTTGCATCCATAATACTCTAATTTACATTTTCTTATTTTATGATAGTTCCATGATCTAAGTATTGTGCATGGCTGATTCTAAATAATAATCGAATCATACCATAAACAGAACATCGATACTTAACTCTTGAATTATAATGTATAATTTGCATTTCCAAGAAATATTGCCAGAGTTATGTAAAACCGAACGACTTTTGTTACACTCGAACCAAGACAATCACCCCATGAATAGTTACTATTATTCTGTCTCCTTAGCGCCTCCGTCACGGAAGCTGGCGTTTTATTTCTAAAAATATTTTTTAGGAGGCGCCAAATCGTAGAAAGTCCGCTTGCAGGACAGGGATGCCAAACTGTTAGTTTCACCCTGAGTTCCATATACACTACATACGCTACTGACCACCACACCTACTTTCATCATGTTCATGTAAAAATTATCGGTGCAGTAGACTGAACAGAATGATGTACGTGGAAAGTGTAAGGGCGGCGCTAGGACGGGCTCCCTCCAACCGAACTAGGACAGTAATTGTGAGGAGAATTTAATCGACAGTACTTCATAATTGATGCGTCGTTGACACTTACAGCGTTAATCAGTGACTGTTGTACGTTAGTGAAACATGGACTTTCTATAGACATCATGCGAGCAAACTCAAAGCACTTTTACAATTCGGAATTTCATTACATTTCTACACTGTTTCAGAAGTATGAACATCAGATGGCAAGACAAGATTCCAGATACCGCTATCTTTAACAGATCTGGTATCCCTAGCAAGGACACTATTCTGATGCAGACACAGATTCGCTGGGCGCGTCATCTGGTACGTGTGTCAGATCATCGCTGCCAAAGATACTTCTCTATGGTGAGTTGCAGAAGGGCATACAATCTCAAGGTGGCCATAACAAGCACTACCATAGGGACGCACTGAAAACCGCCCTGAAGGCCTTTGTAATAGAACAGTATACATGGGAATAACTTGCACATAAAACAGGTAAATGGCGATCTATAGGGGGAAAAAGGCAGATCATCTTGTGTGAAGAGCAGAAATTTAGCAGCTCAACAGCGGAGAATTGTTAAAAAGTCACGTGTAGACCAAGAACCATCTACAGTGTCAATCTACGTCCGAACTGTCCAAGGGAATTTGAGGCTTGAATATGGCTTATTAATTATCTGCGAACTCATAATCAATGATATAATTCTCACTGAATGTAAAAAGTGGATGTAAAAAATGATCATTATTACTTGCGATGTGCGAACAACAACAAATCAGTGACTCAGATGTTTTCTCCGTGCCCCCCACCCCCTTATTTCGAGGCAAATTTTCATTCTTGAATATCCTTGGACCTTAAAAAAACGTGTCCACAATTTTCAAAGTTTTGTATCACAAAGTATCGTCTCCGCAACAAATTAGCTGCAACGGGCTCCAATATTCTTTGTTTCTTGCTGTGGTGGTGTACTGTAACCTGTCCACATCTAGTGATGTTTTCCCTCCCACTTGTATCCCTTGCACGCCTCTCCTAAAACTCTACTTTCACGTAAGGTCTTTAACCAAGTGGCATATCTTTTAATGTGTGCAAAATATTATATACTTATTGTCATACCCAATGTTGTCAGAACCTGTTTGTTCTTGTACTTCTCCATCCATGTTCTCTATACACTTCTATCTACCCACATCTCAAAGACATCAATTTTATCTTCTAGTAGTCTGTGTATTGTTTGTTGTCTATACGCGATACAGTAGTGTAGAATAGATGTAGAATTTTATAATTCTCATTTTTAGCGTGTTCGTCATTTGTTTAACTGTTTTCTTATTTCATTGAAAGTACTTTGTCATTTCTATAATAATAGTTATTATAACTCATTAAATGTCCAAATAATTATTATTTCTATCCTAACACACCACCCCCCCCCCCCTCCCTGAGCTTATCTTCCTTCCTATACGGAGAAAAGAATAAATTATTAATTACCTTAATCTGTTGTGTGTTCCTCTTGATTGCTTCAGTTATCTACAACTTCCCCAAATGTCCTATAACATTTTATGCGTTAAATTCTACCCCCCACCCACACCCTTCTCGAGTGTCCTACTATCCACTGGGGGAGGAATATCGATTGCTTAGAGAATCCCTGGTCTAACCACACTGATCGGTTTCGGTACGAACCGGTTATCCTTTCTTTTTTTTCAGCATCTCTTTTCTACGTTTCTGCTAAATAAAAAACCGAGACAATACTGTACCTATATTACACATATTATTAGACCTACTTGTGTACACCGAGTCTGATATTTATTGTGTAATAAAATTAACCACAGTTATAAGCCCGCATATAAGCCGAATGTAATCATTTCAAAATATCGACATTAATCATGAGGTAGAAATTAACGGTTTTATTAATTCTGTGTATATAAATGTGTTTATGCGTTCATTGTCGGTTAAGGTTGACACTGTCATGAACACGGAGAGATAACTGTAAATTGGATGGGACAATTAAATTAGAAATATATCAATAATGCGATGAAGAACAAGAGGGACAATATAACATTTCAGAAGAATAGCTATGACGGTGTGACGTGGAAGATAACAACGATATGCACTGTCAATTTATGAAAGTTGTTGTCATGTGACGTATTCCTTCCAGAACGTTGTCTTCCCAATGAACTCTCCGAACTCCTCTCTGTCTTGGGCGATGCGGCTTGCATTTTCTAGCGATGTATTCATGTTATCTTTAATGTCTTCAGTCCATCGTCTTCTTGGTCTGCCCTTTCTCCTCTACTCGATATGAAAGATGACTTCCTCAGTCCAGATACTAATTCCAGTTTTGAAAGATTTCTACAATTTTGTGCGTAGAATTTTGACTATGAATGCTACATCTATTCCACATTAATGAATGGCTCAGAAACATGTATAATTAAGAAACAACTACAAGATAGAATTGATGTCTTTGATATGTGATTATATAGAAGAATAGTGAGAACTTCATGGAAGCAGAAGAAAGCGAAAAAGAGGTTATAACAACACATAGTATGAATAAAAACTATTAAAAATAGCATTTAAATAAATATAATATTTTGGACACAGGGGCCTATTAAAAGAAATGGCATCTTGATGAAGACATTACCTTAATGTATAGTCGAGGGCGGCGATCAAGAGTTAGGCAGAATACAAGTGGGAGGAAAATATTATAGCCTTTTGCACCATCAAGGAAAGAAATATTGAAGATATTGGAGAATTGTTGAAGTCAACTTTTGCTGCGGAGTCGGTATCTGCATGAAGATGATGATTATAAATATAGTGGTTGCCGAAAGCCGAAATGTACTGGTTATTGAATTGCTGTCCTAATAAATGTTCAACATTTCCCTCATGCTTTGTATAGGCCGACGCAATATTTCAGTAGCATGACACGGCTCTGGTATAATGGACTTGTAAAGACATGACCTAAACTGCTGATGATGATTATTTCCGTGAATTTCATTGGTCGGCCTCGGCTATGTTTGGTTGGCGACTCCAAGTATATAAATAGTTACCAACAAAAATTACGACAATAATAAAAAACGCAACAAATTAAATCCTAGTTATTTGCTGTACGGAGAACGTGTACTGGCGAAAGTCACGTCAGTAGTATAGAGTTGCAGAAATTATGAGCTTATACACGTTAATATACGATAGATTAATCTTAGAAAAATGCTGCTACGTTCAGTTGATCCCTGACGTCACTACTTTATGTAGAAAACCTATATGGCTAATTCCATTTTCATAGAATCTTTTAAGAGATTCAATCAATATATGAATGATGATAGATTCTTTAAAAAGGCGGGTGAACAAATGAAGAAAACGAAACATCCCGTAGAAGATCGGCGGAGTTTTTAACCGCATTTAAAGGTTTCAATGTGTCCCAGGATCAGCTTTGGAAACACACACGTCATCTCTGGGATTTCAAAATGTTATCCGCGCATTTCAAAGGCCTGGGGCCAATCCATTTATTGCTAAGTGGATACGTGTTTTAGCTTGCACGTCGACATGGTGTGAGTGTGTGTGCGTGCGTGTGTTTGTGGCTCCCTTTTTTTCCTTTTTTTTTATTAAGTTGGCTGCGTTTTAGCCTCTCACATTGTCCTAAGCGGTTTTAGCTGCTATCTCGCGCCATAATGGAACCTGGGGTAGTTGGATGAGATGTGGTTGTGCTGGTATGGGTTGCTTCCTATTACAACAAAAAGGCTTTTGGCTGGCTTTTAAGCATCCGTCCATTTATATTGATATAGTGTGGGCACTTTGGCGGGTAAGCCATAATCCTTTCCTAGATCCTGGTAGTGCTTGGAAGAGATCGTGTAGGAAGGGAAGGGCACTGGTAGGTTAAAATAATTGCTTCTGAGAAGATGTGTCACGTGATTTTAGTACAGCGTAAAATATCGTTGTGTATAACACACGTAATGTCGCACGTATCATTCGTGTATATAACACATGTAAGTAAAGTAAAGTAACCCATAACATTTATTAATGCCGTAGGGGTGTGAGATGTTAGTGATCTCACATTTCAGAAGCTCTGCAAATGAGGGCGGTAGCCATCTCCTCTCCCTCGCAGTCTTTACTTCCCGGATTAATCTGGTACTCATAACACATGTGCTGCCCCCCCCCCCCCCGTATATCATGCACGTATATAACACACGTACTGGTGCACATATCAATTGTGTAGATAACACACGTACTCACGCACTTATCATGCGTGTCCTTGCGAGGTACTCAGTGTTTTTATACTGGAATATAAACCAAGTTAATAATTCCATGTAACTATTGCTCTAGTAAATCATATATCCATTCTTTCTTCGTATGTGTTTCGTTTCAAACTCCTTCAGGCAGACAGGCTCTTGTACGGACACAGACTCCTAGAGGCAGACATGCTCTAATACGGACACAAACTCCTAGAGGCAGACATGCTCTAATACGGACACATGATTGCTTTATTGCACTGTTTACAGCTTGGTTGATACGTCCGGTTCGCCTTTCTGCCTGATACGGCGACTTCAGAATACCTCCTTTGCATTTTGACCATTTATGGGAGGAAACAGTCAATTCCATACCAATTCCTCCATAGTTGCCTACAACAATGTGAATAACAGACAGCTGTATCGCTATTCTTTGCTCTTTTTTGGACTAAGAAACACATGTGTGCAAGCTTTTGTTACCTCATATTCCTCCATTAAATTATGTCTTAAGTGGGATGTACGTAAGCGAGAGCTCCAAAATGTAGGCTGTATATACCACTGCATGGATGAAAGCTTCAACGCTTAGATATAAGCCCCAAAATTTAGTATCAATGTTGGTATACCAACAGTATTAAGTATCATGTATGCTTTATGTAATTGAAAGCCTCAACATGTATGCTTTATGTAATTGAAAGCCTCAACATGTATGCTTTATGTAATTGAAAAGCCTCAACATGTATGCTTTATGTAATTGAAAGCCTCAACATGTATGCTATATGTAATTGAAAGCCTCAACATGTATGCTTTATGTAATTGAAAGCCTCAACATGTATGCTTTATGTAATTGAAAGCCTCAACATGTATGCTTTATGTAATTGAAAGCCTCAACATGTATGCTTTATGTAATTGGAAGCCTCAACATGTATGCTTTATGTAATTGAAAGCCTCAACATGTATGCTTTATGTAATTGAAAGCCTCAACATGTATGCTTTATGTAATTGAAAGCCTCAACATGTATGCTATATGTAATTGAAAGCCTCAACATGTATGCTTTATGTAATTGAAAGCCTCAACATGTATGCTTTATGTAATTGAAAGCCTCCAGGGCCAGATAAATGGAACACTTTATATGGAACAAAATAACATCTCGAAACACATGTATATATCATACACTGGCATTGGGTCAAAGTGCATGAGTCCATAGACCGCTGGATCAGCAACCAGCCAAGCATGTTGTTGAAAGCCCTATCATGTAGGCTTTACGTAGGTGAACGCCCCACCATGTAGGCTTTATGTAGGTGAAAGCCCCACCATGTAAGCTTCATGTAGGTGAAAGCCCCACCATGTAGGCTTTATGTAGGTAAGTTCCAGTTGATACCATTGTAGAATATGGAGAATGTTATCCAATTCCGAGATGTTTATGTCACTAAATGCACGCTGTCGAAACTATTTTCCTTACATAGCCTAGTGCCATGTTTTAACTGAGCCCATATCTCTTAACTCTACCTAGTGCCATGTTTTAACTGAGCCCATATCTCTTAACTCTACCTAGTGCCATGTTTTAACTGAGCCCATTTCTCTTAACTCTACCTAGTGCCATGTTTTAACTGAGCCCATTTCTCTTAACTCTACCTAGTGCCATGTTTTAACTGAGCCCATTTCTCTTAACTCTACCTAGTGTCATATTTTAACTGAGCCCATTTCTCTTAACTCTACCTAGTGTCATATTTTAACTGAGCCCATTTCTCTTAACTCTACCTAGTGTCATATTTTAACTGAGCCCATTTCTCTTAACTCTACCTAGTGTCATATTTTAACTGAGCCCATTTCTCTTAACTCTACCTAGTGCCATATTTTAACTGAGCCCATATCTCTTAACTCTACCTAGTGTCATATTTTAACTGAGCCCATTTCTCTTAACTCTACCTAGTGTCATATTTTAACTGAGCCCATTTCTCTTAACTCTACCTAGTGCCATATTTTAACTGAGCCCATATCTCTTAACTCTACCTAGTGTCATATTTTAACTGAGCCCATTTCTCTTAACTCTACCTAGTGTCATATTTTAACTGAGCCCATTTCTCTTAACTCTACCTAGTGTCATATTTTAACTGAGCCCATTTCTCTTAACTCTACCTAGTGTCATATTTTAACTGAGCCCATTTCTCTTAACTCTACCTAGTGTCATATTTTAACTGAGCCCATGTGTGGATGTCAATAGATTACGTCAACACTTTTTGCCAATTATTACCCCTACCCATTGTCAATAACTCAAAGAGTTCAGAGCCCTCTCCATGTTTAAAGTGAACTTTCCATGTTTAAGGTCACCTCTCCATGTTTAAGGTCACCTCTCCATGTTTAAGGTCACCTCTCCATGTTTAAGGTCACCTCTCCATGTTTAAGGTCACCTCTCCATGTTTAAGGTCACCTCTCCATGTTTAAGGTCACCTCTCCATGTTTAAGGTCACCTCTCCATGTTTAAGGTCACCTCTCCATGTTTAAGGTCACCTCTCCACGTGTAAGGTCACCTCTCCACGTGTAAGGTTACCTCCCCCTGTTTAAGGTTACCTCCCCCTGTTTAAGGTCACCTCCCCCTGTTTAAGGTTACCTCCCCCTGTTTAAGGTCACCCCAATGTTTAAGGTCACCTCCCCATGTTTAAGGTCACCTCTACATGATTAAGGTCACCTTCCCCTGTTTAAAGTCACCTTCCCCTGTTTAAAGTCACCTCCCCATGTTTAAAGTCACCTCACCATGTTTAAAGTCACCTCTCCATGTTTAAGGTCACCTCCCCCTGTTTAAGGTCACCTCCCCCTGTTTAAGGTCACCTCCCCATGTTTAAGGTCACCTCCCCATGTTTAAGGTCACCTCTCCATGTTTAAGGTCACCTCTCCATGTTTAAGGTCACCTCCCCATGTTTAAGGTCACCTCCCCATGTTTAAGGTCACCTCCCCATGTTTAAGGTCACCTCCCCATGTTTAAGGTCACCTCCCCATGTTTAAAGTCACCTCCCCATGTTTAAGGTCACCTCCCCATGTTTAAGGTCACCTCCCCCTGTTTAAGGTCACCTCCCCCTGTTTAAGGTCACCTCCCCATGTTTAAGGTCACCTCCCCATGTTTAAGGTCACCTCCCCATGTTTAAGGTCACCTCCCCATGTTTAAGGTCACCTCCCCATGTTTAAGGTCACCTCCCCATGTTTAAGGTCACCTCCCCATGTTTAAGGTCACCTCCCCATGTTTAAGGTCACCTCCCCATGTTTAAGGTCACCTCCCCATGTTTAAGGTCACCTCCCCATGTTTAAGGTCACCTCCCCATGTTTAAGGTCACCTCCCCATGTTTAAGGTCACCTCCCCATGTTTAAGGTCACCTCCCCATGTTTAAGGTCACCTCCCCATGTTTAAGGTCACCTCCCCATGTTTAAGGTCACCTCCCCATGTTTAAGGTCACCTCCCCATGTTTAAGGTCACCTCCCCATGTTTAAGGTCACCTCCCCATGTTTAAGGTCACCTCCCCATGTTTAAGGTCACCTCCCCATGTTTAAGGTCACCTCCCCATGTTTAAGGTCACCTCCCCATGTTTAAGGTCACCTCCCCATGTTTAAGGTCACCTCCCCATGTTTAAGGTCACCTCCCCATGTTTAAGGTCACCTCCCCATGTTTAAGGTCACCTCCCCATGTTTAAGGTCACCTCCCCATGTTTAAGGTCACCTCCCCATGTTTAAAGTCACCTCTCCATGTTTAAAGTCACCTCTCCATGTTTAAAGTCACCTCTCCATGTTTAAGGTCACCTCCCCATGTTTAAGGTCACCTCCCCATGTTTAAGGTCACCTCCCCATGTTTAAGGTCACCTCCCCATGTTTAAGGTCACCTCCCCATGTTTAAGGTCACCTATCCATGTTTAAGGTCACCTATCCATGTTTAAGGTCACCTCCCCCTGTTTAAAGTCACCTCTCCATGTTTAAGGTCACCTCTCCATGTTTAAGGTCACCTCCCCATGTTTAAGGTCACCTCCCCATGTTTAAGGTCACCTCTCCATGTTTAAGGTCACCTCTCCATGTTTAAGGTCACCTCTCCATGTTTAAGGTCACCTCCCCCTGTTTAAAGTCACCTCTCCATGTTTAAAGCATGTCAAGACTATGTTAGCCCGCTCCCTTGTACTAAAACATTATTATGAAATAGTACGGGGGAAAAAACCAATATATTTAATTCCTAGCTTGAAACTGATCTATTTAATTCCTAGTTTTAAACTCAATTATTTAATTCCTAGTTTTAAACTCATTTATTTAATTCCTATATGAAACCAGTAATGTAAACGTCACCTTTTGTCCATCTTTCTCCTTGTCAACATATGTCAAATATTGTTACATCCCCCCTTTTTAATTATTGACGCTATTTATAGACAGCCACTTGTTCCTAACTTAACCTAATTATATTCACTGAATTACTGTCTCCTAAACTATCACTGGTCCCATTTATAACTGAACCCTTGTCTCCTAAACTAGCACTAGTCCCATTTATTAACTGAACCCATGTCTCCTAAACTATCACTGGTCCCATTTATTAACTGAACCCATGTCTCCTAAACTAGCACTAGTCCCATTTATTAATTGAACCCATGTCTCCTAAACTAGCACTAGTCCCATTTATTAATTGAACCCATGTCTCCTAAACTAGCACTAGTCCCATTTATTAATTGAAGGCTTGTCTCCGAAACTTTCGATAGTCTTAACTATTAATTGAACCCTTGTCTCCTATTCTCTAATTATCCCATTTATTAACTGAACCCCTGAACTCTAGTCTACCATTGCCTCATTTATTACACAGTATACACGAGTACTCTCAACCCTACCTAGTCGCTTACTTTCTTATTAGAAAGTGTTATTGTTTCTCATTTTGAGCCGCACAGCCGCTTCTAAAGGAATAGGGCTCAAACCCAGAATGGTTTGGCAGTGCAGTCCAAACAACGTCTTTAAATCTTAGCAGAGAATACGTTTTTAATTCTTAGCAGAAAATACGTATTTAATTCTTAGCAGAGAATACGTTTTTAATTCTTAGCAGAGATTACGTCTTTAATTTTTAGCAGAGAATACGTCACTAGCAACCCCTCTAACCAGCAATTTATTTTATCAGAAACAGTTGTTTTGCTTTCCATCATCTTTCTCTCTGCTTCTCTCTCTCTCTCTCTCTCTCTCTTCTCTCTTCTCTCTTCTCTCTCTCTCTCTCTCTCTCTCTCTCTCTCTCGATATTCTCACTCCCAAATCTAATAGGGTTAGAGCCCTGTAAATCCGGGACACAAAGAGACGACCAATAGCACTGGAATGCTCTTAATGACTGCGCTTATGTCAGATCTGATTGATGAGCTTGTGTGAGAACCGTATACAATCCTATTATTATTGCTCCGTCGTTAGCTGTTCTGCCATTTCATTATCATTAACGCTGGCGTCATATTTATTCATTTATTTGCCTCTGCTTCTGCTCACACATACATCACACACGAACATACACGACAGCCACGCACGCTAACGTACATGCCACACACACGAATATCCACGCAACACACATACGCAAAGCAACACGAATACTTCGGTGTCCTGCGCTACCGCTTTGAAAATAATTAGGTTCCTTATTTTTTGTAGCGGGCCGCAGATGTCATCATGTCACGAAATTGGCCGCTTTGTTTGAAGAGATCTGCGTGGACCGTAATGTCATTTCAGAAAAACCAGCCAATGGCGACTCCAGATTTCGACTTAGGAGTTGCTTATTTGATGAATTGAGTTGAAGTACGTAGCGAGTTGCATGTGAAATAGGGAGGGCAGGCTGCACATGAGGAAATTGTTTGAAATAGAAGGATGGAAGAGGGGAAAAAACACATATAAAGTTAATACGCGAGGTATGATGAGTGATTTGAAGGATGTGCTGTGCGCCCTGAGACCTGTTAGTTGACGGTGAAAATTGGAGAAAAGATGGATGAGGACTGCGTGAGTCTAAGAAAATAAAGATTTGAAGTTCACAGAAATTGTTCAGATTGAAAGACATAGAGAACGAGAAATAGAAAACAAATCGCTTGCGGCAATGATGATTGGTTATTTGTTTAAGCATATGTAAAATCAATGCAGCCGCTATAGCTCAGTTGATTAACGCATTAGCATCCTAATCGTGGCATTCAGATTCGAATCTCCAGTACAAACTGGGTAAAATGTTTAAACTACTATCGGATAACACATTTTCTGGAACATTTACGACCAGATGTAATTTAACATCATCATCCGTGCATGATCATATCAAATATATGACCTGCTGCCATTTTGGGGAATCGTCCTTCTGATGTGATACATGAGGCATTTCCCAAGTTTTCATTGGTCACCATGAGACTGTACACCCAGTCAACAGGAAATGGGTAACAGCTCATTTTCTAGGAAGGACTTTTTGACATCTACGTTACAAGTTTATAGCTTAATTACTTTATCCTCCTCAATAAATGTATAAATGCGCCGTTTGTTAATTTTTTTTAATAGCCCTCTTAACAACCTATCCCACTATAATCACTTCCACATCAACCTCTCACGATGGTCACAGCTATTTAAAAAGTAACGCCATTGCACTCCGGGCAGCCACATAGTTGATCAGTTTATATTAGCAGATCATTGCACTCCAGGCAGCCACATAGTTGATCAGTTTATATTAGCAGATGGCGAAGAGTGTGTATATGTATCGTTCCCGTCGCACCCGGATTTTTCATCTGCCTAAATCGACCTTTACCTCATCCGTCTCTGGTTTTCCCAAGCCTGATTCCAAATTTCTTCAGTCACTGTACTGCTATACATATTTGTCCATATTCAAAGTACCACGCACCCTTGTAACCAGCGTGCCAGCTCGCTCATTTCCAATCACAGCACTCCAGGATAGCATTACTAGTAGATCCATATGAATCCCTGCGTGGCAGATGTATCTAAGTATGCCACCCATTCAGGGTGCGCAATCCACTTTGGACCTTCAGAAGCGTGGACATAGGCGGTCACAATAACATCCTGTCCAACGATGTTTCCAAGAGCCATAGTAACTACCTCCTCCTCCATTCTCATACTGGAAGTTGTTGTCATAGTAACTACCTCCTCCTCCATTCTCATACTGGAAGTTGTTGTCATAGTAACTACCTCCTCCTCCATTCTCATACTGGAAGTTGTTGTCATAGTAACTACCTCCTCCTCCTCCATTCTCATACTGGAAGTTGTTGTCATAGTAACTACCTCCTCCTCCATTCTCATACTGGAAGTTGTTGTCACATAAACAGACATTCTGTTGGTTACGATCTTACAGAGAAATTCCATCTGAACTACTGGATCAGACTTCTATGCTCGTTTTCTCTCTGTAAAAACTGCCCCAGCGCTTTTTCATGTATGTGTCCCTCTGTTAGCTGCCTAAAGCATCACTAGCCTTCACAAGATCCATTATATGCCGAGCTATACATTTATCGAGCATCTTTCCATACCCTTTCTGCAGAGCGATGAGCAGTGCTGGATGTTATCCAACTGACTGAAGATAACTATCGAACCAATCATCTAGCTTCTCAGAATTGTGATTGCTACCATTGAAGTACAATCACAACAGCGTCCCTTAGCTTGGCTGGTCCGACCGACAACTATTTTTGCATTGGTCAATTTGAGTACACTTTGTATATCAGTTAACCTTTGAAAGCTCGAATAAGCCAAGATGATTTACTATGTATGTTACCAAAGCAGGACCTATCAGGAGAAGGATGTGCCTCAACAATGGGAAATGGGATTTGAATACTGTAGAGTAGCTATGTTAATGTGATCACAAACAGCGTACATGTGAAAGATGATTTGAATCACGGTACTGTGACACGGTACGTGAAAGACTGCGAGGGCGAGGAGATGGCTACCGCCCTCATTTTCAGAGCCTCTGAAATGTGAGATCGCTAACTTCACCCCCCTACGGCATTAATAAATGTTATGGGTTACTTTTTACTGTGACATTTATATGAATAAGGGTTGCCAGATAGTTCAACATGATTATAGTCAAATTTAAGATAAAATTAGTGGCACAAATGGCCAAACTTTTATCTTTTAATACATTTTAAATGTACCAAAAATATAAAACATGTTAAAAACATATATTTCATGGCCAATCATATTTGTTAACAATCACCATGAAATTGTAAAATTGTGGCAACCATAATATTAATTATGACTAGTGTTACATATTAACAATGTGCAACTGTCACATTTACCGTATGCGACCGAACACTAATTGAACCGATAGTGCACTGATGTCGATTTTGTACAAAAACGAATGTCGACATGCAGATGGACACAAGGGAGGAAATATGAATGAGTAAAATGATATTTAGTAAAGATTACGTTGAGTAATGACGGTGGTTATGGCAGTGACATTAACAGTGACAACATCAGTGGCGATAATTATGCGTGACCTCTAGGGAGTATACGTTTGTCACTTTTCTTCCCTGTGCCAATGTTGTAAAGTTTTATTGTACTTCCCGTCAGCGCCGAAGCAAGGTAAGAGAGAACATAGCGGCCGACCAGATCGGAAACTCCAAATGCAGGGCGCCACAACTAAAATGAATGTAATTCTTACAGCTGACGCGAATTCAACCAGGCCTGTTCTAGCAGCACCGAATCGCTTTGCAACACAAGTAAACAGGTTTTCCGTACTTTTATTGTTCTTGGTAAAGTACGGAAAACCTGTTTACTTGTGTTGCAAAGCGTTTCGGTGCTGCTAGAACAGACCTGGTTCAATTCCCGTCAGCTGTAAGAATTTTTTTCATTTATCCTCATGCTTCCTACTTGAATTTACCTGTATAAAATGAATGTACAGAGCTAACCCTAACCCTAAGCTTGTCTAGGGCGCCAAAATTTCCAGTATTGGCACTGGTTTCATTATGACCGGTTTCAGCTCCAAATTATTTTTATTATTTTATTCTTAAGAGAATTTCACCGTAGATTTCTTGAACTCTGGGGAAATGTTATAGATAGGGTGCCTGACCCCCTCCTAGCAATTCAAGCACGAATGTGCAGCAGGCTTCGGCACATGTGATATCATGTGTTTGCTTGGTAATTCTTCTTTTGCGTTCGTCCTCCATTTCCACTGAATCTCTCTCATAGCAGGATAATGGTCATACTATATTTACAGTAGCATGTAGTCCAGATTACGGAAATCATTATGCCACCGTTTTATTTGCACCACTGGACCTACACATCGGTCTTCGGCGTTACATTCCTCTTCTGAAATTCATGGCAGGTGACATAGTTGCTATTCTTTTACTCTCATTTTCTACTCCTGTAATACAATGGCAACCATGTAGGATTAAAAGAATGACTCATAATCTGTCTAATCCATCATCCAAAGCGTCTTAAATGAAGATGACAAAAATCCAAGAAGATGATTAGAGAAATAAAAAATATATATCCTTAAGAGGTCAACTTTCTACACAAGGGAAATCTTTTATGTCGAAGCTTATGAGAAAAATGGCTGTGTAACAGAAGCCCCTATGCGACCTGGTCTCTCACTTCAGTGACGGCCCTACAGATTAAACCCTCGACGAAGACTTGATTAGCGTCCTTTGGTTAACGACATCACTAATCGTGGTTGACGTATCTTGTGATTTGCATAATGACCAATTCAGTTGAGTGTTCCTAGTAGCGTCACTTATATGATTATTATGGCCTCTGGAAACATCAATGTCTCTCAGGGACACGCAAAAATACTGCCAATCGTTGAGATGTATTCGCTAAACCGCTACACAAATCGTGTACTTCTACCAGTTTCCCTGCACATTGTCAGAATCTTATATTTACGAGTAAAAATGTCTCCAACATTGTAAGAGTGTACCATTTGTTTACCAGTTTCCCTGTACAATGTAAGAATCTACGTCATTTGTCAGTAAAATTGTCTCCTATATTGTAACAATATACTTCTACTTCAAATGTACTTTTGTTTTACAGCTGTCTTCTTTATCTCAATGTACTTTTGTTTTACAGCTGTCTTCTTTATCTCAATGTACTTTTGTTTTCATGTTTCACCAGAAATTTTCCGATGTTCTCTGTTTTCATGTAGGTATTAGATATGTTGATTATACTCTTTACGCACCCGACATGTGTGTAGATGTTCAGATCTCCATATCAAGAAATCTCTCAGGGTATAGCGGATGATGGTTCCGATTCTATTTTAGATCTATGTTCTTTTTTAAATCTTTGTTATGTGTTCTCATGGGGCCACGCCTATAGTCACTCTCAAACTGTAACATCTGGATATTCACTGATGGTCATTTATCTTACAATCTTCATACGTTGAGTACTCACGAAAACCACTAACTCCATAGTCTGACCATCTGTAATTGTGAAAATGCTGGTTATTTTGTTGACCAACATATACCTCTGTCAATTTTCATTATTGTCGTCTCCTTGTCAGTTTTCTCCTACAATACCAACAAATTCTTAATTCAGTTGTTTGTACATGTCACAAGCTACTTTTATTTATATATTTTCTCTTACAAAATAATAATGCAACTCTGTTTTCTGTATTTTTTTATAATGTCACAACCTACTATGTTTGTTCATTTTATCTTCTTTTTTACCTTCACTGTATCTTCTTAATTATCAATTCACCTATCAATTAATTTATTCTTATTTATAGATTTATTCGAATTTATTCTTATTTATACATTTATCCTAATTTATTCTTTTTTAGCAATTTATTTATTTATCTTTCTTATTTATTCAATGTATCTTGTTATATCTTCTTTCACTTTATCTTCTTGTTTGATAATTCTCTCTCACAATGTCATCATTTTCTCTCTCTCAATGTCCCGATCTACTTCTGTCAGATTTATGTTACACTGACTTCATTGCTATTGGGTTATCTATAGGTGCTCTGTCCCTCTCAGAGAGTACTATTCATACTTTGGGAATCTCCGAAACAAAATCCCCTTAATAAACAAGACGACGCTAGCCAGATTCGAACACACCACTATGCCATGAAGATTCCTTATCTATCACTATGCCATGGAGATCATCTATCAATCTACTTCTGTTTGTCAGTTGTATTCTATAATGTCACACAATCTACTTCTGTTTGTCAGTTGTATCCTATAATATCACACAATCTACTTCTGTTTGTCAGTTGTATCCTATAATGTCACACAATCTACTTCTGTTTGTCAGTTGTATCCTATAATGTCACACAATCTACTTCTGTTTGTCAGTTGTATCCTATAATGTCACACAATCTACTTCTGTTTGTCAGTTGTATCCTATAATGTCACACAATCTACTTCTGTTTGTCAGTTGTATCCTATAATGTCACACAATCTACTTCTGTTTGTCAGTTGTATCCTATAATGTCACACAATCTACTTCTGTTTGTCAGTTGTATTCTATAATGTCACACTCTATTTTGCCATTTTCTTGTAAATTGCAATGTTATAGCCTACTTATGTCAATTTCTCTTTTACTAACATACTGTTTTTCTGTTTATTTTCTATTACAGTTTCATAATATACATCTGTCTTTTTATTTTACAATATCGCAGAACTATGGAGAATGAACAAATACGACAGCCAAATTGTCAAAACATATTTCCCAATGTACCAATAGAAAATTTGTCAAATAAATCGAATAAAAACAGACTTTTAGTCTATCCTAACAGACACTAATAAACATGATACTTGAATAAACTAACTATTTCAAGTCACCTGCACCATAGCTGAGGAAAACTTTTCCAGTTATCTCCTGACTCTGTACCATGATTACATCTGTCGTTGGTGACTGAAGAATTGACTTTGACAGCAATTTAAAATGTTTTTCCCATGTTTAGATTCAACAACTACAGCGACTGTCTAGAAATCGCTGAGAATGTTATGACTTGTTAGAGAATATTTGTTGTGATTGGTCATCAGCTGGTTATTACTTCTATCATTATTCATGTTTGTTTTGTGTATAAAGTTGCCTGTGATTTACTAAACAGAATTTCTGTGTCTTTTTGTGCAATCGAAGGATGATGATGTTCTCTAAAACTATCATCAATAAACCCTCAGCACAGAGTCCTCCAGCGAATTCAATCCTCAGCGATGCGGATGAGTGTGGAAATACCCTGCCATGTCCATTCCTTGATGTTGTCTGTCCATGCCTTTATTTGACCTCCTCTGATTATTCCACCCTCGACAGTTCCCTGCAGTATTTTTTTTGACAAGGAATCGTGTCTGCATACATGTCCGAACCATGCTAGTTTTCGTCGTTTCACTATTGAAAGCAATGGCTCCTGAACACCTGCACACATCTCTACTTTATTTCTTACGTACACATTGGTCTTATGTTCCCTATAGGAAATTCATAGAATTCTTCTGTTGCATTTCTAAAACTATATTTCATATCCAAGAGATTCTAACTCTCATCGCAGTGTGAATATTCTAATTCTCAGCGCAGTGTGAATATTCTCTCAGCGCAGTGTGAATATTCTAACTCTCAGCGCAATGTGAATATTCTAACTCCCAGCGCAATGTGAATATTCTAACTCTCAGCGCAATGTGAATATTCTAACTCTCAGCGCAGTGTGAATATTCTAATTCTCAGCGCAGTGTGAATATTCTAACTCTCAGCGCAGTGTGAATATTCTCTCAGCGCAGTGTGAATATTCTAACTCTCAGCGCAGTGTGAATATTCTAACTCTCAGCGCAGTGTGAATATTCTAATTCTCAGCGCAGTGTGAATATTCTAATTCTCAGCGCAGTGTGAATATTCTAATTCTCAGCGCAGTGTGGATATTCTAATTCTCAGCGCAGTATGAATATTCTAACTCTCAGCGCAGTGTGAATATATTTACGAAGCCTCCTACTCAGATGAAATGAAAACCAAAATGTATCAATAGTGTTACAAGGCTACAAGAAGAGGAATGCCTCACTATATAGTAGTGTCATCTACTAGAGTTGGCTATTATGTGCTAATTAATCTGGTGGGTAACGAGTCATTGTTCGTAGATCTACATGTTTCCACTATCAATATTTCTTTGTATCTTCGTGTTTCCATCGTTTGTATTTATCATCTTCGTGTTTCGATCATTTGTATTTATCATCTTCGTGTTTCCATCATTTGTATTTATCATCTTCGTGTTTCCATCATTTGTATTTATTATCTTCGTGTTTCGATCATTTGTATTTATCATCTTCGTGTTTCCATCATTTGTATTTATCATCTTCGTGTTTCCATCATTTGTATTTATCATCTTCGTGTTTCCATCATTTGTATTTATCATCTTCGTGTTTCCATCATTTGTATTTATCATCTTCGTGTTTCCATCATTTGTATTTATCATCTTCGTGTTTCCATCATTTGTATTTATCATCTTCGTGTTTCCATCATTTGTATTTATCATCTTCGTGTTGAAACCATCTGTATTTATGCTAGGGAATATTATCTTAGTATTTCCACCATCCATGTTTCTTATCTTAGTATTTCCACCATCCATGTTTCTTATCTTAGTATTTCCACCATCCATGTTTCTTATCTTAGTATTTCCACCATCCATGTTTCTTATCTTAGTATTTCCACCATCCATGTTTCTTATCTTAGTATTTCCACCATCCATGTTTCTTATCTTAGTATTTCCACCATCCATGTTTCTTATCTTAGTATTTCCACCATCCATGTTTCTTATCTTAGTATTTCCACCATCCATGTTTCTTATCCTCGCAAATCCACCATCTGTGTCTATTAATCTCTTTGTATTTCGACAACCCTTATTTTGTATCTTTGTGTTTGCACCATCTTTATTTCTTATCCACGTTTCCATCATTTATTCTTATCTTCGTGTTCCACCAATTATGTTTCTCATCTTTGTATTTCCACCATCTGTATTTCTTATTTTCGTGATTCCACAATCTTTGTTTCTTGTTATCTTCTATGTCCTATTATCTTCTTGTTTCGGCGGCTCTGTTTCTGGTTTCACAATTTGGCTGTCACATTTGTTCAATCTTCATATTTCTCATTATTTCTATATGCATCCTGGAATTTAATGAGCAGGTCCTTATGCATGAGATGTGTCATAATCCTTTCCTCGAAGGGAAACTGTGCGCGCTGGAAAATTACTTGGATTTTGCATCTGTTATAGAGAGGGATATTGTTGCATTATTTATGCATATTGCTATAGAATAAGCTCATATTTTCTGTAATAACTTGAATATTTATATAGAAAAAAGTTGATACCTACGTACTTTGATATTTGAATATTTCAATAGACATATTTTAATATAGACTCCGATAGATTCTGTGATATAATTGTCGATAAATAAACATCGACAGATAGACATACACAGAAAAATCGTCAGTTAAATTGCTAAATAACGATGCATAGATAATGAAATTGATAATTAATAAACATCGATAAACAGACATAGTGAGATATGTCGATCTATTGGAAAACATCGATAAACAGACATAGTGAGATATGTCGATCTATTGGAAAACATCGATAAACAGACATAGTGAGATATGTCGATCTATTGGAAAACATCAATAAACAGACATAGTGAGATATGTCGATCTATTGGAAAACATCGATAAACAGACATAGTGAGATATGTCGATCTATTGGAAAACATCGATAAACAGACATAGTGAGATATGTCGATCTATTGGAAAACATCGATAAACAGACATAGTGAGATATGTCGATCTATTGGAAAACATCGATAAACAGACATAGTGAGATATGTCGATCTATTGGAAAACATCGATAAACAGACATTGTGAGATATGTCGATCTATTGGAAAACATCGATGAAAAATATATAGATAAATCCATAAATTAATAAACATCGATAGATAGACATAGAGAATTCGATAAGTAAATTGCTACAAATTGATATATATATATTATATATATATAAAGTAGTATTTATATAAAGTAATAAACTCATTGATACATAGAAATATGAACTCAATATTTTTTCGATTGTTTTCTTATTTGTTATCTTGTTATGTTATCTTGGTTTGTAGCTTAGTGTGTTAGATTGATTTCTTAGTTTGTTTTGTTAGCTTGGTTATTAGATTGTTTTGTGAGCTTGGTTTATTAGATTGTTTTGTGAGCTTTGTTAGCTTAGTTTGTTAGCTTAGTTTGTTAGCTTAGTTTGTTAGCTTAGTTTGTTAGCTTAGTTTGTTAGCTTAGTTTGTTAGCTTAGTTTGTTAGCTTAGTTTGTTAGCTTAGTTTGTTAGCTTAGTTTGTTAGCTTAGTTTGTTAGCTTAGTTTGTTAGCTTAGTTTGTTAGCTTAGTTTGTTAGCTTAGTTTGTTAGCTTAGTCTGTTAGCTTAGTTTGTTAGCTTAGTTTGTTAGCTTAGTTTGTTAGCTTAGTTTGTTAGCTTAGTTTGTTAGCTTAGTTTGTTAGCTTAGTTTGTTAGCTTAGTTTGTTAGCTTAGTTTGTTAGCTTAGTTTGTTAGCTTAGTTTGTTAGCTTAGTTTGTTAGCTTAGTTTGTTAGCTTAGTTTGTTAGCTTAGTTTGTTAGCTTAGTTTGTTAGTTTAGTTTAGACATAAAACAAGATACGACAACAACTCTCTGGAACTATTTTTGCTAGTAACAGTTCAGGAAGGAGGAAGAAGAGGAGTTTAGATAATCTTCGTTTGATAACACCAAAGAATGGTCCCCTTATGTTTTTTTCTAATCAGCATGGCATTTGTTGGGCTTGTGGTTTAAATGTAATAGCCCCACGTCCAGAACGAATTATTATTATTATTATTATTATTATTATTACTGTTATTACTATTACTATTAAACACTAATCACTAAAATACCGTCGAGGTCGGTTATGTCTGACCATTGGTACAAAAATATGACTGTGCATTTCCGATCTCTGGACTACATCCTGCTAGAAATCGCGCAGGACCGTTATCTGCTACAAGAGACATCCTGTAGTAGTGTGAGAACGAAAAAAGAAATTTCACTAAAATGCAACAATACTGAAGTTCGTTTTGCTGTTCCGAAAGGTTGACATCACAGCAAAGCTGTAAACCATACCGCAACGTATTCTGTTGACATGCGCAGGACTGAAGTCTGACAAAGAAAGAAGAAGAAGCTACTTAGTCATAAGTGTTTCCTCCAATTCAATAACTACAACAGAATGAGATCTAACTTTTGATTCCACTCTGAAAAAGTGATAATAAACGTGAGATATGCATCTGCAACTATGATAGAACACACACCCAAAAAAAAACCCCAGATTTGTCGACGTTGATAATTCTACAGCAGAACACTACGCCAGACAAGCTCTTATTGTCATGGGTGATTCAGGCCGACAAGCAGGATGGCGAAGCCAACACTGATGATTATCAACTGGAAAACTGAGAGATTCCAGAACATCATCGTGTGTTCTATGAGTGTCAGAAGGTTAAATGGTTAACAAGAAAACTAGTACCCATTGGTGGAATCCACATTCAAAGTTTATTTTGGTTTTTTTTTTTATACTAAACTATCTACTGTCTTGTTTCATGTCTTGTTTCATGTCTTGTTTCATGTCTTGTTTCATGTCTTGTTTCATGTCTTGTTTCATGCCTTATTTATTCCTTTATTTATTTGCTCAACTATTTCTTCACCTTATTATATCCCTTTTCATTATTTTTTCTCATTTCTTGTTTTGTTATTCTTTTCATGTGCTTTAAATTTTACCGCATTTTTTTTCTTTCAACATTTTTTTTTCAGGTTCTGTTTTGTTTATGCTTCGCTACAACTTTTATAATATTTGTTCTTTTTCTACCCCACTTCTTTTTTTGTTTTTCATCAGATTCTTATATATTTCTATTTCTTCTGTATCGTTCTACAATAAGACAGAATACATCACTAATAACTTCAATCAGACATCAGAATACATCACCAATAACTTCAGACATCAGAATACATCACCAATAACTTCAGACATCAGAATACATCACCAATAACTTCAGATATCAGAATACATCACCAATAACTTCAGACATCAGAATACATCACCAATAACTTCAGACATCAGAATACATCACCAATAACTTCAGACATCAGAATACATCACCAATAACTTCAGACATCAGAATACATCACAAATAGCTTCGACAAACGATGCCAATCTTCCTTTACAACATTGCTCTCCAGACTTTGATAAAAGTAAAATGCACTTCTTTGCTGAGGTACGCTTCTTTCAACCGCGGACGCTTTTCCAATGTGGTTACGTCACAACTTTACATCCAACCCCAGAAGTGGAGGTCACGACTCTCGTAATACAGTAGAAATTGTATTTGAATCGCAATCCCATTTTTTTATAAGCAAAGTGACCTGTTACAATATTTTTTATAGAATTCACGTCACCCATGACCTAATTGTATTTAGGAGCCAAATTACCCACGACCTAATTTTATATAGAGGCCAAGTTACCCGCGTCCTAATTCTACATAGAAGCCAAGTGACCCATGACATAATTGTATATAGGAGTCAAATTACCCACGTCCTAATTTTATATAGAAGCCAAGTGACCCACTACCTAATTTTATATAGAGGCCAAGTGACCAGCGTCCAAATTGTACATAGAAGCCACGTCACCCACGACCTAATTTTATATAGAAGCCAAATGACCCACGACCTAATTTGATATAGAAGCCAAGTAGCCTACGACCTAATTTTGTACAGAAGCCAAGTGACCCACGCCCTAATTTCGTATAGAAATCAAGTGACCCACGTCCTAATTGTACATAGAAGCCACGTCATCCACGACCTAATTTTATATAGAAGCCAAGTGACCCACGTCCTAATTTTGTATAGAAATCAAGTGACCCACGACCTAATTTTGTATAGAAGCTAAGTGACCCATAACCTAATGTTGTATAGAAGTTTAGTGACCCACGTTTGTCTGTTTTTGTTCTCATAAATTACAAGTAATAGAATTATTATTTTATTTATTGTGAAATAAATTAACAAAAGCTTTATTTCATATCTCGATTCCAACTCTCATAATTGTGAAATGTTTTGAAAAAAAACACCCCGTTTCAGGGAAATTGTTAGTGTCACCTTTGTTGACTATTTCAGATAGTGCACGCTATAACACTAAGTCTATGTGTTCCTGTAATTATTGGACATACCACCAATTGCTACAACTTGGCAAGTTACTCAATAACAACCACGAGGAAGCGTGTGTAGACGCAGGAACATTCAAACCAACTTTCACTCATTTCCATATTCCAAATGCAAATAAGCATAATTGAAGGCTAATTATAGCCAAGTGGAGTCAGATGTGGCCTCTGATTATCCAAACTTCTGGCAAAGATTACAAGACTAGAGTAGGTCGAATAATTGTTGACTGTGCAGAGCAGGAAAAAGATGTATAGAACAGTGATTCTAAAACCTTTTCTTTACCTCTCACCCCATGTATTCATCGAATACAATAGTATTCATCGAACCTCACTGTAAATGCAATTGTATTTAACGGACCGGATCCCTGTAAATAAGTAGTATTCAGCGGACCTCTATAAATAAAGTAGTATTTACTAAACCCACTGTAAATAAAGTAGCAATTAGTGGACCCCTGTAAATGTAGTAGTATTTGGTTGGTTGGTTAGTTAGTTAGTTAGTTAGTTAGTTTAGTTTAGTTCAGTTCAGTTCAGTTCAGTCCAGTCCAGTCCAGTCCAGTCCAGTCCAGTCCAGTCCAGTCCAGTCCAGTCCAGTCCAGTCCAGTCCAGTCCAGTCCAGTCCAGTCCAGTCCAGTCCAGTCCAGTCCAGTCCAGTCCAGTCGTTCAGTTCAGTTCAGTTCAGTTCAGTTCAGTTCAGTTCAGTTCAGTTCAGTTCAGTTCAGTTCAGTTCAGTTCAGTTCAGTTCAGTTCAGTTCAGTTTAATTTAGTTTAGTTATTCCTCTAGAGACAAAGACGGCATATAGGGCGGATGTCATATATTTCCATGTCTTACGTTTCATTGCAATTTGCTTTAGATCTTCATTGTGTCTGATACCGATGGTGAAACGTTCTCTTGTAATAGTTCTACGTACAGTTTCTTCTGACCGTCCTCGTTTCCTCTTGCCCTTAGGGGAGTCTTTCAGTATCCATTCGTAGCGCGTGTCCGATGTAGTTCCAGCAACACTTTCTAATATTGGTGGATACATATTCTTGTTTTGATTCCTGTCTGACAACTGTGATTTGAAGTCTGACCAACGTATGTCCAGTAGCCTTCTGAGACATTTAATTTCCAAGATGTTTAGTCTTTGTTCTATGTTTGATGTTGCTTTCCAACTTTCGCATCCACATGTTAATGTTGGAATTATACAGGAGTTGAAGATTTTGAGTTTTGTGTTATTTCTTAGTGTTTTTGAATGCCAGATATTTGATAGTTTATTGAATGAGTTAACAGCCAATGCAATACGGTGTAATATTTCTGTTGATGAATGTCCTGTTGTTGATAGCTTGCTGCCAAGGTATGTGAAGTTGACTTTTTTCAAGAGTGTTGTTGTTTAGTTTGATGTCCGTTGGTTTGTTGGTAAGGTCAAATAATTTTGTTGTGGATGTGTTGATTTCCAGCCCAAGTTGTGCAGAGAATAGTTGCAGGCTGTTTGTTTTTTCTTGGGCATCTTGGTGAGTTGAGCTAAGTAACGATAGGTCGTTTGCAAAGTCGAGATCTTCCAGATTTTTATTTCCGTGCCACTCGATACCACTAACATTATCGGCTGTGTATTAATATCGTAAAAATTTAATATCTGTGTTACTAAAAACTTCTTCTTCTTCTTTCTGTCCTCATGTACCTTTCGGTGTTGAGGGGAGAGTGACTGTACGGTCTTTTGCCCTTCTATTTGCCTCCTCTGCTGTTATATTTCCGAGTGTCTCTAATACACTATCTATCCAACTTTTACGAGGGCGTCCAATAGGTCTCCTGTTTTCGTATCGTTTGTTAAGTGTGTTTTGGATAATACTTTGCTCTTTCTGTCTGGTTATGTGGCCGTACCATTTAACTTGTTGTTTCTGTATGTATTCTATTGTTGGTTTGATCCCTAATTGTTTCCTTAGTGCTTCATTCCTGATTTTGTCTCTCAAGCTAACTCCAATCATACGTCTCACACATTTCATTTCAGTGGTGTTAATCTTATGTATTGTTCTAGAATCTAAATGTGTTACTAAAAACGAATTCACGTATTCAGTGGACCCCTGTAAATATAGTAGTATACGGTGGACACGCTCTAGATATATCATATTACACGAACCATCTATAAAACTAATTTGTATTCCATGTACCCCTGCAACATTTTTTTCACTTATTCTCACCCACACTTATTTTTGTATTCCCGCATCCTATATGCTCCTTTTGGGACAAAAGATGGCACATATGCCAGTGGTCATTTCTTTTCATGTTGCCGTAGCTTTTGTGTGTTGCTTATGCCTAATATTGATCTGTCTCTAGTGATTGTTATGTTTAGTTACGTTTGGGTTATCTACTTCTCTTTAGCCCCCCACCTTCCCTAGGAAGGTCTATTTGGAGATTCTGCTTTCATGCATTCTTTGGTAAAATTTGAAACAAATTCTTGATTTGTTTCCTCCCGTCAATGAATCACTTGTTTTAAAATGTGTCCATTTTATTTAGAACCACATCACATGACGTATTATTTTTACTATTTTTACTACGCTACTATTTTTGTAACATGAAATGTGACGATGGTGACGTGTTAAGTGTAAAACTGTTCATTCTTCTGACAATCTAATATTGTATTTGTATTCTGCAGACCCTTATTAAATATAGCTTTATTATGTAAACCTCGATAAACATATATTTATACCACAAACCTTTACAATATTCGATTGATGAAAATAGTCAGTATTTAATTCTCTATACAACTTTCATGTTTCTAGTTGTGGGAATATCCTGTAAATTACGGTTCTCTAAACAACTATCATGTCTCTAGTTGTGTGAATATCCCGTAAATTACGGTTCTCTATACAACTGTCATGTCTCTAGTTGTGTGAATATCCCGTAAATTACGGTTCTCTATACAACTGTCATGTTTCTAGTTGTGGGAATATCCCGTAAATAATGGTGCAGTGTTTGTTATTTTTCAGTCTAATTAAATTAGTCCTTGATAACCTCGTGTTTATTTTGTCAATAATGAAACAAAGTGCCACTTTATCAATTTGTTTTTTAGCGTCCTACTCTTCGCAACTATGAAAAATTGATTAAGTCGTAACACAAACAGGGCACTTAAAGTGCACAGTTGTGTATATTCAAGTAACAGAAACATGATACATAAAGTGCACAAGTGTGTATATTCAAGTATCACAAACAGGACACTTAAAGTGCACAGTTGTGTATATTCAAGTAGCACAAACATGATATATAAAGTGCACAGCTAAGTGCACAGGTGTGTATATTCAAGTAACAGAAACATGATACATAAAGTGCTCAAGTGTGTATATTCAAGTAACACAAACAGGACACTTAAAGTGCACAGTTGTGTATATTCAAGTAACACAAACATGATACATAAAGTGCACACGTGTGTTTACTCCCAGAGTAACAAATCCACCAAAACTCAGCATAATCTATGTTCTTATTCATTGTATATTAACCCAATCCGATCTGGAGAAATGTCCTGCGCACAGAACCCAAACTCGGCTGTCACGACTAATACTTTGTGTAACCATCGAATGAACGAGTTGGAAAAAGTATGACCAGCCAAAATAATGACGATGTTTGAGAGATCAACGCGCACGACTACTCTGAACAAGTACTTGGCTGATCATTGATGCCGATTGTACAAAAATTTGCAAAGATAACAATATTGTTTTATAACAATCAATGATAATCCAAACAGAAATTGTAAACAGAAATTGTAAACAGAAATTGTAAACAGAAATTGTAAACAGAAATTGTAAACAGAAATTGTAAACAGAAATTGTAAACAGAAATTGTAAACAGAAATTGTAAACAGAAATTGTAAACAGAAATTGCTGAAGAAATTGTAAAAAAAATAAAGCGGCGTTTCTAATAACACGCCGTTTACAAAAGTATACAAAATACATGTTGATGATGCAAATAATGAAATAATGGCTTTAGCTATGAGCAGGAATCTATAAACAACCCATAGTCTTTCTAACAAAAGAATACTTACTCGTCACTTAACAGAAGTAACACTCAAACACTTATGGTTTGCATTTAATGTATGGTCTTGTAATAGGTCTGGGCCAATGAGTTCATCATTCATTAGTCAGATCTGTTTACCCGTCTGCATCGATGACACATCTAGCATTATTTTATCTCCTAGGAGTCTGTCACACAAACAACAAGTTGCAATGTCAGCTAGCATGTATATCTCCGTCATCCGTGGTCACAGTTTCACAGAAAACAAGAGTAAGAATTCCAGACAATACATGTAACGACAATGATTTTTTCACAGGTGATAGGTTCTCATTCTATAACCTCTTTCCTTTGCCACTTCCTACGATTTCATGGAAAAAAGACAAAACCCTATTCTTTACTCCCTGAACCAGAAGTCCAGTTGTCATATTGTCGATTATACAAAATACATATAATACAATATACATATAATACTAAATACATATACTACTAAATACAGATACTACTCAATACATATAATACCAAAAGCATTTATTTAGTCAAAAACATATAATACAAAATGTCACCACACAGTAACAAAAACGTCATTTTTCTACCTACGGTAAAAACTTTATTCGCTCTTCTTATATTTATTTGTAAAATTTGAAGTTATGCCTGAAATCCCCACAGCAGCTATATTTCATGTGAACTTTTAGCTTAATTTAGTAACAGCTGGCGACACGTCTGCTCGCATTTGAAATTTCCTAAGAGTAAAGAGCCGAGTTTGATCTTAATCTATATTCGACTCTTTGCAACTCTTGCCAGATAGCTTTCTCCTGGGCTGTTTGAGTAATGCAAGAAGTATTGGCGATGTGGTTCTTGGAATTACTGCCACTAATCAATCTCAATCTATGAACAATCTCTTCAATGAAGTGTTTCTGAACAGTGTATAAACCTTCTATATAATGTTTAGAAATTGACATTAATTAAGCAGATTAACGAAGAAATAATATAGTTAACAGAATTCACTAACATATGTCTGAGACAAGCTTATGCGGAGATGGCATATAATCTTATATGTCTCTAGAAGCATAGAATTTGAAATGTGAATTGTACAAATTAGCATGGGGGGGCGGGGTTAGTTTCACTTTGTATAGGTTAGGTACAATTGGAAAGGTAGTATTGTACAAGGTATGCAGCCTCATACCTGGGAACTTTTAACAAATTTATTTTTAACCGGGATTTTTAACTTATCAATTTTATACATTATTTATAGGAAACAATATATTTTTTGGTACACATAAGTTTTTTTTTTAATGCACAACTTTTTTTCTAGCATAAACGCTCACTTTTCTATGAAACATGATACTTTTTTCTAGGAAATATGATACCCACCCCTCACCCACCAAGAGCTCTTCAAACAACGCTTTGAGCTTCAAGTGATTGGACAAGACTTTTTGACCCAGTGCCACATGTTAGAAACTCATTGCTGCCCATATACATCAATTCTATCCACATACAACAATTCTGCTCACATACAACAATTCTGCCCACATACAATAATTCTTCATACATACAACAATTCTGCCCACTTACATCAATTCTGCCCACATACAACAATTTTTCCCACATACAACAATTCTGCCCACATACAACAATTCTTCCCACATACAACAATTCTGCCCACTTACATCAAAGCTGCCCACATACAACAATTCTGCCCACTTACATCAAAGCTGCCCACATACAACTATTTTACCCACATTCACCAATTCTGTCCACATACAACAATTCTGTCCACATACAACAATTCTGTCCACATACAACAATTCTGTCCACATACAACAATTCTGTCCACATACAACAATTCTGTCCACATACAACAATTCTGTCCACATACAACAATTCTGTCCACATACAACAATTCTGTCCACATAAATCTATGCTGAACGGATACGATTAATGTAAGCAGAAGCAGTGCTAAAATTATGAGTTCATATTCTTCTGTTGCTGTAGAATTGATTGACATTGCGTGCATCTCACAATTGACAATATATAATAAATGCAGCAAAACTGTAATCCGATAGGCGAATCTTAGAAGCAGGGCAATAAGGTTTTGCTAATCACAGGAAACAGGAAAACACAATTCGACGTTTCGACCAAAATACCTTTCTAAAGAACACAAATGACTTTTAAATCTGTTATGTGATCGCAGACAGTAACTTTCCTAACTTGTCGTGTATATTTGTGTGTCTTGATAAAAACCAGTGGTCGAATCGTCGACGTGTGTGTGTTGTCTGTGTTACCCGTGATTAGCAAAACTTAATTGTACTGTTTCCAAGTATCACATGTCTAGCAATTGACGTATTTTGAATATAAGGATAATCATCATGTGCTGGCAGTATAGCTATAATCATCATGTACTGACACTATAGTGATATTCATCATGTACTGCACTATTAAAAAGGATTGAAAAAGTTTAGAGGATTGACTTCATTGCTCTCGGGTATGCACTTCCTCCCTCTCAACGACGCAGCCCATCGACTCATATCTAGTAGCTCCGTAGCTTCATGCAATAATCCTCATGCATTTCGGAATAAATTCACTTTGCAAATTAGACATGACGAGGGGGGGTTCGAAACCACAACCTCTTGAACACTAACTGAACGGTTTCGCCACTACGTTAATGAGATACTTTGCTGTAACTCCTGTTCAAAAAGAATACTTATTCTGCTTTAAAACCTGTTCGAAAAGATTATTCACTTTTGTTGTAACTCATGTTCAAAAAGAATACTCACCTGTGTTTTAACTCATGTTCAAAAAGAATACTCACCTGTGCTTTAACTCATGTCAGAGAAGTAAACTACCCCAGACATCATGCAGAAAAAAATAACGTTTCGAGGAATATTTGACATGGAAAACAAAATGATGTAACAAAGAACGGATGTTTACAGTAAATTCGAATCACGGCAAACAATACACTTACTATTGCTAGCACTTAGATAACATTTCCCCCGTCTATTATTGGATATGTGAATCAATCGATCCCTTTTATTCAGCGGTTCTCAGACAAATCTTGATTACTCCCTGGATTATGTACGCAACTTCTAGGTTTCATACAGAGGAACATCTTATATTTTTTTCTCTCTGCATCTCTTTCTTTGTTTATCTTTATATCTTTCCTCCCCCCCTTTTCCCATTTTTATTTCTTCTTTTCTTTCCACCACCCCCCCCCCCTCCTTTTTCCAGTATTTATTTAAATTTGTATATTATTTTTTCTCTTTTTCGCTCTTTTGTCTTTATCTCGTCTCTCTCTCTCTCTCTCTCTCTCTCTCTCTCTCTTTCTCTTTTGACTCGATTACATATATTCGCTTGTAGATTACCTAAACCGCAATCTCCGCTGATTCTTATGGTGAAAGCTCTTCTATAGCCAAACTGTACAAAGGTCGTGGTTGTAATGACTGTACCAAGCTGTACAAAGGTCGTGGTTGTATTGACTGTGGCAAACTGTACAAATGTCGTGGTTGTATCGACTGTAACAAGCTGTAAGATGTACTTGTCGTTTATTTTTAACCAAATACGATCCAGAAGAAGAAAATAATCTAATGAATCCACATGTTCACCAGCCGGATCTTCTGAATCCACATGTTCACCAGCCGGATCTTCTGAATCCACATGTTCACCAGCCGGATCTTCTGAATCCACATGTTCACCAGCCGGATCTTCTGAATCCACATGTTCACCAGCCAGAACTTCTGATTGAACTATTCTGCAGAACTACAGGCCCTAAGCATTGCTGCGGAAATAATTAAAAACACAACACGCAGTTGTCAATAGGTGGTGTTTCATACTGAATAATTGTCTGTCGTACAAGCCCTTGACAACGATAAACTTGACAGCGATAAACTTGACAGCGATAAACTTGACAACGACAAACTTGGCAGCGATAAACTTGACAGCGATAAACTTGGCAGCGATAAACTTGACAGCTATAAACTTGGCAACGATAAAATGCCAAACTTGACCACACAAAAAACAGTACGAGAAGTCAGAATTCAACGAAGGTTGGTATTATAGTCGATACCATCCCCCTGTGGCATACCAGGAAATGAAAAGGTAGATATACTAGCAAATGATGGAGCAATACGGGAACACAAAGACCAGGAAAAAACCTGCCAGGAACTGATAGCCCCATCAAAGCTATTAGTAAAGTCGACTACACAAAAGACAACTACAACTACCTCGAAAAAATACCGTACCAGGAAAGCTGTTGCACCAGGGCTTGTCATAACAGACTAAATAGTCACACAAATAGTCAAGATTAGTTCCATCACTTCTGTCCTTGTGGACAGGCAGAATAGACCGCGGAATATATCTTATAGCACTGCATTACACTAAACTAGTTGAGGGAGGAGCACTCGCCCACAGAGATGGACATCCACATAGAGTTGTATGAAAGTCTTGAAGAGCACTGGCCCACAGAGATGGACATCCACATATAGATGTATGGAAACCGTGAGGAGCACTGGCCCACAAAGATGGACATCCACATATAGATGTATGGAAACCTTGAAGAGCACTGGCCCACAGAGATGGACATCCACATATAGATGTATGGAAACCTTGAAGAGCACTGGCCCACAGAGATAGACATCCACATATAGATGTATGGAAGTTTTGAGTTTGTTCCCACTAGCTTACTATAGATTTATATATGGTTACTTGTAACAATGTGTTATATATTTATGTGTGCCCTTATGTTAACGATGTCTTATAGATCTATATATGTTTACGTGTAACAATGTGTTACAGATCTATACATGTTACCGTGTTGTAGCAACGTTTTGTGATTCCTGTACCGGACACATAAGCCGCAACTTCTCGATCTATTTTAAAAGAACAAATTTGTCCTGGAGGTACCGTGATATCTGAGAAATTGCGTGCATAAGATGCAGTAGGAACACTAGACGGAATATAACACGAAACTGTGAATCATTCACTGTAGTTGGTGGTTCCGGAGACTGGAGCTACGCAATTAATATAATTCATCGAAATATGGCGTTCTGCGAAGGAACGTAACCGTCGTTAGTACGACATGTTACAATTAAGACGGCGTTCTGCGAAGGATCGTAACTGTCGTTAATTTTACGCGTTACAACCTTACATGTGATAATCCACGCGGTGGTAACGTGCACAATTAGATATATTTTACAATACTGATAGATATATAGAAACACGCGGTGAACCGACAAAAGTAAATTAATTCTATATAAGAAATTTCTATTTAATAACAGTGCACCTGGAAACAAAATATGAATATCATATCATTGCACTTGTATGATTGTTCCATCCATATATTGTATGGAAATTAGTTGTGAATACAATCGCACTTTATAGAACATCTTAAATAACGCAATGAAACTCTACTTTGTCCAGTAGTGAAAACAGAAAAACAAACATGATTTCTGAGCATGAAAACAGACAAAATATGCACTGTAATCTTTAAACTAGCTTGGGAACTGTTGTTGTACTATCTCTCCTTGTGGGAAATAATGGAGCATATAAATATTTAGGGATATATCCCCAGTGTCAGGATACGGCCTAATGCTCTGGAAATGCAAAGGCTGAGGCAACACAGTGCATATGATGGAGATAAACGCAAATACTATAATTGTTACAGATAAGTATAAAAACGACATACTATCAACGAGACACAAAGACAAACGTTTCGTCTAGAAAGAGTTCATTTTGACGAAAGACAACAGTCAAACATAAACTTTACATAGAGACTCACGTGGTATGACGCTACGAATGGGACAGTATGACATATAATCGTTGAAATAACCCAAACGAAGCAATAATGTCTGGGTTCAGATCTTAGTTCATACATTTTAATACGGTTTCACTACTGTAGAAATAGAATAATTTCAAACCGGACCGCTTGAGTATTGTTCAACCAAATGAAAAGAAAAGAATAACAACACTAGAACATGCCATGCATGTAGTAAGAAGGTACTACGAATGTTTGGGGATTGGAGTTAGCTGCTCCCTCACATAGAGTCACAGTGATCATAATTCATGCTGAGGACAAATGTGTCCTACCTAAAGGCGCAGCTATCGCATTCAAACTGTAAATCATGCCACAACACTTTCAGTTATCTGGTCTACATCTTCTAATAGGAGTCTACATTCGGTGCGTCAATGCACGAGTTTACATTGGGTGCGTCAATGCACGAGTTTACATTAGGTGCGTCAATGCACGAGTTATCCTGTGATTTCTATATTCAGCGATGTAGATGGCTGTTAGAAAATCTTTACCAGTTAAGGTCTGACATTTTCTGCAATTGATTTTCTTTGAGCTCTTCTTTTCCCGCCTTCAAATGTACAAGATAGTCTTTTGGGTTTTTTTTACAGCAGGAATTCATGTCTGAATGCTTGTCCAAAAAATGAACGTTTTGGTCCTATTACTATTGAAAGCAGTGTTTCTATGTGAACCCGTGACTCTACTTTATTTCTTACGTACACACATTTGTCCTATGCTCTCCATTGGAAATGAATATAGAATATCATAGATCGTTTTGGAACTACAATATTGTATTCGTCTTTGTTGCGATATTGTTATTCATTAAAGGTACTGGTAGGTCCCCATGGCAGCAACCTGCCGTCGTGGAAGAAGATAACTCATCATGTACTAAGCCGCGGCAACAATTAGGTGGGGTGGCCAGTTCCCTTCCTTGCTGTTTTTCCTTAGCTAAACTTTAAAGCAAAGGTACTATGATCACAGTCAACCCCTCCTTGTGCCAATTATTTACCTTGCCTATGTTTATCAGTTTATATTTATCATTTATTAATTTAAATATAATTATATTTAGGGTTAGGGTTAGTTATGTAAAACACAGTTAACCCCTAACCCTAAAATTAAATATTTCAATTAATCATTGATTATTTATTGATATAATATTTATATCAATTAGTGACAAAATACGTAGGTAGACATTCATGGACCACAAGAACGAAAACGAGAGTTGGGCTACAATCATAGTATCATGGACCACAAGAACGAAAACGAGAGTTGGGCTACAATCATAGTATCATGGACCACAAGAACGAAAACGAGAGTTGGGCTACAATCATAGTATCATGGACCACAAGAACGAAAACGAGAGTTGGGCTACAATCATAGTATCATGGACCACAAGAACGAAAACGAGAGTTGGGCTACAATCATAGTATCATGGACCACAAGAACGAAAACGAGAGTTGGGCTACAATCATAGTATCATGGACCACAAGAACGAAAACGAGAGTTGGGCTACATTCATAGTATCAAAGAAAGATATCTCAGTAATACGCTTCTTAATCCCAGTGTCTCCAGAACCTGGCCGTATATAACCCGTGCAGTCATATTGCTTCTTAATCCCAGTATCTCCAGAAGGTGGCCGTATATAACCCGTGCAGTCATATTGCTTCTAAATCCCAGTATCTCCAGGAGGTAGCCGTATATAACCCGTGCAGTCATATTGCTTCTAAATCCCAGTATCTCCAGAAGGTGGCTGTATATAACCCGTGCAGTCATATTGCTTCTAAATCTCAGTATCTCCAGAAGGTGGCCGTATATAACCCGTGCAGTCATATTGCTTCTAAATCCCAGTATCTCCAGAAGCTGGCCGTATATAACCCGTGCAGTCATATTGCTTTAAATCCCAGTATCTCCAGAAGGTGGCCGTATATAATCCGTGCGGTCATATTGCTTCTAAATCCCAGTATCTCCAGAAGCTGGCCGTATATAACCCGTGCAGTCATATTGCTTGTGCTGTGCTTTGTAGGAAAATATTTAAGTTACAGACTCAAAGCGTAAGTAATCTTACGTTTTTCTATTTTTTTGATATGCTGGAGATTTCTCAACCAACCTCAGGCAGTTCTACAGAAGAAGCATCACGTCAAAGTCTGTAACTTCTTGTTTCTTCATTAGAAACCTAAATAAGTATGTTTATCATTTATTAATTTAAAGATAATTATATTTAGGGCTAGGGTTAGTTATGTAAAACACAGCTAACATCTAACCCTAACCCTAAAAATAAATATTTCAATTAATTATTGATTATTTATTGATATAATATTTATATCAATTAACCACAAAATAGGTAGGATCGTAGCCCAACTCCGGTTTTCGTTCTTGTTTCCCATTAATGCCTATCTAACAAGGAAACAATAATGAACACAACACAGATCACCTCTGCATATGAGGTTTTCCCTTAAACAATTATGTGCCACTGAAGTCGTCTAGATATGAAAACTCGGAAGTTCCTACCTCCAACCTCCACAACACACAGCTTAAACATAGAAAAGATTAACTTCATGACACGCGATTATAGAAAATGTAAAAATCCTGAAAAATTGATGAAGAATTTATCATTTCTTCATTTTATGAGATTGACCGCCTCTTTAGCCTCGGACAAAATTGACCGAGCTTCTGCATAACCAAATTGATTGCCCCTTCTGTATAAGTAAATTCAAGTAGGAAGAATGAGGATAAATGAAAATAATTCTTACAGCTGACGGGAATTGAACCAGGTCCGTTCTTGCAGCACCGAATCGCTTTGCAACACACGCACACAAGTTTTTCGTACATGGCCAACCACACCCCCCCCCCAAATGTGATCTCATCAAGACATTCAACCTGTGTACTCTTCTGTACAACTATATTGACCGCTTTATCTGTGTAACCACATTGATCGCTTCTTCTGTATAACCAAATTAACCGCCTATTCTTTATAACCAAATTGACCGCATATTCTGTATAACCAAATTAACCGCCTATTCTTTATAACCAAATTGACCGGCTATTCTGTATAACCAAATTGACCGCTTCTTCTGTATAACCAAATTGACCGCTTCTTCTGTATAACCAAATTGACCGCTTCTTCTGTATAATCAAATTAACTGCCTATTCTATATAACCAAATTGACCGCTTATTCTGTATAACCAAATTGACCGCCTATACTGTATAACAAATTGACCGCTTATTCTGTATAACTAAATTAACCGCTTCTTCTGTATAACCATATTAACCGCCTATTCTGTATAACCAAATTGACCGCTTCTTCTGTATAACCAAATTAACCGCCTATTCTGTATAACCAAATTGACCGCTTCTTCTGTATAACCAAATTAACCGCCTATTCTGTATAACCAAATTAACCGCTTCTTCTGTATAACCATATTAACCGCCTATTCTGTATAAGATTCTTCTATATAACCCAATTCACCATTTATTCTGTATAATCATATTCACCACCTCTTCGTTTATCCAAATTCCTAACATTATGTATAACAAAAGTGACCACCTATTCTGTATAACAAATTGACCACCTCTTCTGTACAATCCAATTTCCTGCCACCTCTGTATAACCAAATTCAACTCAAAAATGTTTCAAAAGGCATAGAGGATTGATTTTTATTGTACTCTGTTTTCCCTGTGTCACTCTCAACGGAGCGACATGCCACCTGCGAAGTGTACCACCCACAGTACGCAACTCTTTAGCTTTGGGGTACTCCAAAAACATGGACTAGTAAAGCTAGATTCCACGATCTAGGATCGAACCAATGACTTCTTTAGAACAAGGTATATTTCTTACTTACTATACCAGGGTAACCTTCTTAACCACACTAGCATATTAACAAATACACCAATCGATATTCATATTTGTATATTTTTTCAAAAAAAGCAGCTTTTTTTGGAGTTACTTGTACAAAAGATGTTCACTGATTGGGCATGATTCAACCTGTCGTCAGTGCCACCTGGTCATTAACTTCTCGTGGTTACCTGAATTGTGCTCATCTAATTATTCTTGAGGTCATGAGGTCAAGGTCAATGCGGCATTTGTGGCAATAACTAGTGGCAGATTCATGAGAATCCCGTGAAACTCAACGAACAGAACATTTTCTGACCATATTATTGAATGTCTATAAAAGAATGGCTATCCTCGAATAAATTCAGCTGAAAATTTAATGCGCAAGTATGGGTCATCTCGCTACAGAACAACGATATATCATCATTGGACGCTTATAGACTGAACAATCACGAAGTGTTGTGTTCAGACATTTTCATGTGGTTAGACACACCATTAGTCGGTTTTGGTGCGATTTCAACAAATAGTTCAGTGGCAGGTCATCCGCACAGTGGAAGACCCAGAGTCATAACTCCTGCCAAAGACCGCTTCATACGGCTGCGTCACCTAAGGAATCAATCTTCAATCCACACAATGCTAGCAGCTAGTCGAATTTCAAATCACATGGTCACGAACTAGCTGCATGATGGTGATCTTTGGGCTAGACGACTCTTCAGAGATCCTGTTCTTACGTTGCGGCATCACTAGCATGGACTGCACTGGGCGAACCAGCATTGTCGATGGGCCGTTGGGAATGACTAGAGACGGGTTTGGTTTAATCATCAATCAGTTTTCGTGTTCCATCGACATTACAGACGGAGAAGAGTTTACCGCAGAGTCCGTGAGAAGAAGTGACCTGGTGAACATTGAAGGAAGATTGAATGCCGAACTATACATCGCTGAAATTGTTCGTCCTCGCCATCTTCCAATTATGGCTGCACGAGGGTCGATGTTTCAGCAGGATAACGCTCGACCTCATGTAGTACTCAGTTCATCACTGACAACAACGTCAAGACCATTCCGTGGCCAGCCATGTCATCTGACATGAATCATATAGAACACTTATGGGATGAACTCGACAAACGACTCAGCCAGCGAGACGTGGCTCCAGCCAATCTCCATCAGTTGTCTCTTGCACTGCGGGAAGAGTGGGCAGCCATTCCATAACAACAGATCCAACGGCTAATCGGATCCATGCCACGGAGATGTCGTTCTCTGATTGATGCCAAGGGAGATCATACATCTTACTGAAACGGAGGCCTCTGTCGCAAATAATAAAAGTCCAAACCAAATTTAATAAACATTATTTCTTTGTTAAAGTCTGAAAGGTTCTTTATGGCAAGATTAACACATTAATTCCATAAAATAAAATATTGGGTACACGTTTGATATTTGGCGTCCATTAGCACTGAAATAATGTTGCCCTCTTTTCTTTACTTTTTTTTAAACACAATAATATATCTCGCGTACAGTGGCCAGAATTCTGAATATTTTGCTGTCTAAAAATCACCAGTAAGCAGGATTTAGTCCAGGCAAATGTAAAATAAACAGCACCATATTCGTATAAGAAGATTATGCATTGTTCCGTTTCGTTCTCAAGAAGATTGATTCGATCGTTGACAGTAATACATTGCTGAAGCAGGATAATCTAAATGATTGTAAATGAGTCCGGAACGCGGCATATAATATTTGTAACAAATTATGGACAAGTAGAAAGCGTTATTTCAGACCGCGCTTTCGAAATTCTATCTTGAAACGGTGGAGATGAGGCGCGGAAATACGCACAGTTTCTTTATTTATTATAATTTGTATACCTTGGTGCTGCTAGATTAGGATGTTTGCCTAACAATACTGATGGCCAGTGTTTAATACTGAGATGCTAAAAGTTCAGAGAGTAAGATCAAGATAAGGCTTGAGATGGCGATGATTGTTTCGAGAAATTTGAATAAAATTTGAAACAGTATGATTATTAATGGTCTGAATATCCATATATAAAGATCGCATTGGCAATTGCGTGGTTTGGTTAAAATCTCAACTTACACTGGTATGTGCTATTTCAACGACTCAATGAGCATACAAAGAGATACAAATTATGGTATCCACGGTCATGTTTGGCCTGATAAAGTCGAAACGTTCTGATCAATGAGTATACTAGGAAGGAATGACATTGGCAGGATAAGTAGTAGTTACGTAAAACACAGGTTAATATAATCACTCAGACACGACGGACTATAACTAAAACTAGTGGGTAATGATGTTCACACAAGAAAACATACAAATTACAATACACACATCTTATTCAACGTTTCATCCAAAAGGTCTTTATCAAGAAATGCACAAAACATCAAAATACGACGAATGGAAATTATTACGACACAGAAACGTATCCAACGGAAATATGGAAATGGGATGCCGGAAGGACAGGAAAAACGTAAATATATGTGGAAATGAAACGAACAAAAAGATAACGTAAATGACGGAACAAAATGAATGAAGACCAAGATCACACCAACCCAGTACTAGACAAAAGAGTGGGTCGTAATTGAGTCCATAGGTTTGAGAGTACCCAATTCAAAAATAAGACAATTTTCTAGAGCTTACCTAGATCTAGACAGTACCTAGATCTAGACAGTACCTAGATCTAGACAGTACCTAGATCTAGACAGTACCTAGATCTAGACAGTACCTAGATCTAGACAGTACCTAGATCTAGGAAGTACCTAGATCTAGACAGTACCTAGATCTGGATAAGTAGGCAGTGGTTTGAGTCGGTGAAAGTAGTTTGATATCACAAAAATCATGTTCATATTTGTGACTGGGTATGCTGGTACCGTAGAAAATGAACGACCAGACAGACTTGCTTGTGCGGTGATCATGGGACAGGACAAGCAATGGAACGAGCTAATGTTTGAATACTTTTATGGAGAAGAGACGTGTAACCAATCTAAACAAATACTACTTCTTCTTCTTCTTCTTCTTTCGTTCACTTGAAACATGTCTATATCTGTAATTCTGTCTCCTTAATAAAACTCAGTCTTTTGTAGTTCATACAGTGCCCCATAGAGCTTTGATTCCAGTGTTGTTTCCTCTGGCCAATATGTCTGCCTCAGCGTTTCATGCTCAGAACACTCTTGAAGTATATGTTTGGCACTCTGTGCTGCCTGTCCACATGTACACATGGCCGTGTTGCCAATCTTGAACTTTGTATACATGTGACTGCGGAGTCGGTTGTGTCCTGTTCTGAGACGTAGAATTATAACTTGTTCTGATCTGTTCATAATGTGATAGTCATCTTGTGTTGGTGTTTGTGGCTTTCTTATTGACTTTATCATCTGTTTTTTCTGATGGTAGGTGATTGGTATATCTGGTTGGTCTTCGGCAGCACCTTCCTTAGCCAGTTTGTCTGCTTTTTCATTTCCTGGTATTCCACAGTGAGAGGGTATCCACTGCATGGTTACCCTATACTGGTAAGACAATTCGCTAAGTAGTTTTTTTAAGTCTGTTAGTTTTCCAGACTGGAGAGCTTGAAGCACTGACCTTGCATCTGTCAGGAATACCACAGGCTGTAGGCCAGAGTTGGAGTTCAGCAGTTTTTTAGCTGCCACACTATAATTTCTGCATCATAATTATTGCAGAATTTTCCTGTCGGTGTTCTGATTGTATCTCTAGGCTTGTGTGGATATTCTATATATACACCTGCGCCTCCATTCCTCACAGCATTCTGTGCTGATCCATCTGTGTACACTCTGACCCATATATCTTGTGGATATTCCTCATCCAGGAAACTGAGGGTGACTGTCATTCGCTGCACACTGTTCTGTTCGTCCTCGCTTAGTATTCCTCTCACATGGGTCTGAATATATATTGGCATTCCATGTCTTTCACTCCACGGGGTTTGTTCTGGTACAGACGTTAAGGGGCTGTCAACTTCAGGTAGGTCTGTAAGTTGTCTACGGAGTCGTTTAGCTTGATGGATAAAGCTGCTCCTTTTCAGTCGCCCCATTGCTAGATTTTGGAATCTTTCCTTCATTGGATGACTTGGCATACACTGAAACTTTTCTGCTTGAATTAGTACTTTTGTGTCTCTGCGTTCGCCAAGTGTTTGCATTCTTCCCATTTTCTGCATCTCTGCTATGGGTGTTGATTTCATTGCTCCCAACATTATTCTAAGTGCCTGGTTTTGCACTTTATCTAGATCTTGTAATGTGGTGTTTGATGCAGGACACCACGCAGCTGAACCATATTCCAGGTGTGGTCTTATGCCTTGCTGGTAAACTTTACTGAGTATATTTCCACTGGCTCCCCATGTAGTTCCACTTAGTTTTCTCAGGATAGCTAGCTTCCTCCTGGCTTTTGTTGTTGCTTTGTATATGTGCTGCTTCCATGTCAGCTTATCATCAAAAGTAACTCCGAGGTATGTGGGTTGTTTGTCTTCTTTCAAGAGCTCTCCATCTATCTTGATATGACCCGCTTTTTGTTTTGGTGAGAGGGTAAAGAGTGTAGTGCTGCACTTATCTGTGTTAATGCTGACGCACCATCTATTTGCCCATAAGGTTAGGGCATCGATAGCTCTTTGTATTTGTTTAGTGGCCACTGTTGCATGTTCTTCCGTGCACCAGATCACCAGGTCATCAGCATACATTGCCACTTTGATCCCGTGTGGTAGTTCAGCAACTAGGTCATTGATGTAAACCAAGAAAAGTGTGGGTGACAGGACTCCTCCCTGGGGGACTCCATGACGCAGTAGAACTTTCTTGCTCTTGCGACCATCTAATTGTACCCTGGCTCTTCTATTATGCAGGTATGCTTTTACCCATTTGTACATTCTTGAGCTAACCCTGCAATTTCGCAATTTCTTTAGGAGCCCTTCTTTCCAGACCTTATCAAATGCTTTCCTGAGGTCTATCCATGCTGCTAGTACCAGTTTCTTTTCTTGGAAGGCATCCTCAATCTCTTGGGAGAGGTAGGTTGCCTGATCTTCAGTAGAGTAGCACTGTCTGAAACCTGCTTGCTGTGATACCAGAAGGTTTTCACTTTCAAGGTACCACTGCATCCTAAGATTGATAATGCGTTCCATTGTTTTACATAGACAGCTTGTGAGGCTGATGGGCCTGTAGTTGGAGACTGTGTTGCCATCTTTTCCTGATTTGAGGAGTGGTATCATTATTGCTTCTCTCCACGCCTGTGGTACATTACCTGTGGACCAGCTTATGTTAAAGATCTGAAGTAGCTTTGCTCTTGCTGCAATTCCCAGGTTTCTAATCATTTCATTGGACACTCCATCAGCTCCAGGGGACTTTTTCATTTTCAATTTGGATATTGCATGCTCCAGTTCTCTCATTGTGATTGGTGCCTCCATGACTTCAGGTATAGGTTCACCTTGTCCAATGTTTTGCTGGTTCTCTCGAACCTCCTGTTGTTTGTCTGGGCTGACTTTGACGTTATTGTCTTCTGCAAAGGAATCTGCAAAGTAATCAGCTGCATGTTTACCTGTTAAAATGTTTCTATCTTTATAAAGTGTGATCCTGGTATTTCTCCCTGTACCTTCATCATTTAGTTGTTTTACAAGTTTCCATAATTTCCTAGTATCTCTTTCTAGGTTCAGCGACTCTGTTTTTTCTTTCCAGCTGCTCCGTCTGGCTTGTAACTTGGCTCTTTACAAATACTACTGAACCTGCAAGTTTGAGTATACTACAGGAATACCATTTCAATAGGTCTGTGATTAAGCAAGATGTTCTGCTAGAAACCAGAGGAGACTGGTAAAATGACAGAAAGGAGACTGGTAAACTGACAGAGAGGAGACTGGTAAACTGACAGAGTAGGTGTGGTCAAATAGTACACACTGAGAGATATCATGAGGAAATCCGAGCACTTATTGACTGATGGTTCGATGTGCATTGACTGATGGTTCGATGTGCAGTGAGGATGATCTTTTTACTAAAATGGATGGTGCTCAGTTCGGTGGTTTTTTTTCTACGGGTGCGAGAACTGTCACAAATACAAACAATAAAGAAAACTACAGGCTCTTGATTATGTCTATTAGAAATTAGTTATGACGAACATAAGTCAAATGTATTTCTTCGAAAACCTGCTTGCAGGTTAGAAAAACTGCTTTTTATGGGTGGAAGTTTGCGTAAGTTGGATTGGTTTAGATTTTTGACGCTAGGGAAACTAAGTAAATTGGTTTGATTTCGAATTTTAATGAAACACTATTCGCTTTCTAACATATTTTCCACAGTAACACTTGAGGGCTGGTACAGAAAATACGTTCGTTGGGAAAACATGGAGGACCAATGGCAGTTAAATGAAACAGGATATTGCGGGGTTTTATTAAGATTCAGGTTTGCAATCATGTAAAATAAGCCAAAATAAACAAGATGTAGTTGGATACAGGGCCGTACCGTGCTACGCTGACTGGAGGTGGCCGCATCAATCGGCACCAATTAAAATACATTTCGATGGGCGCATTTCGAGGAAAAACCATTTCATGGAGGCAACATTTCAAAGACGCATCATACTTAGAAAATCTACCGCACAATCCTGGTTCGAAGTCTTCCATCATACTGAGAAAATATACCGCACATTCCTGGTTGGATAGCAATGACCCAATGACTACAGATTCGATTGTCGCGTGTACATGTCCCTGTATTTTTTAATGTACCATAATTTGATCGGCTGTTTACGCCATATTCACACATTCAATCTTCAGTCACATTTTGTAATGTTTTCTTAAAGCCAGTAATTTTACAAGTATACATATTACGTACACTCTCTCTTTTCTACTTTTACTAAAACCGCGTTCACCAAGTTGTAAGAACACTGGCTTTACTTCCTAGCGGTCTACTAGTTCCTTCCCAGTTCATGTAATTTTATTATACCCGAAATGACTGCCATGGCAACTGAGATGAGTACCACGACAAATATGAGAACCTCAATAATAATAAGAGACAGAAGCCGGTTAGAGAAATAGGGGTGACATATTGGAGACATCAGCACAAACAGGCCTTCTAAATACCCCTGTCCACAGTCATTCCTTAGAGAGTGTAAAAAACGTACTAGGAACATTCAATTTTGTGATTCCAAGATTTTCTGTAGGCTAATATTCTTCTGTCACCCTCAATTGTTCCTCTCAAAATAGTTTTGGGAAGTGAGATGTGCCATGTTACCTGTCGCAACCAAATACGTTACACAGTACCACAACCACCACCACAACCACCACCACCACCACCACCACAACCACCACCAAAAGGTGTTCTTGATAACCTGCAAATGTGTTGCTTGTTGTCTATTGTCTATCCTCATGTCGATGGTGGTCAGAATACCCACACTTGTTAAGCGTGGTGGTGGTGGTCAGAATACTACACTTGTTAAGCGTGGTGGTGGTGGTCAGAATACTACACTTGTTAAGCGTGGTGGTGGTGGTCAGAATACCTACACTTGTTAAGCGTGGTGCTGGTGGTCAGAATACCCACACTTGTTAAGCGTGGTGGTGGTTGTCAGAATACTACACTTGTTAAGCGTGTTGGTGGTGGTCAGAATACCTACACTTTTTAAGCGTGGTGGTGGTGGTCAGAATACCTACACTTGTTAAGCGTGGTGCTGGTGGTCAGAATACCCACACTTGTTAAGCGTGGTGGTGGTGGTCAGAATACTACACTTGTTAAGCGTGTTGGTGGTGGTCAGAATACCCACACTTGTTAAGCGTGGTGGTGGTGGATGAGAGCTTTAGTTGTCTATCCAGGGCCAGATGTGTCGTCTTGACTGCGTTGAATTCGTATTTGTTCAGTTTTATCTTAATGTTATCTATCCATCTTGTTCTAGGTCTTCCTCTGACCTTGTATTCGTATCTTCCTATGTTATATGTTCTTGTTGGTAATCGGTTATGGTTCATTTTCATAAGTTATCCAAACCATTTTATATGCCCCCCCCCCATTAAGATTATCATACCCCACCACCTCACCGTGTTATTTTGTCACGCAGTGTTCTTTTGGGACATAGCAGTCACTCTGTGACATATAATAACAGGCATATTAACTATCCCCTGTTCCCTAGCCAGCACGGCACATGATTATGATATTAGTTTCGTGATGCACACGCTTATACCCGTATGTAAAATGACGGTCTAAAATAAATCCCTTTAACTGTCGGCTTAAGTTGGTCTGTAGACATATTTCATAAACACGAAGAGGCTCAAGGTAGTGATGGAAAGTGGAAGAGAAACGGACAGAGATAGGAAATATAGTCCCTTGCAAGAATCTAGAGTTAGGTCTTAACGGAATGTCTTTAGCAACCCAAATTTGCTACACAAGATACATTTTGGAAGGTTCAGGACGATTGATATGCTTGTATTGTATGCAGACAAAAGATTGATATGCTTGTATTGTAGGCAGACAAAATATTGATATGCTGGCATTGTAGGCAGACAAAAGATTGATTTGCTGGTATTGTAGGCAGACAAAAGATTGATATGCTGGCATTGTAGGCAGACAAATGATTGATATGCTGGCATTGTAGGCAGACAAAAGGTAGAATGAACAGTTAAGTAGAGCAGACGGGCACACTCCTGTAGTTAAAAGAGGGGTTATGTGTGGTGTTCAAACTACCTTCCCTCGCCCTCCCCCGTTGTAACGATTGTCCATAAAAGTAGTGAATAACATATTTAGATGAAACCCACCCCTCACTGAAGACATATTTACGCCCCTGAGTATGTAGATTAAATAGGTAGGAATCGTAGAGAGCAGGTATTGTACCGGCAAGTATTGTTAATTTGCCGGCAGCGTAGATGATCAGATAGCGTAGTCGTCTACTTAGAGTAGACAGACCGGTAAAGTAGTGTGGACAGGCGAGTAGTCTAGACTACTTAGAGTATACAGACCGGTAAAGTAATGTAGACAGGCGGGAAGTGTAGACTACTTATAGTAGACAGACTGGTAAAGTAGGGTAGACTACTTAGAGTAGACAAGCGGACAGTGTAGACATGTAGGTTATGTAGATAGGCAGGTGGTGTAGACATATAGGTTGTGTTGACATGCAGGTTGTGTAGATAGGCAGTAAGTATAGACAGGTAAGCAGTTTATGCAGGTAATGAAGACATGTCGATTATGTGACCAGGAAGACAGTGTAAACATGTAGGTTGTGTAGATAGGCAGGCGGTGTAGGCCGGCGGGTAGTGTATATAAAGAGAAATTCTAAACAGGTAGGCAGTGTCGGCAGGTCGACAGTGCAGATAAAGAAAATCAACAACGGTTCTCAAGTCTGGACCACCTTGAAGTGTATGATAATCTACTGGACCGCCCTGAGTGCAATTTATTAAGTTTTCCAAAGACATGGCAATATGCAAGTGCAAGATTATTTACCTGACTTGTTACCTGCAAGGAAAGAATGTAGTTCATATAGGAAAAGTGCTGATGTAATGTTTATTTGATTATGTTTATGGATATAACGGAAATTCAAAGTAGTTTTGACATTTCTATTTATTTGAATAGATTCATTAAGTAACTCAGGTCAGGAATATGATACAAATTCACTCAGTGACAGAGGGAGGGTAATTATGTTAACAGTTTCAGTAATGGGACACACGTGAGACTGTTAACGGTTTGAGTGACATCAGTAATAGTGCAGACTGTTTATGTTGAGCATTGGCCCAAGGGAACCTAACAAACCTGGTGGCGCGTCCTTCAACAATGATGTACTGTGGGCTCATTAGGAATCTAAAGTGATGCAATTTGCCTTTTCTTCGTAATTTTCATTGGTCACTTTGTGTATAAGAGTGCGTGTGTACGTTGTGCCGACAGTCAATGCAAATTGCGAGAAAAATCAAAATGTCACTTTAAAAGGATGATTCCAATGGAGTCCATATGACTGTGTCTTTTAGGGACTGACAGCTGAAAGGATACCCCCTTACTCTAGGTCGTAGATAGGTTCTCTACAGGGAGATGGATTTGCCAAAGAAAAGGAACATTATAGTGCTTTTGTGCTTTCTTGTGTGAGATATGTTCTCTAGAGGGACATGAGTTTACTAAAGATAAGGAACATTCTAGAACTCTTGCGTAAGATCTTCTTCTTGATGACAAAAATGTGATATTTGTGCGTAAACGCCGCGAAGGGTAGTTTTGCTTCTTTATCCGCCTTTTGTCTCCTATGCATTTCATAACATTATTTGAAGCAGAAAGATAAATGTGTAACTTCGGAACAGGGTGAAAGGGTTAATGCACAAAACTCTTTTAGATCAGCCCGAGTGTTGCCGGGGCCCGAAAAGGGAGCAAAGAATAGCAACACTGCTTACCTTCCACGCATGTCGTAAAAGGCGACTAAGGAGGTTATGGGATGGAGGTGGCTATCCCATCCCATATAGGGTCAGTGACCCAAAGCCATGCTGAAGTCTGATGTGTCAGCCAAAAGACGCAGATATCGCAGCAATGCTGTAAACTATGACACAACTCATTCCGTTCTCCGGACTACATCCTGCTAATCTGCAGGAGTTTGAGAATGAACGCAGAAGAAGAAGAAGAAAGATCAGTCATTAAGAAATGTCTTGGCAGGCCGGATTGTTCCTGCTGACAGTATTTGTTCCCACCCCCCCCCCCCCCTGATATAACTCATACCCTTATTAATGTTATCTAACTGTAGGTTAAAAGATAATTTTTATCTCTTGAAGAGGAATTGGAAGCTTTGACTCTTGTCTCTCTCCACAAATAGACACCGACTGGGACACTGAGCTTATACACTTTTAGATGGCTCACGTAACAACAAGCAGCTCATTATATGGGAATACTCACAGCGCTTTGACCATTGTTCCTAAACAAGAATCTTCCGCCGAAGACGGATGTGTCTGGCTATTGGCGCAAATAAATCCGTGACACAACGCATTTCCATTCTCTGGACTACATCTTGCTGGAAATCTAGTAGGACCATTGTCCTGCTACAAGAGATATCCAGTGGGAGTTTGAGAATGAACACAGAAGAAGAAACAATCTCTCCACAAATTTTATACATGTAAACAATTCAGTGATATCTCATCATCACATAATTTCATACAGCTTTCAGTGTAAATAATATACATGTAGTTGATTTCTCCTCATTTTTGTACATTCATAATGAAAAAAATATTGACATAAAATTCGTAATGGGTTCGACGAAGTAGAAAATACAAAACCATCTGCTGATAGCGTGATGCCATGCAACTTGAATGTGGATCTTTATGGGATGAAGTTAAGAAGATGAATAGACTAAACCCAGAAAGAGCAAGCCACGACATAAATACAGTAGACAACCAATAACTTGCCGCACGCAATGTTGCAGATAATAATGAAGTATGTCTTGTCATAATTTAACCTCACGTACGCTTCGGTATTCATTTAGCCTCACCTAAGCTTCGGTATTCATTTAGCCTCACCTACGCTTCGGTATTCATTTAGCCTCACCTACGCTCCCGTAGCAGAAATATTTAGTTCTGTTAAGGACGGGTTGTCATGATAAAGGGTGTCAGATTGCGATCAAACAATAACCACGTTCCATTTCTGTGACTAAACAATCACCACTACACATTTGTGTGAGTAAACAATAACCACTCCACATTTGTGTCACTAAACAATAACCACTCCACATTTGTGTGACTAAACAATAACCACTCCACATTTGTGTGACTAAACAATAACCACTCCACATTTGTGTGACTAAACAATAACCACTCCACATTTGTGTGACTAAACAATAACCACTCCACATTTGTGTGACTAAACAATAATCACTCCATATTTGTGTGAATAAACAATAACCAGGCCATTGTTGTGTGATGAAACAATAACACGGAATATATATGGGATGAAATTATGTGAAAAAATATATTTAGAAGATCAATAACATAATTACATGGAACCTGCAGGGAAAAGGAAATAGGGAAGATCTAAGATGTCAAGAAGAAGAGATGATGGATGAGATAGCGTACACAGATACATGACAGAAAATCACAGAACAGAGCAATTATGGGAGAGTACGATGTGGTTGTTGGAGTAGAAAGCAGAGCAATTATGGGAGAGTACAATGTGGTTGTTGGAATAGAGAACAGAGCAATTATGGGAGATTACAATGAGGTTGCTGGAATAGAAAGCAGAGCAATTATGGGAGATTACAATGGGGTTGCTGGAATAGAAAGCAGAGCAATTATGGGAGAGTACAATGAGGTTGCTGGAATAGAGAGCAGAGCTATTATGGGAGAGTACGATGTGGTTGTACAATGAGGTTCCTGGAATAGAGAGCAGAGCAATTATGGCAGAGTACGATGAGGTTGTTGGAATAGAAAGCAGAGCAATTATGGCAGAGTACAATGTGGTTGTTGGAATAGAGAGCAGAGCAATTATGGGTGAGTTGTTGTTTGTTCGTCCATCACAAGTGATGATGACCATTTGTTACATCCACTTTTGAAAATTCAATTTTAGTTATGTCCTTGATTATAAGTTCGTAGATGGCTAATGAGCCCTATTCGAGCTGTAAATGTCCTTGGACAGTTTGGACATGGAATAACGACTGTAGACGGATCTTCGTCTATCCGTGACTTTCTAGAAGCTCTCCGATGTTGAGCTGCTGCATTTCTCTTCTTTTCACAAGATGATGCGCTCTTTTTAATTTAGAACGCCATGTAGATCTATTTTGTGCACGTTCTTCCCATGCATCGTAGTCTATTTCAAAGGCTTTCAGTGATTCCTTTAACGAGTCCTTGTAGCGCTTCCTTTGGCGACCTTGAGATCGTATACCCTTCTCTAGCTCACTATAGAGAAGTATCTTTGGCAGACGATGGTCTGGCATGCGCACCAAATGACCTGCCCAACGAATCTGTGTCTGCATCAGGATCGTGTCAATGCTTAGGATACCAACTCTATCAAGGACAGTGGTATCTGGAATCCTGTCTTGCCATCTGATGTTCATAACTTTTCTGAGACAATTTGTATGTAAATGAGTTTTTTCACATGATGTCTATACACAGTCCATGTTTCACTAGCGTAAAGCAGCACTGGAAGTACCACTGCTCTGTAAACTTTCAGCTTAGTCTGTAGGTTAATGCCATTTCTACGCCAAACATTTGCGTACAATCTGCCGAAAGTGCTGCTTGCTATGGGAGAGTACAATGTGGTTACTGGAATAGAGAACAGAGCAATTATGGGAGAGTATAATGTGGTTCTGGAATAGAAAGCAGAGCGATTATGGGAGAGTACAATGTGGTTGTTGGAATAGAGAGCAGAGCAATTATGGGAGAGTGCAATGAGGTTGCTGGAATAGAAAGCAGAGCAATTATGGGAGAGTACAATGTGGTTGCTGGAATATAGAACAGAGCAATTATGGGAGAGTACGATGTCGTTGTACAATGTAGTTGCTTGAATAGAGAGTAGAGCAATTATGGGATAGTACAATGTGGTTGCTGGAATAGAGAGCAGAGCACTTATGGGAGAGTACAGTGTAGTTGCTGGAATAGAGAGCAGAGCAATTATGAGAGAGTACAATGTGGTTACTGGAATAGAGAGCAGAGTACTTATGGGAGAATACAATATGGTTGCTGGAATAGAGAGCAGAGCAATTATGGAGAGTGCAATGTGGTTGCTGGAATAGAGAGCTGAGCAATTATGGGAGAGTGCTATGTGGTTGCGGGAATAGAGTGCAGAGAAATTATGAGAGAGTGCAATGTGGTTGCTGGAATAGAGAGTAGAGCAACTATGGGAGAGGGCAATGGGGTTGCTGGAATAGAGAGTAGAGCAACTATGGGAGAATCAGATGTAGAGAACAAGTATGGAAGAGTAGGATTTGGCTTCTTGAACAGTGCAATTATGAGAGAGTACAATGTGTCCAATGCTGGTTTCTTATGAAGAATCAAGAAGTGGGACCATGATGGACAAGGCAGAAAATGGAAATGAGTCTGTGAACATATTCGGAGATACAGACTAATTGAAAATCTTTGTCCGTGGCCTATGCAACCTACGATATGTAAAACAGCATAGAGCTCACAATACCATGATTGGTTATATAAAAAATAATGACACAAATGAAATTAAGATAAAACAAATATTTAAAGTATTTTTCTTTCAATTTGCTAATTATATAATTACTTCTCTCTTTGAGCCAATTTTTACATTTTGAAATTTGTATTTAATCCTGTTCGGCTTTTATCCAGCTCTTCCCCGTTAGAACACTTAGCTATATGTTCTGTGTCTCGATCATTCACGTGTATACCACTCCACTATTTTCTGTGTCTCGAACTTTCACAGACTGCTCAGCTATTTTCTGTTCATCCTATTTCCAACCACCTTGTCTCTTTTTCCTTTAAATGTATACTGCATATTTTTTTATGTTGAAGACCCTTTGTTCGAAACTTTGATTTGGCATGCAAATGTAATTGCAAAAATGCATGTTTCTGTGGTTTTACACGTCTGTTGCGAACTTAATTTTACTATATAGTTTTCCATTATCGATAAATTGTCTTTTCGAACAAGACCACTTAGGAACAGACGGATCTGAGATAGCTATTCGTGAAATTCGCTACTTGAAAACGTGTCCAGATGAGAGAGCATCCTCACTCCAAAAAGGATTACATCAGTTATATAGACTAAATGCTCACCATTTTCATTTCTTTACGAGATACATTTTTTTGGGAGACATTTTGATTTCAGTTATTTGTTTTAGAGATAATAATCAAAGTTATTATGTATTGATCTATTTTATATATCTTTGGATACTTGCATTTATTTTTATTACCGATGTGCTTCAATGTATTTGTTATATTTATGTCTGTATATTTTTCTGTGTTTTATTTTTCTTGATTTCTTAGATGTGTTCTTGTGAAGACATTTTGGTAAAAACGATAATATTATTCTTTTCACTAACTCCTTTTGTCTTTTCATCTTGTAAATATACTCGGAGGAACGCGGTAGCCTAGTTGATATTGAGCTTGATAGCTATTACGCGGTTACAGCGTGCCAGGTTCGAAATCACATCCACAACCAAAAATATCCACGTTGTAATTTCTTGCTTGACACAACTACTCCTCTAGTCGACTCAGCTGTAAATGAGTATCTGACGCATGAATTAGAGGAGGTAATGACATCAAGGAAAAATACTGACCACCCTTCCTAACAGTTGCTGCGGCTTACTGCATGAAGAGTTATCTTCATCCCCAGGTTTCTGCCACTGGACTTACCGTCACCTTTATATACTCATATTTGTTTCTTTCTTCCTCATTTGTTCTCTATTTCTTCACCTTTGTTTCTGTATCGTCTGTCTATGTATACAAACTTGCACTTTCTATTTTCTTCTCAGGTTTTTATCTATATTCTGAAGAAAAAAGATTTTTTTCTCACTTTCTTTCAAATTTTCCTTATTTATTTTCCTTTTCAATTATTTATCTCACTCTATTTCTCAGTTTTTCTTTCTCATAGTTTATTGTTTTACTCTCTGTCTCGCTCTCTCTCTCTTTCTCTCTCTCTGTCTCTCTCTCACTCACTCACCTTTTCACGTTGTCATTTCACAACATTAACATTAGTACCGCATATTTGACATTATTAACATTATTTCCGCCAAATTTTGCATCACCAACTAACCCTTCACATGTTACAGTGTTACATCAACTTTAACTCTCCCACTTTTCATATCATCAACTTTAACTCTCCCACATTTCAGATCATCAACTTTAACTCTCCCACTTTTCATATCATCAACTTTAACTCTCCCACATTTCAGATCATCAACTTTAACGCTCCACATTTCAGATCATCAACTTTAACTCTCCCACTTTTCATATCATCAACTTTAACTCTCCCACTTTTCATATCATCAACTTTAACTCTCCCACTTTTCATATCATCAACTTTAACTCTCCCACATTTCATATCTATCTATTGTCTTTTCTTTCCTTATGCTGTTAGGTGTTGCAGGACTGAATGATGATCGATTTTATGGCTATTGCACGTATGGTCGCTTGGGATCCAGTAATACTATGCCGTGTCAGAATGGTGGTAATTCCCTCAATCCACCTTCTTCTTGGTCTTCTTCTGTATATTGCTCCTTCCATTGTCACGTATGCTCTTGCCGCTGGCCAATAAGGGATAATTCTCATTAGGTGGCCGAACCATGTCAATCTCTGTTTTTTTAATATACTTGAGCACTGATGTTGTTCCAACAGTTCTTGTAATCTCTTCATTCCTCACATGATCTCTTTTTGTTCTGTTTGCTGATGTTCTTAGACATCTAATTTCACATGTTGTAAGCTTTCTCTCTTGTTCTTTTGTTAGTGTCCATGTCTGACATTGAAAACATAATGTTGGCATGAATATTGAATTTAGTATTTGCATTTTGGTTTCCATCAGGATAGATATGTTTTTCAAAATTGGTGTAAGTTCATAATTTGCGTAGTTGGCTTTTTGAATTATTGTCTCGAGATCTCTGTCTATTTTTCCGTTTACTGAAAAAATTCTCTCGTGATATGTTAATTCCTGCACTTGTTTTTGTAGGTGATCATTTATCTTTATGTTGATTTTATTGGATTTTCTGCCTATAGACATTACTTCTGTGGGGTTTTTTTCTGTGTTGATCTTCATGTTGTTATTGATTGACATTTCATATCACCAACTATAACTCTGCTAAATTTCACAGGAACCAACATTAACTCCGCATATTTCACATCACTAACTTCATCACCACCACATTTCTAGCTCACATATCACCATTAGACCAAATGAGTCCAGACCACATTTCGCCTAAGAGACCAACAGTTGTATGCCAAGATAGCATTGCCCGATCTAATTCTTGCACAAAGTCCCATTAACCTTGTCAGGAGAGAGAACCTTCATTTACATTCTGATCTCTCATTAATCCCAATTTTCGATCAAAGGAAACTGATCGCTAAAACTTTTCCTAGCAAGCAAGCACTAAGTGATTTTAAAACCTTAATGGAGAGAAATTGAGAATTCTCGCAATGTTGGGTTTTAAGAATACATAAGAAGTATAGGCTTTTAGATCTGAGTTAACATGAAGAGTGTGATAGTGTCGATTTTAATTGTGGATGAGAGAAAGAAAACGGCAGAAAAATGGATGTTGAAGAAAAAAGGAAGAATTCTGTGAAATATGTAGTTGTAGATTGAGGTAGTGGATTGATATAAACAGAGGAAGAAAATTTGGGAAGAAAATTTGGGGAGAAGGAAATAGTTTTCCTTCAAAATACAGTCGTTGGTTACTTATAAAAGAGGTATATGGGTTGTAGGGAGGGAGGAGGTATATGGGTTGTAGGGAGGAAGGATGTATATGGGTTGTATGGAGGATGGGTGTATATGGATTGTAGGGAGAAAAAAAGGTAAAAATATATGTTTGTATGTTGGTGTATACCGTCTGCGTGTTGTAACTTTCGATTAATACATTATGTCAATCTTATCAATCGATTAATACATTATGTCAATCTTATCAATCGATTAATACATTATGTCAATCTTATCAATCGATTAATACATTATGTCAATCTTATCAATCGATTAATACATTATGTCAATCTTATCAATCGATTAATACATTATGTCAATCTTATCAATCGATTAATGCATTATGTCAATCTTATCAATCGATTAATGCATTATGTCAATCTTATCAATCGATTAATACATTATGTCAATCTTATCAATCGATTAATACATTATGTCAATCTTATCAATCGATTAATGCATTATGTCAATCTTATCAATCGATTAATGCATTATGTCAATCTTATCAATCGATTAGCAATCTATCCCAGTCTAGCGCATAATTTAAATCATTCAGTAATCTATCCTGGCCAGGTACATTATTGGTACAAAATGCCAACGTTCATGATGAAGTGTACACTAGGATCGCCAAGGCAAGCAGCACTTTGGACAGATTGTAAAGCAAACGTGTGGCATAGAAATGGAATTAACCTACAGATTAAGCTGAAAGTTTACAGAGCAGTGGTACTCCCAGTCATATTATGCGCTAGTGAAACATGGACAGTGTATAGACGACAAGTGAGGAAACACAATCACTTTCACACAAACTTGTCTCAGAAAAGTTGTGAACATCAGATGGCATGACAAGATTTTGGATACCACTGTCCTTGATAAATCTGGTATCCCAGGCATTGACACTATCCTGGTGCAGGTACAGATTTGTTGGGCAGGTGATCTGGTACGTATGCTAAATCATCACCTCCCAAACATACTTCTGTATGGTGAGTTGTAGAAGAGTACACGATCTCAATGTGGCTAAAAGAATCGTTGCAATGACGCATTAAAGACCTCACTGAAAGCTTTTGAAATAGATACATGAGAAGAACTTGCACAAAACAGAACTAGATGGAGCTCTACAGACACAACAGAGCTAGATGGAGCTCTACAGACAAAACAGAGCTAGATGGAGCTCTACAGACAAAACAGAACTAGATGGAGCTCTACAGACAAAACAGAACTAGATGGAGCTCTACAGACAAAACAGAGCTAGATGGAGCTCTACAGACAAAACAGAACTAGATGGAGCTCTACAGACAAAACAGAACTAGATGGAGCTCTACAGACAAAACAGAACTAGATGGAGCTCTACAGACAAAACAGAGCTAGATGGAGCTCTACAGACAAAACAGAGCTAGATGGAGCTCTACAGACAAAACAGAGCTAGATGGAGCTCTAGACAAAACAGAGCTAGATGGAGCTCTACAGACAAAACAGAGCTAGATGGAGCTCTACAGACAAAACAGAGCTAGATGGAGCTCTACAGACATAACAGAGCTAGATGGAGCTCTACAGACAAAACAGAGGCTCAACGACTTGTGAAAAGAGGAGAAATGCAGCAGCTCAACAGCGAGGAGTTTCTAGAAAGTCACGGGTAAACCTAACCGTCTACAGTGGTCATTACACGACCAAACTGTACAAACACATTTGCGGCACTAATAGGGCTTTTAACCATCTACGAACTCATAATGAAGAACATAATATGTATTACCATGATTATGTTGTTCAAACGTCCACGGTTGTAGTAGCGTAGGCATGGCAATGTCCATGCTTGAGATACGTTTGAGGGGTATAGGATGCAAGCACCCTCCTCAGAAAAATGGAACATACTTTTTGGTACTAGGAAAAACGTAAAATGAATGAACATACTCCTTTTAAGAGGTTTCCCCAAGAAATGACTATTACAAATTTCACAAACTGAAGTAATGTACTTGTAAAATGTAATAAATATATCTACCCTTACAGAAACCATACCTACGGACATAGACTTGTCTAGTACTGTTTTGCTGAATATTCAAACAACGGCTAAAGTGATAATTCAATGCACAAACTGTCCACCGACTTCTAGAGCTACCATACGACTTGTCAGTCAACTACGAACTTAGACGAGGTCATAACTCTAACTTACCTGCATAAAGTGGTTTAGCAAATACTCAGCATCATAATGATGGACAAACAACATAACAGAAATGTCTGCCAAGATTTGCAAGAAATACTTTAGAACAGAAATGTCTGCCAAGATTTGCAAGAAATACTTTAGAACAGAAATGTCTGCCAAGATTTGCAAGAAATACTTTAGAACAGAAATGTCTGCCAAGATTTGCAAGAAATACTTTATATGAAATCACATTTAAAATGAACATGAAATTCATGTCTATGAATTCGATTTTTGAAAAATGTGCCCTTATATTTCACGAAGTGCCTGTCACAGCAATGGTAGATCTGGGATTTTTGTAGCAGTTGTCTACGGGACTGTAGTGGTTTGACTAAATTTACTTTAAACTGCAGTTTTTATTTTGAAAATCCTAGAAATTTAACCAAAAGATCGCCCAGTGTTGCCATAGCCTGAAAGGGGAACAAATGAATACAATACTATTGACCTTCCATGTATTCATTCATAAGAGGCTATTACCAAGTTTATGGTGTGGAGCATGCTGTCCAATCTCACATAGGATGAAAGTGCCCCAGAGACCATGCTAAAAGCGGATATGTCAGACTGAAATGTGCAGATATTACAGAAAAGATGTAAACCATGACACAACGCATTCCGTTCTCCGGACTACTCCGCTTTCATGCTAATATTCAGGAGTTTGAGAACGAAGGCAGAAGAAGAAGCCAAAAGAAAATAAACCATCCCCACCCTTAACGTTTTTTTAAAGAAAGTCACCTAAAATCTCTATCAAATAGCACACAAAAAAGTGCGTGATACCTTGGTCTTATGTATATTGAATTACATAGTCTGTGGTTATCTAGGATTTTTCTCTGGGGATCTGGGGTTATTTCTTAAACGCCAGTGTAACACTGGTACAGGCTCCCAGGTGAGGGGAGGGGTTGGGGGATGTTACAGAAACAGCTAGCTAAATTTGATTTGAAAATGACACAATGGCAAGGAGATTTTTTAAAAAGGAAATGTTTCAAGCATGCTAATTTAAGTAAATGTGTACTTTGTTGATTAAAGTGCTTCACCTCAGAAACTCTCAGAACAAAAAAGAAAATGTAGTCCATTTTGTGATGAACTAAGGTCAATGTGGAAACCAAAATGAAATAAACAAGTTGAAAATATTGTACGTCTGTGTATTCTGTGTGCGGTGTTGGCGTAAACTACATCTCAGGGTTTAATATACTTAAGCGCATTGCTTGAAGGAACTACTTGTATCTTGTTCAAGGCTACTTCATTTCTCAGAGCAGCTTTTTCAGCATAAAAACACTGCCAGACATGGACTAACTCCTGGTTTTTTTTTGGTGTTTTTTTAATGTAGTTTATGGTTGTTTCTACGAGTCTTACTATTCGCCCTTATTTGGTGTTCTTCGGAAACTTGTGTTTTACGGGATCACACAACAAAACTAAGAAATATTCGGCGTCTGATTCCCAGTGGCGTAGCGAAGGGGGGGGGGGCGGAGGTGCGGACCGCTCCGGGTGGCACCATGGTGAGGGCGGCAAATTTATTTTCATCCAGTCTTTCACAATCACTGACATATTTTTTAATGTCACAAGGGCGGAATATTATTATTCCGCCCCGGGCGCCATAGACCTACGCTACGCCACTGCTGATTCCACGAGGCAATGATGATGTCGATGCTTACCTGTTTAACGTCTTTAGATTTGAATTTATTTTTCTGTTAATATCGCCTATGTAGGTATATGTTTTGTAGTATGTTATTGTTGTGATTTTATTATTGTTATTTTACCTGCCATAGCTATTTTCTATGTTGTTGATATTTTACATGTCAGTGTTATTTTCTATGTTTCTGTTATGTTACATGTTATTATTGTCTATGCTATTATTGCATCAGCTTATTTTCAGTGTAGTCAATGTTATTGGTGTTATTATAACAAGTTTACGTTTGTTTGTCTGTCTGTTTCACTGTTTTCGTGTGTGTTTATTTATGTTTGTTCTGATCCCCAGTATTTCTGACCTACATTGCTTATATTTTATTTTATTTTATACCCAGAAGACACCAACTCTCGCGAGATTCGCAATGCTTTACAGAGAAGTCGCATTCTCACAGATATTATGTCAGATTATTTTATGTGTATATTAATATATTTGCCTTTATCTTCGTTAACTTTCTTGTCCTCCCTCATTCTGTTGTCTTCGATGGTATCTTCCAAGTGATTGATATTCTTAATGTATGTTAATAGATTCTATGTGATTGTTATTTTCATTGTCACTCAGCTTTACTACATTATATGTTATTGTAAATGTATGTATGTAAATATATTCTATGTGATTGTTATTTTCATTGTCAATCAGCTTTACTACATTATATGTTATTGTTATTGTAAATGTATGTTAATCTATTTCGTTTGTTAACATATCTTGAATACTGATGCACTGGTGTTAACTCACTGTTATGATCATAATCCCAGGATCGTCACCCTCTGCTTTGAACGAGGCATATACTTCTGGACCGACTAGTTCATTATTCTGTTGTCTGAATCATTGACCTTCTGCAGTCATGGCACATCTAACATTCCCCACCACTTAGGGATTGTCACAAAAAAGTCACAGGTACAAAGTCTACCGCTGGCTTACATCTCTTCACCATCCATGTAAGACCATTCAACAGAATATAAAACTAAGAAACCGAAATAAGACAGGAAATTGATAATATTGAGTTTTTTCACTGGTGACAGGTTGTCAGCATATCCCCAAATCTTCCTTAGTCGCTTCTGTCAGAAGAAAGTGGTTCTTTTCTGAGCACTCTTAAAGAAGTCAAGGCCTCCAAATTTCAGACGGGCGATATAGGCCTATATGTGTGTGTGTGTATTAATTACGTCTATTGTCTCTATTGTCTTTCCCCAGGTGGTTTGTGATCCAATCTAGCCGTTTAAGCGTAGGGCTGATTGGAGCTCGAGCTTGCGTACTATTGCCGGATGTGTGGCCTCGGCTGTGCTATGACGGTGTCTGTTCAGAATGTCCCTCACGTTTTCTATCCATCTTTTCCGTGGTCTTCCTCTGGTTTTGTACCCTGATCTCATTCTGTGACTGGATTTGCAGACCGATAGAAGTATTTGTGCGCATATTTCATGGAGCAAGCAAGTTGGTTTTTCATTAATTACGTAAATACAATTTATCACAAAAGTCGTTGAGTTAGCTTTCTTCCCAACCATCCAAATGTATTGAAGTCACGAAGAGATATGAGCTGTGTAGTACACCATCAAATGGATGTAGAGATTTGAGTGATTGGATGTAGAGATATGAGTGATTGGATGTAGAGATTTGAGTGATTGGATGTAGAGATTTGAGTGATTGGATGTAGAGATTTGGTTAAGTAAAATGTATCTCTTACGGTAAGGTACACTCCTTTCATCCGTGAATGTTAGTCCAATTTTGTTATATCAAAGATTTCTGTCATGTGACGCATTCTCTCAAGAACGTTGTCATACCAATTAACTCCCTGAGCCCTCCTCTCTTTTTTAGGACATGCTGCTTGCATTTTCCAACGACGTATTCATGTTATCTTTAATTCCGTCAGTCCATCTTCATTGTCTGCCCTCTCTTCTTCTCCAAGGTCCTCTGTCGTCCATAATTTGTCTTTCTACACGGTCGTGTCTCTCTATATGCCCAAACAGGTGCAACTTTCTTTTTTCTATTGTGTTTAGCAACGAATACTCTTGATTATATATACCAATACTCTGCCACCGTCAATGTGTTTATAATATCGGAGTTGCTCCTTTTTCCATCCATTTATTTTCTAAGTATCTTTCTATAGCATTTCATCTCAAAAACGTTGATCTTCACTGTTGCTGTTTTATTTACGGTCCATTTTCCACATCTATATGTTGCAACAAGAAATCAGAGATTTACAACCATAAAACAAGTAGTGAAAGTCGCTCTCTGGTAATCTAGCCGACATGACCTCGTTTTTAGTCTGCATAGAAAAAATGGAAGAAGCGTAAAGAGGTTTTCCCCTCAAAGAGTTGCACACAGCTGAACTGACGTTTTCATGGTACGAAAGAAATCTCTGAAAGAAACACCATCCTGACCCACACAGAAATTGCATACAGGAAGCAAGAGCTGTCCGTGTAATCGTGGGTCCACTATAAGCATCACTACTGTGTCTAGTATCAACAGTAATAACTCACAGCAATGCTAATATTGATTGTACAACGTTAGTCACAGTTGCAGCTCTTCGAAGATCTGACAAGAAAAACAACTTATGTTGAACTGATATAGTGTAGTGGTTCCCAACTTTTGATGTGTGGGAACCATTTTGGACAAATATTCATCCGTGCCCCCCCCCCCCCTTCCTTGTCAGATCAAAACGTGCATTGAATTTCTTCACACGACACCAAGGCTTTGACTGTTTACGCTTTATCGCTATAATTCTTCTTTATCACTCGTAACCAGCCTGCAGCGTTCACTCAGTGGCGTAGCGAGGGGGGCGGAAGTGCGGACCGCCCCTGGCGGCATCATCGGGAGGGCGGCAAATTTATTTTTGTCCAGTCTTTCACAATCACTGACATATTTCTTTAATGTCACAAGGGCGGGAAATTATGATTCCGCCCCGGGCGCCATTGACCCAACGCCAAACCACTGTGTCCACTACCTGGATGACTGGACCGTAAGTTAAACAACGGCAATGACGATCAACGTCTTTGAGATAAAATGCTACAGAATTGTTACTTAGAATATATATGTATAGCAAAAAGGAAAAACTCCAATATTATAAACACATTAGGGTGGCAGAGTTAAGTAAAGTAACCTATAGCATTTATTAATGCCGTAGGGCTGTGAGATGTTAGCGATCTCACATTTCAACAATTCATAAGCTCTGCAAATGAGGGCGGTAGCCATCTCCTCGATCGACTCGGGAGCCGTTGCGATCTGAAAAAACATTTCCGCCTGAACTGGGAAATAAACCCAGGACCACTCATATGCGAAGCCAGTGCGCTAACGCGGCTCCCTTTTAGGTGGCAGAGTATTATTTACTAAACACAATTCCATTGTCCATACGGACAATGTAAGACAAAATAAGATAATGAAATGAAAAAAAATGAAATTAAAAGAATAAAATGGACAAGAGGAATAAAAGAATGTAGTAGAGTAAGAGATATTGATAATGAAAGTAGTAGTTGAGTAAGTATACGTAAAATGTAAGTAGAGTAAGAGATATTGATAATGAAAGTAGTAGTTGAGTAAGTATACGTAAAATGTAAGTAGAGTAAGAGATATTGATAATGAAAGTAGTAGATGATTATACGTAAAATGAACTAATTGAATGAATAGGTAAAGAGTGGAGAGAGTCAGGAAGAATAAAGAATAAAGCTAGTAGAAAAAGCATCAATAACGTCCAGCACTCACTCTATTTTATTGCCGTATTCTGATCACTGCCAACAAGCACAGAAGTCGTAACCGCCATTTTTCTCCCTGGAAGCCAGTTTGTATAACTAAGTGACTGCACAAACTTCAAGCGCCCCCGTACGTCATTGTGACAAGTTACACTTTACAGGATTGTGTACACAGATGTGGACTCCAGTCTCCTTAAATCAGATTATGGCGTCAGTCGATATGACCTGGAAGTAATGCCAGAATCGTGTCCTGCACAACAATCCTGTTTCACGCGCAGTTCTGGGTTTGAAATTTTTTTTTCCCGCGGGATTATTTGAGCTGCCATTTTGTTAACTAAATTTTTTTTTAATGTTGTTTTATTCTGTTTGTGAATTTGGGAGGAAATGAATATTCTGCGTTCCGGAAGTTAGAAAATGGACGGTAAAACTTTGTTGGTAATGCACTCCAAGGAACGTGATGTGGTAGTCGTGTGATTGACAAGATGGGATGTGACAGTGATATTTGTCACTGACATGTGAGACTTATGTCATTGAATGATAATGGATTGGTGTGATTGTAGTTTCTAGGTATCATACGAGCCGGATGTTGCAGTTGTGGTGTTAATTAACAAGTGGTTTGAGCTTTGCTGTTGTGGAGTGGTTAGTTATCGAGGTTGAATAGTTACTCATTTGGGTGAGTCAAGTGGTTAGTGTACAGGTTTCGTGAAGTGGTTACTGAGTTATGTGAGTCAAGTGGTTATTGTACAGGTTTCGTGAAGTGGTTACTGAGTTATGTGAGTCAAGTGGTTATTGTACAGGTTTCGTGAAGTGGTTACTGAGTTATGTGAGTCAAGTGGTTATTGTACAGGTTTCGTGAAGTGGTTACTTTTTCTTCTTCTTCTTCTGCGTTCGTTCTCGAACTCCTGCAGATTAGCAGGATGTAGTCCGGAGAACGGAATTCGTTGTGTCATGGTTTACATCATTGCTGCGATATCTGCGCCTTTCGACTTCAGCATGGCTTTGGGTCACTGAATCTATATGGGCTGGAACAGCCATCTCTATCCCATAACCTCCTTAGTCGCCTTTTACGACATGCATCAAAGGTAAATAGTGTTGCTATTCTTTCGGGCCCCGGCAACACACGGGCGGACTGGTTACTGAACTGGATGAGTCAAGTGTTTACTTTACAAGGTTAGTGAAGTGGTTACTGAGTTGGGTGGGTCAAGTGTTTACTTTACAGGGTTAGTGAAGTGGTTACTGAGTTGGGTGGGTCAAGTGTTTACTTTACAGGGTTAGTGAAGTGATTACTGAGTTGGGTGGGTCAAGTGTTTACTTTACAGGGTTAGTGAAGTGTTACTGAGTTGGGTTGGTCAAGTACGTTACAGGGTTAGTGAAGTGGTTACTGAATTGGGTGGGTCAAGTGTTTACGTTACAGGGTTAGTGAAGTGGTTACTGAATTGGGTAAGTCAAAAGATTAATGTGCAGGTCTAGAAAAGTGGTTGCTAAGGTGATCTAGTGAAGTAGTCGCTGAGATGGCTAGTGAAGCTGTCAGTAAGCAGAGCTAGGGAAGTGGTCATGGAACAGGGCTAGTGAAGCTGTCAGTAAGCAGAGCTAGGGAAGTGGTCATGGAACAGGGCTAGTGAAGCTGTCAGTAAGCAGGGCTAGGGAAGTGGTCATGGAACAGGGCTAGTGAAGCTGTCAGTAAGCAGGGCTAGGGAAGTGGTCATGGAACAGGGCTAGTGAAGCTGTCAGTAAGCAGGGCTAGGGAAGTGGTCATGGAACAGGGCTAGTGAAGCTGTCAGTAAGCAGAGCTAGGGAAGTGGTCATGGAACAGGGCTAGGGAAGTGGTCATGGAACAGGGCTAGGGAAGTGGTCATGGAACAGGGCCAGGGAAGTGGTCATGGAACAGGGCCAGGGAAGTGGTCATTGAGCAGAACTAGTGAAATGGATACTGAACAGGACTATTGAATGGACTTCTGAGGTGGGCTAGTGATTATGTTACTGAGCTGGCCAGCAAATTGGCTACTAAACCGGATTGTTTAAGTGTTGATCTCATCATCATCATCATCAAGTGCCGTCTCCGCAAAGAAGGTTGGCTGCAACGTATCTCCAACATCTCCTGTCTCTTGTCTTGGTGGTGCACTCTGCTAGACTGTAACCTGTCCATCGTGTAATGTTACTCTCCCACTTGTATCTCTGCCTACCTCTTGCTCGCTTCCCTTTGACTTTACCCTCAAGTAAGGTCTTCAATAGGGTGTCATGTCTTTTAATGTGTCCAAAGTATTTTATTTGCCTGATCTTTATTTCTCTTAGTAGTTCTTTCTTCATATTAAGTGTTTTTAGCACCTCTTTATTTGTTTTCTTCTCTTTCCATGATGTTCTCCCTATTCTTCTATATACCCACATCTCAAAGGCATCAATTTTGTCTTCTAATTGTTTATTTAGTGTCCATGTTTCTGAGCCATACATTAATATAGAGTAGATGTAGCATTTTATAATTCTCATTTTTAACTTGTTTGTAATTTGTTTAGATATTAATAATTTCCTCATGTCATTGAAGGTACTTTTAGCCATTCCTATTCTCCTTTTAACTTCTGTTTCACATCTGCCATCATTTGTGACTATGTGTCCAAGATATTGATACTGTTTTACTTGTTGTAGTTTCTCTCCATGTATGTTTATGTTTACCTCCTGTTCTTCTGTGTTTTTATGTATAGTGTTGATCTAACTATACATAGTCATGTGATTTATTAAAAAAACCAGTGCACTGATGCATAGTATTCTAGAATCGAGTGTTCAAGAGATGTTGCAGTAAAGTAGTTCTACAGATGGTATAATCAGGTAGTTCTACAGATGGTGTAATCAGATAGTTCTACAGATGGTGTAATCAGGTAGTTCTACAGATGGTGTAATCAGGTAGTTCTACAGATGGTGTAATCAGGTAGTTCTACAGATACTGGAATCAGGTAGCTCTACAGATGGTATAATCAGGTAGTTCTACAGATGGTGTAATCAGGTAGTTCTACAGATGGTGTAATCAGGTAGTTCTACAGATGGTGTAATCAGGTAGTTCTACAGATGGTGTAATCAGGTAGTTCTACAGATGGTGTAATCAGGTAGTTCTACAGATGGTATAATCAGGTAGTTCTACAGATGGTGTAATCAGGTAATTCTACAGATGGTGTAATCAGGTAATTCTACAGATGGTATAATCAGGTATTTCTACAGATGGTGTAATCAGGTAGTTCTACAGATGGTATAATCATGTAGTTCTACAGATGGTGTAATCAGGTAGTTCTACAGATGGTATAATCAGGTAGTTCTACAGATGGTGTAATCAGGTAGTTCTACAGATGGTGTAATCAGGTAGTTCTACAGATGGTATAATCATGTAGTTCTACAGATGGTGTAATAAGGTAGTTCTACAGATGGTGTAATCAAGTAGTTCTACAGATGGTATAATCAGGTAGTTCTACAGATGGTGTAATCAGGTAGTTCTAAAGATGGTGTAATCAAGTAGTTCTCCATATGATGTAATCAATTAGTTCTAAAGATGGTGTAATCAAGTAGTTCTCCATATGATGTAATCAAGTAGTTCTAAAGATGGTGTAATTTAGTGGTTATGCAGATGGAATAATCTAGCAATTCTGCAGATGGTGTAATTTATTGGTTCCACAGATGGAATAATCTAGAGGATTAAATACAATCCATTCATGTGTTTTCAGGTATTGTACATGTACTTTGTTGAAATATTGTGCACTCAACTGGTTCAAGGTATTGTCCATTTTTGTTCCAGGTACGATTCTGAAAGTTACAATAAAATTGTATAGTAGAATTACTTTATACTAATAGAAATAGGCAAAACAAAAGGATAAATAAGACTGCTGTACCTCATTAAAAGAGCAACTATAGAAATATGCTCAAATGGAATCAAAACTCGGACTGAATTCATCAACTATTTGAGAACTCACAATCAAACCCTTTTTCATATTTTTTCAATTTTGTGCTCATCTCCGCTTGTACAGGAGAAACATCAATGATCAGCATAGTAAAATTGTTCAGTATATTATACTGAAAGTTGAGATAGAATACAGTCACGTTGTTCGAGCGAGATATTGGTTCAGTCAAATGGTTTGAGATATGGATCTGTCAAACGGTCTGAGATATGGATTCGCAAAGTGGTTGGAAATATTATGCAGTCAGGTGTTTCGAGGTCATGTGCAGTCAAGTGGTTTGACACATCATTCACAAAGCCAGTCCCTTCTCAAAGCATCCACAAAGCCAGTCCTTCTCATAGCATCCACAAAGATTGTCCCTTCTCAAAGCATCCACACAGCCAGTCCCTTCTCAAACAGCCACAAAGTCAGTCACATCTCAAAATCTCCACAAAGATGGTCACTTCTCAAAGCATCCACAAAGATGCTCCCTTCTCAAAGAATCTACACAACGAGCCTCTTCTCAAAGCATCCACACAACGAGCCTCTTCTCAAAGCATCCACACAACGAGCCTCTTCTCAAAGCATCCACAAATATGGTCCCTTCTCAAAGCATCTCCAAATATGGTCCCTTCTCAAAGAATCCACAAATATGGTCCCATCTCAAAGCATCCACACAACGAGACTCTTCTCAAAGAATCCACACAACGAGCCTCTTCTCAAAGCATCCACAAATATGGTCCCTTCTCAAAGCATCCACAAAGATGGTCCCTTCTCAAAGCATCCACAAATATGGTCCCTTCTCAAAACATCCACACAACGAGCCTCTTCTCAAAGCATCCACACAACGAGCCTGTTCTCAAAGCATCCACAAATATGATCCTTCTCAAGGCATCCACAAATATGGTCCCTTCTCAAAGCATCCACAAATATGGTCCCTTCTCAAAGAATCCACAAAACGAGTCTCTACTCAAAGCATCCACAAAACGAGCATCTTCTCAAAGCACTCACAGAGCAAGTCTCTTCTTAATTATACAATCACGTGAGCCCATTGAATTTCTAATGCGGGAACCTATCTTCTGTGAGCACTCTGGGCGTACTTTGTGTCGACATTCAATGCAAATCACGAGAAAAGTCAAATAGCATCTCTTTTGAAGGATTATTCCCACTGAGTTTACAGAACTGTATTCACGAAGGACTCACAAACATCATCCACCAGGATAAAAACTAAGCGTTATATGGCATACTGTAGCGAAGTATGTCTTGTGGATTATGAATGGCTACACGAAAGTGATCCAACTGATCAGGAACCAAGAGATTCAAATGAAAACAAATGAAATTGTCGGGCACATTTTTTGTGTTATTTTGTAATAAAGGACAGCAGCAATGTGCATAGTAAAATCTTTCCGTTTCGCTGGCTGTTGTCCAGTGAACATAGTAAAATCCTTCCGTTTCGCAGGCTGTTGTCCAGGGAACATAGTAAAATCTTTCCGTTTCGCTGGCTGTTATCCAGTGAACATAGTAAAATCTTTCCGTTTCGCTGGCTGTTATCCAGTGAACATAGTAAAATCTTTCCGTTTCGCTGGCTGTTGTCCAGGGAACATAGTAAAATCTTTCCGTTTCGCTGGCTGTTGTCCAGGGAACATAGTAAAATCTTTCCGTTTCGCTGGCTGTTGTCCAGGGAACATAGTAAAATCTTTCCGTTTCGCTGGCTGTTGTCCAGTGAACATAGTAAAATCCTTCCGTTTCGCAGGCTGTTGTCCAGGGAACATAGTAAAATCTTTCCGTTTCGCTGGCTGTTATCCAGTGAACATAGTAAAATCTTTCCGTTTCGCTGGCTGTTGTCCAGGGAACATAGTAAAATCTTTCCGTTTCGCTGGCTGTTGTCCAGGGAACATAGTAAAATCCTTCCGTTTCGCAGGCTGTTGTCCAGGGAACATAGTAAAATCTTTCCGTTTCGCTGGCTGTTATCCAGTGAACATAGTAAAATCTTTCCGTTTCGCTGGCTGTTGTCCAGGGAACATAGTAAAATCTTTCCGTTTCGCTGGCTGTTGTCCAGGGAACATAGTAAAATCCTTCCGTTTCGCTGGCTGTTGTCCAGGGAACATAGTAAAATCTTTCCGTTTCGCTGGCTGTTGTCCAGGGAACATAGTAAAATCTTTCCGTTTCGCTGGCTGTTATCCAGTGAACATAGTAAAATCTTTCCGTTTCGCTGGCTGTTGTCCAGGGAACATAGTAAAATCCTTCCGTTTCGCAGGCTGTTGTCCAGGGAACAATGCATTATTAGGCTGTTAAACATGGCATATACATCCGACTTCAGCTTTGCGTGTTTGAGTCACTAAGTTGTGTACAGGAGAGAGTTGCCAACTCCATCCCTCCATAATCGGCTCGAGATGAATGGGAGGCTAGAAGAGTATTATTTGCATGGGAGGTAACGAGTAATCTTTGCACGAAGGTCAATTGGGTATTCTGTGTTTCCTAGTTATTTGGCAGGTTCTTAACAACTTGCATGAGATTTTGTGTAGCTGGTTACTAAGTGACTTGCTTGAAAAGATTGTGATGCTGGATACTAATCAACTAGCTTCAGGAGAGTTAGTGTAGCTGGGTACTAAATAACTTGTTTCATGATATTACATGATATATCTAGCAATATGATTGAGGAGATTAAGTGTAGCTCTCATTTAGAAATATGATTGAGGAGATTACGTGTAGCGAACACCTAGTAATATGATTGAGGAGATTACGTGTAGCGAACACCTAGTAATATGATTGAGGAGATTACGTGTAACTAGCATCTAGCGATATGATTGAGGAGTTTAAGATCTAGCAATATTATTGAGATTATCTGTAGCGAGTATCTAGAAATATGATTAAGGAGATTAAGTGTAGCGAGTATCTAGAAATATGATTGAGGAGATTAACTGTAGCGAGTATCTAGAAATATGATTGAGGAGATTAACTGTAGCGAGTATCTAGAAATATGATTGAGGAGATTAAGTGTAGCGAGTATCTAGAAATATGATTGAGGAGATTAACTATAGCGAGTATCTAGAAATATGATTGAGGAGATTAACTATAGCGAGTATCTAGAAATATGATTGAGGAGATTAACTGTAGCGAGTATCTAGAAATATGATTGAGGAGATTAACTGTAGCGAGTATCTAGAAATATGATTAAGGAGATTAACTATAGCGAGTATTTAGCAAACATATCTGAAGAGATTATGTGTAAATTAGCTGCAAATCATCTTGTCTGTGAAGATTGTAATTTTATACAAGGAAACTTGTTTGAAGAGAATAAGTGTAATTAGTTGTCAAGCAACCCTTCTGTGGAGATTAAGAAAAATTAAGTGGTAAACAACTTACCTGATGAGATTAAGTATAAATACGTGTTTCAAAACTCATCTGAGAATAAAGTAATTCTGTGCTAATCAACTTGTCTAGGAAGAGTAACAGCAATAGTGAAACATAGACTGATACAACAAGAACAAAGGAATAATCGAGTATACAGCGTAGGTGCTGGTATAAGATACAATAAAGAAGATTTAATAGAGAACTCTGAAAAGAAGGAAACTTACCTGCACACAGTTATCGTTTATGTGGTAAACTTTCTGCTAGCATTGATTTCAGTGCTTACCGTTTTACCTTTACGTTCTTTTTTCTTTAAAAAAATCCGGGTCAATAAAGCGAAAGATTTGTTTTGTTAATTAGTTCGTCTGTTAGTGTTACAGCTTTAGAAAAGATGAAGCGATTAAAAACTGCGTGCAAATTGCAGGAACAGAGACGAAACAATGATAAAACGCAGCCTATGTCAATTATTATTAGAGTTCGATAGTGCGTCAGAGGAAAGGGGAGATTATAAAAATACAGCCGCGATGAAGAAGACTTTTAGACAAACAAGGGAGTTGCATGCTGGAAAATGGCAAACCGTTGTCAGGCAAATTTGTGAACGATTGAAAGAGGAAAACTCACAATTAGAGAAGGCCATATCAGCAGTTTGAGATGTACACATTACCCGGAGATGTTATTTCTGCTCTACACCGTAAGACAATTACCGAGGGCGAGTTGCCACGGTTGTGTTTTAGCGGCACAAGTCGTCAGGACAAAACGCCGACCGCGAATTTTCACGGGGCAGCCAATTAAGCGATGCTTGACACTGTGCCACAATTTCCGCTCCGTGCCCTGACGTAGGCTTCTAAACGGTGCCCACCTCCCCTGTTTGAAAACCCTTTGCATGTTATGAGAATTGTGTTTTGTATGAAACACCATTTGTCCATAATTTATTATTTTCTGAAAGTAGACATTAAAACTTGATATTACATAAAATAAATTGGTAGATGATTTAGCGTGTAGTTAATCGAATATGCAGTCCTCTGGTTCATTGGAACTCATCCCTCTAAAGTGATCCATTTTATATTTCCCGTGAATATCAATGTTGATGTTCATAAATGACGATAACAGTTAGTGGGATCAACATATAAAGTGTGACAGTTAGTGGGATCAACATATAAAGTGTGACAGTTAGTGGGATCAACATATAAAGTGTGACAGTGGGATCAACATATAAAGTGTGACAGTTAGTGGGATCAACATATAAAGTGTGACAGTTAGTGGGATCAACATATAAAGTGTGACAGTTAGTGGAATTATCATATAAAGTGTGACAATGTTTCTCCTACACGGGGAAGGATGGAGATTATTTGACATAAGTTGACGTCAACAGTACTGCTTTATACTCCCAAGTAAATTGATTGAATTTGGAAAAACAAATTCTACCAATGTGAAACAAAACATGATTTTTTCGTACTTTTCTGCTTAAAAAAGTAGCCGGATGGGGGACGATTAAAAAATAATTAGCGGGATGGGAGGCGATTTTTAAAAAAAAGGATTTATTTAATCAGGAGCGTTCTTAAATTCTTAACAGTTTTTTGCAAGGGGGAGAGGAGGTCAAAATATTGTTGACGTAATTAATAGACAGCCTCATTGGTTTCTCTGTGTACATTTTTGTGCCAACAGCCAATGAAATGCACAGGAATAATGTAATGCGTAACTTTATAAGGCTGATTCTCAATTTAGTCCACGTCTAATTTATCGACGGTAACGGTTTAACTTGGTCTCTAGTGCAGTATCGTACGTTTCAACAGTTTTAGGTTCAAGGCCTGAAATAGTCATTTTCCAATTTTCTAGCTGCACAACTGAATACCAGATTGGCACACAGTGTGAAGAGTAAACACAGCAGGGACACGAAGACTATATCAATCTTCTCAAAATATTATGTGTAATATTGAGCACTAATATGACTTTTAGCATTAAGAACTTCAACCGAAACGTCGATAAAAACCCATCTCTTAGCGACTTTTCACAAAAATGGTCTCAACATTCATGTTATACTGTGAACTGTACACACGAAACCGGAGCAATGTACACACGAAACCGGAGGAATTACCCCATTTTTTTAAGATAAACCCTCTCAACCTCCTTTTAACGTACTCATATCTAGGGCCTTGTCATGAGCCCAGATTTCCAACATCCTGGTGGCTACATGAACCACAGGAGTATTTTGTATACCAAACCATGAATAATGAGTGGATTGCTAATCAGTGTCTGCTGGTCAGCGGACTAATGACTTAAAAATACACTACTTTTGATCCCATATGTTTCTCTAATGTTTGTTGTCAACTTGTTGTTATGATCGAGAACTCGGGATAATAAAATACATTGTATCGTAGCAACAGAAGAAAACTGTTCATGATTAGGTTAGATAATTATTTCATACAGCAGAATAATGGTGGGGCAATGATTGAGATGGTGAAAATCTTATACATTAAAAAAAACTATAATCTGCACCGTAGCTAGCCGAATCAAACGATAGTACATCCCTGCGGACTCATATGGAATCCGATTATGACGCTTTTCGATGACTGCCGTCACAAAGTCTACATCGTTGACCAATGAAACCACGAGAAAAGTAAATTAGTGTTACTTAGATTGACTTAATTATGTCTTAAAAGTTACAAATCCCCCAACCTGGATCAACTTTTTTTACTTTCCCACTCTCTCTCCCTCATTTCCCTCATAATTGTTGATATAATTTGTTGAAACCGATTAGAAATATTGATATATACTTTCTCTTAGAAACATTGATAAATATACTTTCTCTTAGAAACATTGATAAATATACTTTCTCTTAGAAACATTGATAAATATACTTTCTCTTAGAAATATTGATAAATATACTTTCTCTTAGAAATATTGATATATACTTTCTCTTAGAAACATTGATAAATATACTTTCTCTTAGAAACATTCATAAATATACTTTCTCTTAGAAACATTGATAAATATACTTTATCTTAGAAACATTGATAAATATACTTTCTCTTAGAAATATTGATATATACTTTCTCTTAGAAACATTGATAAATATACTTTCTCCAAATATCTTCACATATTATACATATCTGTACCTGATACACTTTCAAATATTCAAATATTCAGATATTTTTTTAATGGAAAACCTTAAATGGTGTAGTAAAGGTAAGTACTATGCCTGAATGCCATTACTTCGAATACCATTCCCAATATTTCTGTATATACCAATCTTTCTCTATATTTAACCTAATACGGCTGTGTTTACGGTTGCAAGTTAACTCATCTTCAATAAATTTCATTTTCACGAAATATAAGATGCTCAAATGTACAACTGATTATCGTTTACTTCGCATGTTTTTATTATTCCGACATGATGTCTGGGATTTGTGTGTGGTATCTGGGTGACACTATTCTGATTACTAAATGTGAGCAAGACCTTCAAGAATTAAGTAATGTAGTAGTGACAAAAAGTAAAGAGAAAGGCATCAGCCTAAACATTAAAATAAAAATACACAGAAATAATGGTTATTTCAAAGAAATAAAACACCACAGCGTGCAAAATCAAAGTGAATAATATAGTATTAAAACAGATCCACCAATTCAAGTTTTGGGCACAGCAGAGGAATGAAATTCAACAGAAATCAGAAACAGAATAGGGCAGACAAAAGAAACATTCAGAAAAATGAAAATTATATTGTGTAATATGACCTTGTCATTAGAGGTGACGAAGAGAGTTCTGCAGTGCTATAGAACTCCTATACTAACATATGGATGCGAATCTTGGACAATAGACAAACAGAAAAGTGGGAAATTAGAGGCAATTGAGATGTGGTTCTATAGAACAATGCTGAGAATACCATGGACTGTAAGAAAAACTAATGTGGAGGTGTTAAAAGAGTCAAATATGAAACAGACCTTATTCAATAATATAAGAAAAAGGCAATCTTCATTTGATGGTCATTTTGTCTCATTACAATGTTACTGCTAGATTCGCTAGATCTCTTGTAGTAGGACAAGGTGGTGCTAGATTCACTAGATTTCTCATGTAATAGTACAGTGGTACTAATTAATTTCCAGCATGATGTATCCCAAAAACGGAATATGTTGTGTTGCAGTATTACTTTTGCGCCAGTGGTCCAACACGTCGAACTTCGGTGATTACGAAAAAAATTAAGCTCGTTATTATGAAAAGTGCGTGAATGGAACACCGTAGATGTTCAAGTGTTATGACGGCGGGGTAAACCTTGGGTGAGCGCTATAACCAAACACCGTTTCCCTCTTAGACCCCATTACTGCACAGAGGGCATTACAGAGAAACCCTGTTAGGGTCGTATTGATGTCGCGTTCCATTAAAGCTTTTAACTCACCCTCCGACCGATCGGAATGGACATAACAATGAGAAATAGGGAGGAAACAGCAGAGGGCTCTCTCTTACGGTAGCAAATATTCGTCTATCACATTCCCTATACTGCTTCAAGCGACCTGGTTATCTGGACGGTCGCTGTGACAGCAGTAACAACTAAAAATGTTCTCACCTTCATTACTTGAATACAACTAGAAACGGAGAGAGCATGAGTTTCAGTGAGAACTCAACTGACTCCCGTCCTCTACTTTCGGAGATTTCCCCCGCTAAGCAGACGGTTTGGGCAGCAGCAATCTAACTCGTGCCTCGCGCCGACAACTCGACAAACGCACCTCCACTGTTTGAAGAGCGTCACTCACTTGGCATTGCTATAGGAAACTCATTCTGGTAATGTTATCCTGCCGTTTGCCCGGGTACCATGGTTATATCCATCGCCTTATTTTTCCCGTTCGTGCTATTAATTCATTCACTTAAAGAACGGCAGCGCTCAGGTCTGGTCGCGAGAGTAAGCTGTTTCAGACGTTTCCAGACAGAAGGAATGAACTGCTTCTAATTCATCACAACGTTGTCAAATCGCTTTTCATGTTGGATTTCGTGTGGTCAATATTTAGAATATATTAAATTACAGATCATATTTATGAAAATGCAGATTTGAAATTCCAAATTCTGGACGAAGTATAATTGTGGAAATTAAGCGAGTGATTCTGTATTCTCTGTGACTTCCAAGCCAAGAGGAGCTAAATTTGAATCTATGGTAATCTCGGCTTTACAATTTTACAACCTGATTGAGATTGTGTATTTAATCGTGCGTATTTGACAAAAAATTGACCGTTATTTTCGTCAAGACCTTTGTGTTTTAGTTGGAATTGAGAGATGAATAATAAATGTGTTTATATCATATTAGCTTTGTATTAGATTATCTCGTAATTCATTTGAGATCATATGGTATTGTATTATCTCGTATTATAATACCTCGTATTATATTACCTCGTATTATATTACCTCTTATTATATTATCTCGTATTAGATTATCTCGTATTTGAACATCTTCTATTAAATCATCTATAAATGTAAACCAAACATCTTCTGTCAAAGTTATAAATTTACATTTGAATATCATAAATAATATCTCTATCCCTTATTTATAATTGTTTCATATTCTAGTTTTATGTTTATTGTTTTCTATTATAATGTTGTTTCTGTTATAATTTAACGAACTATATTTTGTGTCTAGTCTCCTGTTTCATAGTCTAGTTCACTTCTTATATTGAATAAAATTAAGTTGTCTATTAGTTAGCATGTATACAACTCTAGTTTTGACATCGGTTCTGTTGACTCTTCGTTGTGTTGATGTATATGGTGGTGATGTCTGTTGTGTTGTATTGTATTTTATTGTATCACATGTTAGTTCACTGTTTATCTCGTATAATATTTTTGATTACTGTTGTTGTGTCAGATTCTACTTAAAAGTTTATTTTTTATGAAGTTCTAGTTAATTTATTGTTATGTTATCAAATTATAATTATGTTTGTCAGGTTTATAGTTTTCTGTTTCCTGTATCAGATTCTAGTGTATTGCTTCAGTTATCTGATTCTAATGTATTGCTTCAGTTATCTGATTCTAATGTATTACTTCAGTTATCTGATTCTAATGTATTGCTTCAGTTATCTGATTCGAATGTATTGCTTCAGTTATCTGATTCTAAAGTATTGCTTCAGTTATCTGATTCTAGTGTATTACTTCAGTTATCAGATTCTAGTGTATTACTTCAGTTATCAGATTCTAGTGTATTGCTTCAGTTATCAGATTCTATTGTATTGCTCAGGTATCAGATACTAGTATATTGCTTTATTTATCAAATTAATTTGTTTTTGCCTAATATTACATTCTAGTTTGTAATTTAATTTATCTGATTCTAGTTTATTGCTTCTTATCTTGTATCCAATTAATTCCTGTCCACTGTGTATTCTATTTTATCAGATTCAAAGTTCCTGCATGTTATCTTGTCAAATTATAATCGACTATTTTTCTGTGTCATATTCTAGTTTTAAGGGTTGTGTAAGGGCTGTACATAAAGAACAAATGTCAACAATTGTGTACCATAGATCAAAAAATGTTTGTCAATATTTTACCCCTTAGCCCCATCAACAAATGTTATAAATCCTTGCTTAGATATGTACAAAAATTATGTTGAAAAAAAACCATTTCAAATTCAATTTTATTTGTTTATAAAAAGAAAATATTGTTGACGTCATTTCTTTTCTTTCTTCTCTCCCCCCACCCCCGTCAACTACTGTCAAAATTTTTTCATATGCCTTATTTCTCTCCCCCCCCCCCCGAACTGTGTTGACGAAATGTATGTACAGCTTCTAAATGCTTATATCCAAATTTAATTTATTTTCTTGTATTTTTGTCTATTTTTTGTCAGATTGTGATGTTCTGTTATTATTTATCGAATAGTTTTATAAATCTAAGTATATTTATAGTTTTATAAATCTAAGTATATTTATAGTTTTATAAATCTAAGTATATTTATAGTTTTATACTACTAATTTTATTCTGAAGTAGGATCGTTAATGATCAGATGAAAGTATCGCTAACAATGAAAATAGCAGCATTGAATCCACTCTCTCTGCCCATACACTTTCAGTTTTAATGAAAATAGCAGCCTTGAACCCACTCTCTCTGCCCATACAGTTTCAGTTTTAATAATCACTGCATGCGTTGTCAGAATGGCTAGCGGACCAAATGAAGACTTAATTACAGTATTTCAAGAAATATTTCCGGATAATTTTCGCCTGTGGAAGACAGTTCTGCAAAGGATTGTGCCCAGGAGGAGGAAGAATGACAGAAGAAAATATGGGAGGATAAAATACACAGGATTGAGTGAGACTATCATCTTGTGCGGATGAGTAAAACCAGTGTCAGAGATTGTTAAGGATGAAGATAGATTAAATTTTTTCAGTACAGGTATTCTTCTTCTTCTTCTGCGTTTGTTCTCCAACTCTGACAGGTTTACAGAATATAGTCCGGAGAACGAAATGTATTATCATGATTTACATCTTAGCTGCGATATCAGCGCCTTTTGGAATGACACATCCAACTTCAATTTGGCATGTGTATCGCTTTGACTCTATCGGATGGGACAACCAACATCCCCCGCCCCACCCCCTACCACAATCTCCATAGTTGCCTAGTAAAACATGCATGGAACGTAATAGTGTCGATATTTGTGTGTTTGTTTTATACTCAGGAAACACACTGGTGCGCTTAGAGTTAACTTTGTGATTGGAATTATAAGCTTAAAAACAAATATACCGCTACTTTACTGTGAAGCTGCGATATTTGCGACTTTGCAATGTATATTTAGTATATTCCAATCAGTGCAGTTTTTACCTATAAGCTAAACAAGTTATAGCTTAGGGTCGCCATTTTCTTGGGGGCCCACAAAATATTTATATTTCACTATCTATATATTCTTAATCGTTAAAGAGCCCCATATCTTAAATAGCTTAGGGCCCCATATCTTAAATAGCTTAGGGCCCCATATCTTAAATAGCTTAGGGCCCCATATCTCAAATAGCTTAGGGCCCCATATCTTAAATAGCTTAGGGCCCCATATCTCAAATAGCTTAGGGCCCCATATCTCAAATAGCTTAGGGCCCCATATCTCAAATAGCTTAGGGCCCCATATCTCAAATAGCTTAGCGCCCTATCACGTCTAAATCCGGTCCTGATTCCAATTATAAAGCTATCACATCTATTAGATCTTACCTAGACATTGTGAAGTTATTGGCTGTCAGTGTCACGTGCATGGAACTTATCTAGACATTGTGAAGTTATTGGCTGTCAGTGTCACGTGCATGGAACTTATCTAGACATTGTGAAGTTATTGGCTGTCAGTGTCACGTGCATGGAACTTCGCAATAAGCTGACCATTAACCCGTGATATCCGTGAAGCCGTTGTGATAGGTCATAACTGCATAGAAACTGAAATCCAACAAGCAAAAACTAGGAAACAAGACGATGGAGTTTTGCTAATCCGTGGCCACACACACACACACATATGATAACCAAAAAAACGACGTTTCGACCAAACGGCATTTATCAAGATCACAGTAACAATATAATAAAGACGAGTAATAACGGCGCTGTCCAAGTTCACATAACAGAGCTAAATATAGATACCAATGTAACATCTAATTTGATTCAACCACTGCAACGCCAGCCGATAAATCCTCCCTCTTATAGCGCATTATGCGTGTATTACGACAGAAGAGGAAAACTTGACAGCATTGCCATGTATAAGTGTTAGTATTGGTGTTAGGTGGTGGTAGGATCGTTCCTATGGGGGAAAAAAGTTAGTTAATTCGTTTTCGATGAAATTTTGATGCTTATCTTTAGAGAAACCACTTAAACGAGGTTGGGGGGGGGTGTGTGTATTCACGTAATTTTTTCATAGTACTATCATGGTTTTCATAGTACTATCATGGTTTTCATAGTACTATCATGGTTTTCATAGTACTATCATGGTTTTCATAGTACTATCATGGTTTTCAGTACATCTGGTGTACTCTCATTTCTACGACGGACGGTAATACAATTAGTTTAGAGTTTTTAACCATAAAAAATAGTGGATGTCGAGGTTCCCGTAATCCAGCCACCTCGACCTCCGTTAATAGTGTGGACACTGTAAGGGAGAGGTGGTTAATCTCAAATCCATCTCTCCTCTACATTCTTACTTCACAAATAAGAGTTTAAGAACCTATTGACTTTACTTCAGTAATAAACTACATCATCATCATCAAGTGCCGTCTCCGCAACGAAGGTTGGCTGCAACGTATCTCCAACATCTCCTGTCTCTTGTCTTGGTGGTGCACTCTGCTAGACTGTAACCTGTCCATCGTGTAATGTTACTCTCCCACTTGTATCTCTGCCTACCTCTTGCTCGCTTCCCTTTGACTTTACCCTCAAGTAAGGTCTTCAATAGGGTGTCATGTCTTTTAATGTGTCCAAAGTATTTTATTTGCCTGATCTTTATTTCTCTTAGTAGTTCTTTCTTCATATTAAGTGTTTTAGCACCTCTTTATTTGTTTTCTTCTCTTTCCATGATGTTCTCCCTATTCTTCTATATACCCACATCTCAAAGGCATCAATTTTGTCTTCTAAGTGTTTATTTAGTGTCCATATTTCTGAGCCATACATTAATATGGAATAGATGTAGCATTTTATCATTCTCATTTTTAACTTGTTTGTAATTTGTTTAGATATTAATAATTTCCTCATGTCATTGAAGGTACTTTTAGCCATTCCTATTCTCCTTTTAACTTCTGTTTCACATCTGCCATCATTTCTGACTATGTGTCCAAGATATTGATACTGTTTTACTTGTTGTAGTTTCTCTCCCTGTATGTTTATGTTTACCTCCTGTTCTTCTGTGTTTTTGCTGATTATCATGGTTTTTGTTTTTTGAATGTTTATATCCAGTCCATATTCATTACTTGATTTATTGACTTGATCTATTAGTCTTTGTAGTTCATGTTCACTTTCTGCTAAAAGAACAGTGTCATCTGCATATCTAATGTTGTTTATTATTTTCCCATTGATCTTGAGTCCTAATAAACTACAAGCTTGTATAATCTGCTGCGCTGAAAAATGTGACAGAAACAAAATAATTTACAAACTTGTATAATAAACTGCTGTAAGAAATATTACCCAAAAAAATGTAGACTGCGAACTAGTATAAACTACAGCTATGATAAGTGTGAGAAAAACATGTAATCTACGAGCTTGCATAAACTACTGTACTGGGAATGTGACAGAAAGCATATAGTCGACAAGCTTGTGTAATCTACTTTCTGGAAATGTGACAAACCATAGTCTACTAGCTTGTATAATCTACTGCTCTGAGAAATGTAACAGAAAGCATATAGTCTACAAGCTTGCATATTGCTGCTGTGAGAATGTGACAAAAAGCATATAATATACAAGCTTGCATATTGCTGCTGTGAGAATGTGACAGAAAAGAAAACATATAGTCTACAAGATTCTATATTCTACTGTTCTGGATATGTAACAGAAAGTATAAAGTCGACAAGCTTCTATATTCTACTGTTCTGGGAATGTGACAGAAAGCATATAGTCTACAATCTTGTATATTGCTGCTGTGAGAATGTGACAGAAATATTATAGTTAGTTAAAAAGTTGATTTAAAAAAAAACCAATACAGTTGATTCTGAACGCTATGACAGCTCTATTTATGAACACAGTTACCTTTCTTTTATTTTTTAATTCCTCGCCGACGTCACACAAACCTTACCACGAGGCATTATAGGACATGCCCCTGACAGCTTTCTTCGATCTGTGAGGCCAGCGCTTTCAAAAGAGACCAATTCTAAATCCATTGCGCCTAAAATAACAAAAGAATTAGGATAATGGAAGAATATTGACCGCTCCTTCAATCTCGCTGATGGGATACGCAGGAAAGCGAGGGGAAAAAAACCAGCGTCCGACGTTGTAGGCAATCACCGTTTTAGCTTCAAAGTGTGTACGCTATTTTACTCTACTATATCAACAACATTGACTGTGGAACAAAATACCCCTAACTTTCATTTCTTCTTCTGCGTTCGTTCTCATACTCCTGCAGATTAGCAGGATATAATTCGAAGAACAGAATGTGTTGTGGTATGGTTTACAGCTTAGCTGCGAAATGTGTGTCTTTCGGTATGACACATTCGATTTCAGCATGCCTTATAGGGTAATTTTCATCATCTATAGGATGGGACATGCCATTCCACCCCAAATCCTCCTTATTTTCTTCAAACACATGCATGGTGAGTAAATAGTGTTGCTATTTTTTTCCACCCCTTTTGGGCCAAAATAACACTCAGGGTGTCAATTGCACTTCTTCTTCAGAGTTCATTCTCAAAGTCCCGCTGGATCTCCCTTGTAGCAGGACCATGTCCCTACTAGATTTCCAACAGGATGTAGTCCAGAGAATGGAAATGCATTGCGTCGCGTTTTATTTTCGCCAATGGCCCAACACATCCGTCTTCGGTGGGACTTTCATCATTTGTAACCATTCTCGTATAATAATATTGTCGAATATCCACATTTATATATCATTTTGTGCAGCATTTTATATCGCTGTGTTTTGTTGATACAATTTTAACCCATAGTATATCACAAACCAGTTATATAGTACAGGAACTTTATCTATTTAACCGTGAGCCTACTGAATAGTTTCTGACTATAATCGGTATCATTCGAACTTACAGGGTGAAATTACACTGTGTACTAAATTTAAATATAATTTTGATTTATTTCTTTTTGAGATGTATTGTAAACTGTTGTGTGTGTGTGTGTGTGTGTGTGTGTGTGTGTTTGCAAACTACATTATGTTGACACAATCATATCAGAACGTATTCTTTTTTTGTCTATCTATCTATCGATCTATCTATCTGATCGATCTGATCTATCTATCTGATCTATCTGATCTATCTATCTGATCTATCTATCTGATCTATCTATCTATCTGATCTATCTATCTGATCTATCTATCTATCTATCTGATCTATCTATCTGATCTATCTTTCTGATCTATCTATCTGATCTATCTATCTGATCTATTTATCTGATCTATCTATCTGATCTATCTATCTGATCTATCTATCTGATCTATCTATCTGATCTATCTATCTATCTGATCTATCTATCTGATCTATCTATCTGATCTATCTATCTATCTGATCTATCTATCTGATCTATCTATCTGATCTATCTATCTGATCTATCTATCTATCTGATCTAGCTATCTGATCTAGCTATCTGATCTAGCTATCTGATCTAGCTATCTGATCTAGCTATCTGATCTAGCTATCTGATCTAGCTATCTGATCTATCTATCTGATCTATCTATCTGATCTATACGCTGTGGCCCTTGTTTGCCTTGCGGGGTCAGGGGTGGAAGAGTTCTCTGGAGATGGCCTTCTTGTGTGCTCTTTGTGAGCTTGTTCCTGTGGCTTCTTGGCTTTCTGTGATTCCTCTTTTACATGGTCTGCATCTGGCTTTATAGCCGTTAAACTTTAAACGCTATAACCGTTCTTTTTTGTGAAGGATATAAACGACTTATAATTCTGTTGTAAATATATATGATAAAATATATAAAAGGTTAAATATCAGTATTACATGCAATAGTAAACATAATCGACGTTTCGACAAAAAATATCTTTATCAAGAAAGGGACAAACATCCAGAATGGAATCACCAAATCAAATTAAGACTCTACATGTCAGGAATTTGGGAACTGATGTGTTTCAAATACAAATTAAACAGACGAAGAGGGGTGAAAACGACGATAATATGAGTGGTTACATGTAGAGAGAGTACAGTACACGCGGAAAATGCAAAACAAAATAATTTATTATGCAATAAACTCAATGTGTGAAATTGATACCATGTTATAAAATATACATGTTTATTCACTCCTTCAACTGTGCTTATTTGTTTGTGTCGGTTAATTGTACAGGATTAACTTTTTGGATAAATGCTGGTTAATAGTTTATGTTAGTGAGTTGAACTCGTGTTCTGTTTGAGCTAGTCGACGGTGAGACACTATTTTAAATTCAAACAGGGATCTGGTTTGTATAAGTTACTGAAAACGTTTACTATGTATATGGTCTAACAATTCAAACAGGGATCTTCTTTGTATAAGTTACTCAGAGAGTTGGCTATGTACATGATTTAGCAATTCAGCAGTAATCTGAATTAGACAACCATGAGAGATACATACCATCATGAACATGGAACAATATTTCTGGAAGTATTTGTAGTCTTCAATAAGTAGAACTCCTAATATACTTTGGCAACAGACTTGTGTTACTGAAACACTGTTTGACGTGGATTATATCCAGCTCTAATATTCAGGTCATCCTTGGATAAAGTACAGCACACGGCCCATGCTACCTTGTGAGTATTTTTTGTTGTTGTAGATTTCTCGGACGTAATGCGAGAGTTGTACAAGGGACACGGGGTTAACTTATGAAGACACTGTCCTTGCAAGATCTTGTCCGAAATTTTGTTATAAGAATCTCTCATGTTAGACATATGAGTAATTGTATAAGGTGTCTATACATTTTATGTGCACTTGTTTACATTTCTGGCAAAAGTACGCCACATGAATTGTGTGTATATAATGTGAACGTGTGTGGTGTCATTGAAGCTACAACATTTATTCAAACATTACTGCTCATGTACATTGGACATTAGATAAAGTGGCTCGTAGCACAATTAGACTTACGTAATCAATACAAGGTAACTGCGTGAAACGTAACAACAATTAGACTTACGTGAAGTAAGTAAGTAACACGTAAGTCTAATTGTTGTTACGTTTCACGCAGTTACCTTGTATTGATTGTCTCATAGCACAAGGAAGTTATTCAATACATCAGATACTGGAAGTGCACAACATAGGTCTCATGGCATTTCGTAAAATGTTCAATGGGTTTCCAGTAGTTTTATTTTGGATGTCGATACATATTTACTCTCTTCTGCTTCTTCTTTCGTTCACTAATAATGTATATATCTGCAGTATTTTTTCTTGTACGAATGGTTGGCTAATAATGTCAATATCTGCAGTGTTATTTATTGTTATAAATTTGACAGTGTTTTCCATTTCTTGTTTTGTACTATAGCGTTAAACATTCATAGGTGTATCAGAAGGCCAGTATGTACACCTTAATGTGTCATAGTTTGTACATTCTTGAAGGATATGTTCTGAAGTTTGGTTGGCTTGCCCACGAGTACACTTTGCTGATGTGCCAATGTTAAATTTTGTAAACATATGGATGTTGAGTCTATTGTAATCATTTCTGAATCGAAATATGATGACCTGTTCTTGTCTGTTAAGTAGGTGGTAGTCGTTCCGTGAAGGTAAGTTAGGCTTTCGTTGTGCCTTTATCATGGATTTCTTTTGGTGATAGCTGATTGGTACATCCGGTTGTTGGATTTTAGAACCCTCTTTGGCCAGTTCTAACATTTTCTGCTATTCCACAGTGTGATGGAATCCATTGCATTATAATTCTACACCGATGTTGCATTACGAACAATACATCTTTTAATCCTGACAGTTTATTGGATTGTAGTGCCTCTAGTGCTGATATTGCATCTGTAAGTATTACAATAAGGTGTGAGGTCATGTCCGATGGTAACAGTTTCTCTGCAGCTGCAAAAACTAGCTTTGATTTCAGAGTCATGGTTATTGCAGTAATTCTCCGTTGGTATACAAGTGGTATCAGTGGTGCCATCTAGGTATTCCACATATACACCAATTTCCCCATTTCTTACTGCATTCTGTGCTGATCCATCCTTCTATACACTGTGATCCATAGATCACTTGGGTAAGCGTCTTCGAGGAAGCTTTTGTTTAGCTTGTACGTTAATCCGGTCCTGATCTTTATTCTGTTTTGGTGACAACTTTTCCATCTTCCATTTTACTATTGTTGGCCCCAATATTTTCTCTCTCTCTCTCTCGCTCTCTCTTTCTCTCTCTCTCTCTCTCTCTCTACATATATCAAGTGCCATGACCTTCTAGTTCAGATTTCAAAGAAATGATCCACTGCCTTCTTTCCGGGCATGTAGTAGAAGGTGTCATGTTAGACGTATGTGACATCGACTCAAGTGTAACTTACAGTACATGTTACATGTGAGAAAAGGCTATCATGGCCACTGTAGCTCTTGGTTTACTTTCTTACGTGTATCGTGTATAAGCAGGTACAAATGGATGCTGAAGAAATGAAGACCAGTGGACAGTACATCATTGTTCTTTTGTGGAAGACTCCTAGATGGTTGATAAAATAGAGATGCGCAATTACTGTTTGTTTATTTTAGAACCCCCAGGAATTTCGAGCTATTAGCTCTTACTTCCTATGTGTGGTGGGGTGGTGTTTTAGAGTTCTTTTAATACCCAGGAGACTTCAGCGTCCGGCTTAGTGCAATGTCTATTAAAGGAGCTTTCTACTCAGATGGGGTCTATAATTGTATAGATGACATGCTACAAAGCTTCCACAAGAGAGCCTCAATATAATGGCCTGTCATCTACTAAGGTTTCCTATTGCATGGGTGGTTTGTATAGTGGGCCATTGGTAGGACCTACAGACACATCCTCATGCGTACCATTACTGTAGATGGGTAAACAGATCTTACAAAAGAATGATCAAATAGTTGGCCCAGAAGTGTATGATCATCATAATAAGGTGCCGTCTCCGCAACGAAGGTTGGCTGTAACGGATCTCCAACGTCCCCTGTCTCTTGTCTTGGTGGTGCACTCTGCCAGACTATAACCTGTCCATCGTGTAATGTTACTCTTCCACTTGTATCTCTGCCTATCCCTTTGACTTTACCCTATAGGAAAGGTCTTCAATAAGGTCTTTTAATGTGTCTTTTAATGTGTCCAAAATATTTTATTTGCCTGATCTTTATTTCTCTTAGTAGTTCTTTCTCCATGTTAAGTGTTTTTATTTATTTGTTTTCTTCTCTGTCCATGATGTTCTCCCTAGTTTTCTATATACCCACATCTCAAAGGCATCAATTTTGTCTTCTAATTGTTTATTTAGTGTCCAAGTTTCTGAGCCATATATTAATATAGAATAGATGTAGCATTTTATGCTTCTCATGTTTGGCTTGTATGTAATTTGTTTAGATATTAATAATTTCCTCATGTCATTGAAGGTACTTTTAGCCATTCCTATTCTCCTTTTAACTTCTGTTTCACATCTGCCATCATTTGTGACTATGTGTCCACGATATTGATAATGTTTTACTTGTTTAGTTTCTCTCCCTGTATGTTCATGTTTAGCTCTTGTTCTTCTGTGTCTTTGCTGATTATCATGATTTTTGTTTTTTGAATATTTATATCCCGTCCATATTCATTACTTGATTTATTGACTTGATCTATTAGTCTTTGTAGTTCATGTTCACTTTCTGCTAAAAGAACAGTGTCATCTGCATATCTAAGGTTGTTTATTATTTTCCCATTGATTGTGAGTCTTGTCATTCCTTCATATTTGTAAAGATATTCTCTGTGTAGATATTAAATAGGCTTGGTTATAAAAAGTGTATGATACGCTCCTGATAATATATGAGGATCCTGTGATACTGCAGCACTGGAATGTCTTCTATCCTGGACTATCCATACATATATATAGAGCACTCATCATATATATCCAACATGTATATTAAACACCTACCACCACTCAGCACAACCATACCTGTGAGACAACAAGCTTGATAGGAGTCCAGGTAAATGAGGTAGACCTGTGCTCTTGCCACAAGGCTACGGACTGTCTAGATCAATGCTTTTCAACCTTTTTTTTTTTACCCTGTGCTCTTGCCACAAGGCTATGGACTGTCTAGATCAATGCTTTTCAACCTTTTTTACCATGGCCCACCTTAGTCTCACTAAATTTATGATCCCCCCCCCCTTATTTAACATATTTTTCAATATTCAAAAAGTGTATTATTCTCCCCCCCCCCCTTTAATTGTTCCCCTGAACAATCGAAGTGCCCCTCTGTTGGGCGTGGGTCCCACGTTAGGAAACACTAGTCTAGAGCTACCTGCCTACGTCTACGTGGACTATTTCATAATACATATGTCTGAGTGTGTGTGTTTGTGTGTACACACACACGCACAGTTTCTTTTTTATGTTTGTTCAAAAATTAGTAACGTGTAACCCAATCATAGCAAACTACTGAACATAAATACAGTCTAGAGAATCAATGAAGTCTATAAAAAATTATGGGTTGATAGCAAGATCTTAAATGGGATATGAGCAAGATCTTAAATGGGATATGCTAACAATCTAATCTCTCAACCTTACCATTCGAATGTAACCATCTAATTTGTTCTATACATTTCACCTCTAAAATGCTTCCTACATCTAAAACTTACCAACTAACCAAACTTCAGATTTTTCATTGACTTTCTTCTTTCTTTCCTTTTTTTTTTTTTTTTGACTTCAATTTCCGCCACTCTATCTTGCATGTCTGTATCCACCAAATTAGTTTCTTTTTCCAGCGCAAATTGCTCTATTCAGTGGAGCGCTAAATGGCAATTCCTTCTTGTTTTTAACCCTAATGAGCTGGAGCTAACTCCGTGCTGGTAAAGCCGACATGGAAATGGGGTTCGCTAATTAGAAGGGTCTTGTTTATCTATCACTGCCGTCTTCCTTTCTACCTAATTGGTCTTCCATTTACATATACCCCTTTCATTTCCACCGGAACAGGCACTCTCTTCTCGTTTCTCTCTCCGTCGAGGGAGTTGATGGTAAATCAGGAGAGTTAATCAGGTTTCTCAAGGGAAGATTGACAGAATGTAAATGAATAATAAGCAGATGATTATGAGGTATGGAAGGAAAAACAGATGATTATGAGGTATGGAAGGAAAAACAGATGATTATGAGGTATGGAAGGAAAAACAGATGATTATGAGGTATGGAAGGAAAAACTGATGATTATGAGGTACGGAAGGAAAAACAGGTGAAAGACAAGATTTAAGGGAAAATGGATATTTAAAGGATTAGTAGCAGATACTCTACTTTAGTTTGCTGTGGGGAAGATTTGAGCTACGGAGTTTATGAAGGAAGAAATTTTGGTGGAGATATTTGTCTGGAGGTGTCAACATTTAACAAGGAAAAGAAAGAAAAGAAAAAAAAGGTGGAGGTGAACGGTATGACGGAGAGTTGGAAGGAAGTCATTAAATGAAATGGAGATTTGAGGGAAGACATGTTAGATGGAAATGTTTACAGAACAACTAGATCGAAATTTGAGGGAAGAAATGTTAGATGGAAAGGTTTATAGAAAACTTGGTAGAAATCTGAAGGGATGTATGTAAAAAAAAATGTACAACGTAATAAGTATTAGAGGGGGAGGATTGTAAGGAATACGAGAGGGAGGTAAAGATTTGTAAGGGAGGTGTCATAATGGAGATGGGCTGAGGCAATGCTACTTTTATGGATGGAATAATGCAAGATGTGATGCAGATGAGGATGACAACATGAAGGAAGAAATAGTGAAAGTTAGAAGGGATCGCATGACAGAACTGAAATATTGAAGAAAATTGATATGACTGCTTGGGGCAATAAATAGATGTGATTGCTTGGGGCAATAAATGGATATGATTGAGGGAATAAGTGTATATATTAGTGCTTGATGGAATGTGAATGACATTGTTTGAGGGATGAATTGGTGTTCTTGTTGGTGGGTAATTCAGAGAAGTAAGAGTGATTGGAGAGGTGGAAGTGATTCAAGGCCCTTTGAGGGATGAAGAGAAGTAAATGATTCAGAGAAGTGAGTGATTAAGAGAAGTGCTTGATTAAGAGAAATCGAAGCGACAGAAGCGGCAATGATTGACGGGATATGTAATAGTGAATGAAAAATGGAGTGGAACGATTGAGAGAAAAGAGAAGACTAATGGATTGTGATTATACTAGTTCAATATCGTCGATAGGGGTTGGAAGTAATTATTGAAGGGGCGACAGAGCAATCCACGTAGTCTCAATCTCAAATATGACATGTGAGATGAAAGACTTGATAGATTACGAAATGAAGACATCAAGAAAAGAATAGGTGTAACACCTTGCACAAAACACATAGAAGGGAACAGCAGATCAAGCGAGAATGCATCACGATAAGTTGCCCGTGCAGCATATAACCAAATTAGTTGAGGGTACAAATCTTATTCCAGCCGGGGAGACTTATACAAGTCAGTAAACCTTATATCTTCTGGCCGGAAAGCAGTCATACTCCAATGACATTCATGTTGTTGTTTTCGGTATTTATATCAACATAAGAATGTTTCCAATCGAAAGTGTAATATGTCCACATTACTTCTTGCAATATTTTTATGTGTATTGATATCAATTTTGTTAAGTTATTGATAAGTTTTGATAATGGGGGTCTGTGACGTCATTTTTCCTTATATGTTTTATATATATTTTCCAATTTACTTATTTTCGTAAAATAATAACTATTTTATTTGCTTTGGTCTCATTTATTATGAAATCCAATCTGGCAAATGCTTCTAGCATCGTGTTTGCAAATTTACGCCATTTTGTAAGAAAAATTAGCCATATGTTCATTTGAGTTTCGTGTAAAGTTAAGTCTACTGTTTTTGATAGATGTCGAAATTCTTTCTAAATAATAAATTTTTGACGCACTATGCATATATATTATACATTATTGTGTTCGTAATTGAATTATCTGACAGAAATTATACAGTTTAAGTGGAATTTATTGATTCAAGAATGCGGTAAGGTCAAATATCATATCTAAAATAACATTTATTTGTCATTTACATATTTTCTTATCTGTCTAAAAATAATTTTTATATATTAACATGATTTTTTTTTCAAAATGATCTTGTGATAATCACATTCTCTGTCCATTTCTGTTTCGAAATATATATATTACATTATAATGTTAATATATTTAGAAGTACTATTTCTTGTTTCCGTGATGCATGTGCACACACAAAAATCAACAAAATTTAATTACGTTTAAACGCTAAAAATATTCCCGCCGGAATCAGCTAGAGGAAGACCACGAAAATGATGGATAAAAAAAGTCAGGGACATCTTGAACAAACACGGTCATAGCACCGCCGAGGCCATACATCTGGCTTTAGAACGCAAGCTCGAGCTCCAATCACTCATACGCTTAACGGCACGAGTGGACAACATACCACCAAGGCAATAGACAGAGCAACCGATTGGGTACTTGTCGCTGTCAATAAACGATCACAATACAACCGGATGATAACTTTTTCACACTAATTCTCTAGCTAATCATCTAGCGATGACTCAGTCCTGGATGCATGAAAGAATACATACATACATACACAAGCATATATATTTAAGACAGGCTAAAGTATGTTGAGCCGGACAACTCGACTAGAACGAGGTATGCCTGTTTTAACATATACTTGGCTACATTGGATTACCTGAATAGAGATCTCATTGTTTGAACATGTATTTGGATACATTCATCATCATTAAGTGCCATCTCCGCAACGAAGTTGGCTGCAGCAGACCTCCAACATCCACTGTCTCTTGTTTTGGTAGTGCACTCTGTTAGACTAGCCTGTCCATCTTATGATGTCACTCTCTCACTCTTATCTCTGCCTGCCTCTTGTTCGCTTCCATTCAACTTTACCTTAAAGTAAAGTCTTCAAGAAGATGTCATGTCTTTTAATGTGTCCAGAATATTTTATTTGCTTGATCTTTATTTCTTTTAATAACTCTTTCTTCATCATAAGTGTAGTTAAAACCTCATTTATTATTTTTCCATGATGTTCTCCATATTATTCTATATATCAAAGGCATCAATTCTGTCCTCTAATTGTTTGTTTATTTTCCATGTTTCTGAGCCATAAATGAATATAGAATAGATGTAGTATTTTATTATTCTCATTGTAGCTTTTTTTGTAATTTGTATTTTCCTCATGTCATTAAAAGTACTTTTAGCTATTCCTGTTTTCCTTTTAATTTCTGTTTCACATCTAACATCATTTGTGATTATGTGTCCGAGATATTGATAATGTTCTGCTTGCTGTCGTTTCTCTCCTTGTATTTTTACGGATTTAGCACCTGTTCTTCTGTCACTTTACTGATTATCATGGTTTTTTGTAGTTTATATCCAAATCCATATTCTTGACTTGATTTATCGAGCTGAACTATTGATAATGATGATGATGGTGTTCCTCCCTCGCAAGCGAAGATCAACATGGCATGAGAAACAATAAATGTGATGTACAAGTAGAAAAAAACATTTCTGAAACCTGATCTATTAGTCCTTGTAGTTCAAGTTCACTTTATGCAAAAGGTACAGTGTTATCTGCATATCTCAGGTTGTTTATTACTTTCCCATTGATCTTGAGTCTTGGCATTCCTTTTATATGTTTCAAGATATTCTCTGTGTAGATATTAAATAGACTTGGAGATAAAATACATCCTTGTCTTACCCCTCTTTTTTATTTCTATGTATTGTTAGTAGCTGTTTCACACCTTATTGGTGCAATTTGTTACCAATATATATTTCTAATCAGTCTGATGTCTTTTCCATCTATGCCTATTTCTTGAAGACATTTGATTAATTGTTCATGTTGAACTCTGTCAAATGCCTTGTTGTAGTCTATGAAACAAATGTAGATACTTCTTTGGATTTCTATATATTTTTCTATCACTATTGGGATACCTAAGTATAGCTTCTCTGGTTTCTTTGTTTTTCCTAAAACCGAATTGTTCTTCACCGACCTCCGTGTCTATCTTGTTCTTAATTCTTTCATGTATTATCTTGAGTAGTATTTTGGTTATATGACTCATCACACGTATTATACTATATTCTGTACAGTCCACAGCCCTGGGCTTCTTGGGTAGTGGTATGAATATTGATAATTTCAGGTCTTCATGTCTTTATTTATGGCATATCTCGTACATGTCATTGCAAAGTTCTGTGATAATTTCCACACTAAATTCATCTTGAGTTTTTAATATATTTGCTGCTATGTCGTCTTAGCCTGCGTCCTTTCCACATTTTATTGATTTCATTTCCTTTTCTTCTTCTGCTTTCAGTATTGCTGGTCAATCATTGTTGCGTATTGTAGATTTTTGTGTTCCCCTGATCATCAAACAGTTTCCTTAGGTTACCTGAATAGAGATATAACTGTTTAAACATGTACTTGGCTACCTCAGGTTACCTGAGTAGAGAAACCACTGTTTGAACATGTACTTGGCTACCTCAGGTTACCTGAGTAGAGAAACCACTGTTTGAACATGTACTTGGCTACCTCAGGTTACCTGAGTAGAGAAACCACTGTTTGAACATGTACTTGGCTACCTCAGGTTACCTGAGTAGAGAAACCACTGTTTGAACATGTACTTGGCTACCTTAGCTGATAGGGGTATCACTGAACATGTACTTGGCTACCTTGTGTTACCTCTCCCAGTGTAATGAAATGTTCAAAGTGTCTATAAAGTAAATTGAAAGATGGTGTTGTGCTCTAGCGCTTGTGGTTGGAACATGTACTTGTCTACCTTTGGTTACCTGAATAGAGATATCACTTGTTTGAACTAGTACATATCTACCTTACCTGATATTACCTTACTTGATCGTGATGTTCTGATTTTCTAGTGTCTTTCTCCAGCAATTGCTAAGGGATTATCGATTGAATCTGCTGAGCAGCGTACTATCACTTGTACTCTTACCTGGCGGCATCTCGCTCGTTGATAAGTTCGGATATTTTATGGGAATATCCTAATACAATACAGTCAATTATATACGTTTTTTGAACTATATTTCCTCTTGTGATATATTCTTTCAGAAAATGTCACATGGTGAATTTCAGTTTAGCTGAATCACTGCCTGTCCTCGGTTTACGGCACATATACGTGCACCCCTCGGTTTACGACACATATACGTGCACCCCTCGGTTTACGACACATATACGTGCACCTATTGTTAGACGTGGAAATGTTTTTCAGATCGCAACGTCTCCCATGTCGACCCAGCCTTAAATGGGTACCGGATTAATCCGGGAAGTAAAGACTGCGAGTGAGAGGAGATGGCTACCGCCCTCATTTGCAGAGACACTGAAATGTGAGATGGCTAACATCGCACACCACTACGGCATTAATAAATGCTATGCGTTACTTTACTTTTCACTACTTACATATAATGAGGACACTATATCCATATATGAAAGAAGAAATGATGATGAAGGATTGGTTGCTCTTTACAAGGATACGGGCGATAGAAGACGATACTTTCCAAGCGACATTGTCGAAATATGCAAAAATACAATTTGTTTTGTATTTTTTTACTGAATTTGTCTGGCAGCACTTCGAAGTGTATATTGTGAAGGGGTTGTTTATTGTTTCTTTGTTAATTCCAGGATTAAGGTCCATATATATGCCGAGGAGACCACTCTCTTTGAACTTGGAACTTCGCCTTTCGAATTAACACATCCGACTTCAGCATTACTTCTGAGTCACTTTGAACTTCTAACTCCTATAGTAAGGGAGAGCCAATCCCCTCCCCAGAACCTCCTTAGTCGCCTCTTATGACATGTGCCTTGTTACGTATTCTCTGCTTGACTTTCCGGAACCAACAACAATATTGTGATAAAGCTAAATCATACAAAATACTGATGTCCTAAATCGATCCCCCTCCCTATTACCATCTCCCGGCTCTGTGGCTACGTGGTACAGAGCGCATGTATGACGGCCAAGGTACTGAGCTCGAAACGCGCCACAGGCAATTGTGCATCTGGCCCGTTCAGAAAGCAATGGCAACCTACTGAACGTATTTATATTGGCTAGAAAATAACTACAGCCAGAACATGCTGGGTTGAAGGCTACGTCCTGAATAGGATACGTTACCAATCAAAATATTATCTGACACAGCTCGATCCTTCCAGTAATGCATACAGCGTGGGAGCCACAGGGTTAATGTATACAGCGTGGGAGCCACAGGGTTAATGTATACAGCGTGAGAGCCACAGGGTTAATGTATACAGCGTGGGAGCCACAGGGTTAATGTATACAGCGTGGGGGACACAGGGTTAATGTATACAGCGTGGGAGCCACAGGGTTAATGTATACAGCGATGGAGCCACAGGGTTAATGTATACAGCGTGGGAGCCACAAGGGTTCATGTATACAGCGTGGGAGCCACAAGGGTTAATGTATACAGCGTGGGAGCCACAGGGTTAATATATACAGCGTGGGAGCCACAAGGGTTAATGTATACAGCGTGGGAGCCACAGGGTTAAAACATGAGTTTGAAGAAAGTGTATGTCAGTATTCTATTGAAGGTGTAGCCATTAATCCAACATAGTGTGGTTATAATGGTTTTCTATGAAATATAAACAAGTTCAGTAGTTTGCCATTATGTTCTTAATGGTCCTGATGCACAAATGCTTGCGGCAGGATTCGAATCCGGTGTCTTGACCGCCACATGCGCTCTTTAAACCACACAGTCAGGAATACTATAGTGAAATCCACAAGTACAACTGTACAATTTGTTATGTTTATCTGGCAGCACTTCGAAGTGTACACATGCTGTTTTTAAGCTGTCCAACTTAGGTAACCATACAGAACAGCCATGATGGTCATAACGCTCAAACATAACAACCAATGACACTAAAAAGAACAACCAATGTAGCCAAATAGAACAGAACTTATAAATACCAAAAAAACACTGACGCTAATTCTCATTTAAGAACAATGTTTTCTTGTTCCATTTTTGCAACCTCTATCTGGTTCCAAATTCACAGAAGCACGTGTTCTGGCCCAGTTGTATAAATACTTGAGAAGAATGTTCCAAAGCCCCAACCCCCCTTTATCGTAGGGCCGTTACCTGTGCAAATCAGAGCTTGTTATCTCCCTCTAATTGCTGCTCTCCCTTAGGGGCTGCCAGACTTTCAACACAATTAGAGAGCACAGTAACAGTGGCGTGGTGTAATCAGTAGGAACACAGACGTATGGTCGGGTGAAAACTAGGAAGAGGTCAGCTCATTCTAAGACTATATTCAAAGCAGTGGTTCCCAAATTTTCTCTGGTCCATAAATTTTGTATATATTACTGCCCTCCCCCCCCCCATTCTTTAAAAATGGGGATATCCCTAGTGTAGTGGTTTATAATCCCTCTCGCCACGTCCTATTTTTAAAGTGAATTCTTTCGGAGAACCAGAAAAGATGGGTAATTGCTTGTATCCACATAGTTGCATGGTTGTGTGGAAAGGGGGGTGTCGCTTCGTTAAGAGGGACGACATACAAATGGGATAACCAATGTACAATAACGTTAATCATGTGTATGTCTTTCCAGCCATTAATAAATTATTTTTCTTTCCTTCGTATAATAATGTCTGTATCTGTAATTATGTCTGTATCTGTAATTATGTCTGTATCTGTAATTATGTCTGTATCTGTAATTATGTCTTTTCAATAAACTTCACCATCTTGTGTATCTGGCGATAGAACAAAGCTTAGATTCTAGTGTTGTTTCAATGGACCAGTAGGTATATCTCAGCTTGTCATACTCAGAACAACCAGGAAACATATGTTCTGAAGTCTGTAGCGCCTGTACATATGTAGATATTGTTGTGTTATGCAGTCTGTGGTGCCTGTACGCATGTGTACATATGTCTGTGTTGTTGATCACAAATTTGGTGTAAAATCATGTTTGATAAATTAATATATAATTATAGACGTAATAAAAAAAATATATTTCTTGTAACCAATAATTAAACTTATCGATCACGTTCATATAATATATTATCAAAAAAAAATACCTCCATATTTTTAAACTTTTCTTATTTAGGCAAGAGAATGACACGAGATGAAGAAGCAACAAAAGATTTCTTCCAGAAATGCGCTGGCATCAAGTACGTTTCACCACGTAACAAAAATCGGGAAATCCAAAACAATAAGTAAACATAGCAAACAACGACTATTCAACTCCAATGTAATATCCGTGTTGACATATGCTTGCGAATGTTGGATAATGACAAAGACACTGGAGAAGAAATTGAATTCATTTGAAAATAAATGTCTCAGAAGACTCTTATCTATTGGTTGAGAAGAATTCAAGTCAAACAAGTAAGTAAGAGAAGACACCAAACAGTAAATATGTTTCTACACCAATAAGAAGAAAACGATAGACTTATATCGGACATGTACTTAAAATGAATGCAAACAAACTGCTACTGCAAACATAAAATGGGCATCACATATGCATCGTGTTAGGCGCCGATCGTGTTAGGCGCCGATCGTGTTAGGCGCTGAAGGAACATAAATGAAAATATTTAATAATTATAATCATCGATATAGACCATTGAGCCTAGTACATATTTGAAAGAAGACTGACTCATATTGAGCCTGATGTGATGTTCGTCCGTCGTGATCGACGATGACCAAAAACTCAACCATAATAATAATAACAATAAATAATAAAATAATAAAGTTAATAGTGCGTTTTTAAATGACTAGCAAGTCCAATGCGCGCACAAAATGTTCTTTTACAGAATTGACAACAATAGAAGGTATCTGTGTGAGGTTGAGATGTTTTTTCTTTTCTACGTGTCCGCTTCTGTCTCGTAGTTTCTTGTCTGAATTCTTCCGCCGCTAGTGCTCCCGTTCTAATGCTGTAACGCCATGCTGTTCTATCCTGAGAGAGGCTCTCCCAAGCGCCTACGTCAATGTTAAGATGTTTCAAGAATGACTTGAGCGTGTCTTTGAAACGCTTTTTCTGTCCACCAGCTTTTCGAAATCCTGCCTTGAGTTCTCCATAATATATTTGTTTTGGCAAACGCGAGTTCTCCATACGCACAAGATGGCCTGCCCAGCGTGCCTGCGCCTTCATAAGTATTGTGTGGATGCTTATTGAGGTTGATTTTTCCAAGACCTCGTAGCCTGGTACTTTGTCCCACCAATGGATGTTTAGTAATTTACGTAGGCAGGTAAGATGGAAATGATTTAACTTTCTTGTATGTCTAGCATACACTGTCCACGTTTCGCAGGCGGTATAACAGCAGCATGATATACTTGTAGTTTGGTGTACTATTGAGCCTAGTACATATTTGAAAGAAGACTGACTCACAAAAATAGGGTCTTTACAATTCCCCAGCCCACTCAAGATGTTATTGTAATCATGCAACGTTGATAGAATCTCCAAGCTATGTCTCAATGAGTAATGAACATTAGCATGCATTATCAGCCTTCTGGGACATGCGGAAGGTCTGAAGATTTGACTAGTGGCCTATCAGACAAGGCACCAATAAAGCAATAAATCCATAGTAGAAGACATGCCACCCTTGTGTTGCCGGAGTCCTAAGGGGGCGCAAAAAATAGCGACACTTGCTTGACATACATGCCGCCCGAAGCAACCAAGGAGGTTGGGAAAACTGACCCATTCGATAGTTTCAAAGTAACTCAGAATCCATGCTGAAGTCGAATTAGTCAGGCCAAAAGGCGTAGATATCGCAGCAAAGATAACACAAAACACACCTTTCTGCGGACTACATCTTGATAATCTATCGGAGTTTTAAGAATAATGAACACAGACGAAAGCGTGCTTATATAATGAGGCATTTCTGCTGTTGAGCTCTACATCACTTCATATGTCTATGTTTACCTACTTAGAACAGGAAACTTATTTACAAAACGTTCCAAAACGTAGTTAGTTAAGCTACGTAACAATCAAGTTGAGCATTCTAATACGTAGATTTTTGCGCTACGAAAAAAGGAAGTTGAGCATTCCAAAACGTAGATATAGTAAAGCAAAATGAGTTAAACAGGTTACTAAAACACGTACCTTGCCTATTAATAAAAATATATTTAAAAAGAAAAAATATATATATTAAAAAACATACAATAAAACTAAACAGGACAATTCTCCAGTTTTCTGTTGTTTGTCTCTTGAAAAAGGTTCAATTTGAGCCGATACGTGGAGAATTGTCCTGTTTAGTTTTATTGTATGTTTTTTTATATATATATTTTTTCTTTTTAAATATATTTTTATTAATAGGCAAGGTACGTGTTTTAGTAACCTGTTTAACTCATTTTGCTTTACTATTTGTTCATTAGGTTACTGCGGCACCATCCACTCTGTCGGACACCCTCTGACCATTTGGTTATTTACAAAACGTACATAGTTGGGCATAACAAACAATCAAGTTGAGCATACCATAGCGTGTATATACCATAACGTATAATTTATCATTCCTGGCGATCAAACAATATTTCTAGGTTAATTGACTGTCCATTAATTACGTCATCAATTAGGTCTGAAAACGTTGACAAAAGATGACGTCAACAATACTATTTTGTACACAGCAACATAATTTTGTGATTATCTATTGTAGTCAGTTCCATTGTATATTTTTAATGGGTACCAGACGGAATAGAATTGATACAATTTGAAAAATATTTCTAAAAATCTGAAATAAATTATTTAGTTCAAGTACGTTTCCTTTTTCATAAAAAAATTTGTTTTCAGTGAGCAGGTGTGGGGGGGGGGGAGAGGATTTGTTTGAAAAATTAAAAGAAGGGGCCTAAAAATTATTGACTACGGGGGTGGGGAGGTGGATAAAAAAAATGTGCTAAATGTTGCTGAAGTATTTTTTGGAGAGCCATTAAATCGATATATAGATTACCGAGTGCAGAAATCGATTACCGAGTGAAGAAATCGATTACAGAGTGTAGAAATCGATTACCGAGTGCAGAAATTGGTTATACTCAAATTTCATGAAAAATCTGGCAAAACACCTAATACATTTATATTTTCTAATTTACCAAAAATACAGAAATGATTAAAAACATACATTTAATGTCCAGTGGCATTTTAAAATTGCTATATTTGGGAAACTGTGCTATGATATTGCTAAATTCTGACAACTCTGGTCGCTATCTTAATGACCATTGATTGCTTGCTTACTCGATCTCTGGTCACTGGACACGAAAAATTTTAAATTTATATTGTCAAATAGTCGATATTTACCAATTTTCGGATCCCTGGTTCAGAGTTAAGGTCTTCAATATTTATTGAACTAGACCAATGTGTTTCGATCACGTCGTTCTGTCAGTCATCTAGGAACAGTATTCAGAGGACAAAAAAACCGCATTTTGCGCCATAGAGCGTCAATAAAACCAATATAATCCGGAATACAATCCGGAAGAATGGTTAAATATATCATTTTTTCTCTCTAACGTAAAGAGTTTTCCATTGTTAAAATATATTATCTCTCTCTCTCTCTCTTTTTCTCTATCTCTCTCTCTCCCAAATGTATTACAATGAAAAAATATTTGCTGTGTGCAAGCTGTCGATGAAAGATGTCGATGAAAGCTCTCCGGAAGAGAATACTACAGTTTATTTCGTTGCATTACTTCTTATTTTAGTAAAATCTTGAGCTTGTGTGTGTCAAGTAATATCATACTTTCCTGTGTCTGTGACATGTCATTGGCAACACAGTTTGATTATGCATACGTCATATAGTTCAAACAATAAATAGTTTTGTCTCCACGCTGTTTCCGAATTGCTGAAGTGTTCTTATTGAAATCTTTCACTTCTGGAAGTATGTAAGTTGTATAATCAAGTGGTTGTCAAGATCAGCGACAAATTGGGCCATTTATATGTTGATTATTGATCGTGTTACGCTGCTCTTTTCGTGACAATAACAATCTTCAATAATTCTTTAAATTTTATCTGTAAAAGATTAATGCAAAAGTTCTCAAAGATGATGGGGTAAAAAGACAAATTAAAGCAAAAATTAAAAGCAGTCACGAAATTTAGGGAATCTGACGAGAAAAGTACAACTTGAACGTTTAGTTATTTTCAGAAAGATCAAGGGGAGAAGAGATAGAGGAAGACAAAGAGAGAGAGAGTTTCTGGATGGGTTGTTACTGTGGCAGAGAGAGAGAGAGAGTTGTGAAGAAACGTGATCGACTAGTCCATTAGGCATGGCACTCGATAAGTCAGAAAATAACTTGTCCCATTGTCACTTTCATAATATGGTTTCCATTATTTAAAGAGAGCCGTCGAATTACTAGACCGTTTTTTCTATAGAAAGAACCGTCGAATTACTATACCTTTTTTCATAGAAGGAGCCGTCGAATTACTATATCTTTTTTCATAGAAAGAACCGTCGAATTACTATACCTTTTTTTCATAGAAGGAGCCGTCGAATTACTATACCTTTTTTTCATAGAAGGAGCCGTCGAATTACTAGACCGTTTTTCCATAGGAAGAGCCGACGAATTACTAGTCCATAACACCTCCCCATATCCTCCCTTTTCTTCACCATTGCTAATGAAGGCTTATCTACGCTCTGTACTAACATATTTGGTTATCGTTCTTCAATCATGTAATATATATGCCTACATTTTTAGTATAGTTCTTCAATCATGTGATATATATGCCTACATTTTTAGTATAGTTCTTCAATCATGTAATATATATGCCTACATTTTTAGTATAGTTCTTCAATCATGTGATATATATGCTTCCATTTTTCTTAGTATAAATGTTCAATCTTGTGGTATATATGCTTCCATTATTTTTAGTATAGTTCTTCAATCGTATTACATACTGCTTATATTTTGGGGAGCCTGTAAATGCTTCATCATGCTCGTTGTAGTTATGAGTGCTCTGTAATTATGAGTGCTCTGTAGTTATGAGTGCTCTATAGTTATGAGTGCTCTGTAGTTATATTAAACATCATTTACTTTTGTCACAAGAAAGGAATGTCCCATTAACCCTTATGTAACGTGTGTTCCTATTAAGCCTTATGTAACGTGTGTTCCCGCCGAAGGTAATTATGCATCCGGACCGTTTATGAATGTTGAATATCCAGGAACCACTAAACGTGAACACTGCCGTGAAAATCAGTACAGCTAAAACTGATTGATTAATGGCTACTTCCTGATTCTGATATGCCACACCCCAAAAAAGTGAGATTTTAAACAAATAAACATTCATTAATTTCGTTTCACCGTTACGAAAATCCTGAATTTGCCTTTGTCTTTTGACATCTTGTTTCTGGTCAAAAGGCAAATGCTGTGACGTATCAGATATCTGCTATTGCACCCAAACATCAACCTGGAAGTCAAGAAACAAATGATTAAGAGCATCTTTATACCAACACTATGCTACCAATGCCAGACATAACAACTGACATCTTTATACCAACACTATGCTACCAATGCCAGACATGACAACTGACATCTTTATACCAACACTATGCTACCAATGCCAGACATGACAACTGACATTTTATACCAACACTATGCTACCAATGCCAGACATGACAACTGACATCTATACATAAGAAAATATCGAGACTTGTCAACTGAAATGTCTAAGGAAGGCTGCTGGGGTCACCAGACCCGACAAAATGCGCAGTGAGATCATCAGAAAGATAATAGGTATCACATCATGCCAACAGATACAATGGTTTGGTCATCTGGAAAGAATGCCGTGTGATTCATTAGTTTATAAAGCATAAACGAAGAGAGGAGAAGCAGAAAGAAGAGTCAGGGATAGATTAGAGTACGCTGGATCGACAACATCAAAGAGACATTACACGAACACCAAATAATATTATCTGAAGCTGCCAGAAAAGCGAGAACAAGAACATTGTATCTCCCTCGACACCCGTAAAGGGTACAAGAGGAAGGAAAGAAGAAGAAGAACATCATGCATCGAATATATAGAGAAACAACAGATAAAACGGTGTGGACATCTTGTGAGGATGAACAATCAACTTCCAATAAGTGCTTATAACATAATGCAATCAAGATACAGAGCCAAGGGCAGACCTAGGGAAAAAAGGTGGATAGACAACGTCAAGACCATCCAGAATAAATATGACCACACCTCAACCACACACACCTAGCTCTGGAACGCAGATTACATCTCCTTCACAAACCCCTACGCTCAACGGCAAATATGCTATGACAATTCCACCTTGGTATGGACAATATACAATAGATAGAAAAATCATGTGCCGTCGCAGCCTCCCACGTGTTAATATATGCATGATCTTTATAAAGACCTGTGTACAGAAAATGTAAGCAGAACATCACCTGCTGGCCGATTTTTATTTTCGTGTCGTTGGACGGCCTTGGCTATTTTAACATGCGACTCCATTGCCACGAATATTGTAGAACACAAAGAAGAAATACTACACATGTACCTATCTACACAACTACACATGTAGCTATGTACACAACTACACATGTACCTATCTACACAACTACACATGTACCTATCTACACAACTACACATGTACCTATCTACACAACTACACATGTACCTATCTACACAACTACACATCTCGTGGAATATACTGACACAATAATGCCATACAAAAGTCGGTTATAGCGGAAATATACATGAATATTGACCAAGGAAAAGCGCGAAAATAATCAGAAACGTAACGAATGAAGTCATGTACATATGGTCAGCTACTTGTTTCGATCTAATCATCTAGTTTTAATGTGAATCTTCTATCTGGAATGTTCTTTTACATTTTTGTTGGTCGTACGGCCAGCATGTATTCATATATCATTTCTTCTCCGTTATTTAGTGAAATGGTTTTTCACATCACTTGCGGTTACAATAGTTTTTATGTGGATTACAGCCCTCATCACAGCCCTCATCACAGCCCTCATCCCAGCCCTCATCACAGCCCTCATCACAGCTGGCTGCTTATATATTACTGTCAGGGTTTCACGAATGTGATGTTGAGCTGTGCTGTAGATATTGTAGGTCTAAGGCGAATACGACATTTTCTGTTTCCGAAATGTAACATTCATAAACCCCTTTTCCTGTTTCCAAGATGTTACATTCATAAACCCCTTTTCCTGTTTCCAAGATGTTACATTCATAAACCCCTTTTCCTGTTTCCAAGATGTTACATTCATAAACCCCTTTTCCTGTTTCCAAGATGTTACATTCATAAACCCCTTTTCCTGTTTCCAAGATGTTACATTCATAAACCCCTTTTCCTGTTTCCAAGATGTTACATTCATAAACCCCTTTTTCCTGTTTCCAAGATGTTACATTCATAAACCCCTTTTTCCTGTTTCCAAGATGTTACATTCATAAACCCCTTTTTCCTGTTTCCAAGATGTTACATTCATAAACCCCTTTTTCCTGTTTCCAAGATGTTACATTCATAAACCCCTTTTTCCTGTTTCCAAGATGTTACATTCATAAACCCCTTTTTCCTGTTTCCAAGATGTTACATTCATAAACCCCTTTTCCTGTTTCCAAGATGTTACATTCATAAACCCCTTTTCCTGTTTCCAAGATGTTACATTCATAAACCCCTTTTCCTGTTTCCAAGATGTTACATTCATAAACCCCTTTTCCTGTTTCCAAGATGTTACATTCATAAACCCCTTTTCCTGTTTCCAAGATGTTACATTCATAAACCCCTTTTCCCGTTTCCAAGATGTTACATTCATAAACCCCTTTTCCTGTTTCCAAGATGTTACATTCATAAACCCCTTTTTCCGGTTTCCAAGATGTTACATTCATAAACCCCTTTTTCCTGTTTCCAAGATGTTACATTCATAAACCCCTTTTCCCGTTTCCAAGATGTTACATTCATAAACCCCTTTTCCTGTTTCCACGATGTTACATTCATAAACCCCTTTTCCTGTTTCCAAGATGTTACATTCATAAACCCCTTTTGCCGTTTCCAAGATGTTACATTCATAAACCCCTTTTCCCGTTTCCAAGATGTTACATTCATAAACCCCTTTTTCCTGTTTCCAAGATGTTACATTCATAAACCCCTTTTTCCTGTTTCCAAGATGTTACATTCATAAACCCCTTTTTCCTGTTTCCAAGATGTTACATTCATAAACCCCTTTTCCCGTTTCCAAGATGTAACATTCATAAACCCCTTTTCCTGTTTCCAAGATGTTACATTCATAAACCCCTTTTCCTGTTTCCAAGATGTTACATTCATAAACCCCTTTTCCTGTTTCCAAGATGTTACATTCATAAACCCCTTTTCCTGTTTCCAAGATGTTACATTCATAAACCCCTTTTCCTGTTTCCAAGATGTTACATTCATAAACCCCTTTTCCTGTTTCCAAGATGTTACATTCATAAACCCCTTTTCCTGTTTCCAAGATGTTACATTCATAAACCCCTTTTCCTGTTTCCAAGATGTTACATTCATAAACCCCTTTTCCTGTTTCCAAGATGTTACATTCATAAACCCCTTTTCCTGTTTCCAAGATGTTACATTCCTAAACCCCTTTTCCTGTTTCCAAGATGTTACATTCATAAACCCCTTTTCCCGTTTCCAAGATGTTACATTCATAAACCCCTTTTCCTGTTTCCAAGATGTTACATTCATAAACCCCTTTTTCCTGTTTCCAAGATGTTACATTCATAAACCCCTTTTTCCTGTTTCCAAGATGTTACATTCATAAACCCCTTTTCCCGTTTCCAAGATGTTACATTCATAAACCCCTTTTCCTGTTTCCAAGATGTTACATTCATAAACCCCTTTTCCTGTTTCCAAGATGTTACATTCATAAACCCCTTTTCCCGTTTCCAAGATGTTACATTCATAAACCCCTTTTCCCGTTTCCAAGATGTTACATTCATAAACCCCTTTTTCCTGTTTCCAAGATGTTACATTCATAAACCCCTTTTTCCTGTTTCCAAGATGTTACATTCATAAACCCCTTTTTCCTGTTTCCAAGATGTTACATTCATAAACCCCTTTTCCCGTTTCCAAGATGTTACATTCATAAACCCCTTTTTCCTGTTTCCAAGATGTTACATTCATAAACCCATTTTCCCGTTTCCAAGATGTTACATTCATAAACCCCTTTTCCTTTTTTGCACCAAGGAAGATATGTGGCAGATACTAAGAGAACATAACTTCGACACAAACATCATAGAAGTCATTGAAACGCTGTTTTAATAAATAATGGCATTGGTGAATTTCTCTAGACGGATATAGGAGTGCGTCGGGGTTTCATACTTTCTCGAGTACTTTTCAACATATATCTTGAGTATAGAATACAGGCGGGATTACACGATCACAAGACATCAATGATTATTAGTGGTATGTCATTTTGTAACTTGCTTTATGCAGATTATATCGATGTCTTGGCTGTTTCCGAATCTGAACTCCAGTGGTAACTCACTTCAAAGTTGGAAGACGGTAGTTGGAAATATGACATGGAAATTAGCACAGATAAAGGTAAGATATTGGTGACTAGTAAAACCAAGCAAGATATTGGTGACTAGTGAAACCAAGCAAGATATTGGTGACTAGTGAAACCAAGCAAGATATTGGTGACTAGTGAAACCAAGCAAGATATTGGTGACTAGGGAAACAAGCAAGATATTGGTGACTAGTGAAACCAAGCAAGATATTGGTGACTAGGGAAACAAGCAAGATATTGGTGACTAGTGAAACCAGGCAAGATATTGGTGACTAGTGAAACCAGGCAAGATATTGGTGACTAGTGAAACCAAGCAAGATATTGGTGACTAGGGAAACAAGCAAGATATTGGTGACTAGGGAAACCAAGCAAGATATTGGTGACTAGTGAAACCAAGCAAGATATTGGTGACTAGTGAAACCAGGCAAGATATTGGTGACTAGTGAAACCAAGCAAGATATTGGTGACTAGTGAAACCAGGCAAGATATTGGTGACTAGGGAAACCAAGCAAGATCCCACGAAAATCGAGTTAAACGCTAACAAATTTAAAATTACATTTTCAAATATCTCGGGTCGCAAATATATGATGATGGAAACAAGGGAAATAATATTAAGCTAAGACTCGAGTTGACGATGGCTGGGATGACAAGGTTGAATATTATCGAGTTGACGTTGGCTGGGATGACAAGGTTGAATATGATTTGGTAAAGTAAGATGAGTATTACAGTAAAGATCAATCTAATCAAATCGTTAGCGCTAAGTATATTTTTGTACGGGTGTGAAATTGGACACTCAATGCAGACACAGAAAGAAGGATTGATGCTGTTGAAGAACAAGTGCTACAGAAGTTTGTGAAGAATTAGTTATATAGAAGACAAGACAAATATATTTGTCCAGCAGCAAATAAACAAACTTGCAGGTTATCAAGCGACACTTTTGGCATTGGTGAAACTGCGTACATTTGTTTGGTTTGGACATGTAACAAGACACGACTCTCTCTCTCTCTCGCTTCCCTGGCTCCCCTCTTTCCCTCTCCCCTCTCTCTCCTCTCGCTCTCTCTCTCTCCCTCTCTTAAATCATTTTGCTTAAAACTGTCGAGGGGTAAAGAGTAGAGGAGGACAGAGAACATCGTGGACTAATGACATCAAGGAATGGTATGGTCGTGATTTTTCTACATTTCTCCGATTGGTCGAGAATAGAGCTGTTTGGAGGGCATTGTGTGTTGATGTATCCATTGTAGCACCACTACGACCCAGACAGGTTATGTTTCTTATTATTATTATTTTCTTTTTAATTACTCGTATCTGAGTAACAAGTCCTTTCCAGAACGTTGCCCCACACTTTCACTCTGTCAGTTTCTCCATTTCTTGTAAGCTGTACAGTGTCTTCCAGTGCTTTATTCAAGCCGTCGTCATGCTGTGTCCATTGTTGTCTTGGTCTGCCTTTTATTCTATTCCCTGGAACGTCTCTCTTCATGATCAATCTATATAACCCGTCATCTTCATCCTGGTCCTCCAGCCGAAGACAGACGCTAGTATACAAGGTAGCTTCAAACAATTCTCCAATTTAGTAGATTATATAGAGTTAAGTAAAAATATAATTATCTACATTACATTTCCTCTATTATAGTTCACTTCGACAACTACACACTTTTGCCAACGTGCATACAGCTGCTGGAATCATTCATGGAACCCAGTCTATGGCACCTCTATGAACTTCGTCTGTGCTTGGTCTCAAACTTATGCAGATCAGCAGGATGTAGTCCGGAGAGCGGAATGCGCTGTGTCATGTTTTTTTAGCAATGCTTCGCCTTGCAGCCTGACATATACAACTTCAGCATGGCTTGGGTCACTTTAACCATATATGGGTTGGGACGGCCAATAGCTTATAGCCTCCACCCCATAGCCTCCTCGATTGCCTCTTTCAACGTGCATAAAAAGAAAACAGTGTTGCTATTTTGTGCTTTGCTCTCGGGCCTCTGTAACACACTGTCGACCTTTCTTAACTGTTCCTTATCGCATTGGTGATAACGTCATCTTCATCCATGAATCGCTATCCTTTCAGCGCCAATTTCATTCGAAGGAATATATTTACTTGAAATTTCTTTGCAATTTATTCATTCCCCTTTCACTATCATAACAAGAATATTTTCATTTATCATTTATAAGAACAACCACCAAACTACAAGTATATCATGCTGCTGTTATACCAACCTTACTATACGCCTGCGAAACGTGGACAGTGTATGCTAGACATGCAAGAAAGTTAAATCATTTCCATCTTACCTGCCTACGTAAATTACCAAACATCCATTGGTGGGACACAGTACCAGACTACGAGGTCTTGGAAAAATCAACCTCAATAAGCATCCACACAATACTTATGAAGGCGCAGGCACGCTGGGCAGGCCATCATGTGCGTATGAAGAACTCGCGTTTGCCAAAACAAATATATTATGGAGAACTCAAGGCAGGATTTCGAAAAGCTGGTGGACAGAAAAAGCGTTTCAAAGACACGCTCAAGTCATCATTAAACATCTTAACATTGACGTAGGCGCTTGGGAGAGCCTCGCTCAGGATAGAACAGCATGGCGTTACAACATTAGAACGGGAGCACTAGCGGCGGAAGAATTCAGACAAGAAACTGCAAGACAGAAGCGGACACGTAGAAAAGAAAAAACATCTCAACGTCACACAGATACCTTCTATTGTTGTCAATTCTGTAAAATAACATTTTGTGCGCGCATTGGACTTGCTAGTCATTTAAAAACGCACTATTAACTTTATTATTTTATTATTTATTGTTATTATTATTATGGTTGAGTTTTTGGTCATCGTCGATCACGACGGACGAACATCATCATCATCATAACAAGGTTTCCACTTAGATATCCTCAGAGAAAAAAGTACCATCAAATTCCCGTGTGAAACATGTTACTCTTTAATATACATTTATATATGTGCAGAATAGACAGAGTTTATAAATCAGGATTGCTTAATATCCACAGAAAAACCAGCCAAACAATTTGTAGCCACATTTAAACAATAAAACATGGCAAAACATATGCTTCTAAAATAGGTATAAATGGTAGTATAACTTATAAATGACTAAAATAAATGTGATGGACAATAGCCTTTTTAAAAAAAAACATTTGGCATTCCTGACTACAACATAGCTACAAGCCTTGCATACTCCTTACAACTCTCTCATACACTGTTAACTAGACGAGTACTCTGAGTTCTAACACTACCTTCTGTTTCACCATTTCGGGAAAAGGCAAGGACTCCCAAGGGAGATTATTTACCGATAGCTCATTATTTCTTACTATATTCCATCCCCTTTTCCAATGACACAAGCTACCAATTACACACGAAAAAATGGGGCCAATTAAAGCCAAAGGGCATTTTTTTTTCCTCCACGTCTGCTCTAATGAACTGTTCCATGCCTGATTGCATTGACGTTTCCTCTTTCTTCGACTTACTGGTTGTTTGCTGTAGTGGAAGCTGGAGGGAGAAAGATGGAGGTGGGGTAGTCATTTTGGATAATTTTTGTGTTAGAGCGGGGACAAGAAAATGTGTAACTGCCTTACTTAAGTTTAATGTTTACTAGGACCGGAAATGTATATTGGCTACTAGACAGGACAATTGTATTCGCCACTAGGCAGGACACTTGTATTTGCTACTAGAGAGGACATTTATATTCGCTACTAGACAAGGCAATTGTATGCGCTACTAGACAGGACATTTATATTCGCCACAAGGCAGGACACTTGTATTCGCTACTAGAGAGGACATTTATATTCGCGACTAGACAGGACAATTGTATTCGCTACTAGACAGGACATTTATATTCGCCACAATGCAGGACACTTGTATTCGCTACTAGAGAGGACATTTATATTCGCCACTAGGCAGGACAATTGTATTCCCTGCTAGACAAAACATTAATATATTTGTAACATATACATACATACATATCTGGAAATAAGAAAATATGGGAAACCTCACCCCTAAAGTAACCAATATAACTTTCCCCATCTATTCGTTTTAATTTCTAACGTATATAACGTTCCCCCTCTATTCGTCTTAATTTCTAATGTATATAACTTTTTCTTCCTATTCTTCCTCATTTCTAACGTATATATTAAATGTATATAACTGTCTCCAATGATTGTGAGTAGAAGCCATCATTCTAGATATTTAAAATTATAAACTTAGCTTATTTTCAACAGGTTAATTTTATAACTGAAATAAGAAATACTATCAAAACCAGATGTAGTCAATTGAGAGAAATGCGTGCCAATCTGTCCCACACATTTTAATTCAGTGTGTTATTTTCGGTTCACTTAACTTTTATCAAGGTCAGGGTTATGGGTAAGGTTCGATTAGGGTTAAGGTCATGGTTAGGGTCAAGTTTAGGGTTATGGCTAGTCCAATTTTCCCTAGATTATGCCTGTCACATTGCTGCTATTTAATACTGTAGAAAAAGGTGATAAATAGATTTTTGGAGTGTTCAACCCCTTCCCTCCTAACTACCTTTAAGAAAGCAGAACATAGAACATAATTTTTAATACTAGAAATTTAACGAAAATGTGGAGAATTGTCCCTCCCCTGACGATATTTCACGAAAAGGTCCACAATTTCCCCAAGAAAAAAAGAGAGGACATTACATGCAAAAATATGCAATTGATCTTATTTTAAATTATGTTCATGGTAACCCCCCCCCCCCCCCATTTCTCTCCTCACCCCATCATTAAAGGTGGATCTACAATCATGTAGCTATTCTTGTAGATATTCTTGTAGCTATTCTTGTAGATATTCTTGTAGCTATTCTTGTAGATATTCTTGTAGCTATTCTTGTAGATATTCTTGTAGCTATTCTTGTAGATATTCTTGTAGCTATTCTTGTAGATATTCTTGTAGCTATTCTTGTAGATATTCTTGTAGCTATTCTTGTAGATATTCATGTAGCTATTCATGTAGATATTCTTGTAGCTATTCTTGTAGATATTCATGTAGCTATTATTTCCACCTATCCCTACGACTGTATAGTCACATAGATTTTATACATGACCAACTGCAGATTAAATCAGGCCTGTGCGAGTCGCTGCTCTTAAAGGATCTGACTGTTTATTTGCTGGCCATAAACGATGACGTATAACAAACATAACTTGAATCAGCCAAAAATTCTCACGCATTCATTTCTTAGCCCACATGACTTAAATATTATGAAATCGATCATAGTTTTACAAGCAAGTCACAAGTTCTTCTTCTTCAACATGCATTCTCAAACTCCCGCTAAATTCCTACTAGATTTCCGATAGGCTATGGTCCAGAGAATGAAAACGCATGTGTTGCCGTTTTATTTGAGTCAATGGCCCGACACACCCATCTTCAACGGAGTGTCACGAGTTTGAAATCAGTTTTTCTCATGAATTATTCCAAGAATTCTAATTACCTCTTTATACTTGTGATAATAAGCCCTCTCTGTGTAAACTTCTTCCATCAGAGGAACGTATGTTTATTTAGAAGTCGATATTTTCAGCATTCTTGTGTAAAATGATACCTCTGTTCCTTCAGACATTTTGCTTGTTTCATCTCTTCTAGTACAATAATTATTTGCAGATTTATCTAATGTGCCTTTCTGACGGTTCTAATTTGTTAACATTTGTACACCTGCTCTTTTCCACGCCGCCTAATAAGGTGACTTGTGTGAAAATCCATCTAGTTTGAGGTGACTTGTGTGGAAGTCCACTTAGTCTGAGGTTACTCGTGTTGATGCCAACCATATTCTACAAACTTGCATCCATCTCGTTCCATGTTCTACAAACTTTCATCCATCTCGTTCCATGTTCTACAAACTTGCATCCATCTCTTTCCATGTTCTACAAACTTGCATCCATCTCTTTCCATGTTCTACAAACTTGCATCCATCTCGTTCCATGTTCTACAAACTTTCATCCATCTCGTTCCATGTTCTACAAACTTGCATCCATCTCTTTCCATGTTCTACAAACTTGCATCCATCTCTTTCCATGTTCTACAAACTTGCATCCATCTCGTTCCATGTTCTACAAACTTGCATCCATCTCGTTTCATGTTCTACAAACTTGCATCCATCTCGTTTCATGTTCTACAAACTTGCATCCATCTCGTTCCATGTTCTACAAACTTGCATCCATCTCGTTTCATGTTCTACAAACTTGCATCCATCTCGTTCCATGTTCTACAAACTTGCATCCATCTCGTTCCATGTTCTACAAACTTTCATCCATCTCGTTCCATGTTCTACAAACTTTCATCCATCTCGTTCCATGTTCTACAAACTTGCATCCATCTCGTTCCATGTTCTACAAACTTTCATCCATCTCGTTCCATGTTCTACAAACTTTCATCCATCTCGTTCCATGTTCTACAAACTTGCATCCATCTCGTTCCATGTTCTACAAACTTGCATCCATCTCGTTCCATGTTCTACAAACTTTCATCCATCTCGTTCCATGTTCTACAAACTTGCATCCATCTCTTTCCATGTTCTACAAACTTGCATCCATCTCTTTCCATGTTCTACAAACTTGCATCCATTTCTTTCCATGTTCTACAAACTTGCATCTATCTCTTTCCATGTTCTACAAACTTGCATCCATCTCTTTCCATGTTCTACAAACTTGCATCCATCTCGTTCCATGTTCTACAAACTTTCATCCATCTCGTTCCATGTTCTACAAACTTGCATCCATCTCTTTCCATGTTCTACAAACTTGCATCCATCTCTTTCCATGTTCTACAAACTTGCATCCATCTCGTTCCATGTTCTACAAACTTGCATCCATCTCGTTTCATGTTCTACAAACTTGCATCCATCTCGTTCCATGTTCTACAAACTTGCATCCATCTCGTTTCATGTTCTACAAACTTGCATCCATCTCGTTCCATGTTCTACAAACTTGCATCCATCTCGTTCCATGTTCTACAAACTTTCATCCATCTCGTTCCATGTTCTACAAACTTTCATCCATCTCGTTCCATGTTCTACAAACTTGCATCCATCTCGTTCCATGTTCTACAAACTTTCATCCATCTCGTTCCATGTTCTACAAACTTTCATCCATCTCGTTCCATGTTCTACAAACTTTCATCCATCTCGTTCCATGTTCTACAAACTTGCATCCATCTCGTTCCATGTTCTACAAACTTGCATCCATCTCGTTCCATGTTCTACAAACTTTCATCCATCTCGTTCCATGTTCTACAAACTTGCATCCATCTCGTTTCATGTTCTACAAACTATGTTTCTATCGGTTCCAAAACACGACGGTCTTACAATGTTTTCTGTTGGTCTTTCTAATGTATGTCATAGTCATGTCCAGTGTCGTTTTATTAGTTCTTCCTCTTCTGTATTTGGTTTAGTTCATCCACCACTGGAGTTTGTTTAATTCTTCCTCCACTGGAGTTTAATTCTTCCTCCACTGGAGTTTAATTCTTCCTCCACTGGAGTTTAATTCTTCCTCCACTGGAGTTTAATTCTTCCTCCATTGGAGTTTAATTCTTCCTCCACTGGAGTTTAATTCTTCCTCCACTGGAGTTTAATTCTTCCTCCACTGGAGTTTAATTCTTCCTCCATTGGAGTTTAATTCTTCCTCCACTGGAGTTTAATTCTTCATCCACTGGAGTTTGTTTAATTCCTTATTGGTGATCATATTACACCATTTGAAACCTTCTATTCTACTCAATCATCCATTGATGAAAGTTGGTAGTTTTTATAGTTGTCCCTTATTTTTTCAAAACATGTTTCACATCCATACAACAGCTCCGATTTAACATTAGAGTTAAATTTTATTAGTTTTTTTCTGTTTGATGCAAGTTCTCTTGATTTTCATATATTTCCCATTTCAAGAAGAACTTAAATATGATGACGCGCTGTTTAATTGTATTTACAACTATTTTTTTATTTCTCTCTACTTTTTTGTTGTAGTAATCGCAAAGAACTAACTACGTTTGTGTCTTAATATTCTTTTCTGCTAGGATTTTATGTATGCTGCTTCCGTGCTGAATACGTTTCGTAAAATAGATCCTAGTGTTTAAAAGTTCGAGAGTCTGTGATGTTCTGTGTAATAATTACACGTTTAGACGATAGCTCTCTTTCGGAATTTGCCTATTGTGTAATATGTCCCAGGTAGTAACACTAAAATTCTGGTCCCAGCGAAGTCCAAAATTATGCGTCAATTTCAGAACATACCACAAGTGTTAAGGAAATGTAAAAAGTTATATTTAATACTGCAAAATAATATTGAATGAAAGGGGCTTGAGTTAGAAGTTATTCTAAGAATAGATAATGGGAAACAGGTCCTGGAAATGCATTATTCCAAATTTCCCCGAAATATTTAGGACACACTGACCTAACCACTAATTGCACGTCAGCATTTTGTGTGGTCAGGTCAGGGGTCAGGTGGTGATAGTTCCCTAGGGTAGATCAGAACAGACTTGACAGTGTCGAAGGAATACATCTTCATTAGCGCATTCTTCTCATTAGAGAAAGTGGATTGTACTTGTGTGTTCTTGGTTTTGTTTCTAATGGGGACGGCCCGAGGGTGGATTATCCTAGAATACAATGAATGTGGTTGAAAGAAACGGGAGGAAACATTATATGCGTGATAGGCTTAGTTGTTGGAAATAAAAGATAATGCGAAGATAGGAATTTGACGATGAATTACCTTTTATCAAGCAACATGAGCGAGGGAAATAAGATTTCAGTATATGTTGGATATTTCATGCCCGAAATGTGCATATATCGCAGCAACGCTGCACATCATAACACAGCGAATTCCGTTCTCTGGACTGAATCGAGTTAACCAGAAGATTGTGAACAAACGCAGAAGATTTTGAGTTTCATTTTTTCTGAGGTAATAACGATGAAGTAATCCCGTTAGCTGTAAAAGGGTAGCTCTTGTGTCCATGGCTTTTCTATGGTTGCTGATCCAGCGGTTCATGGGCTCATGCCCTTTGACCAAAAGATTTTCTATCAAAAAGCACATATCAGAGGATTAAGAGCAGTTCTAACGATTTCACAAAACTTACTCTTCAGGTTGCTGTGAAACTACAAGTGACACTCCTCGATCATTCAGTTAATTACGATAAGTATCCATTGACGGGAGACTCACATCTGCAGGAGTGATGCTGGCATCATCATCATCACAAGAGTCACAACTACAAATATGTCACTGTGGGTGACATACACCACGATGATGGGAAAATGTACTTTCTATGAAGAGATCTTGCTATGTTGTGGCTGTACTTTAGAACTAGACTCTGGTATTCGTTTTAAGTACGGAATTGTAGTCTCATGTAGTCTGGCATAGCGGGATGACCAAGGACACTGTATGGAGGATTAGTTGCCCGTGTGTCGCCTGGTTCTGACAGGGGAAGCAAAGAATAGCAACACTGTTTACCTCCCATGCATGTTGTAAAAATAAAACAGGGAAGACCAAAAACAACGCTCAGAAGAACATTTATGAATGAATTAAAATCAACAGGCAAAAATAGACAAGGCCTGCAATCGCTAGCAACTTATGAACAAGCATGGAGAACTATGACATACACCCTATGTGCCAAACTTGGCAAAAGAGGAACTTACTGACTGACTGACTGACATGTTGTAAGAGGCGACCTAGAAGGTCATAGGGTTGGAGTTGACTGTCACCTTAAAGTGACCGAGCAGCTATGCTGAAGTCTGATGTGTCAGGATGAAGGGCCGAAATATCATAGACGAGCTGTAAACCATGACCCAGCACATGACACAACACATGACACAACGCATGACACAACGCATTACAAAACACACGACACAACACACGACACAATGCACGACACAACACACGACACAGCACACGACACAGCACACGACACAGCACACGACACAGCACATGACACAACACATGACACAACACATGACACAACACATGACACAACACATGACACAACACATGACACAACACATGACACAACACATGACACAGCACATGACACAACACATGACACACCACATGACACAACACATGACACAACACATGACACAACACATGACACAACACATGACACAACACATGACACAACACAAAACACGACACAACACATGACACAACGCATTACACAACACAACACATGACACAACACATGACACAACACATGACACAACACATGACACAACACAACACACGACACAACACATGACACAACGCATTACACAACACACGACACAACACATGACACAACACATGACACAACACATGACACAACACATGACACAACACATGACACAATACACGACACAGCACACGACACAGCACACGACACAGCACATGACACAACACATGACACAATACATGACACAATACACGACATGCTCCAAGCTACATCCAGCAAATCTGGATATTTCGAATTTATTTTTAAAATTATAATTTCAATCTGGATATTTCTGCAGTAGTGTGAGAACCAACACAGAAGAAGAAGACGAGGTTGTGTGCGCTCATGTTGACTGGTCCAGGAACATGCTGATTTCCCGTGCGTAATGGTTAAGCCGTTCGGTTTGTGCTCAAGAGGTCGCGGGTTCGAATCCTTCTCGCGACGACTTGTTTATAAATAGGGTTTGTTTTATATTCCTGGGTCTTATTGCCTGAAGTTACGGAGTTACGTGCTATGGATCGTGACATCCGACGTACTGTTTTGCTGAAAGGAATGCAGTGCATATGAAGTAATCCGTGTATAATGAAGTCAGTCATCTACACCTCGTGGGCCCTTTTGTGTATTTGAATAACGGAAAAGTAGGTTCCTAATCAAATCTTGCTGAATGAAACTGACAAGGGGCACCAGATACAGCTTTAGTAGGTTCCTGTTCACCTCTGGTTGGTTGAAACTGACGCCATATATCTTGGTACTTGTTATTCTTGAAATGTCATATAGTCTAGTACTTGTCATTCTTGAAATGTCATATAGTCTAGTATGTATCATTCTTGAAATGTCATATAGTCTAGAATTTGTCATTCTTGAATTGTCATATAGTCTAGTATTTATCATTCTTGAAATGTCATATAGTCTAGAATTTGTCATTCTTGAATTGTCATATAGTCCAGTATTTATCATTCTTGAAATGTTATATAGTATAGTACTTGTCATTCTTGAAATGTCATATAGTCTAGTATGTATCATTCTTGAAATGTCATATAGTCTAGAATTTGTCATTCTTGAATTGTCATATAGTCTAGTATTTATCATTCTTGACATGTTATATAGTATAGTACTTGTCATTCTTGAAATGTCAAATAGTCTAGTACTTGTCATTCTCGAAATGTCATACAGTTAGTACTTCTTACTACTGTATCTCAATACTGCATGCACTCTGCAGAACCGGTGCAACGTGAAATTGCTCTGCAGCGTTAGTTGTCCGCCTCTTTCAACACTTCTCGTGTACTAGAAACATCGCTGTTCTCTATCGCTAATGGACCATGCGCCCCTGTCTAGTTAGTTTTATCAACCATGGTGGGTTGGTGTTCGACTCAACAATCTTTTATTTATACAAGGTTAGGGTAAGAGAGAAGTAGAGCTTGATTAGTCCCTAATTAAGTTTGTTTTTAACTGGTTTCAAATTTGAGAACACTACACAGGCCTTCCCTGGCCTCAATAATGAGCTCATTGTGAGGAATGAAAGGAGAGATAGATTTGTGCAGGTGCTTGTGAGGAGGGATTTTCAAGAGCGATTATAGGAACTAAGATCGGTTGGTAAGAGGGTATGTGGAGTTGGAAAGGGTTATGGTGAGTATGTAAGGTGGACGGTAGAGTGAGTGATTGGATATGTGAGGTGAAGTAAATTTAGTGGGAATAATGGGATATTGGATATGTGAGGCGAAGTAAAGGTGGTGGGAAGAATTGGAGATTGGATGTGTGAGGTGAAGGAAATGTAGTGGGAATAATGGGATATTGGATATGTGAAGTAAATGTAGTGGGAATAATGGGATATTGGATATGTGAGGTAAGTAAATGTAGTGGGAATAATGGGATATTGGATATGTGAGGCGAAGTAAAGGTGGTGGGAAGAATAGGAGATTGGATGTGTGAGGTGAAGGAAAGATGGTGGAAAGAAAGGAGAGTAGCTATGAGAGTTGGGGAAGATGATTGAAATAAATGGAGTTTAGATATGAGAGGTAGGGAAAAGATGGTAGAAAGGAAGGGAGACTGGTTATGTAACGTGAAGTAAACAATGGAAGATTGGGTACGGTAGGTGAAGTAACGTTGGTTGGGGAGAAAGCTGGAAATGTTTGAATTAGAGGTCAAGCTAAGGATGGGAGACTGGATTTGTGAGGTGAGGATGGTTTGATTATGGGAGATTGTAGGTGTGAGGTGGTGGAAATAATGGGAGACTGGATATGTGAGGTGGTGGGATGATTAGAAGACGATGTGTGAGGTGTACGTGTGGGGTAGAGGAGAGAATGGGAGACTACTTGAGGTGGTGAGAAGATTGGGTTACTAGATATGTGACGTAGGGGAAAGATGGTTGGACGATTGGAAGAATGGATATGGGAGGTTAGAGAGATTTGGAGACTGGGGTGTGAGTGGAGTAAAGGCGATGGGGAAAATGCATACTTGATATATACGGTATAGAAAACATTGTGGGGAAAATGAGAGACTAAATACGTGGGGACAAGTACGTAACTAGGGATGTGAGGTCGGGCAAGTAACTAGGGAAGTGAGGTCGAGCACGTAACTAGGGAAGTGAGGTCGAGCACGTAACTAGGGAAGTGAGGTCGAGCACGTAACTAGGGATGTGAGGTCGATCACGTAACTAGGGAAGTGAGGTCGGGCAAGTAACTAGGGAAGTGAGGTAGGGCACGTAACTAAGGAGAGTTTAGAAATTAAATAAGTAAGATGGAGTAAAAAAATACTAGAAGGTGACTGGATAATAAGTGTGTGTGTGTGTGTGTGTGTGGTGGATTCAGAACAACGTAAAGGAAAGATTAGCAAGTGCAGGTTGTAAGAAGGAAAGTAAATATAAAAAGGTTAAGACAGGGTAGACGAGAAATAAAGGCATTCTTTCGTTCTTTATGTATTCCTTAGTTTAGGAGAAACCTCATTGTTCCTCAGTTTAGGAGTGTAGGTATTCGATTATTCCAAGCTGGTACAGCTCGACTTTGGGGGACTTGAACTGTTTTCTGTTTAGATGCCCTTTCCATACATAGATTGACTTCCCATACATAGATTGACTTCCCATAGATAGATTGACTTCCCATAGATAGATTGACTTCCCATAGATAGATTGACTTCCCATAGATAGATTGACTTCCCATAGATAGATTGACTTCCCATAGATAGATTGACTTCCCATAGATAGATTGACTTCCCATAGATAGATTGACTTCCCATAGATAGATTGACTTCCCATAGATAGATTGACTTCCCATAGATAGATTGACTTCCCATAGATAGATTGACTTCCCATAGATAGATTGACTTCCCATACATAGATTGACTTCCCATACATAGATTGACTTCCCATACATAGATTGACTTTCCATACATAGATTGACTTTCTGGACGAGAGTTTTCTCATTTAGACTTGACTCCAACATCTGAAATTGTCTACTATCCAAATATGGCGAGTCTGCAGCTTTTATCTGTTGCCACACTCCAGTAGGTAATTCTCGCCGCCCGTCGATTAGCTTTGAATGTTGTATATAGATAACAGCTGTGTCGTGGGCCTCCTTGTCAGCCATGACTGTCTACAATATACGACCTACTGGCTACAAGGAAATCAATCCTTCTTAATGACTCATTTGACTAACCCGTAATTTTCATTGGTCACTATCATTATACTTAGTGTGGCAGCCAATGAAAAGTGAGTTAATATACATAAACAGCGCAAAATTCAACCAAGTAAAAGAGGTTAATTATCTAGGCAGCGTATTATCGAAAGACGGGAGATTTGATAGAGAAATAGAGACAAGATGTCAGAAAACAAGCACAGTTTTATATCAATTAGCAGCACTGCTGAAACACCAGAACATCGACATGGTCTCCAAAAGAATATTAATAAACACAGTGCTCATGGCGACACTGTGCTACCAATGTCAGACATGGACCCTGAGAGAGAAACTAGAACACAAACTCGCTAGAACACAAACTCGCTAGAACACAAATTCGCTGTATGGGAAATGAAGTGTCTGAGAACAGCAGTGCTAGTAACAATAAGAGATATAATCAACAATGACACCATAAGAAATCTGGTGAAAATAATATCGTGCAAAGACAACATAGACACAGAAAAGATCTAATGATTCGGCCACCTAATCATAATGGAACCAGATCGCATTCCATCGATAGCCTTCAATAAAAGATCATCTGAAAGTAGAAATAAGGGAACACCCAGACGAAGATGGATACATGACATCAGAGAAATACTAGAACACCAAGGCTGCAACATCACAGTTAGCTAAAGAAAGAAGACTTCGGCTATCCATGACACCTAATGACAGACTTGGATAAGACAAGACAAATCATTGTAAAAGTCTTGATTTCCATGTAGCCAGTACGTCCTATAAAATTGACGGTCATGTATCTGGGGATTTGTCTATTGTCCATCCCCAGGTAGATGATACTCAGAATATCCACACTTGCTGTTAATCATAGGGATAGCGACTGGAATCATTAATTGTCTATCCAAGGCCAGATGTGTCGCCTTGGCTGCGTTGAATCCGTGTTCAGTGTTGTCTTGATGTTATCTATCCATCTTGTTCTACGTCTTTCTCTGGCCTTGTATCCGAATCTTCAGATGGTCTTCGTCATATTATACAAACTTCTGTTATCACCGAGTCTCTCGTCAATTCATCAGTCCAGTGGACTCATCGACTCAGACGAAAGATATAGATCGCGTTTTAGACTGCCAACAGTACCAATTCAACCTGAGCAGTTGCAACATTTGCAACATTATACCGAACGCAAAATATTTGCCAGAGAATCACTAAATATGTTTTTTTAATTTGTAGCATATCCTATTCAGGGCGTGGCTAACAACCCAACATGCTTTGGCTGTAGTGATTTTCTAGGCAATATAAGTACGTTCAGTAGTTTACGAGTGCTTTCTGAACGGTCCGGAAGCACAATTACCTGTGGCGGGGATCGAACTCGGTACCTTGGCCGTCACAGACGGGACCTGCACCACCGCCACAGAACCGGACTGAGAATCACTGCACACACAAAATATGCCGCGTTTATCTGCGACTCTCGGATATATAACACCTGTTGGCTAATGTGTAATCAAGCCTTCTGAAATAACTCATTTGAATATTCCCTTAATTGTCTTTGCCGTCACACAAAGTATAATCATAGAGACCAGTGTAAAATGACAGAAATATTCAAGAAGTTTCCCATCAGCCAGTAAGTCTAATATTGATGACTATGATGGTAGATCGCTACGTCCTGAATAAGAATGTGCTACCAATTTGTTGTTGCTGTGTGTGTGTGTAAGGTAATCTTTGTGTATATAATAGTGCTTACCCGCAAAATAATTGGAAACTAGACATGAAATAAAAGCAGGTGAGTTGGTGATATGAAACAAACTAGACGAGGAACTGAATAAATGATAGAATAAATTGTGATAAGAGGAACTCGACAAAGAGAAGTAAAAAAAATAGAGAATATATGAGCAGGAGAAGATGGAGATTATTGGAACCAATTAACGTGCATAAGTGAGAAGAGATAGAAGGGTTGCAACATACGTGGGAGGAGTACAGAGGAAGGTTAATTGAAACCATATTGAAGGTTGGAGAGGGGGGATATGAGAGCAATGAGGAAGGTTTGGTGTGGACGGACAGAGGTGATGTTTCCAAGTGAAGAGAGTAAGTGAGAAGTCTGGGTAATTGGAAATTGAGAGGGGAGGGTGAGGTAACTGCGCATTTGTAATGAGGAAATTAGAAGGGGATGGTTGAGAGATAAAACTGATTGGAGGGAAAGAAGATAACGTGGTCAGGTGGGAAGTATATAGTAATTAACGGGAAGACAGAGTGAGAGAAGGAAGATATTGTTGGGATGAATAAGATTTGGGGTGAATAAATGTTGAAAGGATCTCAAGGAATGGATTGGGAACTAGTGAATCGATAGAGGAAGGGAGGGAGGATGATTCATAGATATACTGGTAGAAATAGATAATTGGATCACAGGGATACAGCGGGTTAGGCAGGTGTGAGTACCTGCCCGTTTGTTTGCTTGAGATAGAGCAGGGCAGACATAATTAGGAAGCGCCCGGTTTGTTTCTGAGTCGGGTAACAGTAGAGGGTATAGTGGTAATGTGGCAAAGTGGATATGCGGTTAGAGCTTGTGTATATACGTTTAAATGCAGTGTTCACATTGATACATTATGCTTTACAGATGAATTGTTACACCCTGTCTGTCTGAGTTAATCCTGTCTCGTGTCTACGTACCTGTTTTATACCTATCCACCTTTTGTATGCCTGCCTGTTATATACTTGTCTGGTGTCTACCAACCTGATGTTTGCATATATTGTGCTTTCCTAATGTCGAATTGTCTGATGTCTATCTACCTGTCTCTACCTATCTGATGTCTACCTGTCTGATGTCTCTGTCTGATGTGTACCCGCCTAATGTCTGCATATATTGTGTATTCCTAATGTCGAACAGTCTGATGTCTACCTGTCTGATGTCTACCTGTCTGATGTCTTTCTGTCTGATATCTACCTGCCTGGTGTCTACCTGCCTGATGTCTACTTGTCTGATGTTTACCTACCTAATGTCAACCTGTCTGATTTCTGCATATATTGTAAATTCATAATATCAAACAGTCTGATGTTCACCTGTCTCTGCCTATCTGATGTCTACCTTGTCTGTTATCTGTATGATGTCTACCTGCCTGATGTCTACCTGTCTGATGTCTACATGCTTGGTCTACTTGTCTGATGTCTGCATATATTGTGTATTCCTGATGTTGAACTGTTTGATGTCTACCTGACTGATGTCTACCTGTCGAGTTTGATGTCACCTGATACGATATCCTGCTGATGTCTACCTGACTGATGTCTACATGTCTGATGTCTACGTCACTGATGTCTACGTGACTGATGCCTACCTGACTGATGTCTACCTGACTGATGTCTACCTGACTGCTGTCTACCTGACTGATGTCTACCTGTCTGATGTCTACCTGACTGATGTCTACCTGTCTGATGTCTACCTGTCTGATGTCTACCTGACTGATGTCTACCTGACTGATGTCTATTTACGTCTACTCACATGTCTACTTAAATGTATAATTCTATTCCAGGTTTGGTTGTTTCATATCTACCTGTTTGTTTGTTTTATGCATACCTGTCTGCTGACTACCTGTATTGTATCTACCTTATATCTACACACCTGTCTGCTGACTACCTGTATTGTATCTACCTTGTATCCACCTTATATCTACACACCTGTCTGCTGACTACATGTATTGTATCTACCTTATATCTACGCACCTGTCTGCTGACTACCTGTATTGTATCTACCTTGTATCTACCTTATATCTACATACCTGTCTGCCTACTTGTCTGTTGTATACCAGCATGATTTTCCTATGAGATCAAAATATACAGTAGAGACAGCACTCATTGCACAGAATAAACAATTGACATCAGACTTATACAACATTATAAACTCACCAGACACAATTGAAACAACACTCGTACTACAGAACAAACTTGCGAGACACAAATAAGAAAACACTCGTACTACAAAACAGATGGACGAGACACAGTTCAGACACCATTCGTCCTACTAAACAACCTTACAAGTCTACCTGTCGTCTGGTGTCTCTCTCGTCTACCTGTCTGTATCTATCTACCCGTCTGGTATCTAACGGCCCGATGTCTACCTCTCGAGACAATACTCGTACTACAACAAACTTTCGAAACACATTTTAACAAGTATAGCCGCAACTCAACTGCTAGAATCAAACATATTAACACATTTCTAACTAGTGATGCCATCTCCAAGCACCTTAGATCAGGTGTATGGGTTCATTAGCATCATTAGTTCCCTTCAGACTTTCTTGTAAAATAAAATTGTCATACATAAGAAAAGAAAGTTCAAAGTCTGAAATTTCAATACAGACAGTAACATATATATTTTCATTTCCTTTTCCTATTCACATCTCAAATAGCGAGTTATAAAATAGCAATTTAACTTGAATTCATCTTGCAGCCATCTTTCAAGCTTGAAGTGAAATTGGAATATCTCTATTTCCACAAGATAAATGTGAAATCAAATATTCAAATTGCATGATATCTATCTGTTTGATGATATCCAGGAAGGAATGGTAAAATTAGAAGTTAATGTCACCAGTGATGTGGGCAGAAATAAGGTTACAGTAACAGAATTGTAAGAAATTGACGTCTTAAAAAAAGATATTTGGAAGCATCGTAGGCAAAGAGGGGAGTAGATGAAAAGAACTTCCATATTTTTTTTTAAAAACCTGGTGATAATATCGAGTTTTAACTGTTGTGTTTTAGCAATATCATATTAAAATGTAGTGTTTTAACTGTTGTGTTTTAGCAATATCATATTAAAATGTAGTGTTTTAACTGTTGTGTTTTAGCAAAATAATATTAAAATGTAGTGTTTTAACTGTTCTGTTTTAGCAATATCATATTAAAATGTAGTGTTTTAACTGTTGTGTTTTAGCAATATCATATTAAAATGTAGTGTTTTAACTGTTGTGTTTTAGCAATATCATATTAAAATGTAGTGTTTTAACTATAGCATATGAAATGTTGGGTTTTTTGGATTCATTCTCACTCCCAACGGATGTCTCTTATAGCGGGACAATTTACAGTGAAATGTAATGTTTTAGCTATGATATTTGACATGTAATGTTTTAGCTATGATATTTGAAATGTAATGTTTTAGCTATGATATTTGAAATGTAATGTTTTAGCTATGATATTCGAAATGTAATGTTTTAGCTGTGATATTTGAAATGTAATGCTTTAGCTGCGATATTTGAAATGTAATGTTTTAGCTGTGATATTCGAAATGTAATGTTTTAGCTATGATATTCGAAATGTAATGTTTTAGCTGTGATATTTGAAATGTAATGTTTTAGCTGTGATATTTGCAATGTAATGTTTTAAGCTATGATATTTGAAATGTAATGTTTTAGCTGTGATATTTGCAATGTAATGTTTTAAGCTATGATATTTGAAATGTAATGTTTTAGCTATGATATTTGAAATGTAATGTTTTAGCTATGATATTTGAAATGTAATGTTTTAGCTGTGGCGTATAAAAGGTAGTGTTTTAACTTTTATTAATATATAATGTTGTAACTATGACATTTTAAATTTAGTGTTTCAACTATGACATTTGAAATGTAGTACTTGTATTGTAATATTTAAACTATAAAATGCAAACAATGGTATTAAATTAAGAAACAATTTCTAGCTTATCCTATTTAGGACGTGGTTATCAACCCATCCTTTTTTGCTGTAGCTATTTTCTAGGCAATATAAATAGGTTCAGTAGTTTCTAATTGCTTTCTGAACGGTCCAGATGCACAATTGCCTATGTCGGGAAACTATATCGGTACATTGGCCGTCATCGCGGCCTTCTGTACTATTCCGGCACAGAGCCAGACTTAAAATGCAAACTATGGTTTTAAACTACACAATACAAACTATGGTTTTAAACTATACAATACAAACTATGGTTTTAAACTATACGATGCAAATTATGGTATTACAATTCTGTGTTTATTTACTTATCTCCCTTTCTAAGAACATAAATAGTTTGGAACATAAAATATACGATTGAGTTGTGTGAGTAAATTCTTTTAAAACATTAAACGTGTGATTATTAAGAAAGAATTAATAGTTAATATATGTTTCGTATATTATTAAGAAAGAATTAATAGTTAATATATGTTTCGTATATTATTAAGAAAGAATTAATAGTTAATATATATGTCCTGTATATAATTTAGTGCGGTGAAACATGACAGAACCAGCACAATGAAATATTTGGGATTGTTTTTTAACAAGTCTTAGCTTCAAAGATTATGTTGATCGCATCCATGTTAAGGACAAGGAAAGATCTTGTAGCGATGAAAGGGTCGTGTATCTGCTGCGCATTGAGAATATGGGTTACTATATTTTCAAGACCAGGGGCATGGTTACTTTTGTGATAGAGTATGAACTGCGATTCTGACGGGGCAATGTTTATCATAATTGGGTGCACAAGGGACACGTCAGTACCAGCTACGGAATTCTTAACTCGATTTTTAACTTCTGGGAATAAATATTACATGGCCGATTACATGCATACCAGTATAAATGCCTCGTTCCGAGTAGTAGTAATACTAAATATGTAATACAGGGAGGGATGTCCCATTGAGGTCGAGTCTAAGGTGCAGTAATTGATGTCGAGTCTAAGGTGCAGTAATTGATGTCGAGTCTAAGGTGCAGTAATTGATGTCGAGTCTAAGGTGCAGTAATTGATGTCGAGTCTAAGGTGCAGTAATTGATGTCGAATCTAAGGTGCAGTAATTGATGTCGAGTCTAAGGTGCAGTAATTGATGTCGAGTCTAAGGTGCAGTAATTGATGTCGAGTCTAAGGTGCAGTAATTGATGTCGAGTCTGAGGTGCAGTAATTGATGTCGAGTCTAAGGTGCAGTAATTGATGTCGAGTCTAAGGTGCAGTAATTGATGTCGAGTCTAAGGTGCAGTAATTGATGTCGAGTCTAAGGTGCAGTAATTGATGTCGAGTCTAAGGTGCAGTAATTGATGTCGAGTCTGAGGTGCAGTAATTGATGTCGAGTCTAAGGTGCAGTAATTGATGTCGAGTCTAAGGTGCAGTAATTGATGTCGAGTCTGAGGTGCAGTAATTGATGTCGAGTCTAAGGTGCAGTAATTGATGTCGAGTCTAAGGTGCAGTAATTGATGTCGAGTCTGAGGTGCAGTAATTGATGTCGAGTCTAAGGTGCAGTAATTGATGTCGAGTCTAAGGTGCAGTAATTGATGTCGAGTCTAAGGTGCAGTAATTGATGTCGAGTCTAAGGTGCAGTAATTGATGTCGAATCTAAGGTGCAGTAATTGATGTCGAGTCTAAGGTGCAGTAATTGATGTCGAGTCTAAGGTGCAGTAATTGATGTCGAGTCTGAGGTGTAAGAATTGATGTCGAGTCTGAAGTGCAGGCATCATTGGTGTGGAGTCAGAGCTGCAGGCATTCGTGTAGAGATGGACAAGCATCATGACTAAAGAGATTATTGGAATGACCAATGATGGAGAGGCGGTATGATTAAGACATATTATTGCATTGCCCAAGAATGTGCAAGCAGCATGACTATAGAGATTTTTGCAGTGACCAAGGGTGGACAAACAGCGAGACTATGAATATTTTTGCAATGACCAAGGATTGATCTCGTGCAGATAGATTCAAAACTGCAATTTGATAGAGCTTTCAACATTAGTGGGCACAATGCGACCAACGGGCCACATCCGGTCTCCTACATCTCTTGACAGTATTCGTATAGACATATTAATTGCTATAGTTCGTGGTCCAGTTACGTCTCCTGGCATCATTCTTATAGAGAAAGATTAATTGCTATAGTTCGTGGTCCAGTTACGTCTCCTGACATCATTCTTATAGAGAAAGAGTAATTGCTATAGTTCGTGGTCCAGTTACGTCTCCTGACATCATTCTTATAGAGAAAGATTAATTGCTATAGTTCGTGGTCCAGTTACGTCTCCTGACATCATTCTTATAGAGAAAGTTTGATTCATATAGTCTCTGATCTTCCTCTTCTTTTTCTCGAACCCCAGGAATTGCGAGTGGTGTGCTCTTACTTCCTATGTGCAATGGGAAGGTTTCTCCGAGCTTTCTTTCATACCGAGGAGCATTCAACTTTCAGCTTAGTGCAATGCCTAGTGAAGGCGCGTTCTATTTAGAGGGGGTATAGTCTGTGGTCTAGTTGCTTCTCCTGAAATCTTTCGTATAGACACATATTAATTGGTATAGTTCGTGGTCTAGTTACGTCTCCTGACATCCTTCTTAAATTGGACCGCCTCATGATGTGTTTATTTTAGGGAATGCTATTCTCACATTGCTCATTAACTTGGTTGCTCTAATTTGTATGTATGACCAACGTGTCTTTGATATCCCTGCCTGGTTTATATATCACTACATGGAATGTGTGAATGTGACAGTATCCCACAATACGTTCGTGTAACTGTCTATCAGGCCACTGTGTTATACGAACGTGTGATTTCTGTATACTGTTGCATATCGTGGCAGTGTGTGATTTCTTTTTGTGGCGTGTACTTTTCTGTATATCATGGCAGCTCGTGATATCTTTTTATGACATGTACTTTACTGTATATCGTGGTAGTGTATGATAACCTTTTGCGATGTGTGTGTGTGTATGTGTGTGTGTGCGTATGGCCGTATTATACCATAGTTTGTCTATATCCTTGTGATTGCGATATTGCTCGGTATTTTGTGTATGTGGTTGTACATCGCAGATATATGAGATAACAGTGGTTTGCGTATCTGGTGGTATCACGGTATATGTGATAACCCTGTGTGGTTTGTGTATGTAGTTCGGTGAGGAAATTCCATCTGCTGTGCTCCCTGCGGCTGATATTATTATGGCATTTTGTAGGTGAGCCACACAACTCTATCCCATGTGTCTAGATCTGCTCTCTGCAAACAGCGGTACATGTCAAAACACATTGCTGTCGTGGATGTTCCGTGCACTTTGACATTTCCGTTCCGCAGTCCAATATCCTTTCATTCCATGTGGTTTCATAATATGGTAGTGAAGGGACGCTTTTTCATTCCAGGTGGTTTCATAATATGGTAGTGAAGGGACGCTTTTTTCATTCCAGCTGGTTTCATAATATGGTAGTGAAGGGACGCTTTTTTCATTCCAGGTGGTTTCATAATATGGTAGTGAAGGGACGCTTTTCAAATGACAAGAAGACTACTACAAGTGAAAATAACTATCCTTGGTCGGTGTATCGTAACTATCCTTGGTTGGTGTATCGGAAAGAGCAACGTAATGTTTTCACAACTTTGATTTTGTGGAGTAGAGAAGCGGTTCCTAAACTGTGGTTCACGTACTCAAATGGGTTCCCTGTACCCTCTCAGAGGGTCCACGGTGTCCTCTCAGCGGGTTTGGGGTGTCCAAGCAGGAGTTCAATGTGTCATCTCAGAGGTTCCACAGTGTCTTTTCAGTGAGTCCACGGTGTCCTCTCGGTAAACGTGGGTTTTTATAATAAATACCACCTATAAACAATTCATGCGTGCTGTAAGGGTATATTTTTATAATAAATCATCATCATCAAGTGCCGTGCCGAATGGCGTTGGCGATAATATTTCTCAATGTACATCGATCTCTCAAATATGTCATCATCTCTGTTGGTGTCGTCAATCGAAGCCATTTAGTCAAACTGTCCAATATCTTTTCTCTGAGTCTTCCCCTTGATCTTTATAACATATGAAATCTAATATGTTCACCTCAATCACACACCAGGCTTTACATCGTATGAAGACCGGGGAGGAGAAAAAATATACCTTTATTTTTACAACATATGTTTATGAAATGTACTTTGCCACCATAACTGCCTTGCGTCTTATAGGCAAAAAACGTCAGAGAGCAACACTTTTGAAAGATTAGTTCATGCATCCACATGACTGTATAATTGACAAGGGACTGGCTTGGTATATTACTGGTTCCCAGAATGGCAACAGTATCTGGTTTAAATCATTAGGGAATGTCCTACGGATTATCCGTGACCCTACTGTGTTACTTACTACTCTGTGGGATACTTTCAGACAAAGTTATGCTCTGTTGAGAGGGATAGTACGCTTAGTGAGAAAAACCGAGTACAGTGAAGTTAATCCCTCACCACCTTCTCAGCACCTTACAGTGTAGTATACAAATATTCATGTTTTATCTATGTGTGTGCGTGTGCTTGTGTGTGTCTGCGCTTACACTCATCCATTACTCTCCTTGCAGTAAACTAGAAATTAATTCTTGTTTTCAGCCGGTATTTTCAACAAATCACCACTCCCTTATCCGTATCCTCCTCTCACTAACTCCTATCCCACACTGCTGCGCTAATTCCTCAACAATCTCATCACGTGCGTTGAAATAAAATAGACTTTGTCTTTTCTGATGACCGATATGTCTCTTCTGGCGGCCTCAAGCGCCCGAGGCTGGGGGTTTAAGAGCATTAAATGTCTGCCAATTCCCCGCATGCGCCCGTCATCGCGAGCACAAATCGCCATCTGTCAAGGCAGCCTCATGCATGTTTGTGTGTTAGCTCGTGATGAGCCCTAGATAAACACTCGCCCTCATCGACCGAGCGCTAAAGAGGAAATGAGAGTTCATTTTTCCCTGGCATGCTGGCACGTGCAATATATAATACAAACAGATATGCTTTGTTTATATACATATAAATTATTATATGTCGAGTTTATTTTACCATCATTATCTCCATGCCGGATGGTTGTAGGCGGAGATACTCGCAAACTATTGGCTAGGATTTTCAATGCTGAAATTATTCCGTGCCATGGAGTTACAACGTTGAAATTATTCCGTGCCATGGAGTTACAACGTTGAAATTATTCCGTGCCATGGAGTTACAACGTTGAAATTATTCCGTGCCATGGAGTTACAACGTACAAAATGTTTTATTTTATCTCACTCTACAACTTAAAGTTTTGGTGCTATGTACTAACTTCACCCACCCCCTTTCCCTCTTTATATAAACAAACTATTTCGGTTGTGGTTGTTGTTTCATCGTAATAAGTCGCCACTCTGGTCACCTCTGCCTAGTCTCGGCGTAAGCGGCCGCTCTTGTCAGCTCTGCCTAGTCTCAGCGCTGTTATATCTCACTGACCGCCTTGAGCGGCTGCTCTGGTCACCTCTGACTAGTCTTGCCTATGCGGCCGCTCCGGTCACCTCTGTCTAGTCTCGTCCTAAGCTGCCGCTCTGGTCACCTCTGCCTAGTATCGCCCTAAACGGCCGCTCTGGTCACCTCTGCCTAGTATCGCCCTAAACGGCCGCTCTGGTCACCTCTGCCTAGTCTTGCCCTAAACGGCCGCTCTGGTCACCTCTACCTAGTCGCGACCTAAGCTGCCACTATTGTCACTTCTACCTAGTCTCGGCGCTGTTCTATCTCACTCGTTCTGTGCAGAAATAATGTATACTCAGTTATTATTGTATTGGTTTCTTAATGTGATGGTCGTGATTCGTTTTCTCAGTCGAGTTGGGAAATTGTTAGACTAAATAAGGCTCGAGGTTCGAACCAGCATTCTGAAACGGGTAGAACTTCTTTTTATCCTGCCATTGTTCTCACATTCCTGTCACTTAGCAGGAAGTATGCAGGAGAACGAAGCACATTCTATTGATATTTAAATCGTGACTGCGCTATCTGCACTTTTCCGTCATGTTCATCCGACTTCCGTGTGTTGAGGTAAGCTCAATGTAAGCGAGTTATTAACCCTGTACTACACGATGTACTTTTTTTCTACAACAAACCAATTAGACTCGTATATATTGGTCATTATCGTGTCCATAAATTTAACGGTTGTGTCCATTGAAAGCCATATCTTTTTCGGTGAATCCATGAAACATTCAAGATGATACATGATTGTTATTATATTCTACATGTACTAGATTCGTTCGGACCCCGTCGGGACCCGTCGTTCCGTCGAGACGACATTTATTTGGTTGCTTACCATGATATAATACCTCATCACATTGTCAATGTGCTTGACAACCCGGCTCACCTTATGGAAACAAAAGCGGTCATGTCATCCATCATACAGTATATAAGCAATTCATCGACTGCAGTCCATAACCAATATTTTTGAATGAATAAATGCGAATGTCGTTGTGAAAGGATGGTTCGCCATCTTCGTTGATGAACACCATTGACGTTGGTTCATTATAGCGACTTTGATCAGATTGTTGATCGCGCTTGAAAACCATGTTTACTATTGGGGTTGCCTCTTCCAATTTGAGCAGCATTATAAATCTATCTTGTTTGGATATCACACATTTACTGATACGAATGTGCTAGTCCATTATGTTGATGACAAAATCGATCTATTTTTTCAAGAATTTCTCTTTCCGTGTAGCATTTGCTTCGTGTGCTTGGCGAACATCTGTTGCCTGCTACTGTCCAAAATATACAACTGAGCGAATTGTGGAACTTTGTTGTATGGCGGTTGTATTTGAGAAGTTCAATGAGAAGTTTGTCCATGAACTTTTAAAATAGATTAACTTTGACCTTCACAATCCGTAATTTTTACTGCCATTGACGCGAAAGAAAGAGCGCTAATATATAAGCAAATATTATCGCGAAAATGTGTGTATTTATGGTTATATTAGTTCATATATTGAGCAACAAGCGCAAGAACTAGAGATACTCCAACTTATTACTATTGATGTCTTGTGGCTTTAAGAGCATGATCTTTCCCTTTCGGCAACAACTTGTCAACTTGCCATCGTTTGGATGGTCACCCAAAAATATTTTAGCACCACAAAGTTGACATATGATATAGAAAATTACAGAATTATGTTCAGCAACACGATCCTTTGTTGCTTCAATTGAAATTGCTTGACTTCGACGCATTTGTGACAATGAGTGAGCCTCGGCATCTGCAACTCGACGAGACATGCACATTAACTCATAGTGTTACAATCTTTGCTCCGCTTTGACGTCGGGTACCATTGATGTTCTGTGGATGTAAAGATACAGTTGGGATATTGACCACATCTCAAGAATGCTAATAATCACAAACAGATATGGACATGTGGGATGCTGACCACATGTCAAGAATGCCGCTAATCACAGACAGATATGGACATGTGGGATGCTGACCACATGTCAAGAATGTCACTAATCACAGACAGATATTGACATTGAATTTCCCACACATGTGAACCAGGGACATAGATTCGACTTCGGTAATGCAGAAAGGGGGTCCTACCTAATAAATAGCTAATAATCCCGTTTTTGTATAATTTTTCATTATTTTTGAGGCACAAACCATGAAACACTTTTCCCTCCATAGTAAACATTACGGCGAAAAGGGTACCACGTCCATAGAAACAAATATACAACTTTTTCTAATATTTTTTTTGTTTTAAATATTCTGTATTTCTGAATCAGAACAAATGAAATATTAAATAAACATATTTTTATCCTTGACAATCTTTAATAGCATAATAGAGGATTAACTTAATAAAATAATAGTTGTAAGAACTACAACCCGGCAGTGTTGTATGGTGGTGCCACATTGGAGACATTAGCACAGAGAGCCCTCCACAAGCCTCTATCCACAACTATTCTGATTAGTAGAAAAATTGTGTTCGTGTCATTTCTTGTTGTCATTCAGATTTTTCTTTAGCGTATTCTTTTCCTTGCACCTCAACTATTTGCAAAATAGTTTTAGAAATTGAATCGTTTATCGCTCATGTCCAAATTAACAGTTTCCACCGCTTCGTTACCGCTAAAAGTGGTTCTTAATAACCTGAAAATTAGTATATTTGCTACCAAGCGAAAATATTTGTCATATATTCTACATAACTCCTTTTAAACAGAAGTCTTTATCAATGTATATTCTGCAAAACTCCTTTTTAACAGGATTATTTAGCAATGTATATTCTACATAACTCATTTTTAACAGGAGTCTTTATCAATGTATATTCTACAAAACTCATTTCTAACAGGATTCTTAGCAATGTATATTCATGTAATCCGGAATCCTTTCCGTGTCCGCATTTAGTACCCAGCTCCAACGTTCATATACAAGTATACTACTTGCTAGCGATCTGTAGAGATTGAATTTTAATGCAGTTTAATCGTAAATTTGCCACATCATACTCAACCTTGCCTTTGCAGTCATCGCCATCTAGAGTCTTAACTTGATCCCAAAATGAAGTTGTCATATAAGTGTGACCTAGCATCGCCTATGCTACTCAACATGTTTCTGGAATGATTGATACAAATAGAGACATGAAAGTACCGCTGTGATGGGTTGGTCTACAGGAAAGTTGCAATAGCAAGCGATGATAAAGAGTTACAGACAGTAATCGTTGCGCTACTTGTGCATCTGCAGCACAGTGTTTACTCACTGAAAGACTTTGGTATAAACCATAATCAGGAGCATGGGTAGATTTTCTCAGCATGGCGCAAGTCTTCGAAACGCCGCGCCGTACGCGTTTTTTAAAATTATTGAATAGTTCAAATTGTATTTTTATTTCGCTGCTTACTCCGCCTAGTTACGATGTCGCCAGATGTGGTCGCATCTCTGCATCCTGGCACGGTACTGACCATGATACAGGCAAAGAAGTTGCACGAAATGGAGGTACCTAACGCTTTACTGTCAAACAAGACGCACCACATTGTGAGAAGATTGAAAATGCAGTAACTCAGAAGTAGACTTAGCGTTGATGATTAACAGGTGATAGTTAATAAAGATCCGAACATATTACACCATGTACTTCGTCAAATTATACAGTCCTGTTGGCTCATCGGGATCATCCTTCTAAAATGACGCATATGACGTTTTCGTGATTTGCACTGGTCACTTTATATGTATTTTGTGCCGACAATTAAAGAGAATCTCGAGGAAAGTCTAATGCGTCACTTTTAAATGATGAATCCCCAATTTAGCCCATGTCTTATATACTCGATGGCAACCTTCAGACAGCATCAAGTCATTATACCATGTCGGCTTTATCCAATGCCATTCGGACCTACCATAGAGCTTATCAGACACTTACGAACTCATAAACAAGAAACTCTAAATCAGTGTTTCCCAACGTGGGGCCCACGCCCCACAGGGGGGGGGAGGGGCAGTTTGATTGTTCAGGGGGACAATTCAAACAAGTTGTAATTATGCTTCATATAGGGAATAACTCAATTTTTGAATATAAATAAAATTTGCAGGACCTGTGTTACATAGGGGGGAGGGGCATCAGAATTTTAGAAAGACTTAGGTGCGGAATGGTAGAAAAACGGTTGGGAAACACTGCTGTAAACTGAATTTCATAATGTAGATGTAACAAATGGTCATCATCACTTATGATGGACGAACAACAACCACAACGTTGGTTATGTTAACCAATAATCGATTGTTTTTCTGTACAAAAATGCATCCTGCGTGCGGCACCAAAGACTTAATTTGCTAGCTATGTTCTTTAATGTACTTTGTTGTTTTGCAGAAATCTCCTGTTTGATTTCACTTAATTGTTCGCTAGCACGCCCAACACAAAGAGAACAGGCTATTGGCCTGGCTAGAACAAACTCTATCTCTAATTTGGTAATTGCACATCGTGTTTGTGTGATTCGTATCCGATACACTCGTTCTTCCATGCTAAACTGACATGCAGGGCTTTATAGATAAACCAGAATGTGGTACAGGATTAGCTACGTCACAGGAACAGTCGGTTGGAGACGTTGTACTGATAATATAATAATATTTAATATACATAGATAATATAATATATTGCAATACTATTATTTGTGTATACATTTTTGAACGGCTAGGACACCGCTGAAGACGGAGGTGTCGGGCCATTAGCGCAAATAAAACGGTGACACAACGCATTTCCATTCTCAGGACTACATCCTGCTGGAAATCTGGTAGAAACATGATCCTGCTACACGGGAGTTCCAGCGGGAGTTTGATAATGAACGCTGAAGAAGAAGAAGAAGAACGGCTGGGATAAATTGAGAGGATGGAAGGTGGCATAATACCGAGTATCTACATTATAGATAATTACAATGTGTGAAAAGTTATCAGTGCCGACCTGACTTCGGTACAGAGGCGTACGCAAACGGAATGTGCATGATGGAGGTATTTATACAGAATCACGGGCGGAGATTGCCGTGTATCGTCTTGTGCGGAGGGGAGAGATCAGCAGTGATATAAAGGCAAAGGAGACAGTGATAGCAATTAGTTTAGGGGGCTGTATGTCTAAGAAGACACACAACAGTACACGATGATACAGGTGACCCTATGATTCCGTGTACATACTGAGGAAGACTGTAACTCAGATTAGTCTTGTAAGTCACATACTGAGTAAGACTGTAACTCAAATTAGTCTTGTAAGTCACATACTGAGGAAGACTGTAACTCAGATTAGTCTTGTAAGTCACATACTGAGTAAGACTGTAATTCAGATTAGTCTTGTAAGTCACATACTGAGGAAGACTGTAACTCAGATTAGTCTTGTAAGTCACATACTGAGGAAGACTGTAACTCAGATTAGTCTTGTAAGTCACATACTGAGGAAGACTGTAACTCAGATTAGTCTTGTAAGTCACATACTGAGGAAGACTGTAACTCAGATTGGTCTTGTAAGTCACATACGATATTGTCTGAAAAGACAGAAAAAGTTACCAATTGTTACTTTTTGGAACGTTACTAATGAACACTTTTTATACTTGGTATTAAGTCATTGAACCATTTTTCAATTAGTATGACTAAAAAATACCTACTATTTTCTAGACTTAATTTATCGATATTATATAAACAGGTAAATATGTGATATGATAAGATAATAGAAAGAATAAAGAATAATAATGGAGAAACGTGAACGTTTCGGTTTAAGACCTTTGTCAGAACAACGATATAATAATAAATAGACAGAACAAAATAATATTTGTAAAACATTGTATGCATAATATATGTAAATCGTGAATCGGCCACATGCTTTATCTAGAATGTATGTCTAGCACACTGATCTCACGCAGCGTCACTTATCTTGGCTGACAAGATTTTTTCCCAATTTGTTTGACTAGCGAAACAAAGTATACACTGTGACCAGTAATCAGACGATTCAGCCTAGATGAATTATACAATCATCAGCCTATATGAATTACACAAACATCAGCCTAGATGAATCACACAAACATCAGCCTAGATGAATCACACAAACATCAGCCTAGATGAATTATACAAACATCAGCCTAGATGACTTATACAAATATCAGCCTAGCTTAATGACTACAGAAAGATCAGCCTAGATGAATTACACAAACATCAGCCTAGATGAATCACACAAACATCAACCTAGATGAATTATACAAACATCAGCCTAGATGGATTATACAAATATCAGCCTAGATTAATGACTACACAACGATCAGCCTAGCTTAATGACTACAGAAAAATCAGTCTAAATGAATGACTACACACAGATCAGTCTAATTGAATGACTAAACAAATATCAGCCTAAATGAATGACTACACAACTATCAGCCTAAATGAATGACTACACAAAGATCAGCCTAAATGAATGACTACACAAAGATCCGCCTAAATGAATGACTACACAAAGATCAGCCTAGATGAATGACTACACAAAGATCTGCCTAGATGAATGACTACACAAAGATCTGCCTAGATGAATGACTACACAAAGATCTGCCTAGATGAATGACTACACAAAGATCTGCCTAGATGAATGACTACACAAAGATCTGCCTAAATGAATGACTACACAAAGATCTGCCTAGATGAATGACTACACAAAGATCTGCCTAGATGAATGACTACACAAAGATCTGCCTAGATGAATGACTACACAAAGATCTGCCTAGATGAATGACTACACAAAGATCTGCCTAGATGAATGACTACACAAAGATCTGCCTAGATGAATGACTACACAAAGATCTGCCTAGATGAATGACTACACAAAGATCTGCCTAGATGAATGACTACACAAAGATCTGCCTAGATGAATGACTACACAAAGATCTGCCTAGATGAATGACTACACAAAGATCTGCCTAGATGAATGACTACACAAAGATCTGCCTAGATGAATGACTATACAAAGATCTGCCTAGATGAATGACTACACAAAGATCTGCCTAGATGAATGACTACACAAAGATCTGCCTAAATGAATGACTACACAAAGATCTGCCTAGATGAATGACTACACAAAGATCTGCCTAGATGAATGACTACACAAAGATCTGCCTAGATGAATGACTACACAAAGATCTGCCTAGATGAATGACTACACAAAGATCTGCCTAGATGAATGACTACACAAAGATCTGCCTAGATGAATGACTACACAAAGATCTGCCTAGATGAATGACTACACAAAGATCTGCCTAGATGAATGACTACACAAAGATCTGCCTAGATGAATGACTACACAAAGATCTGCCTAGATGAATGACTACACAAAGATCTGCCTAGATGAATGACTAGACAAAGATCTGCCTAGATGAATGACTACACAAAGAGTCTATATTTCGAAGAAGACATCGAGAAAAAAGTTGCTGTGAAAGAACGAACTCCCATAAATTATTTTTACAAACAGCTATTTCTGTGACGTGTTAAATCCCGTACGATTTCCCTGTATATCTGAAACGCCGTGTATTATAGCAAACTGGGCAGACTTATTGGTGCAGAGTCTCTGCTAGCAGATGTCAAAATGTACACATGCCGACTAAGCATATGGTCCGTTAAACACAATATTAAGTCATAGAAAATAAACAGTATATATCTATTCACCTTTTACTTCCTGTGGAGTATAGGTCCTCCACAAACCTCCTATTTTGACCTATCTTTAGCTATCGCTTTCAGCTCTTTCCAAGTCCATGCCCTATCAATTTTCAGATTCTATTTTTTTATTGTTTATTTTATATTGCAACTTTTTGTTGTAATATCCATGAGCTGTTGATGTCTTTATTGCTTTCCGTTCTGCTAACCAATCCCCAAGTTAACATTACGTGGTCGCAGTTAACCAATCCCCAAGTTAACATTACTTGGTCGCAGTTAACCAATCCCCAAGTTAACATTACTTGGTCGCAGTTAACCATTATACAATAAACACACAAGCACACACACACACACACACACACACACACACACACACACACACACACATACACACACACACACACATATATATATATTGATTTCCAAAACAAAAATTACTGTATCAGACTTCCGGTACAATTTCCCGGTTACAATTTTGCCAAGACTGTCTACAATATAAGACCCAACTAAAAGAAAATCAAGCCTTTTTGAAATGACTTATTTGACTATTCCCTTGATGTTAATTGGTTGTTACAAAAATTACAGTCATAGTGATCAATGAAAATCACGGAAATAATATAATGAGTCATTTAAAGAACGTGACTTCCTATTAGCCAATGGGTCTTATATAATAGACGGTTCAGATTGTACTTATCAGGCATTCAAACAAGAACGGATGAGTCAAACATTCATAACACAACAGAGACGAATAACTGGGCCTCCATTGTTATGTGTTTGTGAATCGATCAACTCATCTCTTGATGTAATTACATGGCTATCTTGCTCCACGCTCACAGTCTATAGTCTTGTTAAGCCTATTGAGCCTACGAGTGTACGCTTATTGTCCCAGGGTAAGCATTAAGCAAACTTGGGTTTATATTTTTCAAATATAGATTAATGCTTTAGAACTTCTAGGAAAAATATTATACAGTATAATCTTGACAAATGGAACAAAAGATTGCAAATTGAAACGAATGAAAACATAATTTCTCTGTATTCTGGTAATTGCATAATCATGCTGGTGGTTTTTGTGATAAAATTAGAAGAAGAATTAGAATCGATATATGTGCAAGACGATTTATTCGTTTTATCCCTCCAGTTTTTTTCCGTTAGTTATCACTCATCCTCATGTCGAAATCGGATGTGCTGGGCCTACACGGGGCATAACGGTGGCACAACGTAACTAAGCTCCCGGCGGAGATCACATGAATAACCGTGCTGATTACAATGGAGCGAACGCAAAACAAACAAATAAACAAACATTCATCCTCTTGTGGACTTTCCTCATGTATTCCCATTCACTATCTCTGTAGCATGATTATCAATATTTACTACCGTAAATGTACACTCTCTCCACTCTTTACCTATTCATTTAATTAGTTCATTTTACGTATAATCAACTACTACTTTCATTATCAATATCTGTTACTCTACTTACATTTTGCGTATACTTACTCAACTACTACTTTCATTATCAATATCTGTTACTTTACTACATTCTTTTATTTCTCTTGTCAATTTTATTCTTTTAATTTCATTTATTTCATTTCATTATCTTATTTTATCTTACATTGTCCGTACAATGGTATTGTGTTTAGTAACTAATATTCTGCCACATAAAAGGGAGCCGCGTTAACTCAGTGGTTAGCGCACTGGCTGCGCATATGAGTGGTCCTGGGTTCATTCCCCAGTTGAGGCGGAAATATTTTTCAGATCGCAACGGCTTCGGGTCGACACAGCCTTAAATGGGTAGCGGATTAATCCGGGAAGTAAAGACTGCGAGGGAGAGGAGATGGCTACCGCCCTCATTTTCAGAGCCTCTGAAATGTGAGATCGCTAACATCTCGCACCCCTACGGCTTTAATAAATGCTATGCGTTAATTTACTTTTCTTCTTTACTATAGTAAAATACCGTCGTGTGCTATTTTGTGTTCTTGATAAAGACCCTATGCTAGAAACGTCAATCTGTGTTTCCATTGAATAGCATAACTTCATTACCATTTCCAATTTGTACGTCGGATATTTTTGTTTAAGAAAGTTCATCCTCCCATTCCATCTGGGTAGACTATATATTTTAATTTACAGGGAACTGAACGCCGTGCCTTTTATAAAATCTCACTCGTTAAGGCAACAACATCACTCTAGTCATGTAGGAAAAAGAGATTAGTAGGGGTTGCCAATGAGGTTGCATATTGTCACTAGACATATACTAAAAAGAGATTGGTAAGGGTTGCCAATTGGTAAGGGTTGCCAATCAGGTTGACATCCGAGGGCAAAACAATAGGTAACTACACAAGAAGGGAATCCATCGTGAAAGAATTCGAGTCACACGTTTCCGAAAACACTGAAGATTATTCTTCGATCGTCCTCATACTCCTGCAGATTTCTAGTATGTAGTCCGGAAAACGAAATGCGTTATGTCGTGGTTTATAGCTTCTTGCGATATCATCACATTTCGACCTGACACATCGTAATTTAGGATGGCTTCTGTGTCACTTTAGCTCTCTATGGGATGGGAAATCCAGCTCCCTCCCCACAACATCCTTAGCATCGTCTTACGACGTGCATGGCTGGTAACAGTATCGTTATTTTTGGCTCCTATTTCGAGCCCCGGCTATAATTACTGGAGATAAAACACACATTCCGTAGCTCACCCCCACGTGTTAACATTCAGTAACTTTTCCGACATGTTAATGTTCTGTAACTTTCGCGACGACGTAAATTTATATGTTCTTACTGCGCAAAACTGAAATCCAACAGATAAATCCAGGAACAGAGTAAGAAAGTTTTGCTAATCCCTCAAGAAACATAATAACACACACAAATCGACGTTTCGACCAAAAGGCCTTTATCAATACAAAAATTCAAACACAATTTAAACATGCAACAGAGAACGAACAGTAAGAATTATAAAAGTTCACGTTGTCATGTGTACTGTAATATGCAGATTGAGCGGAAGAGTTATAACTAGGTCAAAAGTGAAACGATACCGGACAAGAAATATACAAAAAATACAGCAAACATGTGACACGGAATAGAGAAATTATGGAACAACTAGATATCCATAAGACATGCGGTCATTGATGCCGTAGGGAATAAGAGTGCCGTATTGGTAAACCCTCTAAAAACATTTGATAGATAGTAGTCAAGCCTTGATATTTATCTTTAACATATAAGTTAATTAAATAAATTTAACAACGCTGCGAAAAAAACGTATTAAAATAAAGAATACTTCATAGAGAACTTTCAACCGTGGACACATCAATTGTGTTTTATCAGAAGTGTTACCATGAAATAGAAGGGGGGGGGGTTGTGGTTCAGGCAAACCACAACATCTGAGTGCGCTATCAATAAAGCACTTCAGAACAGAAACATGAAATGTCCTCATCATGCCATCATATGTATGCATAACAGTAATGGTTATATTTTGCACACCCCACAACAATTGTCTGCACAAATGCACAATTTTATGCACATAACCGCAAACATAAAAACAACCGTTATACAATACGACTCGATAACGCAAAGTCTTTATTTGTTAACAATTTCCCTTAGAGACCCGCCGACATGAATAACTATTCCAATGTTGCTTGTTTGCAAGTTCATAGAGCAAGGATCTTTTGTATCATTGAGCTACTGTGTTAAGCCATGTCTCTTGTCAATTATATAGTCATGTGGACTCGTCGGTGATTATCTTTCTGAAGTGACGCTGTTAGACTTTCCTACTGATTTTCATTGGTCACTTTGTGTATACTTTCTGTTAACAGCCAATGAAATTCACCGTAAAAGTAGAATTTTACCTCACTCTAGAAAGATGTTTCAGAATGAATCCTGTGGACAGTATTGAAGAGATCACCGTTTGGTGATATTTTTTTCCCCTCACATTATTAAATTCAATTATGTCATGCAGAAAGAATAATGAAAAATGTATCAAATTAAAAAGTAAATAAAATTTCCGCATACATCATAATTTGGGTTCACATATTTTTAAGGTACAGTACAAGTAACCGCCACCACATTGTCGAGTTATTTCCCTTGTCTATGTTTGTAAATTTCATGTTCATCATTTGATAATTTAAATATAAATTTATTTTAGTTTTGGATTACATAACTAACCGAAACCAGAGCGCTGAATAAATAAATATGTCAATTATTAAATGATGAACATGAACTTTACAAACATAGACAGGGGACATAATTAAACATAGACAAGGGAAATAATTAAACATAGACAAGGGAAATAATTAAACATAGACAAGGGAAATAATTAAACATAGACAGGAGAAATAATTAAACATAGACAGGGGAAATAATTAAACATAGACAAGGGAAATAATTAAACATAGACAGGGGAAATAATTAAACATAGACAAGGGAAATAATTAAACATAGACAAGGGAAATAATTAAACATAGACAAGGGAAATAATTAAACATAGACAAGGGAAATAATTAAACATAGACAGGGGAAATAATTAAACATAGACAGGGGAAATAATTAAACATAGACAGGGGAAATAATTAAACATAGACAGGGGAAATAATTAAACATAGACAGGGGAAATAATTAAACATAGACAGGGGAAATAATTAAACATAGACAGGGGAAATAATTAAACATAGACAGGGGAAATAATTAAACATAGACAGGGGAAATAATTAAACATAGACAGGGGAAATAATTAAACATAGACAGGGGAAATAATTAAACATAGACAGGGGAAATAATTAAACATAGACAGGGGAAATAATTAAACATAGACAGGGGAAATAATTAAACATGTGGTAGCGTCTACTTGTACTGTTACGTTTTAATATGATGAGCATGCCATTAGTGGCTGAATGTGAGCAAATATAAGTGGCGCAGCGTAGGAAAACATGGATGGTTGCATGTAGGCGTCACATGTGACTGCAGGTAGGGAGATACAGGTGACTGAATAATTTCAACATTGCAGAGATTATGCATTTATTATTCACTCAAATGTATAACTGGTTGCTGATACACATATTCATGGACTTGTGACATAGTGATATACTTGTGTTCTACTAGTCTAGCCTTGATATTTATAACCATCCTGTCAGACCTGTATTACACTCACCATCATCATTAAGTGCCGTCTCCGCAACGAAGGTTGGCTGCAACGTATCTCCAACATCTCCTGTCTCTTGTCTTAGTGGTGCACTCTGCTAGACTGTAACCTGTCCATCGTGTGATGTTACTCCCCCACTTGTATCTCTGCCTACCTCTTTCTCGCTTCCCTTTGACTTTACCCTCAAGTAAGGTCTTCAGTATTACACTAGTATTTATCTGAATATTTATAGTCCACCTGGCAGACCTGTTTCACAATTCGACCACAATTCTAGTCTTGAAATTTTTAACACTCCTGGCAGACCCTTAGGTAGTCATCCTCTCCTTGCCTTCTAACTAGAAAAGCTGCTATATCTATGTGGCTAGTGAACTGAGCAGTAGCTGCTATAGCAATGTGGTAACGGTACTGACCAGTATCCATTATATCGATGTCGATACTGACCATTACCTGCTAAATCGAGGTGGTTAGTGTGCTGACCAGTAGTGGACTTGAATAAAGTATGAAAATACCTAGAGAGACTATTAAATTGTCCTCGGATTTCCCCATAAATGCTATACCCCTGTCAACACAGCGAGGCGCAGTCTGTGAAGAATACCAGTCATACCGCCTAACTACAGTTAGTCAAGATTTACTTAGATCAAAACTAGAGTTGCGTAACAATTACCTAGATCATTCATAACTAGAATTGCCCAACAAATATTTAGATCAAAACTATAGTTGTTTACCTAGATCATTCATAACTAGAATTTCCCAACAAATAGTTAAATCACAACAAGAGTTGTCTAACAGTTACGTAGATCACAACTACAGTTAGTCAAGTAACTTAGATCACAACTACAGTTAGTCAAGTAACTTAGATCACAACTACAGTTAGTCAAGTAACTTAGATCACAACTACAGTTAGTCAAGTAACTTAGATCACAACTACAGTTAGTCAAGTAACTTAGATCACAACTACAGTTAGTCAAGTAACTTAGATCACAACTACAGTTAGTCAAGTAACTTAGATCACAACTACAGTTAGTCAAGTGACTTAGATCACATCTACAGTTAGTCATCAGTTATATAGCTTACAACTAGGAGTTGGCAACAGTTACTTAAGTCGCAACTAAAGTATTCTATTTTGCTAATGACTACATGCAATCAGTTATTGTCTCGTGGCTGTTGAATTAGTTCTCAGTTAAAGATGGTATAATCAAAACTTGCAAATTCCAAAACAAAAATGTTTAAAACTTGGTAATTCAAAGCTTTGTCGCATTAAAATAGTAAAAACAAAGCATGTTAGCTTTAAAAGTTTTGAAACAAACCGTGCTAGCTTTCAAATTGCACAAAACTTGGTAGCTTTAAAATAGTAAAAACAAAGCATGTTAGCATTAAAATTGTTAAAACAAACCGTGCTAGCTTTAAAATTGCTCAAACAAAAGTGATATTTCAAAGCTTAGGATTTATAAATCTTGGTTTCTTAAAGCTTGGCTCATCAACACATAATACTACAAATATTGATACACTTGTTAGCTTAATTCTTAATTACTATTTTTGGAAGATTAATATTTATTAGAACATTAAATTTATAGCTTTAAACTTCCAGTTGAACTTGCCTATTTCTTCTATTTTTTTCATACAGTCTTGGTCTGTGACCTTCCCACATAATTTCTGCTTCAATGACAGTTGGACTCAATATGTTTTTGCACCAGCTTCTAAATATTATTATTACGGCTGGTTTAATCGTCCCATATTATAAGGGTCTTATACACTCACTTCGACAGGCATCCTGCTAACACATTACCTACATTGTTGTAAACCATAGGCTTATAAACCTCTATAACGTCTCGCGATGGATAAGCTCGACTTGTGTACACAATGTTACCGTGTGTCTTGTCCATTCTATTTTCGTTCATGAATTAGAGAATTGTGCAGTGAGAAACAGTGGTTCTCAACTTATTGTTGGTATTGACTCCCTTGATATTCATGAAATTAATATTCAATCGCGTCGTGCCGACTGGCGTTAGCGAACTTGTTTTTCCACAAGTTTTCTGTCTCAGTGCTGTTAACAAGTTCAGTTGGTGACATTCTCTCGTGCCACAGTGCCAACACATCCAGAATTTTCTCTTTTTTCCTGTCTGTTTAATTTTTCCATGGTTCATCATCAATAAACCCGAATCCCTTCAGGGTCGTAGCGGTACCACATTGGATGCTTCAGCACACAGAGTCCTCGAGCGAATTCTATCCTCAGCGATGCGTATGAATGTGGAAATATCTTGCCCTGTCCATTCCTTGATGTTGTGTGTCCGTGACTTTATTTCCTCCTCTGCTTCTTCCCCTTCAACAGTTCCCTGCAGTATTGTTTTTGACAAGGAATCATGTCTGCATAAATGTCCAAACCATGCTAGTTTTCGTCGTTTCACTATTGAAAGCAATGGTTCTTGTACACCTGCATACATCTCTATCGGCTGTAACATTTGTACTCGAAAGCCTGTAATCGCCTCTCCATGTCCGCAGTGAGTGTCCAACTCTCACAACCATACAGCACAACATAAAGCACCAGCGACTTATACAGTTTGACTTTCACTATATATATATATATATAATATAATGTGTGTATGTGTAATATATATGTATAAATATGTGTGTGTGATATATATATATAATGTCCAAATCAAGATATATGGATATGAAAGCCAGATCCAAGTTTCAGAAACGATGGAATGGAAACCTGCACGGAAGTTGTCGAAGTAAGTGTTGGTCTGTGAACATTTGGGCACCACTTCGATCAAGGAGATCATGATGATGATTGTGATGTGTCCGGCTGTGACTGTGTCCTATAGGTGTCTGTAATTTTCTTCCACACCCTGAGCATGTGTGGGAGAGTCTGTGGAACATTGAGCAGCTCTTGACTTTCGTTTAGCAGTAACTATTCTGAGGTTGTCTTCTACATCAGCACCAATCCTGAGTCTGTGAATCTAATACGAACTGCCTTGATGTAAGCTCTCCCAAGACTTCATGTCCACATTTGACGTGTGGCAGTTATGCCTTCAATGCGTCATTAAAACCATCTTTCCGACGATTTCGCGGTTACCACTCTGGATGCTTTTTTTAAAAAAAAAGACGGAGATTTTTCTTGCGGTTGACGTAACTAGAAAACATATGGTTTGCAATCGGTCGGTTTGAAAGTCGCAGTATAAAATCCAAATTTCATCCACTACTGACCAAATAGACTTTCTTCTTTGACGTTCGTTCTCAATTCTGCAAACTAGTACGATGCAGTCCGGAGAACGGAATGCACTGTGCTATTATTTACAGCTTGACTGCGATAAATGTGTCTTTCTCACACATCCAACTTCAGAGTAGCTTCTGGATCACTTTGACACTCATCCCCAAACCTTTGTAGTCTGATATGCATGGCATGTAACAATGTTACTATTCTTTGCTCTACTTTCTGACCCCTTAAAACTAGAAAAGGTGGGAGAGGCGCAAATGATTACAAACCATGAAAACCATCAGAATCAAAGAATCATAAGTTGAGACTCATTGGAAGACTCGGGATTCAAGATAGTAAACCCATTCTCTCAAAAGTTGAGACTCCTTGGAAGACTCGGGATTCAAGATGGTAAACCAATTCTCTCAAAAGACCAGTTGTTCCCAACCAATTTGCTTCTATGCCCCCCCCCCCCAGTTTATAATAGTTCTATCCCTTTGCTCCCCCACTTGGTACATGACAGATATATATGTATGATCACCTTTCTGATGTGGACCTCATGGCAGCATGGTTAGATCCCCTCTGACCTTTGAGATCCCAGGTTCTCAATCCACGATTGGGACACGATTTTTTTCTGTCAGAGGTACAATCAAAATCCTTCCTGTACATGTCGCGGTGTCTACTGTGGCAAAGCGGCCTTTATTTCCACAGCCCATGGAAAGCCTCCTTCACTCCTTCACATGAAAACATGCAGTAGCGATTGTTTATTTTTAATTTCAAGACCTCAGACCTTACAGATTAGCGAATTTGTAACGTTACAGATGTTCCTCAACTCACAGATTATCACTTCATATGTGTAATCTTATTTTGAGAAAACCACTAATTAAGGGATTGGGGGTGGGGAAAATTACCATTTACTGCTTATTTTATATTTTTGTCTTTTTTTTCTTAGAGAAAAGTTGAATCTTATAACATATCATCTAAAGAGAAAAGTTGAATCTTATAACATATTATCTAAAGAGAAAAGTTGAATCTTATAAAATATCATCTAAAGAGAAAAGTTGAATCTTATAACATATCATCACCGTCTGTATCTTTAGAAAGGAGACTAAATTTATAGAACCCTTTTAGTTGAAACGTTAATAAGGTGTATTTGTGTTCGTGCATAAAACATAATTTCAATGTCTTTATCTTTATTTCTCACTCTGAGTGGAATAAAACTTGTTACAAGAGGCGTTTCCATAAATTGTTATACTAACTCTTCAGAGATCCAAATGGCTATAATACCGGAACCACGAACTCCACTATATTTTTAATATTTCAAAGGTCTTAACTAAACTGGCCTAACGTCCGTGTTGAAAGGAATGTACCCCTAACCACACGATGTTCCTGTTTTATTTAGCCATAGAAAAGACTGTACCAAACCACACAATATACTTGTTTTATTTAGCCATTAAAAAGTTGCAGTACTATACCACAATGTGTTTATTCTCACTTACATACTTGTTCCATCCTGGGTGGCCTCCTATGTCTAAATCTTCTTTATAAAGAAAATAAACGTCAGCGGCGGCTGCTGAGTGGTGTGACGCAGGCGAGAAGTCAGATCAACATCTGTTTTATGATCCTTCAATTTCAGATTAGAATTGGGATTCCATATCTAAACATCGTTCACTATAATCAAAGAAACATTACGCAAACCTCGCCGTATTCTAAAAACGAAAATTGGTCTAAATGTTTAAGTTGATCGTTTTCTGCATTATATACAGATTTCATCTTCTCCCCCCCCCCCCCCCTCTTCTTTTCTTCATTATAACTGAAATATATACCTGTAGCTGATGTCTCTCACAGAAAGTCGTGAATAGTTTACCTAAACCTTATGATCGCTCGTGCCGCCCTTGTTTTGACTAGTGTGGCCTCAGCTTTGGTTTGATGTCGGCTCTAGATTACTTCCCTTACTTGCATTTCTAGATGTGGTCCGTAGATTGTTGTCAGCTCACGCGATACGCAAATCCCTTTACCTAATACCCCATGGCAAATTTTCTTTTCAAAGCAGGAAGAATGTTTCTTGCATATACGTATGTACGTGCGTGTGTTTTGTCCATTAATAAATAATTTCTTGTTCTCTCCCACTTCCCTGGCCTGGACTGTTTTATATAAAAGTTTGTTTATGTTCAGTGTAAAATATTGTATGCGGCATTTCCGGTCTGCAGATATATCGGTCAACGCTATTTTGTTTCTCTTGTTAGGAGCAGAGCTATATTTTGCACCAAATTACAGCTTTAATCTCTCTCTCTCTCTCCTCGCTCGCTCGCTCTCTCACTCTGTCACATTTTGTGTGTGTCAAACACAGGCTTAATTTCTCTGTCAAACACAGGCTTAATTTCTCTGTCAAACACAGGCTTAATTTCTCTGTCAAACACAGGCTTAATTTATCTGTCAACATAGGCTTAATTTTCTCTGTCAAACACAGGCTTAATTTCTCTGTCAAACATAGGCTTAATTTCTCTGTCAAACATAGGCTTAATTTCTCTGTCAAACATAGGCTTAATTTCTCTGTCAAACACAGGCTTAATTTCTCGGTCAAACATAGGCTTAATTTCTCTGTCAAACATAGGCTTAATTTCTCTGTCAAACCACAGGCTTAATTTCTCTGTCAAACATAGGCTTAATTTCTCTAGCAACACAAGCTTAATTTCTCTGTCAAACATAGGCTTAATTTCTCTAGCAACACAAGCTTAATTTCTCTGTCAAACATAGGCTTAATTTCTCTGTTAAACATCGGCTTAATGTCTCTAGCAACACAAGCTTAATTTCTCTGTCAAACATAGGCTTAATTTCTCTGTTAAACATCGGCTTAATGTCTCTAGCAACACAAGCTTAATTTCTCTGTCAACATAGGCTTAATTTCTCTGTTAAACATCGGCTTAATGTCTCTAGCAACACAAGCTTAATTTCTCTGTCAAACATAGGCTTAATTTCTCTGTTAAACATCGGCTTAATTTCTCTGTTAAACATCAGCTTAATTTCTCTGTCAAACATAGGCTTAATTTCTCTGTTAAACATCGGCTTAATTTCTCTGTCAAACATAGGCTTAATTTCTCTGTCAAACACAGGCTTAATTTCTCTGTCAAACACATACACATATTGCAACAGCTGGTTGTCTCAGTACCGCTCTTATCAATAACGCATTTCAAACCAGCCAAAAGTACTTATCGCTATCTCTCTCTCTCTCTCTCTACCTCTCTCTACCACTATAAGCTTTTGTTATTAGCGAACTGTACCATCTTCAACTTTTACTAATCAAATCAAACTTGTTCATCACTTACTTCTATGCCAGCTCACTTTAACAATCGTTCTAAGCCAAATGGGACGAACCTAAAAAAAACAGTTTTATATGTATAGATGTTCTATCCACATTGGCTATAGCACCCGTGTCATTAGTTAAAAACCCCCAATTACATATTGTTGAATTTTACAACCTACCACTGCAACACATATATCTTCACCAGATTTGTGTTCACAATTTTAACAGTTATTTCCCTTGAAAACAAAATTGATTTTTCTTTTAACAATGTATGCTGTAGATTTACAAGATGAGACTTGATTTACAAGATGAGACTTGATTTACAAGATATTCTACCTGCATTTAAACTTGTAACAGTAATGTTTTCCAAAATATTGTATGAATATATATATATTTACATTTTTACAAGGTATATTTAAAAAAAATCTAATTTCACTTTGTCTAAAATGAAATTAAGTATTCATACCACTTTAGGTGATCTGTGCATTCATTATATATATATATATATATATATATATAATATATATATATATATTATATGTTACGATGACTAACTAAACATTCCAAAACCAATACGTACCATCAATGCATTAATATGGTGTCTATATATATATATATATTATATAATATATATATATATAGTATATTATATATATATATATATATATATATATATGTATGTATGTATGTGCATACTACTTTCTCTCCAAAAATCATACTTTAACGAAAAGGGTACCAAGTCCATAGATATATTAATATACATAACTTTCCAGATTTCCTTTTTCCATATTCTGCATATCTGAACCTAACACACATGAAATATTCAGTAATATTTTTATATTTTTAATTATTGAAAACCTGAAATGGCGTAATATAGGGTTGTGAAGTTCTGTTCACATGGGCTAAAACACCAATGTCATTATTTGAGGCGTTCTATCCACATGGGCTAAAACACCAATGCCATTATTTGAGACTTTCTATCCACTTGGCCACGACATCCATGTCATTAGTTCGGAAGTTCTTTCCACGTGGACTAAAATAATAAAAACAACAAAGCATTGGTTCAGACGGACTACCTATATGATCTGCCTACATAAAAATACAACGTGAAGCATAAACCATATAAGACATTAATACTTAAATATTGTTGCATTTTTGGCTCCACTAATACTTCAATTGTATCGCAAGTACAGTGTGAACATACGGCTTCCGAACCACGAGCTAGTCTGACTGAGATGTATCTGTGAGATTGGCCATATAAACTGATATTACGGTGCTGACGCCACCGATCTATACACTCCAAAACCAATGTCATCCTTAGATAAGTACTAGGGTGACTAAATCAACACTCCAAAACCAATGTCATCCTTAGATAAGTACTACGATGACTAAATAAACACTCCAACACTAGCACCATCATTATATAAGTATTACATTGACTAACTAAACTGTGCCACCAGGGCCAGATAAACGTAGCACCTTATATGGAACAAAACAAGAACTCACAAACACATGCATATATCACACAATGGCAATGGGTCAAAGGCAGCGAGCCCATGGACCGCTGGATCCACAACTAACCGACTAACTAAACACTCCAAAACCACTACTTATCATCAATACATTAACATGGTTTCTTTGATCTTACTTGGGATGGGACAGTCAACTCCACTCTAAAACCTCCTTAGTTGTCTCTTAGATATGATTGAAAGGTAATATGTGTTGATGTTTCTACTCCCCCGTTCGCGCCCGGCGTCCCACTGACGAGATTCGCGATACAAAAACATAAATAGACACTTTTTACAGAAATTCTATAGTAAAACAGACTTACGGTTCCCTAGTTAAACTCACTTTACTCTTAGCTAACGTCTTCACAACGCCGCTTCTCCACAACGTCGCTTCTCCACAACATTGGACAGGGAAAAAAACGCAGTAAATTCAAGTAACTATACTATCCTTTCTGTTGTCGTGGCTGGCGTAGTACTCATTCATGGCGCCAGTTTCCAGATTCCTAAGCGTGATCTGTTTTCCAGATTAAACAAATGTACAGTGTACACGCGTCAATCGGCCACTATTCTTCACTACATTATCTGCGAAATCCCAGCAAAGACGTCCCCAGTAAATGTTTCACTCTCCTTTTCTCGACATCTCCACTATTTCTCTATAACGTCTTCCGCCCTCTCCAAATCTAACTTTCATTGCCTGAAATCAAGAATGCAGATAAGGGTGTGATTTTTCTTGACATCCCCGTATTGTCTGTAGGTAACCGTGTCAAGGCGTGTGTTATCTTGATTCAAGACTTGAATTTACTTTATATTCACTGAATAAACGACTATTGCTGATTATTATCTACATTAAAAAGTTACCAACATTACAAAGTTAGGAATCTATACTGTTTTAAAAAAAAAAACTTTGATGGAGTTACTTTTATAAAAGATATTAGCTGGTTTGATATCATTCAATCTATCGACTGTGTTCACCTGGTCAATACCTTTTCATGGTTACCTGAATTATACTTACCTAATTATTCGTGAGGTCATGAAAGAGGCCAAGATCAAAACAAAATGTTTAGGAATAACTCATGATAAGGTCATGAGAATCCATTGAAACTTACTGAATACAAAACTCTCTGATCATATTATTGAATGTCGATATAAGATTGACGGTCCTCGAATAAATTTTCCCGCCACGGACGGATGTGTCGGGCCATTGGCGCAAATAAAACGCCGACACATCGCATTTCCATTCGCTGGACTACATACTGCTGGAAATCTAGAATGGACCATGGTCCTGCCATAAGAGAGGCCCAGAAGGAGTTTGAGAATGAACGCTGAAGAGAAAAAAATTCAGTTGAAAATTCAATGCGCAAGTATGGCTCATCTCACTACAGAACAACGATACGTGATTATCGCATGCTTACAGACTGGACGTTCCGGTGTCAACATGGCGCAAGTATGGCTCATCTCACTACAGAACAACGATACGTGATTATCGCATGTTTGCAGACTGGACGTTCCGGTGTCAACATGGCGCAAGTATGGCTCATCTCACTACAGAACAAACGATACGTGATTATCGCATGCTTACAGACTGGACGTTCCGGTGTCAACATGGCGCAAGTATGGCTCATCTCACTACGGAACAACGATACGTGATTATCGCATGCTTACAGACTGGACGTTCCGGTGTCAACATGGCGCAAGTATGGCTCATCTCACTACAGAACAACGATACATGATTATCGCATGCTTACAGACTGGACGTTCCGGTGTCAACATGGCGCAAGTATGGCTCATCTCACTACGGAACAACGATACGTGATTATTACATGCTTGCAGACTGGACAATCACAAAGTGCAGTGGCCAGACAATTTGACGTGGTTAGAAGATCCATTTGTTTCCTGTAGAGGTGATTTCAACTAACTGGTTCAGTGGCAGACTGGCCGCTCAGCGGAAGAACCAGTCCATAAACTACGTCACCAATTAGGTGGAATCGAAACATTTTTACTGTTGTTGGTAAGGAGGAAAGGGAGGGGGTGGTTAACAAAAGTTGCCGTCAACAATAGTGTATTTATCTTTTTTTTCACCAGTTAAATGTTTTGAATTATAAATTTGTTCTTAAAAATGTGAGGAAAAAAACTTTTTACTGTTGAAAAAAAACATTATAATGGGTGATGTAAACAAATTGACATAATTAAATAGGGGATGGGATCCTGAATTCTGAACATATGTTGACAATGAGACAGCGGGTTCAATATTTCGCAACGACATTTTTGACATAATTTATGAACAATCTGTGAACAATTGGAAGGAGGAACTAATTAGAGTTGTATTCTATACCCAGAAAACACCAACTCTCAGCTTCATGCAATGCTTTGAGACAATGCCTCCTACTCAGATGGATCTCATGTGTGTGCAGAAAATTCAAATTCAGTTCACTTTAATTTATTTTAATGAAACTAAGTTTTCATACAGCTTTAGTTGACAGTTCCCTGACAGTTCGTTAGTAGAGTGGGTCAGCTCCATGATAGAACGTTATTAGATTGGGTTTTGGGTCCACCTCTAGTACAGTGGGAGGTGGGTCCACTTCACAAACACATCTCTCTTACAACTCTTTTACAGCTCCGTGGCAGTACGTTAGTAGAGTGGGTTGTGGATCCACATCACAAACACAACACTCTGCAGCTCCCTGAAAGTACGTTAGTAGAGTGCGTAGTAGGTCCACCTCTAGTAGAGTAGACAGTGGATCTAGTTAGTAGAGTACGTCCACCTGTAGTAGAGAGGAGAGTGGGTTCATCTATAGTTGATTGAGTAGTGGATCCACTTTTAGTAGAGCGGGTAGTGTGTCCACCTCTAGTAGAGCGGGTAGTGTTTCCACCTCTAGTAGAGCGGGTAGTGTGTCCACCTCTAGTAGAGCGGGTAGTGTGTCCACCTCTAGTAGAGCGGGTAGTGTGTCCACCTCTAGTAGAGCGGGTAGTGTGTCCTTCTCTAGTAGAGCGGGTAGTGTGTCCACCTCTAGTAGAGCGGGTAGTGTGTCCACCTCTAGTAGAGCGGGTAGTGTGTCCACCTCTAGTAGAGCGGGTAGTGTGTCCACCTCTAGTAGAGCGGGTAGTGTGTCCACCTCTAGTAGAGCGGGTAGTGTGTCCACCTCTAGTAGAGCGGGAAGTGTGTCCACCTCTAGTAGAGCGGGAAGTGTGTCCACCTCTAGTAGAGCGGGAAGTGTGTCCACCTCTAGTAGAGCGGGAAGTGTGTCCACCTCTTGTAGAGCGGGTAGTGTGTCCACCTCTAGTAGAGCGGGTAGTGTCCACCTCTAGTAGAGCGGGTAGTGTGTCCACCTCTAGTAGAGCGGGAAGTGTGTCCACCTCTAGTAGAGCGGGTAGTGTGTCCACCTCTAGTATAGCGGGTAGTGTGTCCACCTCTAGTAGAGCGGGTAGTGTGTCCACCTCTCGTAAAGCTGGTAGTGGCTCCACTTGACAAACACAACTCCTTCGAATGTGCTTGTGGTTCGATAACATGTCATGAAACAATTGACTTGCTATAATGTAGAGGTATCAATTAACCCAGCAATCTTTGGCTGTAGTGATTTTGATTTTCTTGGCAGTATAAATACTATAAATAGATTGCCACTGCTTTTAGAACGGCCCGGATGCACAGTTGCCTGATGATTGAACGTGATCTTCGAAAGTACTTATAAGAGCTATGCACAGAATTAATTAGGGCTTCATTCCGTACGATTTGTACAATTAATGTCACGATTTTCCTTGTTTAGTATTTCTATACTTGCAGTCGCCTTGGCTATTTTTGACATGCAACTGCACGTACATACATACTACTCCGTATTGACCAATGAAAATCACGACAAATATAATAAAAAAAACATAAAGAATTAACTCCGAATTAATTATGTACCGAGGTCTTCTACTGCCGAATGATTCGATTGAATCTCAACTGTCTGAAACATGGTCTGTAACTCTCCGCCAGAGTTGGCAGACATGTTATTGTGGTGGCTAAAAATTCAAAAGTATTTGAATAACAATCTTCTAAACAGAAAATATGTCAATTATTTATAAATATACATTTCTCAACTTGAACAATAACTTGTACTTCTGTAGCATTGACTCACACTAATTGTGCGCCGTACTTCGCCTTCAAAAAGCATGTCCAAGTACACACACAATCTATCAAGCGTATCTGTCTCTTGAACTTGTTATTTCCTACCCGATTTCTTTTCTCAATTTGTTATAGAGTTTCAGAAACAGCAGGAAACGAAATTACTTCTATTCAACTAACAACTCTTTCCTAAGCTCTACGTTTTCCTGTTCTAATTGCAGATCTTATTTAAGCTCTTTATTTTTGTTATTCACGATCTAGCTCAATCTTAATCTCTTCATTTTCCTAATTCAACATGCTGGTAATTGTCATCATTCAGCACTCTGTTCCATCAAAGATTCTTGCTGTAGTAATATGCAAGACTGATTACACAAGTTGAAACTTCCTCAAAAGCTTATTTAATTATATCCTGCCCCTCTATATTCAATAATTATGCCAGCTTTATCTGAGTATTTGTAAACCGACTTAATTTTTATTTTTCATTTTATCATTTATTTACAATATTCAAAATTATGCACATTGAATTTTAATTCCATCAGATTTAAGCATGTCTTAATATTATTAATTGCTCAACAGATCTTATAATCAGGTCTATAAATTATTATTTTTCTTGCTAATACAGATTTTGGTGTGGTCTGTTCTTTTTATTTTTGTTTCGTTCAATTTCTAAAATATTTTTTGTAGTCATATCCCTCCACCTCATCCATAATCTGTATGATTTATGCTAAATATTTGAAGGATTTTTTGTTTGATTTTGTTGTTGTTGTTGCTTGTTTTGAATCCAATGAAATTCGAACGCTGAAGCTGGTATTTCCTACGCGCACTCATGGATGGATTTCTCGAGTGATTTATTTTATATCAGGAAGACACCAACTCCTAACGGTATGCTATCAATCAATGTAACATGTCTTTTGCAGAACGTTGTCCTCGCTGCCATTTTGTAAGCCTCTCGGTTCTATGGAAGCTGTCCAGCTTCCTCTCTTTCAGACAGTCTTACGAGGCGTGTTCAAATGAAAACGGGACTTGTTACACCACGCGTGATAGAGCGCACTGATATTGATGACATTTTGCACTAGTAATGAGTATCCAATAATTTACATACGGTCACGTGTTCATCTTCCCAGCATGCATATGTGCTGCAGAAGACTGTTAACAAAATGGCGGGTGTGATTCCGAACCCGTCCAAAGTGAATCAGCGTGCTGTGATCCAGTTTCTTTCATTTGAAGGATGTCAAGCAGTAGACATTCATCGGAGAATGAAGGCAGCATATGGTGACAAATGTTTGTCGAGGACCAGAGTGATGGAGTGGGTGCGTATGTTTAAAGACGGACGTGAGTTAACGGCAGATCTTGCACGGCCAGGTCAGGCGCATATTGTTGCAACAGAAGAAGCCATAGCCGTGCTTGATAAAGCAGTACTGACTGACCGTCGTCGGAGCATTCGTTCGCTTGCAGAAGAATTCCATATGTCAATTGGGACAGCCCACATGGTTGTTCGGAAGAAATTGAACTATCGGAAGGTGTTCACAGTGGGTCCCACGGATGTTGACTGACCACCATAAGGAAGAACGGATGGGGTGGAATTAGAAAGCACTAAAGGGACAGCGATTCAACAGCGACGCAGACGTGAAGACAGCGGTGACCACATGGTTCAGAGAACAGCCACGCAACTTTTTCTCGGACGGCATTCGACGTCTACCTAAACAGTGGGATGCTTGCCTAAATGCATACGGAGATTTTTTCTGATGAACCCAGGTGCATTCTTATTCACAAGTGGTTGCTTTGTTCAATTCCGTTGAAAATATTAAATTGCGTATGATACTTTTTAAATAAATCCACAAGTCCCGTTTTCATTTGAACACGCCTCGTACATGCTATGTGTCCATCATAATCTTGGTCTGTCTCTTGTTCTCTCGCCTGGAACTTTGCCCTCCACGATTAATCTTTCTAAATCATTGTGTCTCTTTAAATGTCCGACATATGTTGGCTTGCGTTTTTGTTGGTTTTGATATGCAATTCTTTGATAAAAAGCTTCCTACTCAGAATAAATCTACGTGTGTTTGCAGCAGGCATGTTCCACTATTCTGTGTCTAGACATTCATCATCTGAGAGTCTTCAATCATCTGGTTGTATCAATGTTGACCACTTTTCACGACAGCCCATATCGTCTTGTGGCTTGAAAATGGCTTGCGGCAATCTTCAACCAGATTTACAAAGATTGAAATTGTAAATTACGTTCTACAATATTTGTTCTACTGCTGCTTGTTGCCGGGCCAGAGATGGGAGCAAATAATAGTGATTGTATGACGTATTGTTTACCCTCTCTGAGTAGGAGGCTTCATCTGAAAGCATTTCACGCCTATGAGACATGGGGCCGTCTCTTCTAGATATGAATTAAAGTTTTGCAGAAATAACACAATTTGAATCCGTTGAGAGCTTTGGCCGGGTGTGCCGTGGACATAAAGGTAAGCGCTTTGTCCTTGCATGGCCAAGGCCAAAATGTAAGCACTTTGGTGGCGGCGGTGGCGGTTGTGATAATGGGTGTTGTAACAATACCAATATCATGAGCAGCAGCATAAGTATATCCTATATTATATTTTCGATATCAGATTACTGCTGAACTGTATAAACTCCTGATAGATAAATGTCATTCTTTTAACATAGCGATCCATATAATCAATTAGCGACTATCAAGAGTGAACGTCAGTTGAACATATGCTATAGTAATGCTCGGCGTGCCGTGGGACGACGCTAGATGTGCAGCGCGGTGTACAAAAAATATTGGTTTATATTGTTATTCTGGTTCATAATTTATACAATGTGTTATATTGATGGTAGACTGTATATAGACTGTATATAGACTGTTATAATACGTATATTAAAGTAAGTAGATAGGTATTGTTCTCAAGCCCGTTGATAGAGGGACGGGGAGGGGATCAAACCTCACCCTTTAGGAAGTTATATCATATTAATATGGAGCTAGCCACAAGAAGAAGAAGAAGAAGAAGCAGATTGGGGAGAGAATTCAAACCTTAAAATATTTCTCGCCTGTGTGTTGTCCGATAGGGGAGCAAAAAAATATTGATGCTGATGCCTGCCATACACGTCGTACGAGGCAACTAAAGAGGTAATGGTGTGTAGTTGACTGTTTTCTCCCAAAGAGTGTCAGTGACCGAGACGCCATGCTGAAGTCTGTGTCAGGGCGAAAGACGCAGATATCACAGCTAAGCTGTAATCTGTGATGGAGCGTATTAAGTTCTATGGAATACACCCTGCTATTGTACAGGAATTTTAGAACGAATACAGAAGAATAAGAAGCGCCTTCCTAATAAAGGTCGCCAAGACGAAAGTCAGAAAACGAAGAAATAGATTGGCACTTTTCCACAAACCGCTCACAAATAAAGAATTTAAATTGTTACTGATTACATGATCTAACCGGTTTTCCATAGGTCACCTTGACACAAAGTACCGTAGCCAAAACCCTAATCTTAACTCAACGAAAATTGTAAACCAAGGCTACTAAAGGGAAATATAAATTGTGTATTCTTATTTTGCCACGTGAGTGGATTCAAGACAAGTACCCAATCATTAACACTCTTTCTAATAGCACTCCTGCAAAGAGTATAACTACTCAACAACAACCAGATATCAACAAAATTATAACAACATTCAACAGTTGCAAAACAAATTAACAGATTTCTGAACTAGGCACATGTTACTAACGAGTAATAACCTCGCCACTTATAGATAATATATAATATGTATAATACGTTTATAGACTAAATGTTTCCACTTTCAGGTCCAGCCCCAATGTCTGCTGGAGAGATGAGTCCTGGCTTGGCAAAACCAGCCAATCAACAGGAATGTATGTCCTGCAAGAAGCCAATCACTGACCGGTTCTTTCTGAAGGTGAGACCAAGTCCTAAATGACAATGTCGACACATTTTCTTTGAACTGTCTGTCCATCCGTTTCTTCAATACTTCTCTAACACAGATCTTGCTTTAATTCTCAATCTCCTGCATATTCCCAGGATGTAGCCCGGAGGAAATGTGTTGTATCTTCAATTTATCCCTTTTTATATCCATTTGTCTCGCATCGGTTACTTTTGTCTTTTTTTTTTAAATTGTCAATATATTCATTTTTCTGTAGTGGAAACACTGACAGTGTTTGCGAACTATCTGTATATTCGGGAATTCCCCGTAACTATGTTTAGCTGCGTATATGAGGACATTGGCGCTAATGAGAATGGAACATCGTGTACTAGTACTATTTCATCCCTGAAGTTGTCATAGAAGTAAACAGAATGTATCTTATTGTTAAATGAAGGATTACAGTCTCTTGCCAACACATGACATTTTCAACCTTAGATTCTAGCGACTAATATTAAACAAACATCATGTCAACAGATATAACAACACAACAACCAAACATCAGAATAGACAATACTGAGATAGAATGTGTGGATAAATTTGAATACTTAGGAGCAAACATCAACGGTGCAGGCGACTGCATGGCAGAAATAAGGAAGAGATTAGCAATGGCATATTGCAAAATAACACGGCTGAAAAACATATGGAAAAACAACAAAATAGAAACGAAAGTGCTAATGTTACGAACATTTATTTTTCCGGTTGCAACATACGGCTGTGAAACATGGACCCTAAGTAAAACAGCGGCAAAGAGGATCAACGCCTTCGAGCTGAAATGCTACAGGAAGATACTTAGAATATCATGGAAGGATAAAATCAGAAACTCAGATATTATAAACACACTGAATATTCCAGAGTGTTGGTTACTAAACACAATAACAAAAAGAAAACTACCCCTGTTTGGTCATATAAAGAGACATAACTGTTTAGAAAGACAAATAATGGAGGGAAGAGTACCTGGGTAGAGGAGAAAGGTCTGGCCAAGAAGACGATGGACTGACGACATTAAAGATAATATGAATACATCGCTAGAAAATGCAAGCCACATCGCCCAAGACAGAGAGAGGTTCAGAGAGTTCATTGGGAAGACAACGTTCTGGAAGGAATACGTCACATGACAATACTTTTAACATTTACTCTAATACATATGTCTTGGGAGAATAGTGCTAGAGGGAATAGTGCTAGAGGGGATGGTGCTAAAGGGGATGGTGCTAGAGGGAATGGTGCTAGAGGGATAGTGCTAGAGGGGATGGTGCTAGAGGTGGAAAGTGCTAGAGGTATGGTGCTAGAAGGATAGTGCTAGAGGGGATAGTGCTAGAGGGGATAGTGCTAAAGGGATAGTGCTAGAGGGAATAGTATTAACTCTAAAATTTAGCTTATCAGACAGAAATTTGGAATGGTTTCCATGTGAGATTAATTTTGGTAGTAACAGACTGTTGTCTGTGTGATTAATCTATCAATATCATATATGTACGATGATATATCTAGTCTATTTCTGATATAATCTCTTTGTTGTCTGTCTACCCTGGTAACCACGACAACCATATTGAATCCGTTACGTACGAGAGTGATATGGCTTTTATGTGGATGTGTAGATAACACTATGATTGTCTGCAAAACACCATCATCATGTGCCGTGTCCGCATCACAGGTTACTTCAACGGACCTCCGCCATCCTTGCCTCTTTTGTCTCTTACTTTGGTGGTGCACTCTGCTAGACTGTAACCAGTCCATCTCATGTTTTCTTCAGACCGTTTATCTCTGCCCACATCTTGCTCGCTTGGCCACAACTAAATCTTCAAGGTGTCATGTCTTGTAATATGTTATAATTTTTGTTTTATTTGGGATTTTTAAAGTTCTTTTCATATGCAGTATTGTTAGAACACCTGTGTTTATTTTTTTCTTCCATGAAGTTCTACCTATTCTTCAATAGAATTAATATCTTCTTCTTCTTCTGCGTTCGTTCTCAAACTCCTGCAGATTAGCAGGATGTAGTCCGGAAAACGGAATACGTTGTGTCATGGTTTACAGCATTGCTGCGATATCTGCGTCTTTCGGCCTGACACATTCGACTTCAGCATGACTTTGGGTCACTAACCCTATTTGGGATGGGACAGCCAATTCCATCCCATAACCTCCTTAGTCGGCTTTTACGACATGCGTGGAAGGTAACCATTGTAACTATTCTTTGATCCCCCTTCGGTCCTCGGCATCTCATGGACGTTAGAATTATTATTACTATTATTATTATTATTATTAATTTTTTTGTTTAAAAATTGTTTCTGTAAATCATTTTTTTGTCAACATTTCTATATAACTGTGTGACCTAGCCTCTAACTGGACTTATAGAGAAGAATTCAGGCTTCGGAAAACAAGTGCTATAGACGTATGTTGTGTGTCTGTCGCCGAAAACATAAGAGTGATGTGTTTGTACGTGATAGGATTAATGTAGTAGCCGGTCAACAAGAACCACTGTTGGCAGTCGTGAAACATCCGAAACTCCGGTCGTACCGACACGTGATGAGACATTCCTGGATGACAAATTATTTCTTTCTTTCAAGCTACGATGTAGCTTAGAAAAAGACGAGGAGGCCAGAAGAAGACGTGGCTGGATAATATCAAAGACTGGACAGGGTGTGCAGTTTCCAAACTCATCAGATGGTAGATGATAGAAACTCTTGGAGATCTTACTGCTCCAAATATCTCTGAGAATCCTACCAGTATAATAATAATAATTATTATTATTATTATAATTATTATTATTATTATTAAAATTATTATAATACTCTTAACCCGTCAGGGTGGTAGTAGGCTGCAACTAGTAATCTAGTCATAGTTGCATTGGTCATGGTAAGCCCGTGTCTATTTAATGTTTCTTTGATTATCTCTACTCATCTAGTTCTTGGTCTTCCTCGTGCCTTGTAGCACGGTCATCTGATGATGTATGCACGAAGGGCTGGTTGTGCAGGTTCCATTATCATGACGTGACCAAATCATCTAGTTTGCTGCTTCTCAATGTAGTCTTGACTTGACATAGTCTTTACTTCTTTCCTGATATCTTCATTTCTCCCGCGGTCTGTTCTCGTGACATTTATAGCTTTACTCAAACATCTCATTTTGCAAACTGAATTTTTCGTTAGTACGAGGTATCTGTGTCAAGGGCCGTGTTTGAAATTGGTAACACAGAATTGGTATAACAATACTGTTTAGTAATTGTCGTTTTGTAGCCATGCAGATTGATGGATTTTTAAGTATTGGTGACTGCTGGTAAGTCACAGCATTGGCTTTTTGGCACCTTGTTTCCATCTCTCTGTCGAGTTTGCCATCCTCCGTAAATATGCTTCCTAGATATTTAAACTATGGGACTTGCTTTAGTTTTGTATCATTGACAGATAAACTAAACTGGCCTGGTGTTCTACTTATCTTCATAGTCTCTGTTTTAAATGTGGAGCAAATGTGTGTTTGCCGCTGTAATTCCTTTTCAGATTCGTATATTAAACATTGATCATCTGGAAATAGCAGTTCGTTGAGTGAGCTGTGATCTTTATTTGATGCTTTTGCAAGGGTAAAATTCTTTCTTGGGTCCGCTTCTTCAGTTATCCTTTCCATGTATGTTACGAACAGAAGTGGTGATAGTACGCAGCCGTGTCTAACACCCGTTGTGCCCAGAGTAGTTCTGGCAGTTTTTGTATAAAGCGCTTATGTTGTCTAGTAATTGTCCATGTACTCCATAGTTCTCCAATAATAGCCACAGTTTTTCTCTGTCAACTCTGTCAAATGCCTTTTCTGGGTCGATGAAGTTAATGTTTAGTTGTAGGTAGTATTCAAGTGCCTTTACACTCAGCTGTCGTAGAGAAAAATATAATCTGTACATACCATACATTTCCTGAAACCAAATTGTGTCTTATTTAGCTGACGTTCTAGTATCAGTCTTACTCTCTGTTCTATTATTTTTGCAGATATCTTTCCTATGTGCCTGAACAGAGGTATACCTCTGTACGTCTCTCACTCTGGTTTTTTTTTTTTTTTTTTGCTCTTGTTTTTCCATATGGTTACAATTACTTCTCCCTGTCAGTCTTCTAAAACTTGTTTTTCTGACCATGCTGCTATGAATATTCTCTTTAGACATCTTACACCAACCTTCTTGCATGCCAGGATGGCTTCAGTTGTTATGCCATCTACGTCAGGTGATTTGTTTCATCGGCTGTTCTTAATATGTTCCTCTATTTCACGGACTAATATTTCTGGTTCTGGAAACATGTGAATATCTTGGAGTGTAAGGATAGTGTTTGTGTTGGTAATGGGTTGTATAACATGTGAATATCTTGGAGTGTAAGGATAGTTTTTGTGTTGGTAATGGGTTGTATAACATGTGAATATCTTGGAGTGTAAGGATAGTTTTTTGTGTTTGTTGATGGGTTGTACAACATGTGAATATCTTGGAGTGTAAGGATAGTTTTTGTGTTGGTAATGGGTTGTATAACATGTGAATATCTTGGAGTGTAAGGATAGTTTTTTGTGTTTGTTGATGGGTTGTATAACTCTTTAAAATACTCTAGCCACCTTGTTTTGTATGTTGAATATGGGGGTACAGTGTATGCTGTTTATGATTGTCATGGGTTATAACTCGCATCTCTTGCTGTCATTGTTTTTATACTTTTGAAGAAGCCTCTTGGTCTTTTAGTGCATATGTCAGACAGGTATTCACCATATTCTTTCCACGCATTTTCTTTTGCCTGTTTGGTTGCTCGTTTGACATTTCTTCTTTTTAAACGATATTTAACATAATCCTTTTGATTACCTTTTGTTACCAATATTTTGAATGTTTGCTTCTTTTTAATGATTGCTTGTTTGATATCCTCGTCCTACCAAGCAGTTCTTTTACACCCCGTCATTTTGTTTTTGGCGCCACATACGGATTTAGATTATTTGTCATTTATGTTTTCAAAAATTGTCCATCTAATATGCGACATGCTTATATTAAATTACATTCTAACAATATATCCATCAATGTGTATTACGTTGTTGTCAGGCTATGGACCAGTTCTGGCACGAAGACTGTTTAAAGTGCTCCTGTTGTGATTGTCGTTTAGGAGAAGTCGGTTCTACATTGTTCAGCAAAGCAAACCTACTTTTGTGTAGAAGAGATTACTTAAGGTGAGTACTCAGTACGTCCGCTACTCCATCGATCCTGTATTCATTAATTCACTCTTCACTCATTATAAACTGTCTACACCACTAATCATATTTTCATAAATTCACTCATCACGAACTGTCTACTCCATCAATCCTATTTTCATTAACTCACTATTCATTCAACACGAACTGTCTATCCCGTCAATTCTATTGTCATGAATTCACTCATCGCGGTCTACTCCATATATCCTATTGTCATAAATTCACTCTTCGATATGCAGAGTACTACTTGTTTTCAGGGACCATATTTTCATACATTCAGTCTTTATTCATTACGAACTATCTACTTCATGGATATTATTTTCATGAGTCAATCATCACACTGCTCCATCGGTCCTATTTTCATAAATTTACACATCAGAAACGACCTTCTTCATGGAACCTATTTTCATAAATTCTTTCTTCGCTATTCAGAAAATCCTTGCAACCTTTGTAATGTTTCATTACCAACTTCTTGACTTGAAATCCATCAAAAATCAGTCACATAAGATTATAAAAACATGTTAACTTCTTGTTAACACTGAAGAAAATGACCATATGAGAATGAACTACCAGCAACAACATATCACATGAGAAGATGAGAAGATACAAGGCCAGAGGAAGACCTAGAAAAAGATTCATAGATAATATCAAAACAAACTTTGAACAAAAACGGATTCAACGCAGCGAAGGCGACACATCTGGTCTTGGATGGACAGGTAAAGCTCCCAGTCACCAACCCTACGCTTAACTGCAAGCGTGGATATTATGTCCTAATCTTCCTGGGGATAAACATCAGACAATAGACTTAAGAAAAACTGTATCAGATATTTTTGAAAAATAATAGTAGTGGGGGTGATATTGACCACATCATCCTTAAGTATGTCGTAATCGATAAAAAATATAGGCATTATACCATATTTTACTTCTTCATATGATCCATGCCGGATATTATATCTTTCCAAAGATTTCTGTTTACTGAACTGTCATTCATTTCTCTAACTTTTTCATATGATCCATGCCAGTTATCATGTCTTTCCTAAGACTTCTGTTTCGTATACTGTCACTCATGTCCGATACCGATGTTCTCTCATGCCACAATGGCATGATATAAAGCATCTTCTCTGTTGGTTTGCTGTCCAACCTATTTTTCTTAAACAATATGTTCTATCTTTCCTCATGTCATGATGTATCCAAAACTTGTGGACTGTCTCTTTCTGACGCTGGTGAGTAGCTCTCGGTACTACCATACTCTCTTTTTGAATCACTTTCTTTCAGATATCTTCATTAAGTTTTTTATCTGTCCATTGTCTTCTTAACATTCTTCTATAAAACCACATCTCTGCTGCATCTATATACTTTTGCACTATTCAATGTGTTATCCAAATGAATACATTTAAAGTTGTTAACGGCGTTAAGTCGCCAGTGTTCTAAATAGGAAGTGCTAAATGTGGTCCCGGTTACTAAACGGTTCTTTGAGCCTTTACGGGTCAGGCCCACGAAGTATTATATATATATATATATATATATATATATATATATATATATATATATAGTGTGTGTGTGTGTGTGTTAGATGTTCCATTCTGGTAGACATTTTTTTTGGTATCACCAGTACTTCGATGTTTCTACTATTCAGACTAATCCCGTATTTTACTGTACAGTTTAAACTGTGTGAAAGTTACGAGTTACTTTATGAATTTAATGTATTTACCTTGAACCCAGTGGTGACTATGACAACTTCTTGATTGTCAGAAGATAAAAAGCTACTGAAAGGTCAACAATGTTTACCAAATTGTTTTAATGTTTTCTTTTTAAACTTGAATCGTGCAAACTGGCACCATGACAGCTACAGGGATTACTTCATCATCATCCATCCATCCATCCATCCGTCCAATCGTCCATCCATCCATCCGTCCAATCATCCATCCATCCATCCGTCCGTCCATCCGTCCGTCCGTCCAATCATCCATCAGTCCGTCCAATCATCCATCCATCAAATCCGTTACATCCATCAAATCCATCAAATCCATCAATCATCCATCCATCATCAAACATCATCATGTATGTCATATTTACTGATGTCTGTGAAACAATCCCACAGATTGTTTGGTACAACTGGCTACTGTGCAGCCTGTAAGAAAATGATTCCAGCCTTCGAGATGGTGATGAGAGCTAAAAATAACGTCTACCACTTAGAATGTTTTGCCTGTCAACAGTGCATGCACAGGTAAGTAATGGTGCATCATGCCCTCGCTATATACATGTAGATACCGTCGTCAAGAGTCGTAGATAAGGAGAGACGGGTCCCATAAGACATTCCTCAAGAGTCGTGGATAAGGAGAGACGGGTCCCATAAGACATTCCTCAAGAGTCGTAGATAAGGAGAGACGGGTCCCATAAGACATTCCTCAAGAGTCGTAGATAAGGAGAGACGGGTCCCATAAGACATTCCTCAAGAGTCGTAGATAAGGAGAGACGGGTCCCATAAGACATTCCTCAAGAGTCGTGGATAAGGAGAGACGGGTCCCATAAGACATTTTGTTTAAAAAATGGTAATTCATTTGTGTGAGGATATTTCATTGCTGGAAAAACCACTACAAGGGGTGGGGGTGAGTTGGTTAATCCACTTCTGATGGTTTCTTAGTACTATATTTGGTATGTGTGTCGCTATGGTCCAAAAGGGGAGCAAAGAATAGCAATACTGTTTACCTTTTATGCATGTCGTAAGAGGTGACTAAGGAAGTGTTGGGATGAAGTTGGTTGTCCCATTCCATATATGGTCAAAGATACTCAGAAACCATTCTGGAATCGGATGTGTCACACCGAAAGGCGCTTAAATTGCAGCTAAGTTATACGTTATAACACACATTCCGCTCTCCGGACTACATCCTGCTAGTTTACAGGAGTTTGAGAACGCACGCAGCAGAGGTACTAAATCTGATATTCTATTTTCCTAAAAGTGGGTTTAAGTCCCTGAAATTAATTCTTCCTTAAATACGGTCTTGACCATCTCAGAAGCCGTCCAGATCGTGCTCTGTGGTTGGGTCATTTTAAGAGAGATCAAATAATCAGAGATATTCTCTAATTGCTTCTACTATGTAGCGTAATCAGGTGAGAAGGTCTACGCGTTTTTACATGCATTCAATGTCTGTAGTGGAGCGGTAGTTTAACTACACATCGTGCTGTTGTAGGCAAACTTAGGCCCGCCAAGTTATGTACCTGATCCGCCAGGCGGATCTAAAATGTAATATATGCACTGATTAAAAAGTTATTATTGCATAAGACCGTGGCCCGCCCGGTTCAAACACATTATATATATACTCATAAATATCCTAAATAACTTTAGACTTGAAGAAGAAGCTCTCGTGAACCGATATATATGTTATCGCGGCCGGCGCTCTCGTGGACCGGTAGAAATGTTGTCGCGGCCGGCGGTTAAGAAGCACAGTTCTAGAGCAATGATTCTTAACATTGACCATATGTTCCCCGTCCCCCCCCCCCCTTGGGTCATGAATTTTAAAACTGGGGCGCACAGAAAAATAACTTTTTTTAAACAATAAACAATAATATTTATACAGACGAAACTTAAAAACTATTGATGACCTTGGAGACAACGCTTAGAAACCCTTGATGACCTTGCAACAAAAGTTTATGGCCTTGGAGACAACGCTTAGAAATCCTTGATGACCTTGCAACAAAAGTTTATGACCTTGGAGACAACGCTTAGAAAACCTTGATGACCTTGCAACAGAAATAAATAACCTTATTTTTTAGGCGACATGACTACGAAGAATATTCGGAGTGTCATTAAGAGATAGAATTAGAAACGATAACATCAGACAGATAAAAAAAACAATACCAGTATTGGAACTCATCAAAATACAACAGATCAAGTATTTTTCACACTCTTCCAAACTACCAACAGACAAATTGCCACAGATGGCCATGACATATAGACATCACGGCTATAAATCCAGAGGTAGACCATGTAAAAGATGGATCACAGAAGTAATCACAGAAGCCATAGGAACAAGCTTACAAACAGCAAACATGGAGGCCATCTCCAGAGAACTCTTCTACTCCTGATGCTGCAAGGCAAACAAGGGATACAGAGTATAGATAGATAAAATGATGTGATTTACGACATAATAATGAAAATGTCTGCTATACTCTGGTGAAACATACACTTTGTATAGACGACATGTTAGGAAACTAAATCACTTTCACACAACTTGTCTCAGAAAAGTTATAAACATCAGATGGCAAAACATAATTCTGGAAACCGCTGTCCTTGACAGAGCTGGTATACTGTTCTGATGCAGACATAGATGCGTTAGCAGGTCCTATGGTACACATTCCAGATCATTGCCTGGCATAGATACTTCTCTATGTTGAGTTGCAGAAGAACATACATTATCGAGGTGACCAAAAGAAGTGCTACAAGGACTGGTTAAAGACTGCACTGAAAGCTTTAAAACAAGAAACAAGATACATGGGACGAAGGTGGACAAAATAGATCTATACAGAGATCTACGATGTACAAAAAAAAGAGAAAAATATCTTGTGAAAGGTAGAGAACGGCAACAACGCAACAGGGAAGAGTAGCTAGAAAGTCACGGGTACATCAACAACCATTTACAGAGGTCATACCATACCCGTACTGTCCAATTGCATTAGCGGTCAGAATAAGGCTTATTAGCCATCTACGAAGTCATAGTCAAGGACATAACAAACTGAATTTTAAAACATGCATGTAACAAATGGTCATCATAATGCACGAAGAACGTTATCGATATTGGAAAAAGGTAAGGCAGAAATAATAAGGGGATTCATTGATTTACTTTAGAACGAGGAAGACGATAATGCGGGTGATAGCGCGTAAATACAAAGAGTAAGAGAAGTTGGAATTCACCAGAAATATTGTGAGAAAGTGTGTCCTCTTTGGAAAGATCCGAAGATCATATAATCAACATCTAGATGCGACAAGAGTCTCCATACTCTAAGATGGCTGCTGGAACGAAGAATCGAGCACTTATGGGAGTATTATGTTTGCCACATGCTGGGTGACTAATCACGAACATCCTTCTTTGCCCTGCAAGACAAGCTCACTGTTTTATAGCGACTCTCCTAATTCTATAATGAGTCGAGTTTCCTGCAAGATTATTTTTGTTGTCAACAATTCTCTGATTTCTCGAATAAAAATATTTGTGAAGTTAATCTGACAATTATTTATTTATAAAACAATCAAGTCCACATCTGCCCAAAGAATTTCTAGACAATAAGTAAAACATATGTTATAATAGTTCAACATAAATGAAGAATATCCTGTGGATGACATTTGGATTTCTAACCTGAAAATGCAGAACATGATAGAAACAATGTTTACCTCCTATGCATGTTGTAAGAAGCGACCAAGGAAATTATGGGATGAAGTTGACTTCGATATAACATCTCAGCACTTGAATTTGGGTCTGTATTGATAGTCTTCCATTAGACAAAATTGTTCACATTTGGATATAGTTACTTCTAAGTACATTATGACAAGATAAGAAAACTATGGAGATAACGAGTTAAACTCTCTCAAAGATAATAGAAGTACACATGATTCTTCTGGAGTAATAACAGAGCATGCCCTGGAGAATTTCTCTGATCATCACATAATTTCTCTGAGATCTTCATCTACGGTTACAATTTTACAACATATGGTATCATTTCATAAACTAATGATGCCATTTAGAGCATCCTCTGAAATCTCAGAACGGCATTTGTAGCCAATCTAATGAGCCTAATAACAACAAGCTAATACAAGCTTAAGAGCGAATACATACGATCATGTTAATGGATCAGAACTATGAAATACATTAGAAGCAAATCATTAGTTTGACGTGACCAATAGCCCACGATGCTGTTGAAATGTGAATATAATTAGTTACCTACGTGTATTACCTGCTGCAGAGATTTGATGATGATGATGAGGTTCCTTCTTCGCAAGATGAGCATGGCATTAAAAACAATCAACATATGTGCCGAAAAATTATGTGGGAAAACAAACATTGGTGTTTTGTCTATTTTTGTTTAGGTTTGTGAGTTCGTAGATCCCTGAGGAGTCCGATTCGTGCAATGAAATATCTTTTACAGTGCGTGCATGCGTGCAGAGAGTCCCGAGTAAGAACGTTTCCTTCCGCTTCTGTCTCTGGTCAATTTCTCACAGTGTTCCTTCTTTTTTCAAATTTTGTGATGCCAAGCTGAGCGATCACATTCTGTAGTCTCCTGGAGGTTAGGATCAATGCTGCAGTGTTTGTAGGAGTTCTTTAAGTAATCCTTGAACGCTTTTTTCTGCTCTCCGCTTGAACATTTACCATCACACAGCTCCCCATAGGACAATCTCCTTAGAAGGAGTTTGTACATTTCAGTGCGTCAGTACAGAGACTAAACATGCATCTGTAAACTTTCTGTATGAAAGTATACCTTAGAGATAATCTTTCATGAGTCCGAGTATACCTCAGTTACACAACTGAAAAGAACCTGTCTTTGTCTGAAAAACTGTGAGCTATAAACGCTTACTTCTCACAAACTAAAAAGGATTATTTCATCATCATCATGTATCAAGAGCTACCTGCTTATAGCTAAAGGGATTATTTAACCATCATCACTTCCAAAAGCATATATTTGTCACAGAAAGGTGTACTCAGATAATATAATTATTGCTACGCATTGCTATTATTATAATATTATTATTGTTATTATTTGTATTATTACTATTATTGTTATTGCTAATGATAAGTGCCGTGTAACAGATTCAACAAGACATAAAACTACAGCTATGACATGCATTACTTAAATCCGCCACGAATCTTCATGAACATTCATTAATTTTTAAAAAGATTGGGTTCGGTATGAATTAATTACCTATACTCGTATGTGGGTGGCGTGCATGCTTGTTCCTATGTGGGTCCTCGTCTACCTGCCTTGCCTTGCCTGCATTGTCTGCTTTGTATTGTCTTCCTTGCATTGTCTTCCTTACTATGACTGTCTTATGTAGTTGTCTTGCCTCGTGTCTTGTCTTTCATTCTCTGTCTCGCTTGTGTTTATGTCTTACCTCTTGTCTTATCTGCCTGTTTTCCCTTCTCTCCCTGTCTTGTGGGCCTGCCATGTCATGCTTTGTGTGCCTACCTTGTCGTCATCTCCATTTTTTCATTCGCAGTTTGACATATTTACACCACATCGTGCTGAGATGTCAACTAGTCTGGTTACATGATACCATGGTTGTTGGTGCGGCTCTCGGCCTGGTATCTCTGACTTCAGCACCTGTGCTTGCTTGGGCAGGACTGTGGTCCTGCTCGATATCTCGTTGACATGGCCAATCTTAGTTTCCAGCCTCTGTTGGCTGGACTATGTCCTATCTCCACTTCAATAGGCTACCTCGATGGTGGTCATGCCTTGTGTGTCTGCCTTATGTGTCTGCCATGTAATTCCTTGTGTACCTGCCTTGTGATGCCTTGTGTGCCTGCTTGTGTGCCTGCCGTGTGATGATGTGCGCATGCCTTGTCATGCTTAGTATGTCTGCCATGTATGTCTTCCTTTTCCTGCTTACCTTCACTGCCTTGTCAGCCTTCCTATCTGTCTTGTGTTTTGACTTCCCTGCTTGACAGGTTGACTGCCCTGCCGTTCCTGCCGCTCCTGTATATATACCTGAGTTGGTGCGTGTATGCATACATTATAATTCTTCAAAAGGAAACTAAACGTGTGATAGAAATTATAATAACCATGTCAAATTTGGTAACCTTTCAATGTTATTTAATAGTATTTTTTTTTATTTAATTCTAGAGGAAACCTTTCAGGTTTGGGTATATTCTACACTCCTCACTATTCTACACTCCTCACTATTCTAAACTCCTCACTATTCTGAACACGTTGACTTGTTGCAGCCAGGGACATGCCTAAGCACTATTAAGGATATCCTGTTCATCGCCGAATGAGCGGTCCGTTCTCCATGCATATTAAATTATTAGAAATTGACTAATCAGAAAAACATTATAAAATCGTGTGATCAATAACGTTCAATTTTACGTGTAAATGCCATGTTAGATCTTTTTTTGTTTTGTTTTATCGATATTTCTGTTCATATTGTTATACCTGTGACTTTTAGTTGTTATTCTTCCGGAATGTAATATATTTAACGCTGCCCTGTGAGAATGAAAGTTAACAGTGTTGTTCTTACTCGTCGTATTATTTTGTGAATGTCTTCTAGATAAAGGCCTTTTGATCGCAAGGCCATTTGTGTGTGGTACTATGTGTGCTATCAGTGATTAGCATTACTTCATTAACCTGTTCCAAATTTCGTCTGCTGGATTTCAGTTTTGATGCAATGATAGAAAATATTATAGAGAATATTAGACAGTCTGAAATTGTGACTTGACAAGGAGTTAACGACTATTCTAATCCAATCCACTAAACCCGTGACCCTTCAGGCTCGTATTGGTACCCCATTGGACTTTTCAGCACACAGATTCCTCCAGCGATTTCTATCATCAACGATGCGGATAAGTGTGGAAATATCTTGTCCTGTCTAGTCATTGATGTTGTATGTCCATGTTTTTATTTGTCAACCTCTGCTTCTTCCACCTTCGACGGTTTCCTGCAGTATTGTTTTTGACAAGGAATCATGTCGGCACACATGCATAAACCATGCTAGTTTTCGTCGTTTCACTATTGAAAGTAATGGTTCTTATGAACCTGTATACATCTCTTATTTTATTTCTTTCGTACACATTTCGCTTCTACTCTCTATATTAAATTCTTAAAATTGAATAAAAGATCCCAAAAAAATATATTGAACAAAGAGAGCTGTGAAGATTCATGATCGCCTAAGCCATTCGGAACGGCATTGATGATACTGATGTCTCTTTATGTGGGCAAAGTAAGCCTCATTATTATTGTTATACCTTCCTTTATGTGGGCAAAGTAAGCCTCATTATTCTTGTTATACCTTCCTTTATGTGGGCAAAGTAAGCCTCATTATTCTTGTTATACCTTCCTTTATGTGGGCAAAGTAAGCCTCATTATTCTTGTTATACCTTCCTTTATGTGGGCAAAGTAAGCCTCATTATTCTTGTTATAATATTGTTAAACAGCCAAATACCTTCCACGTTCATTGCTGTTATTATTTGTAGTTGCGTCTTTATGGCTGTAAAACTATTTCTGTTTTGACATTTTCACATCATAAATTGTTCTGATGTTCGCTATATCCAGCAGTAACCCATTCTTAAATAGCGCACTGTTTCTGCCCTCTTATTCGTCTAATTATCCATACTGTTACTTTTCATTCTTACTAAATGAACAAACTATAGAGTCTATTTACTGTCAGGATATCACTTCATTATGATGTGCTTGCGCAGTTTGTAAACTACTTTCTTTACCAGTGTTTGCCATTCTCGTGTGGCATTAACCCAAATAAATATCAATATCGCTTAAATGGATGTCATGAATGAATGAGCAAACAACATTGGGGATTTTTTTCCCCGTTGATTCAGTGCCAAGTGTTGGTATTTGCAAGACTGCTAAAAGTATTGTCCCGATTCCGAATGTGTGCTGATTATATCCTTTGCAGAAATATAAAGTATTTTGTTAGTAAACGGAGATATTCCAGCAATCTGAGATTACACTACAAATGTAGTATATTGATAGTTCTAGAAACAAATTCAGCATTTATCTCCTGGTTGATGCTTGTTTTAAATTACTTTGATCCATTGATTGACAAGTTTTTGTTGATATTTTCTTCGTCGATCTTGTAATCCGCTATAGTTGCCTGCATTATTTTATTGGTTTGATTGACTGATAAGTGTATTTATATGTTTCCGCAGTTTCCTTGCTTTTATTTGATCAATGGTAATGAGTATGTGTACGCTAATATCATATACATTTTGTTATATCATTATCGCGACTGGCTCTTTTATTTCACGATATAACAGCAGATTTTCAATTATGTGCTAAAGATATTCAATTTTGATTTATGAAAATTTTGGTATTATGCTAAATCATATGTTTCTTGCAGTCAGAAGTAGGGCAACCTTTCTAGATCGGAGGACTGGATTGAGTATTATTCCTGTCAATAGCGAAAACAAACGTTTAAAAGGGGAGAGGGAACAGTAAATTATGGTGTTTTTTTAGCTCCAAGTAGTGTTTTCAGGGACCAGCGAATATAATAAATTTAATTTCGTCTCGTGCGTCAGTTAAAAATAAATTGACGGGCCGGATGTTTCCACGAGGTGTGGAAAACCCTATGTTTTGCATACCTTTAAATCATATATAATAACAGTGCTTCTAAAACGCGTGGCCTGGTGCCGGAACTCAGCAACATTTCTAACGGGCCGTGAGAGAGTCTTGAACTGGACAGTTATTTATGAGTAGATTAATTTTGTTTGGAACAGGCCCTTGTTTTTAACACAAATTTTACCTAGAGCGGTCTCACAAAGTTTGAGTAACGCTGCCGTATGTTTTTAACACAAATTTTACCTGGAGCGGTCTCACAAAGTTTGAGTAACGCTGCCGTATGTTTTTAACACAAATTTTACCTGGAGCGGTCTCACAAAGTTTGAGTAACGCTGCCGTATGTTTTTAACACAAATTTTACCTGGAGCGGTCTCACAAAGTTTGAGTAACGCTGCCGTATACCATTATATTGTTTAATATTATATTTGTTTTGCGTAATGTGTTTGCCACAGTTTTTGAGCAGTTTGACTATATATATATATATATATATATATATATATATATATATATATACTAATATTTTGTCTCTGTGCGTTCGCGCGTGTGTGTGTGATATATTGCAGTTCACCGTGCAGCTGTAATATCACTTCTTTATGCCTGTGAAACATGGAGAGCATACGCCAGACACGTTAGAAGACTAAAGCATGTCTTGACAAGACATTCAACATCTATTGTCGGGATAAAATCCGTAAGCATACATATTGTTGATGAAGGAACAAAGACAATGGACATTTTACCTACGTTCAATATACACACACACAAATATTGCAGCTTACTGTGGAATCCTGTTATAACAGCTTTGTTCACCGGATCAACAAAATATGTGTGTAGAAAAACAAATTCGCTATACACAGTACAAACAATATAGAATCAATATAATAGACGTTATACACGAATGCGCTATAGAGTGACTCCCACAGTAAAGGTAAAGGTATGCAACCTACCGTCGGGAATGAAGATAACTCTTCATGTACTAAGCCGCAGCAACTATTATGTTGGGTGGCCAGTTCCCTTTCTTGCTGTCTTTACCTGCTCTAACTTATGCGCCAGGTACTCATTTACAGCTGAGTTGACTGGAGGAGTGGTCGTGTCAAGCGAGAAATCACAACCCGAATTTTTTCGTGTCTGAACGTGGTTTCGAACCTGGCACGCTGTAACCCGTTGTTATCAAGCAACCTCACTATGAACTCATCCACAGTACTATGTTATTATTTATATCAACAGACATTCGCTATACACAGTACAAGCGATATAGAATCAATAAAACAGACGTTATAAAAGGATGCGCTATAGAGTGACTCAGCTGTGCGGTTATAATTGATATCATATTTATCTATATCTTGCCATTCTAAAGTTTTTCGATATTAGCTAGAAATAATTTCCTCATATTTTCGATATTATCTAGAAATAATTTTCGATATTAGCTAGAAATAATTTCCTCATATTTTCATTTCCAGATTTTGTGTCGGAGATAGATTTTACCTGGCAGACAACAAGATCTTGTGTGAATTTGACTATGAGGAACGAATGATGTTTGCAAACCTAGGCAGCAGTATGAGCCACTCTGGCATCCCCAATGGACTTTCAAATGGTATTGGCAGTTGTAACAATCCTGCTGGAGGAGTGGGTGGTGGTGTAGGTGGCAGCGGTGGTGGAATGGGACACTATGGTTACAGTGGCTACAACGCTTTGACCCAGATCAAGAGACAAACACAAAGCTTGAGTGATGATGTGTCCAGTGGCTATGGGAGTCCATCTCCAAGCTCATTATGACAATCCGTGCATGCCTCTTTTGTTACTTGAAGGTTGTTTTAGACTGTGTGGTTTATTTTCTTTGTATGTGTCAGCGGGAGTGTGTACGTGTGAGTTTGCATGTGGAGAAAGTTGTTCTCAAATTTTAATGTTAAGTGCTTCGTAAAATGTATATTATCTCAAGTTAGGTCTTTGTTAGCAAATCTGATGAGATTGACAGTTAAGCTAACAGATATCCCAGTTCTACGAAGTATTACAGAACATGTTTAAATTCTGATGAGCTGAAAAAGTTGTTTCATTTCTGCCGTGAATTGTAGAGATCTTGTCGATTCTTATGACTGTTACAGAGATATTCTCAATTTTGCTGAGTATTGCTAAAATATCAGTTCTGCCATATAGATGGTATCTGTTCTCTAAAATAGCATATATTATGGCAGATATCGGGTCTTCTGAACCTTGCAGGTTGTATAGCTTTTGATAGAAATCTGATCAAATCTGCTGATCTTTGTAGATTAGATTTACAAGCTATATTTGAGTTCTGATGAGTCCTTTAGATATTTTATTGAGTTTTGCTGTGACAGATAATATAACAAACATGAAGCTTGTCTTTCATATTCGTAGCCGTCCCTGACGCCACGTAGCTGTTCCGGGCGCCAAGTAGCTGTCACGGGCGTCGCGCTTAGAATCGCCAAAATCTTTCTCAAACCATTTTCAGAATGAAAAAAAAGTCATTCGCTCTCGTGACAAAGGGGCGACAAATTGTTTCGCCCCCGGGCGCGATATATACTTGTACTATCTATACTACTATACACACTATATTTTATTTAGTTATAGTCAGATCATGCTACTGCGGACAAGTCCCTAGGTGCACCGATCTCATGTTCAGTGTGTCCTTCGGTGTGCTGTAACTGACTGCTCATGTTCTGTGTTGGTTGATAGCTCTTTTTCTGATTCCTTTATGCTGCTCGCTTCTTGCAACACTATGCATCACCTCCAGGTCCAGCTACCTAGCCACTGACACGGAAGAAGAAATACCCCCCCCCTCCCCTCCCCAATCATCTTCATATTATTATCTTACATGTACAGAATTTAACTTCTAAATCTGTTTTCCTCAAAGTTTGTGTTTTAATAGTTCAGAAAATATAGCCTTAATATGGGCGAAAGAACACTTTTTTTTCTTTATAAGTGAGCTCATGGGGTATTGAAAGTGTGTATTTAACCGTTCCTCTTGCAAATTACAAACCTGTGGACTTATGGGGAGTAATCCTTCTAACGTTACTTTTTAAAAATTTTCATTGCTCCTTTTGTGTATATTTTGTGAACATTATGTGACAGCCAATGAAAACACGGGAAAAGTCAAATTACAGACATTAGAAGGATCACTCCCCATGATTCCATATGGCTGTAATGGACATGAGACGCGGTTTAAATTAGGTGAATTACTTGAATAATCTTTGGACACATCATGAGAAGAGTAAACACTGAACAAATTGTGACGACAGGCAAATTGAAGAGAAAGAAGAGTATGGGAAGAGAGAAGACAGCTTGGTATTGTAGCTACCTTAAAGGGGAAGAGAGAAGACAGCTTGGTATTGTAGCTACCTTAAAGGGGAAGAAAGAAGACAGCTTGGTATTGTAGCTACCTTAAAGGGGAAGAAAGAAGACAGCTTGGTATTGTAGCTACCTTAAAGGGGAAGAAAGAAGACAGCTTGGTATTGTAGCTACCTTAAAGGGGAAGAAAGAAGACAGCTTGGTATTGTAGCTACCTTACTGGTATCTGAAATGATTTGCAGCACACGAGCCAGAAGCTGTAGACAGAGATGCTACCCAACGTGTTTGACAGTACGGGAGACAGAAGATGTTCACAGACACGATCACCGTCGTCATGTAACACTGAGAATAAGTTGTAGATGTGAGTAAATAAACCACATACGCCCGTGATGACACGATTAGGATTGATATGTATCCACCTATATTAGAAAGCGTCGCTGGTATTACATCGGACACGCGCTACGAATGGACACTGAAAAACTCCACTGTCAAACTTCTATGTGGTCACCGAAGGGCAAGAGAAAACTGTACAGTAAATAAACAAACATTCATTCGTGACGTTTTTTTTTTATTATTGTCGTATTTTTTTTGGTCACTTTTCATATATTGGAGTCGAATGACAAAAATAGCCAAGGCGATTCCAAGTATATAAACAGTGACCAACTAACATCACAACAATAATTTAAAAATAGTAACGAAAGGTCCTATTTAATACTATGCAGATGTCTCTATTGAAGACGGTCATGGTTACAGCCCATAGCTTTTATAATAAAGGCTAATGTCCATCATCTGTGTTGTGGATGTTTATTATGTATAGTTGTTGATGGCGGAAACATGTTTTGTCGTAGGTCAGTCATACATGGTCATCAGTGTAGCAGATTTTCTACTGTTTCCCCAACATGGTTGCAATGCCTACAGTTTGCTTTTTGAAGCGAACTTGTTCTAATCGACGTTTAATGATGGGGGCATTGTCTGTTCCCAGTTGCAATACCAGACTCTGATTTGTTCTATGTTGCTTTAGATGGCCTATCAAGTTGGGATTCTCCTAGTGATTGAAATATGAGAGCCGTCCAGTCTTGGAGGTGACCAACTGATGTAGTAAATCTTATTTGTAGTTATTCCTCAAGATCTGCTAGCAAGCCTGCAGTGTAGCGATTGGTGGAAATTGTTTCTTTCTGCGTTAGATTGTCAGTCTGGTAAAATGAATATATGATCTCTTCTTTATTAGTGACTTTAAGGCTCATAAAAGACATGACATCTTGTTGAAGATTGTGCTGGAAAAGAAAGTTTATACAAGACCTTACTTTAGTGTATATGCGACCTCTACGTCACATATCTTGGCTGCTCAAATTGATCTGATTTCTTTCATTGGTCACTTTGTATACTTTATGCAGCAAGCTAATGAAAATCATGGATCAATCAGTAACCAATAGGTGTGGCCATTTCTAAAATATTGATCAATTATCTAGAGAAAACGCTGTTTGAAGGTTGTCGGGAAAGTGATACAGAAATAAAAACAAATAGGGCGGATATAGAAAAACATAAACATATCTGTGCACGACCGCAGATCCACTCTCTCGTTGATCCAAACACCAGCAAGACCGGACACGAAAATAAAGGTTACACTGTCCAACTTCGACAGCAGAACCAGCCATAATCATACTACTAAATGACAGGACAATGATAACACAAGACACAGAAATTAATGTTTTCGCCTAAATGTCTTCATTGAACGATGGTATATAACTAAATAACACGTAAATAATTCAATACAATAGAATCCCTCTATGGCTTATACATTATTTATTTTTTAATTACTGTTACTAATGTATATAGTGAGTTTCTATTCTTACATCAATATTTCGTCGGTCCGGAGCAAGTTGTTATAGTGGGATTTGATTATATAAAATAGAAATATAAAATAAAATATGATTGAAACATTTGAAACAAAAATGTAATCTTGAATAGTAGATTCAAGTAGGAAGCAACCACCACACATACTATTGGAGCAGATAAAATAAGACCACACCCACAATACATACTATTGGAGCAGATAAAGTAATACCACACCCACCACACATACAATTGGAGCAGATAAAGTAAGATCACACCCACCACACATACTATTGGAGCAGGTAAAGTAATACCACACCCACCACACATACTATTGGAGCAGGTAAAGTAATACCACACCCACCACACATACTATTGGAGCAGATAAAGTAATACCACACCCACTACACATACTATTGGAGCAGATAAAGTAATACCACACCCACCACACATACTATTGGAGCAGATAAAGTAATACCACACCCACCACACATACTATTGGAGAACTAGTAGGTCCAGATGCAACATTATTTGAAATTTGTTCATAGATAAGCAAACGAAAATAGTATATAATGAAATCCCTCTATAGCGCATACGTTTATAAGACATGTCCTTATTTAACAGCAGTTTCTAGAGTCCGAAAAATTATACACTATATAGACAATAACTAACAAGACGTATTTGAACCTCGACCACTGAGCAAATGGCTTAATAACTGTGCCATAAAGATGTTCGTTAGAGAAGGAATGACGTTTAATAGCTTTACTTAGTTTCAAATGAGGCCCGACCAGAGTCGATACTTTGTGTGATTTTCATCTGCAGTATTATATAGTTTTTTGACATTGTAAACAGTAAATCTTTCATAGATAGAAAATATGTATGCCATGTTTTCAATATTCATATACGAAATCTGTCAATTTATAGGAAGGTGCTTCAAATAAAAACCCTAAAAATATAATAGAAAATAGAATAATCATAGCATCGGCTTGTAACTTGTCAATATAGCAATCTCATGTACCCTGTCAACATAGCAATATATTTTAACCTGCCAATATAGCATTGTCTTGTAACCTGCCAATATAGCATTGTCTTGTAACCTGCCAATGTAGCATTGTCTTGTAACCTGTCAACATATCCAGGGATATCATGATTATTGTCATGAGACATCATGAGACAATGTCATGGTTATTACAATGCCTTTTACAATTTAAGGTTTTCATTTGAAGCACATTGGTGAATGTAAAGAATATATTTTAAATGTGTGAAGTCAGTCATTGACATCTGGTGATCCACAGTTTGATTAAAATCTTGTTCCTCTGACAACAGATATAATTATGTTGTTATATTAACGATGTTGTATGTGAAATAATGAGCCATATCTGTTGTCAGAGATTTTGGAAACTTCTCCTGAATCCATTAGGAGCAGGAAAAGTGTTACCCCCCTTTAATGTTTTATACTGGTTTGAGAATAATTATATAACTTCAGCTGAAGTCACAGGATGTACGAGCGACATCGGCACAAATAAAACTCAGAATTTTTTAGCTGTAGTGGTTTTCTAGGCAATATAAATACGTTCAGTAGTTTGCTATTGCTTTCTGAACGGTTCAGATGGATAATAGTCTGTGGTGGGGATCGAAGTCGATACATTGACCGTCACAGACGCGCTCTGTACCATTTCACCACAGAACCGGGTATATAGAGGTCTATAATATCATGCAAAAAAGGAAATAGCGCAAGCTAGATTTTAAGAGTGATTGCTTTAAAATAGCATACAGGTGCACTTTAATGTAAAGGTAAATGATACAGGTAAATTGAGTTATGAATAAGCCTCATAGCACACGGTGTCTCTGCTGACCAGTCAGTGGTTGACAAGAAACTGCTTGACTAACGTCGCCTACTGCACTTGCCCAGTAGTAATGACGCCATTCCTCGACCTTACTAGAGCATGTGGCATGGCATCCAACTTTATGGTGACTGGATTAATCATGGCAGTAATTTGTATTTGAAGCCACAAATAACTAATGAATTCGAAATGGGTGTGCTGGTCGGCGTGCGAATGATTTAGATTTATTGACACTATCGTGCCTCCCACTTTAATCAAAGTTTGATCAAAGTCATATCTCTATAATTGTGTACAACATCTCCCCTTGCATATCTAGTTGCTAATGCTAATACCACTGTTTGACACTATAAGCAGATAAGTATATCTTCCTTGGTGATGATCTCTCGTTCAGATAGGCACTCAGGATTCTATGATTTAGTCTGCTGTTTCAGTTTCCGCTGTGCCATAGTTTCTCTTCAAAGCTAATCGGTGTGGGTCGTATTTTTCTACACATGTCTGTATATGATGTACATCCCTGTAAAATGTGTTCCGATGTCATATTCAGCAGGTAACAATATGAAATGTGTTCCAATGTCATATTCAGCAGGTAGCAATGGGAAATGTCAGCTCTACCTATTGTAAAAGTAATATCATTTATAGAAAGTATATAACACAAGGGAGATAATAATTAAATTGTGTGCTTTGTGGGCGGATTGAGGAGAAGTGAGGAAATTGAGTGAATGAGGTATATATATATATATACCATATTTTTGTGATTGAATGAATAATAGAATTTGAGGGGGAAAAACTGATAATTATACTGTCTAAGAAGATGGCTTTCATTGCTTCGTGGTGATTCGCATTTTCTTTAAATGTATTCTGCCTTTTTAGTGTTGGTATATAACACCTTATAGGTGTTAACAGTTATACTGGTGATGATTCTATCACAAAACTGTTTTATTGAATCATTGCATGTGTGGCTTTAATCAGTTTGGTGGTGTTTCCACCAAATATGTGGTGGCTTTCGTGATTCATACAGTAATTTTGTTCAAGATTAACGGAGATCTTTCTACAAAATATATTTCAACACAAGATGTTATTTTTCAAGGGTCGTGTATTACATTGTCTTCACATTTTTTCTGTGGTTTAACTCGATTGTTTACGATGTGTTTTCTTGTGTGCCTGAGTGTAAAAATGTTACAGATATTTGTGGATGATATTCCTCTTGCTATCATGTATAGTCAAATTATGTGTTACTATGTTAACGTACGTCCTGGAGGCCTTCATATCTGATGTTTGACTTAACTCTGGTTAAATGTAAGTGTGTTAGGAAGCTTCAAATTTAAATTTTAAGGTATATTGTGAATTAAAATACATGATAATAAAAATTAGAATAATAAGTTAGAATTATTAGAATAGAAAAAAAACTATAATTAATTGTCTCGATGCATATCAATACTATTTTGGATGTCAAGAATGTACTGCACGTGTCATCTCGATGCAGTCGAACAACGGAACGTCATAATGGCAGTTCAAAGATGGTTGCCACACTACTCACGCACAGAAACGAGGAGCCGTATTCTATTATCCATTTTAATTTATTAGAGAATGAATGACACCTATAGAAACCCATCGGCGAATGGAGTGAGGTCCACGTGAGTGATGCATGTATGTCAACCAAGCAAAAGTAAGAGTCATGTTGTAGTTTTCAAAATGTTCAATCCTGAACAGTATGTCACAAAACTCACGCAGTTGTGAAACATTCTATTCCACTCACATAACTTGCTTGAATCATGTATTAGTAATTCTAGCCATACTCAACCTTCATTTGTTGATGAACTTCTAGAGATTTCCCTCCATTCTTCACCATACTAAACCTTCATTGGTTAATGAACTTCTAGAGATTTCCCTCCATTCTTCACCATACTAAACCTTCATTGGCTGATGAACTTCTAGAGATTTCCCTCCATTCTTCACCATACTAAACCTTCATTGGCTGATGAACTTCTAGAGATTTCCCCCCATTCGTCACTATACTAGACCTTCCTTCGTTGATGAACGTCTATAGATTTCCACCTTATCACTGATAAAACTATGTGCATGCCAACAGTGGTTCATCATTATACTAGTATTTCTCTGCGTATTTGTATGTTTAGCGCCTGTTTCTCTGCGATTTTTTCTAATTATTGCGGTTTATGTTTTTGTATAAATCTAGTCCATATTCTTTACTTGAATTAACCACTTCATCTATTAGTTTGTGTAGCTCCTGTTCCTTTACCGCTCTGAAGACTGTGTCATCTGAATATAGAAGATTGTTTATTATATTCACACTAATATTGAACCCTAGCATTTCTTCTATCTTTTTAAAAAAGGTATCTTTGTTTATGTTAATTAGGCTGGTTAATACTATACGTGTTATATCCTCTTTTTATTGATATGTCTGGTGGGTAGCTGGTTTCACACTTTATTTATATGTCTGGTGGGTAGCTAGTTTCACACTTTATTTATATGTCTGGTGGGTAGCTGGTTTCACACTTTATTGATAAAGTATTTTCCCCAATAGTGGTTTGTCATCATTAAACTGAAATTATGATGTCAAGTTGTCAGCACCAAGATGACACGTGCAGAACACTTGGCAGCCTCAACAACAGTATTGAAATACTGCAAGACAATGCCATTGCTATTCTAATGTCTATACACATTTTAAGGTCTTCATTTACCGAACCCTCGTAGTTCAAATATAACTATATTTTACGTTCTTCGTTTGCCGAACCCTCGTAGTTCAAATATAACTATATTTTACGTTCTTCGTTTGCCGAACCCTCGTAGTTCAAATATAACTATATTTTACGTTCTTCGTTTGCCGAACCCTCGTAGTTCAAATATAACTATATTTTACGTTCTTCGTTTGCCGAACCCTCGTAGTTCAAATATAACTATATTTTACGTTCTTCGTTTGCCGAACCCTCGTAGTTCAAATATAACTATATTTTACGTTCTTCGTTTGCCGAACCCTCGTAGTTCAAATATAACTATATTTTACGTTCTTCGTTTGCCGAACCCTCGTAGTTCAAATATAACTATATTTTACGTTCTTCGTTTGCCGAACCCTCGCAGTTCACATCTATCTACATTTTATTCAAATATATCTACATTTTTCGTTCTTCATTTAACAAACCCTAATAATTAGGGTTTTTTTTAAAACTTAAATTTGTGTAATATATATTTGAAACAATTTAATTGATGCATAAAACAGTATTGTTTACTTCAACGTTTTCAAACTCTATGTGTCAACAACTGTCAAACTTGCCCAGATTAGTCTGGACGACTACCGGTGAGATTTTCCGCATGCAGACAAATGTCTCCTAAAAAGGGAATCAAAAAGCGTAAAGATTTGATTTCATTGAATTCAGGTTTCTTTACATGCACTGTGCCCTTTTCAGTTAAACGAAATGCCGTCTGCCAAAGTACCACTCATAACATGTAACTCGATAGTTTCCAGCGATAAACCCTCAGCTATAAACCCCGAGAAATGTCCTTTAAAATTTGAGTTATAAACGAAATGAGCCTTTAAACGAACCCATCTCCATTTGAACAGAAGCTAAATTACGCCAGAGAGGTTCACTATCAGAATGGTATGATTGTTGTCAATTTCTACAGAGTGTATTTGCAACTGTTTGAATAACATACGTTCGACAATTTTTGGTCAAAGTAATCATACTATACACTTCGATTTCTATTCAATGATCTTGTATGTTATCACATGTACTTCATAACAGACAATTGAATCACATGTACTTCATAACAGACAAATGAATCAGATGTACTTCATAACAGACAAATGAGCGTGAGACAGGATCTGTTCATTGTTTTCAGTTTGGAATAGAAACTTGCTCATTCTTTCATTAAATATCAACAGTTGACATAGGAATATGATCATTATTTGGTAACTGTTCACAGTTGATTAACACGTTCATTACTACAATGAAGAAAAGTACATTCTCATTATTTATTCACATGTTATTCACATGTGAGTTATGCCACACTCATTATCACATAATTTTTGAATTCTAAAATAAAAAATGTTCAGCTTTTCACAAAATCTGAAAATTCAGCTCATTTCGAAGCCAGCTGTAGTTAGATGCATACACATTTCTTGTACGTTATTTTATATCTGGAATATATGCTGCAGGGGGCACTACCAGATCACCAGATATCAATAACTGTTGGTGGTAAACCACTTTGTAACTTGTGCTATGCTGATGATATCCATCTCTTGGCTGATTCCAAATTTGAACTCACCTTAAAGTTGGTGGACGATAGTTGGATTTATGGCATAGAAATTAGCACTGCTAACAGCAAGGTATTGGTGACGGGATATCAAGCACGATCCCACGAACAGACGGTAAAACGGTCACACACTGGAAGACGTTACTACCTTCACATATCTCGGGACCCAAATATATGATGATGGTAATTGAAGGATACGACTCGAGGTGGTGACGGCTGTCATGGCAAGCCTGAATATCATTTGGAATAGTAAGATCAGTATTACAGTAAATATCCGGACACACAGATCGCTATTGCTAACTATTCTTGTGTATGGATGTGAGAATATCACGCTGAATGAAGGGCACCGAAAGAACGTTTCAGGCTTTTGAATATAAGCACTACAGACGTTTGCTACAAATCCGTTATGTAAAACACAAGATGACAAGTACGAGCAGATAACATTGGTAGATGAGTATACAAAAACTGATAATAGTGAGGAAATAAAAGAACAGAATATTGACAGAAAACAAATGGATAAAGGAATGGAGTACCGTAATGTCATAGGATACTAAATTGATGTAAATAGTAGTTGACAAGCGCAAATCGAGCCCAGTCATCCGATGAGCACGATTTTATGACATTCTTATATATTGAACACTCAGATGTTCAGTGCTGTTGTATTGTGCAGCAACAGGGATTTCAGATATGCTGTAGTGATGAGTAAAACTTAATTAACAGTTGTTTAACTTTTCACCTCTCGGATTTAGTTGTATTTACAGTCTCACTTTGTGCGTTCACTTGAAGAGATAAATGAAATGTCGTTTGTTACCTTCAATATACACTTGATGTTACAAATGGTTCTCCTAGGAATATTGGATAAATGTGTCCGCAAAATGGTCTTGTTTATAAATGTACATACTCAAGAAAATGTGATTGTAATATTTCTAGCCTCACCCATTGAACTGAATTGATTCTAGTCTTAAGTCAATTTTCTGCACATTTTTGTGTACACTTTATATTTGATTCTGGTCTTATTTGTTCTTCAAGCTCATTTTCGTGTTATAATTTTTAATTTAACATTAACATGTACCAAACAAAAAAAATCATCTGTCATTGTTTTACGTTCTGTATGCAGAAAATAACATATTTTTCATGTACATAAATTGTGTTGACATTTTTCTGCTGTACACACAGACTTTCTAAGAAAGTTCGTTAAAGTGTGTTGTAACATAACACTAAATTACAACAGAGCATTCAATACTCCAAGTCTGATCTATTATAACTACTGGGTGCAGCACACCTTATGTGTATGCAGGTGTGTATGTATGTGTACATTTAACCATCTTCTGGTAACTCCAGCAGTTCTGCTTGTTTTGACGTGCGTTTGCATTTCATTTCCCTTGGAATTAATCAACAGAGCCGAGAAGGTGTTAGTGCACATGGACAAATCATTTTCTCCATAAAATCTGCTGGGCAGGCAGTCATGTGAAGGGTTCAAAAGTCGTACATGATTGACTTGACTGTATTTGGTTTCCCATATGTTCTCCGTTACTCTCACGAATGTATATGAATGTTTTAGAATATCTCTCTCAATGTCTTGAAGAAATAAGCATGGATGGAAAAGACATCAGACTGATTATAAATATATATTGGTAACAAACTGCATCAATAAAGTGTGAAGACAGCTACTCACCATACATAGAAATAAGAAGAGGGGTAAGACAAGGATGCATTTATCACCAAGCCTATTTATAGTACAGGCAAAAACAACATTCAGAAAAATAAAAAAATATACTGTGTAATATTAGCTTGTCATTAGAGGTGAGAAAGAGAGTTCTGCAGTGCTATATAACCCCTATACTAACATATGGGTGCGAGTCTTGGACAATAAACAAACTGGAAAGTGGGAGATTGGAGGCAACAGAGATGTGGTTCTACAGAGGAATGCTGAGAATACCATGGACTGCCAGAAAAACTAATGTAGAGGTGTTAAAAGACTTAAATGCGAAACGGACCTTAATCAACAATATAAGAAAACGGCAATCTTATTTTTTAGGCCACTTCATGAGACAGGCAGGTTTAGAGAACATAATCACAACAGGCAAGATTGAAGGCACCAGAGACAGAGGGCGACAACGTGAGAAAATATTAAACAGTATGACAACCTGGCACGGCAAAGAAACAACAACGACTTTGATACATAATACTGTGGACAGAGAGCTGTGGAGAGCCATGACCGCCTACGCCACCCGGCATGGCATCTGATGATGATGATTTAATATCTACACAGAGAATATCTTTAAAAATATAGAAGAAATACCAGGACTCAAGATCAATGGGAAAATAATAAACAACCTTAGATATGCAGATGACACTGTTCTTTTAGCAGAAAGTGAACATGAACTACAAAGACTAATAGATCAAGTCAATAAATCAAGTAATGAATATGGACTGGATATAAACATCCAAAAAACAAAAACCATGATAATCAGCAAAGACACAGAAGAACAAGAGATAAACATAAACATACATGGAGAGAAACTACAACAGTATCAATATCTTGGACACATAGTCACAAATGATGGCAGATGTGAAACAGAAGTTAAAAGGAGAATAGGAATGGCTAAAAGTACCTTTAATGATATGAGGAAATTATTAATATCTAAACAAATTACAAAGAAAGCTAAAAATGAGAATTATAAAACGCTACATCTATTCCATATTAATGTACGGATCAGAAACATGGACACTAAATAAACAATTAGAAGACAAAATTGATGCCTTTGAGATGTGGGCATATAGAAGAATAGGGAGAACATCATGGAAAGAGAAGAAAACAAAGAGGTGCTAAATACACTTAATATGAAGAAAGAATTACTCAGAGAAATAAATATCAGGCAAATAAATATCAGGCAAATAAATATCAGGCAAATAAATATCAGGCAAATAAATATCAGGCAAATAAATATCAGGCAAATAAATATCAGGCAAATAAATATCAGGCAAATAAAGATCAGGCAAATAAAGATCAGGCAAATAAATATCAGGCAAATAAATATCAGGCAAATAAATATCAGGCAAATAAAATTTGCGCTTGATGAACGGCACTTAATGATGATGATGACTCTCAGCGTAGTGTCTCGCCGTCTGCCTAAGAGTACCACTCATAGCACGTAACTCCGAAGCTTCAAGCGATAATCCTCCGAAACAATTCACCTTGTAAAGAAGACAATACGAGTCGGATTCGAACCCATGACCTTTCGAACACAAGGCAAACAGCTTAACTACATTAGGGAGGTGTGAAACGTAAATACTATGTGTCTCTGCAAATTCTAATCATGTGAAGACTTCATGGTCCATTTTAAATTTTACATTAGCCCGCTTGCAGTCGTATGTTAAAACGCAAGTCACCATTTTACATATATATTTGTTTATTTCGACCTTCAGAGATTATGTACAGTGAAACTCTGCTGTCTATGGACGAAGTGTTGTCTACAGTGAAACTCTGCTGTCTATGGACGAAGTGTTGTCTACAGTGAAACTCTGCTGTCTATGGACGAAGGGTTTTCTAGAGTAAAGTAGTAATTCTCAAACTTTTTTGGCCTGGTGCCTCCTTTTTCCCCAGTGCTTAAAAAAGTCTACTTTGACTCTGAATAAGTTACGAAACTTCTTAAGCTCTATCACTTAAGCTCTATCACTTAAGCTCTATCACTATAAATTCACTATAAATTGTGTTGTTTAGTATTCACGTAGTCTCCTTCCCCTTTCCTGATTAGATCAGCTCCCCCCCCCCCCCCCCACCTTCCCAGTGTCAGAATCGTTCTTCGTGAACCCACAACAAACTCGGTGGCACCTACAGCGCTATTTGGCCGTCGTTGAGAAACGCTACTTTAGAGTTTTGTTTTCACACCCAGAAAAATCCAGTTCTCTGTGGTGCTCAGCGCTTTGTTTTTCATCTTGTCTACACATAAAGTCCGATTTGCTTGATAAATGCTGTATTTGAATGCTACTCAAATTTCCATTATAGTTTAACATGCCTGCTCAGCAAGTCCGATTCTCTTGTATTTTGTTGCTGTATTTGAAAGTACCTCTTTGCGCACATACTCCTTTCTGTGGATATCCATCTCTGTGGGTCAGTGTTCCTCCCTTAACTGGTTTAGCGTAATTAAGTCTTGTAGGATATGTTCCGCTGTCTGTGTTGCCTACCCACGTGGGCACAGAGGTGATGGAACCATTCTTAATCTAAGTGGATGTTTCGTCTGTTGTGTCTTGGTCTGATGCAGAATATAATAACCGGCTCAGCTCTGTCAAGATAGTGATGTGTATGTATGTTTGTATGTAAACGTTATGTCCCACTATTTTGTATGCATAAACACAATCACGTGAAAGCCTTCAACTATCTTGTGGTATCGATGTTAGCCTATATTTATAGTCCGGAGAATATTATAAATTTACTGCGATATTGGCGCTTTCGTTTTGACATATCCAACTTTGGCTTGGCTTCTATGTCCATTTGACCCTACATGACATGATTATGGTCCTCCATCCCATAATGTCCTTAGTCCTCTCTTACGACATACATAGAAGGTAAACAGTGTTGCTATTTTTTGCTCCCTTTTCGAGCCTCAACAACTCATTTACGATCATAAAATTAATGCAGACATATATATATATATATATGCATGGTGTCTACAAAGTCAATGTGCACTCTTTGACATTGGTGGTGACACTACGTTATATGAATTGTGGGTATTTAGCTCGGATCTGTGTGACGTCAATGTACAGCGATTTTATAGACACCTATATCACACTATATATATATATATATATATATATATATATATATATATATATATATATATATATATATCCACTATTTTAAACGAAGTGTTTCTATATTGAATATGCTCGTGAAACAAACAGGACTTTTAATGCTGGTGTACAGTGAGGTTTCAAATCTCTTAATTTTGGATGATAATTGTTAAGCATTTCTGTTGGTTGCTTCTCATTTCGAGAGTTCATTTATTTTATTTTTTTTATTATTTTTTTTTGTTTCATGTGAGTTCTGATACTTTTAATTTATCAATGATTTGAAACTTTACAAGATGTATGTAATATGGATTTGAGAAATAAAGCTTAGAATGAATGACTGTACATACATTATGTTGGATTATCATTGGTGTTCTTTTTATCCATTTTGTTGCATGTCTGCATTCTTGTCAATTCCAAAATTACTATTTTACTTTGTATTCTCTGTTTGACCGTTGGATATGACATGACGTTCGTGGTACTACTTTTGTCGATCTTGTAAGATCAAGCAAAAATGGCAGTTGTGTGAACACTAAATATATAAAATCATTTCCTTGTGGTCTTCTTCTGTGTTCCTTCTTCCTCTTCTTCTTCTTCCTTTGCGTTCGTTCACAAACTCCTGCAGATTAGCAGGATGTAGTCCGGAGAACGGAATGCGTTGTGTCATTGTTTACAGCATAGCTGCGATATCTACGCCTTTCGGCCTGACACATCCGACTTCAGAATGGCTTTGGGTCCCTGAGCCTATATGGGATGGGGCAGTCAACTCCATCACATAACCTCCTTAGTCGCCTCTTACGACATGCATGGAAGGTAAACAGTGTTGCTATTATTTGCTCCCTTTCGGCCCCGGCAAAACACGGGCGTGTGTTCCTTCTCAAACTCATGTAGATTAGCAGAAAACAGAAGACTAATTCATAGTCAAATACATTGATAAACAGAAAACAGAAGACTAATTCACAGTCAAATACATTGGTAAACTGAAGACTAATTCACAGTCAAATACATTGATAACAGAAAACAGAAGACTAATTCACAGTCAAATACATTGATAAACAGAGACTGAAATATTTCGATCGCTTAATGAGAACTTATATTGGCCAGCAGCCAGAGCATAAAATATGAGAATGGAAACAGCAAGAAGAAGAGGAAGACAAAGAATAAGGTGGATTAAAGGGATTACCAATATTCTGAGACGTCATAATATTACTATATGGCAACCGATCACACGTGTCATATATTGGCAACCGATCAAACGTGTCATATATTGGCAACCGATCAAACGTGTCATATATTGGCAACCGATCAAACGTGTCATATATTGGCAACCGATCAAACGTGTCATATATTGGCAACCGATCAAACGTGTCATATATTGGCAACCGATCAAACGTGTCATATATTGGCAACCGATCGTCTTTCAATCTTGCGACGCCTTACATTAAAAGCAGGAAAAACACCAAATTTAATATCTGTTCAACAGACTAGTGCAGATAAAGTCAGCCATTATAAACAATGAATAATATGATCATGTCAATAGAAGATAGAGTTCCTCGCAGCAACATAACACCGATAATAACATATAAATACAAATCTTTCACAATATATAAACAGGATCAGATAAAAGAACTCAGTACTTGGGGACTGTACGAGAGCTCAGTACTTGGGGACTGTACGAGAGCTCAGTACTTGGGGACTGTACGAGAGCTCAGTACTTGGGGACTGTACGAGAGCTCAGTACTTGGGGACTGTACAATAACTCAGTACTTGGGGACTGTACGAGAGCTCAGTACTTGGGGACTGTACAATAACTCAGTACTTGGGGACTGTACGAGAGCTCAGTACTTGGGGACTGTACAATAACTCAGTACTTGGGGACTGTACAATAACTCAGTACTTGGGGACTGTACAATAACTCAGTACTTGGGGACTGTACAATAACTCAGTACTTGGGGACTGTACAATAACTCAGTACTTGGGGACTGTACAATAACTCAGTACTTGGGGACTGTACGAGAGCTCAGTACTTGGGGACTGTACGAGAGCTCAGTACTTGGGGACTGTACGAGAGCTCAGTACTTGGGGACTGTACGAGAGCTCAGTATTTGGGGACTGTACGAGAGCTCAGTACTTGGGGACTGCATAAGAACTCAGTACTTTGGAACTGTACAAAATCGTATGACTTTGGAACTGTACAAAATCTTATGACTTGGGGACTGTACAAAATCTCATGACTTTGGAACTGTACAAAATCTTATGACTTGGGGACTGTAAAAAAACTCAGTACTTGGAAACTGTAAAAACAAACTCATGACTTGGGAACTGTACAAGAACACATTTTTTCGGGTCTGTACGAGAGCTCAGTACTAGGTGACTGTACGAGAGCTCAGTACTTGGGGACTGTACGAGAGCTCTGTACTTGGGGACTGTACGAGAGCTCAGTACTTGGGAACTGTATAAGAACTCAGTACTTTGGAACTGTACAAAATCGTATGACTTGGGGACTGTACAATATCGTATGACTTTGGAACTGTACAAAATCTCATGACTTTGGAACTGTACAAAATCTCATGACTTTGGAACTGTACAAAATCTAATGACTTGGGGACTGTACAAAATCTCATGACTTTGGAACTGTACAAAATCTTATGACTTGGGGACTGTAAAAAAACTCAGTACTTGGAAACTGTAAAAACAAACTCATGACTTGGGAACTGTACAAGAACACATTTTTTCGGGTCTGTACGAGAGCTCAGTACTTGGGGACTGTACGAGAGCTCTGTACTTGGGGACTGTACGAGAGCTCAGTACTTGGGAACTGTATAAGAACTCAGTACTTTGGAACTGTACAAAATCGTATGACTTGGGGACTGTACAATATCGTATGACTTTGGAACTGTACAAAATCTCATGACTTTGGAACTGTACAAAATCTCATGACTTTGGAACTGTACAAAATCTAATGACTTGGGGACTGTACAAAATCTCATGACTTTGGAACTGTACAAAATCTTATGACTTGGGGACTGTAAAAAAACTCAGTACTTGGAAACTGTAAAAACAAACTCATGACTTGGGAACTGTACAAGAACACATTATTTCGGGTCTGTACGAGAGCTCAGTACTAGGTGACTGTACGAGAGCTCAGTACTTGGGGACTGTACGAGAGCTCTGTACTTGGGGACTGTACGAGAGCTCAGTACTAGGTGACTGTACGAGAGCTCAGTACTTGGGGACTGTACGAGAGCTCAGTACTTGGGGACTGTACGAGAGCTCAGTACTTGGGGACTGTACGAGAGCTCAGTACTTGGGGACTGTACGAGAGCTCAGTACTTGGGGACTGTACAAGAGCTCAGTACTTGGGGACTGTACGAGAGCTCAGTATTTGGGGACTGTACGAGAGCTCAGTACTTGGGGACTGTACGAGAGCTCAGTACTTAGAGACCGTACAACAGCTCAGTACTTGTAGACTACGGATGAGATTAGTGCTTGGGGACTGTACAAGAGTTATGTATTTGAAGAGTGCACAGGAACTTCTTCTATGTATGCTCTTTTATAACCAACACGAAATCTCGTGTGATTTCTGCCGGGGAGCCTGGAGTAAGTTATGCTGTTGGTTTACAGTGGAGCTGTGATATTTGAACCTTCCAATCCAGCGGCTCCGATTTCAACATGCTTATATTTATGGTGAGCTACCCTAGCCTGTGACAGCTTTGCTATATGTCGCCTGGCAAACGAGTGGGTATTTGCTCTACCCACTATGATTATGATTCCCAAGTACTGAGTTCTTGTAAAGTCCCCAAGTACTGAAATCTTGTACAGTTCCCAAGTACTGAGTTCTTGCACGGTTCCCAAGTACTGAGTTCTTGTACAGTCCCCTTGGTCTTTGCAGGAAAAAATGCGTCCCTTGATGGAAGTTTCCAAGGAGCTCTGAGTAGATACTTATACTTAGTCGAGTATACATTTCTCCTACGAGGTGTTTTGCTTCCAGTGAACTTGTCTCGTGTAGTTAGACAATTGAACTCTGTGTCCTTGGGTAGTGACCTCGTTCTCGACTGTGATTATGATTCCGGTATTGGTAATACTCAAACAGTAAAGTTGGACTTGGGCTGGCTCATCTTCTTAGCCGAGGTATCTCGTGGTATCTGATGTTCACCAACATCGTGAACATCTCGTCCAATTTTGAGCTTCTACCCATTTTTCTCTTCGTACCAGGTCGGTATAGCAACTGCCTTTACCGTTCCACACAAGCTGCTGCTAGAAGAAATCGGAAAGCATGTTCTCAAGCAGGAACACTGTTTCCACTATTATTTTTCTATTTTCTCACTTGTCAACGGAGGTGGATATAGATAACCAAAATATCAGAGGATAACCGACACAATGGAGAGTGCCGCAGTAACCAAACTAATAAGAAGAAAGTAATAAATAAAGTAAAAATATTACTAACAAAAATACCTAACTATCATTTGAAAAAAAGAAATTACTAACAATAAAAGTGACCTTGTTTTTTTATGAGAGAAACAGGTTCAAGCCATTTTAGTTGTCAATATTTTTATGGTGTTTTTTTTATAGTTATTTGTTTCTTGAAAAAAGGTCCCAGTTAGACTAGAAAATTATCCTTGTTCTTGTTTTATTGCTAACTATTTATTTATTTTGTATTATTGATAGTTAGGTATTTTTTAGTAACCTTTTTACTTTATTTAGTACTTACTTCTAAGGAGGCGGATTGATTTCTGAGCCATTGCACAATGCATCTCTTTATTCTCCCGGTAATCAGAGTGTACATGAGATCTCCTTCTCTTCGTCTACATATCTCTTTATTTACCTTTGCGTGCCATATAAATTTTTATATTATTCATGGAATGTTATTCACAAATATTTATTGTTTATGTTCTGGAGTTTTAATAATTTTCCAAATCTCCGAGCAATACAATAGTAATGTCTTCATATGTGTATTAAAAATTTTAGTTTGGTCTGCAGACATATATTCCTCGTTTCCTATATCTTTTTACAGAAGAAACGTTGTTCAAGATATGACTATTTCAGCTTTTACTTCTGTTTTCTCCTTCGGTCTTGTCAACGACGATTCCAACATGCGTAAAATTGTTTATCTCTTCGATAATTTTATCATTTAATTTCATAGAGCACTTTCCGTTTTGACATTTTTTTTATAATGAAACTACAACATTACGCTAACTTAACAATGTCCTTTCAACCGTGAGGTTTGAATGTTTGGCAGAGTAAGAGTCAAATGTATTGCCTGTATTTATAGTATTACTAATAGATGTACGACCATCGTTCCAGTCCAGAAAACTAGCATACCTGCGTATAATTGACCGAACTATGCAACCAGCGTAAAGTAACTATGCTGTGTATATGCCTACCATTGCATTGTGAAATACATGGAAACTAGAAAGTAGATCGTCTGGCTAAGAATGGTGCTGCTTATGATCAACCAGAAGTGCAAGTAAGGCACTATCACAAGATACAGGTGTACAGGTAAGGTACTATCACAAGATACAGATTTACCAGTAAGGTACCCATCAAAAGATACAGGTCTGCCAGTAAAGTACTATCACAAGATACAGGTGTGCCAGTAAGGAACCATCACAAGATACAGATGTGCCAGTAAGGAACCATCACAAGATACAGATGTGCCAGTAAGGAACCATCACAAGATACAGGTGTGCCAGTAAGGAACCATCACAAGATACAGATGTGCCAGTAAGGAACCATCACAAGATACAGGTGTGCCAGTAAGGAACCATCACAAGATACAGATGTGCCAGTAAGGAACCATCACAAGATACAGGTGTGCCAGTAAGGAACCATCACAAGAAACAGATGTGCCAGTAAGGAACCATCACAAGATACAGATGTGACAGTAAGGAACTATCACAAGATACAGATGATCACAACAGTTAAAAAGTCAACGACAATGCTCAAGATTGGCAGAAACGTCATTTGGACAGGCACCTCAGACAGAAAATCAAATTTTTCAGGAATATCCGAAATATGAAATGCTGATGAAAATGTATTGGCCCAATGAAACAGCAGTGGTAGAAAACCTCTATAACACTCTGTAAGAATTATAAAACATAGTCAGGTTTATATATGAGACAAAACTTCAGAAATAAACATATTTCAAACACACGAAAGAAGAAGAATGACTTGTTTTTCATGACTCTACTTCCCTCCATTTCAGAGTCCCTTATTAACTGATTAATGTCCTCCCATCAGCTTCTGTAGAAACAGAATAAGAACAGAACAGTGAAAGGACAGAAGCTAGCAATTCGAAATGGTTCCCAGTAAATATAGGAGTGAAGCAAGAATGTGTCATATCACCGATATTATTTAGTATTACAATGGATTGGGTCATGGAAAATTGCAAAGCCGATTATAAATCGTGGTATTGAATGGCTCGAAAAAAAAGTCTTGAAGATTTCGACTTATATTATACTATATTATATTATTCTGTGGTCGATGATGTGACAAAACAATGTCACTTCCCGCTGTCGACGACAATGCAGGACACTAGAATATTATGTTGTCAATGATACGAAAAAGCTATATAACCCCCTGCTGTCGTCGATTATACCACAACAATATTATTTCCTGTTGTAGCTGATACTATGACAAATCAATGTTACTTCCTAATGTTGTTGATGATACGACAAAACCTACACCGACGACCTAGCGTTACTTAGCTCAACTCATGAAGATGCCAAAGAAACAACAAATCGACTTCAACTATTCTCTGCACAACTTGGGCTTGAAATCAACGCATCTAAAACAAAAATTATTTGACTACCAACAAATCAACGGACAGCAAACTAAACGTCAACACTCTTGAAAAAGTTGTCACATACCTTGGCAGCAAGATATCAACAACAGGAGATTCATCAACAGAGATATCACACCGTATTGCACTGGCTGCAAACTCATTCAATAAATTAAGAAACAAAACAAAACTCACAATCTTCAACACCTGCATAATTCCAACAAAAACATTATAGATGCGAAAGTTAGAAAGCAACATCAAACTTAGAACAAAAAATAAACACATTTGAAAAGAAATGTCTTAGACGACTACTAAACATTCATTGGTCAGACTTTAAATCAAACACAGTTGTCAGGTCAGAGACAAAACAAGAATATGTATCCACCTATATTAGAAAGCGTCGCTGGAATTACATCGGACACGCGCTGAGAATGGATACCAAAAGATTTTCCTGTCAACCGTTAATGTGGCGACCAAAGGACAAGAGAAAACGAGGAAGACCAAGAGAGACTTTACGTAGAACTATTGCAATAGAACGCTTCACCTTCGGTATCAGAAACAATGAAGACCTAAAACAAATGGAAATCTATGACATCGTTCCTGTGTGCCGTCTTTGGCCCTAGAGGAATAACTAACTAATCGGCTTCTGCGTCTTCCAAGCGGACTGGGTTCCTGGCATTTTGATTCCTATCATCATAAACCCGTAACCCTTCAGGGTCGTATGGGTACCACATTGGATGCTTCAGCACACAGAGTCCTCCAGGCGAATTCTAGCCTCAGTGATGCGGATGAGTGAGGAAAAATCTTGTCCTGCCCATTCCTTGATGGTGTCTGTCCATGACTTTATTTTTTCCTCCTCTGCTTCTTCCCCCTTCAACAGTTCCCTGCAGTATTGTTTTTGACAAGGAATAATGTCTTCATACATGTCCAAACCATGCTAGTTTTCGTCGTTTCACTAATGAAAGCAATGGTTCCTGTACACCTGCACATATTTATATTTTATTTCTTACGTACACATTGGTCTTATGTTCCCTATAGGAAATTCGTAGGATTCGTCTGTAGCATTTGTACTCGAAAGCCTGTAAACCTCCCTCCATGTCCGCAGTGAGTGTTCAACTCTCACAACCATACAGCACAACAGTAAGCACCCAGAGACTTATACAGTTTGACTTTCACTCGAATAAACACTGATGTTGCTTTTCCAAATCACCGCTAGCCTTGACAAGGATGCTAAAGCCATCTCCAGCCTTATTTTTAGTTCTGCTTTGCATTTTCTATTGCTGCATATGCTGGATCCGAAGTATTTGAAGGTATTCACCATCTCGAGTTTATGTCCATTCATCATGATGTTAGCCTGTTTTTCTGTGTCTCTGCTGTTAACCATGATTTTGCTCTTTTGTGTGTTTATTTCCATTCCAGACGTGCTGGTAACTTTTTCCAACTTTGCTGTTAGCTTTTGTAATTCTTGTTCTGACCTAGCTATAAGTTCAATATCATCAGCGAAACGCAAGTTGCAAATAGAGCGACCTCCGATCGATATAGAGGTGTTGTAATCATGTAGTGTCTCCTGTATGATGTGCTTTGATACTTCTTGATTCCAATACTTCTTGTGGTATCTGTCAATAACTATATCAACTCTGGATGTCACCGTGGTGACTAGCTTACCAGAATCATGACATTTGCTACACTATTTTTGATGATTGAAATCAAATTGGACTAGCCTCTCCAGTTGAAAGAAGCGTACTTCATCATTCGAGTCATGTTTATTTAACCACAGGTCGTATCCTATCCTCTCTCCTTCTATAGTAGTAGTGCAATGATCTTGATATGTCATGTTATGTTTGCGTTCGTGGGGGGAGTGCACTCTTATAATTACTCTGACCACATTTGTCTACTATCCCATTTTACATTGTCCATGCTTTGCTTCTATAAAAGTAGAAAAAATATGGTCATAACTCCTCATCTCCAGCACGCCATTATAACGGTCCATTAATCAGGCACCTCCTACCGTTAAGCTGCTAAAATATAAATTGTTTTAGTTACTTCTACATACATGACGCTAGCGTAGCAAAATCCTACAGAGATAAAGTGCTAAAGCACAAGGAGCACAGAGAAAAAGAATGGCAGATATGATCACAGAAATAATACGGCAACAATGAATCACAACTACTACATCAATATATTTCATAAAACAATGGCAATAAAATAAAACATTCAACTACATAAGACACAAAATCTAACCAAATTTGGCTCCATTTCAGAAACTTGCAGAAACGCATACAGACTTACAAGCAAACATTAGCCAGATCAACAAAAGCTGTTTAATAACCAAGTTATTCCATATTAGAATAACTTTTCATCCATAATTTTTCTCTTTGGTCATCAATTTTATAATAGATGATGGGTCTCCGTAGTTATTTTTTTATTATTGCTGGATAATAGCCAGAGAGAGATTAAATATTCGCTTGATGTACCGCTAGGGAAATCTTCTGATGATGAATCAGAGAAAATGAAATGGAAATATTAGAATATTGCCAAGTTTCGCGTTTCCAATATTCTTAGTGTTGGCTGTGTTTTTTTATATATTTATTTGTAGAGTTTTTGAACGGGCATCTGTTGGATATTATCTGAAACTAGGACGATCGCGTGGCTTGTTGTATGGAATGTGGAAATTATAGATGAGAATGCGATTGATAGGAAATGAGAAGTGATGTTTGATAAGTGAAGAAAATATTGGGGAGAAATAGAAATTATTTGATGATGATTGTTGACGAGTGATTTATTGAGAGGTTGTGTGATGGTGTCTGCGAAATAATAATTTGTTATATTTGTTATCATCGAAAACGATTTCAAGTTACGGGGTTTTGTTGTATTATCACCGGAACAGGAAGTTACAGCGTTTTGTCGTATTATTCACCACAACAAGAATTTACAGCGTTTTGTCGTATTATCGACAACAATAGGAAGTTACATTTTTTGTTTGTTATGTTATTAACTACAACAGGAAAAAGTATTGTTGTGGTATAATCGACGACAGCAAAGAATTATCTAGCTTTATCGTATCATTGACAATGTAATGTTCTAGTCTCCTGCATTGTCGACGACAGCGGGAAGTGACATTGTTTTGTCACATCATCGACAACAGTATAATATCGCAAGTAAACAGCAAACAGTAAACAGCAAACAGTAAACAATAAACAGTAAACAGTATCAAATCATTGAGAACGACCGGATATTTTGCATTACAACGAAACAATTTTACTACTATTTTTTTCTAATATATTAAAAATTAAAATTTTCAAAACATCTCGACATTTTGTCAAGTAGTAACTAGACATTTTCCCACGTTTTAACTTGTATAAATCACAACTCGTAGCATACAGAAAGTAGCCATCAAACCAGCAATTTTTTACTGCAGTGTTTTTATTGGCTGTATTTATGTTAAGTAATTTACCATTGCCTTCTGAATGGTCCAGATGCACAATTGTCTTATGTGGGTTTCGAACACGATACCTTGGTCCACAAGGACGCTGTGTGTACAACGCCGCCAGAGAACCTGACAACTACTGTATATGATTATAAAATTTCATAATTTTTGTTATTGTTGTGAAGACATGTTGTCTAGTCATGTTGTGAAGACATGTTGTCTAGTCATGTTGTGAAGACATGTTGTCTAGTCATGTTGTGAAGACATGTTGTCTAGTCATGTTGTGAAGACATGTTATCTAGTCATGTTGTGAAGACATGTTGTCTAGTCATGTTGTGAAGACATGTTATCTAGTCATGTTGTGAAGACATGTTGTCTAGTCATGTTGTGAAGACATGTTGTCTAGTCATGTTGTGAAGACATGTTATCTAGTCATGTTGTGAAGACATGTTGTCTAGTCATGTTGTGAAGACATGTTATCTAGTCATGTTGTGAAGACATGTTATCTAGTCATGTTGTGAAGACATGTTATCTAGTCATGTTGTGAAGACATGTTGTCTAGTCATGTTGTGAAGACATGTTGTCTAGTCATGTTGTGAAGACATGTTATCTAGTCTTGTTGTGAAGACATGTTGTTTAGTCTTGTTGCATGATAACATGATTTCTGGTGCGTTTTGCGGCCTGGTATCTCCGACATCAGCGACTGCCTGGGCAAGATTGTGGTCCTGCTCGATGTCAGGGATGTCCCGAACTATCTTAGTATGCAGCCTGTGTTGGCAGGACTAAGCCCCATCTCCACTTCAAGGAGTCGGCCTCGATGAAGAAATTTTGCAATAACTAGCTACTTCTCTGTGGTCTCCATTTACTTGTCTGTGACCCTGCTCCCAATTATTTATTTTTTCGTGGGCTCTTGTAAATCGCTATGACCAACTAAAGGGCTGTATTCTCCACCCCACCACCCCCACCCCTTAAGACCTTAAGAACCACTGCACTATTAAACATCTAGCAGAATTTCAGATGCAACAAATGCGTTCTAGAACAAAGTTGATAGTCAAATCGTGGTCAAAGTTAAGGTACAAACTGACCGACCCAGGGGCATTACAAATCCTAAATTGTGGGGATATGTCATTTATGGTTGGTAGGGATGTGTTACATATGGTTGGTAGAGAGATGTTACATATGGTTGGTAGAGAGATGTTACGTATGGTGGGTAGAGATGTTACATATGGTTGGTACAGATGTGTTGCATATAGTTGGTAGAGAGATGTCACATATGGTTGGTAGAGAGATGTTACGTATGGTGGGTAGAGATGTTACATATGGTTGGTAGAGAGATGTTGCATATGGTTGGTAGAGAAATGTTACGTATGGTGGGTAGAGAAGTGTTACGTATGGTTGGTAGATAAGTGTTACCTATGGTTGGTAGAGAGGTGTTACGTATGGTTGGTAGAGAGATGTTACGTATGGTTGGTAGAGAGGTGTTACGTATGGTTGGTAGAGAGATGTTACGTATGGTTGGTAGAGAGATGCTACGTATGGTTGGTAGAGAGATGTTACGTATGGTTGGTAGAGAGATGTTACGTATGGTTGGTAGAGATGTGTTACATATGGTTGCTAGAGAGGTGTTACGTATGGTTGGTAGAGAAGTGTTACGTATGGTGGTAGAGAGATGTTACGTATGGTTGGTAGAGAGATGTTACGTATGGTTGGTAGAGAGATGTTACGTATGGTTGGTAGAGATGTGTTACATATGGTTGCTAGAGAGGTGTTACGTATGGTGGTAGAGAGATGTTACGTATGGTTGGTAGAGAGATGTTACGTATGGTTGGTAGAGAGATGTTACGTATGGTTGGTAGAGATGTGTTACATATGGTTGCTAGAGAGGTGTTACGTATGGTGGTAGAGAGATGTTACGTATGGTGGTAGAGAGATGTTACGTATGGTTGGTAGAGAGATGTTACGTATGGTTGGTAGAGAGATGTTACGTATGGTTGGTAGAGATGTGTTACATATGGTTGCTAGAGAGGTGTTACGTATGGTTGGTAGAGAAGTGTTACGTATGGTTGGTAGAGAAGTGTTACGTATGGTGGGTAGAGAGATGTTACGTATGGTTGCTAGAGAGGTGTTACGTATGGTTGGTAGAGAAGTGTTACCTATGGTTGGTAGAGAAGTGTTACGTATGGTTGGTAGAGAGATGTTACGTATGGTGGGTAGAGAGATGTTACGTATGGTGGGTAGAGAGATGTTTCATATGGTTGCTAGAGAGGTGTTACGTATGGTTGTAGAGAAGTGTTACGTATGGTGGTAGAGAGATGTTACGTATGGTTGGTAGAGATGTGTTACGTATGGTTGGTAGAGAGATGTTACGTATGGTGGGTAGAGAGATGTTTCATATGGTTGCTAGAGAGGTGTTACGTATGGTTGGTATGGTGTGCTATATATGATTGTTAGGAATGTTCTAGAGTTGATTAATAGGGAACTTCTAGATTTGATAGGTAAGGATGAGCGACATATGATTGTAGTGATGTTCAACATATGATTGTAGTGATGTTCAACATATGATTGTAGTGATGTTCAACATATGAATGATAAGGATGTGTTACTTATGATTGGTTAGGCTATTTTACATAAGATTGGTAGAGATATGTTACACATGATTGGTAGGGATGTTCGAAATGTGTTTGAACAAACTAATAGTAAGAATCTAACAATTTCAATGATGACGTAAACAATTTAAATAATTTCATCAAATTATGGATTCGATTTTTTTTATTAGTCCTTGTCAAGAAAATAAACATTATTTTTGGGGATCAAGAATTTTCAAAACATGTTTCTTTAAACAATTTATGAAACCCCATTCTGTAGGAATAATGGTCATGCTCAAGTCGGATGGATTTGTCAGGCTGAAATGCACATATATCCCAGCCAAACTGTAAACCATTAAATAACTCATTCTTTTCTCTGAACTACATCCTGTTAACCTGCAGGAGTTTGAGAATGGATGTAAAAGAAGATGAGGTCTAATTTCACAAAATCTAATTTCTTCCTAACAATATTTTGTTTTAAACATTCCATACTGATAGTCGCTGCTTAAAAATATATTATCTCGTGAAAATGAAAGATAATGAGAGAGACACACACACGCTGCATACGTAGTTCGGTTCCTCTCCTGACAACACACACATATCCATCTCTGGGACTATGCAGCAACCTCTTGCCATTCATGTTTCGCCGCCCGCGAATCAATTTCATTATGGTAATGATTGAAATCGGATTGGATTTCCAGTCAAACAGTAAAAATGTCGGAACCCCGTAGATAACATCATTTGACATGAGCCCACGAGTTATTGAATTATTTCAATGAGTGGTCCCTAAGCTGGATGTCAGATGAAGAGAAAGCGACACGATTGCCTCCCTATACAGGGAAGTGGATGAACGAAGAAAAACGGACAAAATCCTCTGGCAATATTCTATTACATTCAATTTCATTTCATCCCTATTTTACCCCAATCCCTCATCTCAAAAATACCAATAACATTTTGGAAGCTTTTCTCCAAATTATTTCAGAGGCCCATACTCGATCATGTGCCATTACGTGTTTAATAAATGATATTATTTCTTGATTGGAAAGGAAGCGGGTCACACTGTATGCAGAGCTCCAGGAATAACAGAAATATAAAGACAGGGGGAATAACTACAATATATCGCAAGGGGAGAGTAACTTTACAGTCTGATGGAGACCATTTCAGATTAAAGGACTACTTCTAAATAGGATTGTTAAAGAGGAAGGGCGATTATTGCTTGAATAGTATTATTACAAATAGTGCGTTCTCATTTTTTTCTTTCTATTTATACATTTTCTCATTTATATAGGGCTATCTATAACATTTCTTTCAGTTAAAATATCTGTCCATCTTTATATGTTCATGTCTCGATCTTTCTGGGATAACCGTGGTCATGGTGACTGGATTACCACAAAAGCAACCTCGGCTATTTTTTTAATTATGTTTATCATCATCATCAAGTGCCGTCTCCGCAACGAAGGTTGGCTGCAACGTATCTCCAACATCTCCTGTCTCTTGTCTTGGTGGTGCACTCTGCTAGACTGTAACCTGTCCATCGTGTAATGTTACTCTCCCACTTGTATCTCTGCCTACCTCATGCTCGCTTCCCTTTGACTTTACCCTCAAGTATGGTCTTCAATAGGGTGTCATGTCTTTTAATGTGTCCAAAGTATTTTATTTGCCTGATATTTATTTCTCTTAGTAGTTCTTTCTTCATATTAAGTGTCTTTAGCACCTCTTTATTTGTTTTCTTCTCTTTCCATGATGTTCTCCCTATTCTTCTATATACCCAATTTATGTTTATAAAGCTCTAATATAACCAAATTGGACTAACGTCTTCGGGTGAATAGTATCTGATCATACATTTACCTGACCAAAATAACATATCTTTTGTTCAAGATATTCGTTATAACATTAGTTAGATTGTGATGACAATATTTGCTTTGTTAAAGGCTCGGGTATAGACAAAATGGGACTTACTTTGACGGTTTACAGAAGCGTACCTCGCTATAAAAGGTACATTTTACTTAACTAAAGCTATAGTTGTTTGTTTTGTTTTTTCAGAAAGTCGTCGGAGGTCGTTACGACAATATTACCTTAATTATGACCTCCATTATTTATCAAAAACTCTGATATAACTAAATTTGATTAACATCGTCTTTTGAAAGGAGTGTACCACACCACATGGGGTACAAATTAAATGACCAGACGCAAGGGGTACAAATTAAATGACCAGATGCAACATTGACCAGACGCAAGGGGTACAAATTAAATGACCACATGTGACCTTGACACACCAAATTCATAGAGACACCTTAGAACATAACAGAACTAATGAAACATATAACAGACTATATTCTTCTTTTTCTGATTAAGTTCTGACACTCCTGATAATCCGCAGGGTGTAGTCTGAAGAAGAAAATTCATTGTGTCATTGTTTACAGTTTAGCTGCACTATCTGCGCCGTTGATCTGGCACATCCTACTTTTGCATTACTTTTGTGTAACTTTTAAACTATATGGGATGAAACAACCAAGTCCACCCGAAAATCTCCTTAATCGCCTCTTACGATATGTTTTAACGGTAAAAATGTTGTTGTTCTTTGCTAATATTTGGGGCATCAGAATCCGGACTTTATATATTTGTATAATATAGAATCGGGAGTCCAAATATAAGTGAGTGATTGAGCGCGCAGAAGAACCGCTTGAAGTTGCGACACACGTGCCATGAGCTTTGCTCCACGACGGAGGAGAGCTGTACTTTAAGGGACGGTATACATATGGGAAAACCAGATTACATAAACATAAATTCTCTAGACCTTTTGAGCTATGTCTGTGGTGCACAGGATAACATATTGCTTTCCCCGGACCCAGTAGTAACAACGATCCCAAAAGTACCTCCTCGTGGTGCACCCTGGAAACAGAAGTACTCAGCTCGTGCTGCGTCTTTAAGGATCGTGTCCTGGAATATGCAAGATGCAGATGGAATGAGATTTGACTGCACAGACAATCAATATGTCCGACATCTCTGTGTCAACACATACGTCGCCATGTAGACTCACCAAGACAGTCCAGTCCGAGCATTGGGGGTGGCTAATGCAATTGACACGAAACAGCCAGATGCATCGATAAAATAGAAAATATAACATACTGAGTACAACGAGGGGGCACAACACCAGAGGGGAAGCGCAATGTGCACATAGAAATGGGCAACGTTTCAAGGAAACAGAAACTAAAAGTTCGGTTAGTTCACGACAAGCTTCTTGTTACCGGTACTTCTTACAGGCAGAGATCCAATCGTGGACTCTAGGCCAAGAAGGCAGACCAGCCAAACTCTATTGTCGAGGTTTTTTCTTCCTATGCTGGAAACACGCTCGCGAAGAGAACGGGTTCAGTACCCGATGGGCTAAAGTACAAATTGGACAGCGTTGTTCAGCTCGAGTACACGTTTCAAGTCCCCACTGCTCTAAAACGCGAGGTGAGACTCAGATTTCGACGATGGGTTCACGATGTGGTGAATGAAACCTCGACTAAGAAGGCGAAAGTGCCCAACTCTTTAATCGAGTTCTTCCTAAACCGGAACCAGACTCGAAGATGAGCAAAGGTTCAGTAACCAATGGGCATATGCACAATACGTCTAACTAATTACACGAGACAAATTCACTGGCTTGGGAACTCCGTGTGCGAGATAGACGTGAACGACAATCGTCTCGGCGAAGAGTCAAATAAACACCGTCGCCTGTCAACAGATGTGCAGGCTGTCTCAGGCTAGGGAAGCCCACTACTCGGATTTAAGGCATGGCGAAACGGATGTACTGGGTCTCAGATGTCCAAGCCACAGATGAGTGAGCCAACTGAGGTGCAAATAACCCAACTCTACTGTGGAACTAGCAGTACAACGTACTTAAGTGAAGTAAAATGGAAATTAGACGATTTTTCGTGGTGATTATCAGAGAGAACGCAGAAGAAGAAGAGCTATGTCTCACCTCTTTCTCCTTTCCTCTCTCTCTCTTTCTCTTTCATTCTTCCTCCTCTTTCTCCCACTCTCTTTCTCTCTATCAGTCACTCTCACCATTTCTCTTTCTCTCTCCAACTTTTTCTCTCCCTCTCTCTGTCTCATTTTCTCTATATCATTCTCTCTTCCTCTTCCAACTCTCTCTATGTCTGTCTTCCTTTCTCTCTCGCCCTCCATTTCTCTCTTCATCCTTTTACCCCTCTCTTTCCCTCACTCATTCTCTACCTTTCTCCTCTCTCTATCGGCTCTCTCTTTGTATCTCTATATGCCTCATTTCTCCCCCTCCCTCTCTGTCTATCTATCTCTCTCTCATTCTATGCGACTACAAAGCACATATTACAGTAAAATGATTTTTCAACTCAAACAACTCATCCTCTGACCTGTGCTTGGAAATGAGCGATGCCAGAAGTAGCAACTTCCCCATTCCTTCTGCCGTCGCAGGCATCCGACAAATTGGTTATATTACTACCCAGAGAGCAGAAAATTGTCAGGGCTGATACGCTCACCCTTAGCCACAGGGCACATCACGTGATTATTTGTAGGCGTGTCACAGCGGCCATTGTTTAAGCCGACCAAATGTGGACATAACCTTATATCTGGTTTATGTCATAAAATAAAGTGTTTGGCAACCACTGACAAATCTGAGGTCACTGCTTCCTGGTCAGTTCCCGCATATTACATTATTCGCGCATAAAATGATGTTTCTTTGACCGTGGTTTTATAACAATTGACCTTAACATTTTGCTTTTTAATCCTTCACTAAATTTTCCTTTGGCCTTTGAACTAATTTTCACCTCTGCCTAATAATAATATGTGAATGTTCTTTTTTCAAGAATTTTTGCTAATAATCATTACGTATATTAGTAAGTGTGACTCCATCGAGCTCTACCTTGGAAAAGTCCTGCGAGCAGATAGAAAAAAACGTATGTTATATATATATATTGATGTATACATATATAAGCAAACCCGGTATATAAATTATAACAAGATTCATGTAAATGAATGTAAATTTAGGAGCGTGTAAGAATGTAATTAATGAACGATATATTATGTGAACATGCATACAAACATAAGTATTATTAATTTATTTGGGTGTAATTATGTATTTGAGTGTAAGCATGTATTTGAGTGTAATTATGTATTTGAGAGTAATTATGTATTTGATTATAATTATGTATTTGAGTGTAATTCTGTATTTGAGTATAATTATGCATTTGAGTAGTATTATGTATTTGAGTGTAATTCTATAATTGAGTGTAATTATATATTTAAGTGTAATTCTATATTTGAGTGTAATTCTATATTTGAGTGTAATTATGTGTTTGAGTGTAATTCTGTACTTGAGCTGTTTATAGTTGATACAAGTAATGACATCATAGTGACATAGCTGCCTATAGTTGATACAAGTAATGACATCACAGTGACATAGCTGCCTATAGTTGATACAAGTAATGACATCACAGTGACATAGCTGATTATCATGTACATGAAATCAACAAAACTTGCTGATGATGCACATACAACTGTTTATGTTGGTATGGTAAAATTAGTTGCCTACAATAGTGCTGGTATATTTGATTCTAGAAAGAAAATATATGATGAAAATATAGTGTAAACGAATCAGGTGGTTATGTGTACATCAGACAGTGATTATGTGTACATCAGACAGTGATTATGTGTACATCAGACGGTGTTATGTGTACATCAGACAGTGATTATGTGTACATCAGACAGTGATTATGTGTACATCAGACAGTGATTATGTGTACATCAGACAGTGATTATGTGTACATCAGACAGTGATTATGTGTACATCAGACAGTGATTATGTGTACATCAGACGGTGTTATGTGTACATCAGACGGTGATTATGTGTACATCAGACGGTGTTATGTGTACATCAGACGGTGATTATGTGTACATCAGACGGTGTTATGTGTACATCAGACAGTGATTATGTGTACATCAGACGGTGATTATGTGTACATCAGACGGTGATTATGTGTACATCAGACGGTGATTATGTTGTACATCAGACGGTGATTATGTTGTACATCAGACGGTGATTATGTTGTACATCAGACGGTGATTATGTTGTACATCAGACGGTGATTATGTTGTACATCAGACGGTGATTATGTTGTACATCAGACGGTGATTATGTTGTACATCAGACGGTGATTATGTTGTACATCAGACGGTGATTATGTTGTACATCAGACGGTGATTATGTTGTACATCAGACGGTGATTATGTTGTACATCAGACGGTGATTATGTTGTACATCAGACGGTGATTATGTTGTACATCAGACGGTGATTATGTTGTACATCAGACGGTGATTATGTTGTACATCAGACGGTGATTATGTTGTACATCAGACGGTGATTATGTTGTACATCAGACGGTGATTATGTTGTACATCAGACGGTGATTATGTTGTACATCAGACGGTGATTATGTTGTACATCAGACGGTGATTATGTTGTACATCAGACGGTGATTATGTTGTACATCAGACGGTGATTATGTTGTACATCAGACGGTGATTATGTTGTACATCAGACGGTGATTATGTTGTACATCAGACGGTGATTATGTGTACATCAGACGGTGATTATGTGTACATCAGACGGTGATTATGTGTACATCAGACGGTGATTATGTTGTACATCAGACGGTGATTATGTTGTACATCAGACGGTGATTATGTTGTACATCAGACGGTGATTATGTTGTACATCAGACGGTGATTATGTTGTACATCAGACGGTGATTATGTGTACATCAGACGGTGATTATGTGTACATCAGACGGTGATTATGTGTACATCAGACGGTGATTATGTTGTACATCAGACGGTGATTATGTTGTACATCAGACGGTGATTATGTTGTACATCAGACGGTGATTATGTTGTACATCAGACGGTGATTATGTTGTACATCAGACGGTGATTATGTTGTACATCAGACGGTGATTATGTGTACATCAGACGGTGATTATGTGTACATCAGACGGTGATTATGTTGTACATCAGACGGTGATTATGTTGTACATCAGACGGTGATTATGTTGTACATCAGACGGTGATTATGTTGTACATCAGACGGTGATTATGTTGTACATCAGACGGTGATTATGTTGTACATCAGACGGTGATTATGTTGTACATCAGACGGTGATTATGTGTACATCAGACGGTGATTATGTGTACATCAGACGGTGATTATGTGTACATCAGACGGTGATTATGTTGTACATCAGACGGTGATTATGTTGTACATCAGACGGTGATTATGTTGTACATCAGACGGTGATTATGTTGTACATCAGACGGTGATTATGTTGTACATCAGACGGTGATTATGTTGTACATCAGACGGTGATTATGTGTACATCAGACGGTGATTATGTGTACATCAGACGGTGATTATGTGTACATCAGACGGTGATTATGTGTACATCAGACGGTGATTATGTGTACATCAGACGGTGATTATGTGTACATCAGACGGTGATTGCTTGGAAAGCATAGTGCTGCTGCTGCTACTCTACGTAAGTCAATTCCTCATCTGATAGAGCAACATTGTGTAGCTCACCCAGAAGATTTAGGTATCTATCAATGTATCTATCTATCTATCTATCTATCTATCTATCTATCTATATATATATATATATATATATCTATCTATATATATATATATATTTGTCTATCTATCTATCTAGCTATTTATATATCTATATCTATCTATCTATCTATCTATTTTTGAAACACGATTTTTTTATCAGTTTCATCCAACAAACTTGTCATCACATGGACACACTATTTTTTTAAGAGAATTAATTAAACGATTGGTGTGTGTTGGACATAGATTGTTTATATAATTTCTCAAATTTTGATAAATTATCCTTCGATATCTCAGGAGCGTTCAAGGTTAGTTAAAATTATAGTTTAATTTTTCAGACAGATCAAAACACTCGCATGTTAAGCAGCTGCACTGAGAGTATCCGGACTTCACATTGATTAGTAAATTATCAATGGTGCAATGAAAATTTGGTACAATACAAGAATCAGTGACCAGATTTCTACGGAACAAATAGCAAACATAATTAAACGGAACGAAATTCCGATAAAGTCGCATATACCGACGCATCCAATATTCGACACGTTGCGCGATGAGAGGCTCTGACCACTCGATATGCGCGCTGCACACTGAGTGGGAGGTGGATAGCCAGTCCCTCTTACTGCTTTTTTCTTCCAGATGAGAACAATCAACGCTGTATTCTACTCCTGTTGTGTCTTTTGTGTCTTCCATATCACACTTAGCAGTCTGTGTAGCCACAGTGACCAAACTATACACAATAAGAAATGACGCAATCGGGAGAGGAATCGGGTATAAGACCATGCACAGAATACATCTAAGAAACAGATAAAATGGTTTGGACACCTTATAAGAATGAAACATAACCAACTACCGACACAAACATATAACATGAGAAAATACGGATACAAATCCAGGGAAAACATCAGAGTGGCGGCCAATGTCGATGGCCCAATATGGATAGATTTCCCTACGATATGGCGATTGTTAAAGTATACATTAAATCTGGAAAAGGCAACACGCGATAAAGGGCAGCATCGTGATGTAAAAGGAAAAAGTGACAACGAAGTCACAATTGTCCAGCACGAGTCAGATCGGCGGAAGCGCAGTTCATGCTTGATAACACACAGAAGCCCACGTGTTCCACCACAATTGACCCCATTCAAACTAAGAGTCATGACTCAGGTATTGGAAACGCCAACTTACATATGTACTCCTGGGTATGGAGAAAAGTTCTGAATATAGTGTCCCATTGTACACGAGAAAAGTACTGAACACATGTTGGGGAGCACATTGTTCAAATCTCTGACGGACGCAGCGCTGGGACTCTGACTCTGGATGTTGTGGGCAACATAGATGGAGAGCAAAGTCCTTGTCTATGAGAACATTGCAAATCAAAGTCTGATTCGACCGGCGCTGTTGCCCAACACAGCTTTTACCGATAAAATTGGGTTCAGTACCTTAGGGCACAGAGGGGAATAATTTCCTTTGTACACTAGATTTGCTCGCCGACTGTGAAGATCCTCGTCCGAGAGAGGCGCAATCTACCAACTTCTTTGGGTGATAAACGCAATGTCGAAGACTCAAAACGCAGACCGCGTCTGACGGTAGACTGGAAGGCCAACACAAGAAGACCAAGCAAGAGCGTTAAAATGCACAGATCAAATCCCAACCAACCCCCCCCCCCCCCACCCCGCTCTATTTGGCCAAACATAACCTCGCCTAAGAAGATGAATCAGTCCTAAATCGACTGTCCCCGCTGCCCAACAGGGCTCATACAGAAGACATTAGCTCTGAAACCTAGGGACAAGAAGGCTGGTAATGGAATGGTCTTCCTACACGAGAAGCAGTTCGTTGGCTGCGAAATGTCTCGTCGCAGGAAAGATGCACAGTGGGTGACCCAGGCAAATTATCAACTCGCCCAGTCTACCCCTCCGAGTAGAAGCTTTCTTAAATAGCCAATGCACTAACCGAAAGCTGAAGTCTCCTGGGTATGAAAGAAAGCTCCGATAAACTACCCCTCGGCACATAGGATGTAAGAACAAGTCGTTCGCAATTCCTTGGGATAGTAAACAAACAAACAAACAAACATGTATAATTAACAATGTGTCCACATGGTGACTTTGTCTCTGTGGTGACTGTGTCTCTGTGGTGACTGCGGCGATGCGCTGTGTCAATGTGTTTACTGTATAGAAATGGTGACTGTGTCGATATAGTGTTTGTGTTGATCTGTTAACTGTATCGATGTGATGATTGTGGTGACTGTGTCCATGTAGTGACTGTACCGATGTAGTGACTGTACCGATGTAGTGACTGTACCGATGTAGTGACTGTACCGATGTAGTGACTGTACCGATGTGCTAACTGTTGATACGGGGTCTGCATCGATGTGGAAGCAGAGTGGTATTGTGGCAACACTACCGTCGCAATGTGTCGCTGTGGAAACGGTGCGACCTGTCAATGTCATTGCGTCACACATGCCCACACACACACACTGAATATATATATATATATATATATATATATATACATAGGGAAGATTACAGTTATGTCCTGTATAAACAGCCATATTTGTATTCTAAGAATGTTGTGCTGAATGCCTCAGCAAGAGAAATCGTATTGGTGCGAACAGCAGCATAAAATAACATCAGTTCCGCTCTAAGACAAGCTCTAATCTACTCAGAACGAAGTTTGTCATGCCCAGTAGCAATTCTTCATTTAGCTTAATAGGATTTGAAGAAATCTCTTTCACATAGCTTTCCAATGTGAAGCCGTAGGGTTCCTAATATTGCTATAAAGTCGTAGGAAATGGCCGGTTTGGAAAGAAACTCCCCGCTGATCGTTTATATCACTCAATACAGAAGAGTTCAGGAAACCCAAGCACGCCGAAGCGCGAGCGGAAGTGCCCACGACTGCTGTGCCAGATTTCAATCTGAATAAATTTCAAAGTTGATTGAAAGCAGAAACCATTTGTTTCAAGTTTGTTTCCAGTCGATTATGTCCGTTTTTAATGGGTTGATTACGGTCGCCGTTGGAGCAGAAATGAAACTTCTTAAAGGAAGCTATCCAATTTACAATATGCTTTGAATTTTAATGAATGCGCGCCCGCTTTCATCTTGAGCTGACGCCAAAAATCGATTACGTTTTTACTAGATGCCGACAGCAGAATTGATCATTGGCGAAAACAGAAAGAAACTGAGGATTCTCCAGTGTGACCCTCAGTTTACAACAGGAAATGGCTCACGGCGCGTGTATCTTTGTTAGATCAGTTATTTGAATGGGTGGTTAGACCGTGATAGACGAAGAATGGGGCAAGCGGAGACGGACATCTGATTGGCCTCTGTTTAAAGTTGCAGTCAATGTTCAGGTAAAGATGGCAGTGACTCTTTGATAATAACGATGATTAGCCAGCTTTTGTTTTGAAATCGTGATTAATAACAGGAGATCCTAGTAGGCGTATTTGTGGTAGAAATACTTACAGGAGTTCTAATTATTTGCTAACTTATATTAGGCATAAACTTATTATAATTAATGTATCACTGTTCTGACCGGAGTCATTCAACAATTGCAGTCATACGACTCATCGGAATTCGTCCTTCAACAATTACAGTTTTTTGTTTTAACTTTTCCTGTGATTTTAATTGGTTACTTTGTGTCAACAACTATTTCAAAATCGTGGGAGAAGTTAGAAAGCGTCACTTCTGAGTCATAATTTCCGCAGGACTACCAGTGTCGAGGGACTCGGTTCCGACATGCCCATATTTAGTGAGTCGTTCCTCTTTTAGAAACCCTACAGTGCTACATCTGTATAATAATGTTTACCTCCTCTTAGTAGAATACATCTTCTCAAAGAGCTGAACAGTACTGATTGTTGTGGCTTTCTTTACCGTCTGAATAAAGATTTGGAGAAATATGATAATTGCGTAAAACAATACAAGAGCTCTATCGCTAGCAATTGTTTTTAGATTCAAACTAACAAAGTGATGTATGGCGCTGTTTACATTAGAACAAGCCCAGATCATTCATGCTTGGACATGTCGACGTCGTGATAATGGGCGAGCTGATACACTGGCGAGCACAGGCATAATATTAAAAGGCACATTACATGGTCATCTGAGATAACAATGCACTAAAGAAGTCGTTCTCAACTTTTTTTTACCAATGCCACATTGTTGGCATAAGGTCTCTTCCGTGCTCCTTTCCCACTCCCTTCGCCCTCCCTTTTCTCCCCCTACCCCTTTCTTACTTTCTTATCTTCTCCCCCCCTCTCTCCTCCCCCCTCTCTTCTCCCTCCCCCCCCCCCCCCGTTCATGAGAAACAAATTTTACAATGGTGATTGACTTACTTTGAAAATCACATTTGCATATGAGGCTAAAGACACTTAATATGAAGAAAGAACTACTAAGAGAAATAAAGATCAATAAAATACTTTGGACACATTAAAAGACATGACACCTTATTGAAGACCTTACTTGAGGGTAAAGTCAAAGGGAAGCGAGCAAGAGGTAGGCAGAGATACAAGTGGGAGAGTAACATTACACGATGGACAGGTTACAGTCTAGCAGAGTGTACCACCAAGACAAGAGACAAGAGATGTTGGAGATACGTTGCAGCCAACATTCGTTGCGGAGACGGCACTTGATGATGATGAGGCTATTTAAGCTTCATATATTTAAATCGTATTGTTTATCGTCAAATGTTTACCCTTTCTGTGGTCCCCCTTGTATGGATCTGTGGACGTCTCAGTGTCCTCGTGAGGAGGTGGGGCATATGGCCCACTGAGAGCCACTACTCTAAGGGGCCTAGCCGTTCAGAAGATTTTCTCAGAGTTCTGAATTATGATCGCTCTTACGATATCCTTAATTCTGAACTATGGTCGCTCTCGCGATTACAGAAGTTTTGTGTAAAGATTGAAGCGGCCCGGAAAGATAAACACATTAGACATACAAAAAGACTAATAAATCAACACCAAACTAAAACTATAAGCTACTTCACTAATGGATGTCGTGATACCGGGTTTGAAGCACTTATAGACTTGTTGGATGTGCGCTGATGACTTTTAAACTGACTCATTTCACTAGACTACTCACTTGATTTCCATTGGCTGTCATACAATTTGTATTATAGTGGCCAATGAACATCACGGGAATAATCACGTGAGTCATTGAAAAGGTTTGAACCAATCGGTCTTTATTTCCGAGGGTCACGGTTGATGAAAACATGTACTCATATTTCAAAGCCCATGCGACATCGATAAAAAATTCAAAATGACTTACTTAAACAAGTAGCCCCACACATAGTGCATACATCTGCAAATAAATATGTCATGAGTCATGCCCAACAATAGTTAGTTTGGTTAATGACTTTAGCATTATCACTGTTATACTCCAGACTCAGGAGCCAGACTATCAGTCTCCGACATGATCGGTACCGAACACACAGGATCAATGCGACTTCCCCGAGGGTATCACTAGACCGTTAATGAATGCAACTAGCTACATAAAAGTGTAATGTTAATTTATTGCAGTTTAATAACTATTTGTCATCAAGTAGCGTCTATTATATTGTGTTCATCACAAAACCACATTGTTTTTGTATCATGTAACGATGAATATCATTTATTATAACATAACTGAGTTTCGCCGAAGAAGGATGTGTCGGGTCATTGACGCAAATAAAACGCCCATACAAAACACCATTCTCTGGACTACATCCTGCTGGAAATCTAGTATGGTCTAGACCATGGTCTGCTACGATAGAAATCCAGCGGGAGGTTTGAGAATGAACGCTGAAAAATAATCATGTCCATACCTTTATATCTTTCGAAATATTTGGACGATTTCTGATTGGATGACAGTTCGATAAACTCTCTATCATTCTTATATTTTTCCATGAATAATTTTAAATTTATAAATTGATCAAAACATGTATTAGCATCAATTAGAATACTCGTTTTAATCAGACATTAAAAACAGAAATTCTGCATACGCCTAATTTGGTACCCAATCAAGGTTTATCCAATTATAACACGAGAAATCTTTAATTTTAAGACGAAATCACAAAATGTAAACATGAAATAAGTATTGCTGCAGTCGATAACAAGACAGACTGTAGTAAGGTAAAAGTATGTCCTATGGCGGTAACCTGCCGTTGGAGATGACGATAACTCTTCATGTACTAAGTCACAGCAACTGTTAGGTGGGGTGGCCGGTTCCCTTCATTGCTGTAGTAAGACTGCACAATCAATAAGGTACTTACGTAGAACACAAGGTGGTTAGTTTGACTGTTCACAGACTATCAGACTAAGTAACAGGAAAAATATAGATAGTAAACATAACAGACTCAATCAACGTTTCAACCATGATGTCTTTCTCAAGATGAATGTAGACAATCAAAGAGCAGACAATAGATATAGATATAAACAGTAAAATCACAAAAAAGAGACTGCAGCTTTGACCAATGACGTGCGTGCACAGCTAGAATAGAGACACAAATTAAAAACATGAAGAGAGAAAACAAATTTTATGAAAAAAATATGCAACGACTAAAAAGCAGGAATGACATCACAAGAGGCCCCCTCAAAGACCAAGCTCAGTCTAAATGGATTACTGATTTGTATTAAGACCAAATGGCTTAAGGGTACCATACTGCAATATAAAAAGACTTTCAAGTGCGTACTTAGAACTATCGTCAGTGTTATACGTTGTAGAAACTCCGTTTCCAATACAGCTAGACAGAGATTATGAAAGAATCACTCTGTATTGTATTTTGATTTTGTGTGTTTATCTCGTTTGTGTTTCTTTCTCGATAAAAATCCCTGTTGGACAGTACCTTATAAAAAAAACATTGTTCCTTTGTTCTCTCTTATTTCTTGAAACGTTAGTTTTATTATTTGTTAGTTATTAGCAGTGCTTTTTTTTCAAGAAAAAAAAAGGTGGGTATACGCTTAGTTTCGGAAATAAAATTGCCCCTCCAAACTCATCAATAAACACACACAAATACAATTCGTTACTCCGAAAATATGTATTAAAATCTTAATATATGAATCGTACCTTTCCCGCCGAAGACGGATGTGTCGGGTCATTGACGCAAATAAAACGCCCATACAAAACACCATTCTCTGGACTACATCCTGCTGGAAATCTAGTATGGTCTAGACCATGGTCTGCTACGATAGAAATCCAGCGGGAGGTTTGAGAATGAACGCTGAAAAATAATCATGTCCATACCTTTATATCTTTCGAAATATTTGGACGATTTCTGATTGGATGACAGTTCGATAAACTCTCTATCATTCTTATATTTTTCCATGAATAATTTTAAATTTATAAATTGATCAAAACATGTATTAGCATCAATTAGAATACTCGTTTTAATCAGACATTAAAAACAGAAATTCTGCATACGCCTAATTTGGTACCCAATCAAGGTTTATCCAATTATAACACGAGAAATCTTTAATTTTAAGACGAAATCACAAAATGTAAACATGAAATAAGTATTGCTGCAGTCGATAACAAGACAGACTGTAGTAAGGTAAAAGTATGTCCTATGGCGGTAACCTGCCGTTGGAGATGACGATAACTCTTCATGTACTAAGTCACAGCAACTGTTAGGTGGGGTGGCCGGTTCCCTTCATTGCTGTAGTAAGACTGCACAATCAATAAGGTACTTACGTAGAACACAAGGTGGTTAGTTTGACTGTTCACAGACTATCAGACTAAGTAACAGGAAAAATATAGATAGTAAACATAACAGACTCAATCAACGTTTCAACCATGATGTCTTTCTCAAGATGAATGTAGACAATCAAAGAGCAGACAATAGATATAGATATAAACAGTAAAATCACAAAAAAGAGACTGCAGCTTTGACCAATGACGTGCGTGCACAGCTAGAATAGAGACACAAATTAAAAACATGAAGAGAGAAAACAAATTTTATGAAAAAAATATGCAACGACTAAAAAGCAGGAATGACATCACAAGAGGCCCCCTCAAAGACCAAGCTCAGTCTAAATGGATTACTGATTTGTATTAAGACCAAATGGCTTAAGGGTACCATACTGCAATATAAAAAGACTTTCAAGTGCGTACTTAGAACTATCGTCAGTGTTATACGTTGTAGAAACTCCGTTTCCAATACAGCTAGACAGAGATTATGAAAGAATCACTCTGTATTGTATTTTGATTTTGTGTGTTTATCTCGTTTGTGTTTCTTTCTCGATAAAAATCCCTGTTGGACAGTACCTTATAAAAAAAACATTGTTCCTTTGTTCTCTCTTATTTCTTGAAACGTTAGTTTTATTATTTGTTAGTTATTAGCAGTGCTTTTTTTTCAAGAAAAAAAAAGGTGGGTATACGCTTAGTTTCGGAAATAAAATTGCCCCTCCAAACTCATCAATAAACACACACAAATACAATTCGTTACTCCGAAAATATGTATTAAAATCTTAATATATGAATCGTACCTTTCCCGCCGAAGACGGATGTGTCGGGCCATTGGCGCAAATAAAACGGCGACACAACGCATTTCCATTCTCTGGACTATATCCTGCTGGAAATCTAATAGGGCCATTGTCCTACTGCAATAGAGATCCAGCAGGAGTTTGAGAATGAACGCTGAAGAAGAAGAAGAAGAATCGTACCTTTAAATAGATCGATATTTGATTGTGAAGAATTCTTATATGTGGACTCAAAGTTCTGAATTGCATTGTCTAGAATCCAGATTACACGTGAAATTTGATCCAATTCTCCGCACAACTCTGTGTTTAAAGTGAATGTTAAAATTACAGTATTGTGACACATACTTGCTCACACCCTTCTCCTAATTAATCATGTGCGTTGATCCACATAGCCTCACTTATCTTGGCTGATGCTTCTGATCATTGGTCACTTTGCATGTACTTTATTTCGACAGCCAATGAAAAGAACAAGAAAGTTGGCTCAGCAAAGATAAATGACGTGTGGGATTAGCTCGAAACGTGTTTATGGAAATTAAACTGGTTTTCTTTTAAAAATATGTGAAAATCACTTTACGGCCCAGGTCAACCGGAGATGTTTCGTTTCGCTGGTTTTCGCGGATATTCTGTGTTCGTCACCATGGACATTACAAGACTTGTATGCTACATTGGAATTCATCCTTCTAACGTAATGCATTTGACTTTTGTAGTGATTTTATTTGGCCGACGACAGAGTTACCAATGAAAATCACAGGAAAAGCCAAATGTGTATGCTTGAAAGATGAATTCCGATTAACCAACAAGACTGTATAAATGACGAAAGACAAGGTGAACTTTTCCAGGTTTTATAAATCAGATATTTCCAAGAGGGGCTTTTGTGCTAAAAGTTAGTACCTGGGAAAAGTTGGTGGATCGACTATAAATCCACAACTTGATCGCATACAAAAAATAGCCAAGGCTACTCAAATGATAAAAATAGTGACCAACCGAAATCCAACAGGGGACCCCCGTCTCGTCACGTGACAATTCTAGATAGCAGGTCTTACAGGAGACGATCGTGCTATAAAAACATGGAAAAGTAACTACCCACATAATGCTCATATCAATCAATAGAGTATGTTTTATACATATACAAGTGTCAGCTCTAGTTTTTTTATTATCTTTTTAGAAAACGAAACACTAACAACAGATGTAGGCCTACAAATACGTAACTCATAAACATATTTGTAAAATGTGTTTATAAATATTTCTGGGTATAAATAGCGAAGTGCATTTAACAGACTGTCTAATATATGGAGGTCAAAGTCAATCAGCACACGCACGAAAGTGCGCTTATTTAATTCCTGCGTTATTCCGGTGCTATCATATGGATGTGAGAGCTGGAAAAGCTCTTTATCTTCAGAAAAGAAATTACTGAGTTTCGAGAACAAATGTCTTCGTAGAATAACTAACACCCATTGGAGTGAATTCAAATCGAATTATAAAATCAGAGAAGAGACACATCAAAAATTTAATAACAGATGTTATCAGAAAACGCCGTTAGTCCTACACGGGTATGTCCTACGCGCATACATCAATAGAATACACCACCAATCTCTTGAATGGATACCTACAGGCAAAATAGCAAGGGGTAGACCAAAAGAAACACTCAGAAGAACAATACTTAGAGAAAGTAAAATAACCATTATTCATACTATTCAAGAACTGCACAGAATAGCTTTGAACAGACAGAATTGGAGAGATCTGACCTCTGCCCTATGCGCTAACTTCAGCGCGAAAGGAAAATTAATGATTGAATGAATGAATAAATAGCTACGAATTAATGAACAGATAAAAATACAAACAACTACCGTATTTACACACATAAATACACAAAGAATGTCACAAATACAAAAACATTGCGGCACTCTCCACATTGTCGGATATCTTCTGACATTTTAGTTATTACTATGATTAACTTAATAATATTACAAAAAAGGCAATCTTTATTATTTGGATACGTTATAAGACAGAAGGTCTGAGGGGGGGGGGGGGCATAGTTAGGCCTAAAATAGTCAAGATAGGTAATAGGTATTGAGAACGGAAGCGTGAGAAAGTATTAGTCTAACATCGTGGCATGGCAAAGAGTCAACAGCAATCCTGATAAAAGATGATATTCATTATGATGATGATGATTTTCATTGAGCCACACTGCAAAATGATTCCAATGCAAATTTTGAAACTTAAAAATGTGAAGCTTCCTTTCATCAGTAACCGTTGCATCAACATGATTATGTCCCCTAAACATTTCCGTATTTGTTGTCCATTTCTGTATTTGCATTTAGTCTTTGATTCCCCAGTTGCCACTGAGTTATGGTTTTGGTAACAAATACTCTACATTATGATGCACGTAATATGTGCCACAAAGGACTTTGTTGTGTGCTACATTCTGAATACGGCAGACATCGCTGAGATCAAAAGAAGTACTTCAATACAATTCTCATCTACAGATTATTCTAGATTCTAAAATAAAATTATTTGAAATTTTAAAATCGATGTCGTAAAAATGACTACTCTGTTTCTTATATCACACATAAAAGATAAGTTTTACGACATTCGACCATAATCATCAAAATTTTACGACAGACTTGATCATAATCATTTTCCATCTTTGGGCGCACAGTGAAACATATTGAGTATTCTCTTTTATTTTCTACCACCACACAAACCATTTTTAGTTATCGTCTCGGACAGTTAAATAGCGTCCCTGTTGGTTGCACTTACATCTTTTTTCAACTGTTGTTTAGTACACTTGTCACCCTCATTCTGTTACATCCCTGTGGGCTCTGTAGATGTTCGCAAATTGTTGCACTTATTTTCCTCCTGACTATTACATATGAAAGCGCCTTGATAGCTCAGTAGATATTACACTGGTTTTCTAGTCCGATGATCCAAGGTTCAAAGCCCAGTTCAGCTGCAAATATGTTTAAATCACCACTTCTCCTAGTTCGACCCAGCCAAAATAACCTGTTACCAATTCTTTCAAGAAAGCTGAAACGGTGAACGCGATGCTATTGTAACAACATCGCCTCTAGTTATGTTGTTGTTCAATGAAAAAATACCAGTCTAACCTTTTATTCTCTTACAAGTCTTCGGAGTGGTAACGGAAATTCCTATTTTTTTTTAAATCTTTTTATCATATAATAATGTCTCGTATATTTTCACATTGACTAATTTGTTTGTCTACTTTTTTCTAGTAATTATTTCATAAGAATGTAATTGTTTACTTTTTCTAGTAATTATTTCATAAGGATGTAATTGTTTACTTTTTTCTAGTAATTATTTCATAAGAATGTAATTGTTTACTTTTTTCTAGTAATTATTTCATAAGAATGTAATTGTTTACTTTTTTCTAGTAATTATTTCATAAGAATGTAATTGTTTACTTTTTTCTAGTAATTATTTCATAAGAATGTAATTGTTAACTTTTTCTAGTAATTATTTCATAAGAATGTAATTGTTTACTTTTTTCTAGTAATTATTTCATAAGAATGTAATTGTTTACTTTTTTCTAGTAATTATTTCATAAGAATGTAATTGTTTACTTTTTTCTAGTAATTATTTCATAAGAATGTAATTGTTTACTTTTTTCTAGTAATTATTTCATAAGAATGTAATTGTTTACTTTTTTCTAGTAATTATTTCATAAGAATGTAATTGTTTACTTTTTTCTAGTAATTATTTCATAAGAATGTAATTGTTTACTTTTTTCTAGTAATTATTTCATAAGAATGTAATTGTTTACTTTTTTCTAGTAATTATTTCATAAGAATGTAATTGTTTACTTTTTTCTAGTAATTATTTCATAAGAATGTAATTGTTTACTTTTTTCTAGTAATTATTTCATAAAAATGTAATTGTTTACTTTTTTCTAGTAATTATTTCATAAAAATGTAATTGTTTACTTTTTTCTAGTAATTATTTCATAAAAATGTAATTGTTTACTTTTTTCTAGTAATTATTTCATAAGAATGTAATTGTTTACTTTTTTCTAGTAATTATTTCATAAGAATGTAATTATTTACTTTTTTCTAGTAATTATTTCATAAAAATGTAATTGTTTACTTTTTTCTAGTAATTATTTCATAAGAATGTAATTGTTTACTTTTTTCTAGTAATTATTTCATAAGAATGTAATTGTTTACTTTTTTCTAGTAATTATTTCATAAGAATGTAATTGTTTACTTTTTTCTAGTAATTATTTCATAAGAATGTAATTGTTTACTTTTTTCTAGTAATTATTTCATAAGAATGTAATTGTTTACTTTTTTCTAGTAATTATTTCATAAGAATGTAATTGTTTACTTTTTTCTAGTAATTATTTCATAAGAATGTAATTGTTTACTTTTTTCTAGTAATTATTTCATAAGAATGTAATTGTTTACTTTTTTCTAGTAATTATTTCATAAGAATTTAATTCTTTCTCTGGTGTATTCCTGCATGCAGATCCCAAAAAGCGTCACTTAACTTGGCTGACGCCATTAACCTTTGGTCGGGTTGTGCATACTTTACCCGCCAACCAAAATAGAATAATCGGATTTCTGGTAACTGGATTACCATAATGGCAACCTCGACTATTATTTGTTGTTTCTAAAGTTCTGAAATAACCAACATTGGATTTAATGTCTGCGGTAGAAAGTGTTTTACATCACCATAAGAGGTATAGTTTACTTAACCGCATTATCAGCCAAGATAAGTGACGCTGCAAATGGTTTCTGCGTATCTCTGTGAAGGACTCGTTCTAATTTATATTTTCGGATTTATTAATGTTCTTAACGTTCTTGTATTGTGGTTTAGTAGTGAATTTTTATATAAACGTCCAGAGTTCGCTTCTGGTGAATTAAAAAACCAAAATTCTAACTGCCCTTTCGATATGCTCATGCTGTAATGCCCATAGCCTTATTTAAGACAGGCGTAGCCATGGTCAGTCGTGCACTTTATAGAGAACCTTGCCAGTTGATATCAATATGTCTAAGATGATTACAACAGGTTGGCACTAACAACAATGATTTAAAATGTTGAAACATCCAAAATTAACGTTTAAATTTCTACCAAAACAAAACACTGTTAGATAATGTTTATGATAATAATAATTATTATGGCGACAGTGATGATGTTATGATGGTGATAATGATGATGTTATGATGATGTTATGATGATAAATGATGTTATGATGATAATGATGATGTTATGATGGCGACAGTGATGATGTCATGATGATAATGATATCTATAATGATGTTAATGATGACAATGATGACAATGACGATGTTGATTGATGATGAATAGTGATTGCTATGCCCTGTGGTAATTGTGTTTGTGGTCACGGAGGTGGTCGTGGTACTTGTGGTCGTGGTGCTTGTGGTGGTGGAGATTGTGGTGGTGGAGGTTGTGGTGGTGGTGGAAGGTGTGGTGTTGACGATGACGATGTTTTTCTAGTATGTTTTATAGGAACTTTTTCCAGTTTTTTCATGTTTCATCAAATTGTTTGACACTGTTGTTGTAAGATACAATATTACCAGATGGCAGATGTAGACGGGAGAGCGGAATGTGTTGTGCCATGATTTACAGCTTAGCTGTGATATCTGCGCCTTTTGACCTAACACATCCGACTTCATCTATGGGAAGTACTAGTTACCTCAATCTCAGAACATCATTACTAGTCTCTAGCATACGTTTCAGGGTAACAATGCTGCTATTTTTTGCTTCCCTCTCAGGTCCGGTAACACGAGGGGGAAAATGTTGTAACTATAATAATTGTATTAATGCTATGATATTATGATGTATTATCTCTTGATTGTGTATTGCCAACATTTATGAGAATAATAATCATATCAATTGTAACATTAATTGATGGTGTGAATAGATTATTCATATTTTCATCAATTTTTATCAAGAAATATAAAGACAAATCTGATGATTTTTCAAATTTATCAGTAATAATAAAATTGCCAAAATATATATTGAATGGCCAGTGATATTTGAAAATAGTCAAATCAAATGTTTTACATTTATCCAAAATGGCCAATTTCGCAAACCTGATCGAGACAGACTACTTGTCTTTTGCAATGTACAAAAATATAATGTAATTGTTAGCAACTAAAATGTAATTTCCTTCTAATAATCTATTAAATTTTTAAACTCCCTGTGAAACATAGCTTTTCAAAATAAACCTACATTTTTTTAACCGGAATGAAATACTTCATTTATTACATTATGTTATTTGATGGCGTAGTTTAATGCAGTATGCTTTTATAAATTAAAATTCTGGTTTCGTTAATCGATGAATATCTAGATTTAGCTTATCGTATTTGAAATCCTGGTTATCTCTTCTTCGCAAAAGTAGCAGAAAGAATGATACGTCCGGTTTGAATTTGACGTTTGAAACTCCTCCCATTTTTTCCCATTAAAAAAACAACATATTCCAAATGTTTTCAGGGGTGTTTATATTTAAGAGACAGATGGGTGGTTGCTTGATTTGCTGATGGGTTGGTTAGTTAATTCGTTCGTTGATAACATTTATTAGCGTATTGGTCGGTGGTTGGTTGGTTGATTTGTTTGTTGATTGATTGATTTTGATTAGTTGGTTGATTAATTGATTGGTCTCTCAGCCAGGATGCCGATAAACCATTTGATTGACTGATCGATTGACTGATTGATTTATTGATTTATTGATTGATTGATTGATTGATTGATTGATTGATTGATTGATTGATTGATTGATTGATTGATTGATTGGATTTGATTGATCGGTCGGTCGGTCGATAGATCGGTCGGTCGGTCGGTCGATAGATCGGTCGGTTGTTTTTCTAGCTGGTAGGTTAATTCGTTTATTAATTTGTTGGTTGGTTGATTGATTACCTTTATCACTTGTTGGTGGATTAATTGATTGGTTGAGTGACGGGTTGGTTGGATGGCTGGTTGGTTGGTCGTCATCTAGTGTCATGCCGTCTGGCGTAGGCGATCATGGATCTCCATAATTATCTATTTCTAGTATATTATATCAGGAACATTTCTGACTGTTTTCTATGTCACAATGTAAGACTATCTACTATTTTCTCACTTCACCGTCCTTGATCTCTCTTGCCTGTTGTAACTAAACTCTGCCGACTTTCTTGTCTCATGTCACAATGTAAGACTATCTACTATTTTCTCACTTCACCGTCCTTGATCTCTCTTGCCTGTTGTAACTAAACTCTGCCGACTTTCTTGTCTCATGTCACAATGTAAGACTATCTACTATTTTCTCACTTCACCGTCCTTGATCTCTCTTGCCTGTTGTAACTAAACTCTGCCGACTTTCTTGTCTCATGTCACAATGTAAGACTATCTACTATTTTCTCACTTCACCGTCCTTGATCTCTCTTGCCTGTTGTAACTAAACTCTGCCGACTTTCTTGTCTCATGTCACAATGTAAGACTATCTACTATTTTCTCACTTCACCGTCCTTGATCTCTCTTGCCTGTTGTAACTAAACTCTGCCGACTTTCTTGTCTCATGTCACAATGTAAGACTATCTACTATTTTCTCACTTCACCGTCCTTGATCTCTCTTGCCTGTTGTAACTAAACTCTGCCGACTTTCTTGTCTCATGTCACAATGTAAGACTATCTACTATTTTCTCACTTCACCGTCCTTGATCTCTCTTGCCTGTTGTAACTAAACTCTGCCGACTTTCTTGTCTCATGTCACAATGTAAGACTATCTACTATTTTCTCACTTCACCGTCCTTGATCTCTCTTGCCTGTTGTAACTAAACTCTGCCGACTTTCTTGTCTCATGTCACAATGTAAGACTATCTACTATTTTCTCACTTCACCGTCCTTGATCTCTCTTGCCTGTTGTAACTAAACTCTGCCGACTTTCTTGTCTCATGTCACAATGTAAGACTATCTACTATTTTCTCACTTCACCGTCCTTGATCTCTCTTGCCTGTTGTAACTAAACTCTGCCGACTTTCTTGTCTCATGTCACAATGTAAGACTATCTACTATTTTCTCACTTCACCGTCCTTGATCTCTCTTGCCTGTTGTAACTAAACTCTGCCGACTTTCTTGTCTCATGTCACAATGTAAGACTATCTACTATTTTCTCACTTCACCGTCCTTGATCTCTCTTGCCTGTTGTAACTAAACTCTGCCGACTTTCTTGTCTCATGTCACAATGTAAGACTATCTACTATTTTCTCACTTCACCGTCCTTGATCTCTCTTGCCTGTTGTAACTAAACTCTGCCGACTTTCTTGTCTCATGTCACAATGTAAGACTATCTACTATTTTCTCACTTCACCGTCCTTGATCTCTCTTGCCTGTTGTAACTAAACTCTGCCGACTTTCTTGTCTCATGTCACAATGTAAGACTATCTACTATTTTCTCACTTCACCGTCCTTGATCTCTCTTGCCTGTTGTAACTAAACTCTGCCGACTTTCCTGTCTCATAAAGTGTTCCAAAAAAATAGTACTGAAAAAATATAGATTGTCTCTACTTTTATTATTAAGTAACCCCTGTCTCGCATTTGATTCTTTAAACGGCTCCTCGTTAGTTTTCCTATCTGCCCTTGAGACTCTCGGTATTCTTCTATAGAACCACATGTCTGTTGTCTCTAACTTTTCAAAGTTTGTTTATTTATTGTCGAAGACTCGCATCCATATGTTAGAATCGGTTTTTGTAGCTATGAAGAACTGTCTTCCTTTCCACTAAAGACAGGGGCACATTACGACTTTAACGATTTTGATTTTTCGCATAAACTTTTTTTAGGTAAACCCCACTCTGTGAAGATGTATCTGCGGCTCTGCTAGAACCGCAAGCCTATCCTCGTACATGCAATACTGATTGACTCTATTATTGTGATCCAGAAAGTCAAAGCAGGTGAAGTATGTAGACGATGGATGGAATAGTTAACGAAGGCTAAGAATTGGGTCTCACTGCACAAAAATCACTTGAATCTCTGTTCACAGACAAACAGAAGCGGTGGGGGAGGGGTTTGGATCAAGTTGGCTGGTTATGCTTCTATAACAGGCGGCGGTACTATACCGGAATCAGTGGACACATTTACCGGAACAAACTTCGTTTGGATATTTCGTTTCAGCGGAAATGATAGGCAGCCAATCATGGACATACTCAATGCTCTACAAGAGTCTGCGCGATCAGATAATTTGAAGGTTAATGAGCATAAGTCAGTCTTCTTCTTCTTTCGCAATTTTATCAAAAGTGTTGCATAATACCATGTTTTCTGGTGTGCCTCTCGGCCTGGTATCTCCGACTTCAGCACCTATGCTTGCTTGGGCAGGACTGTGATCCAGCTCGATATGGGGGCGGTCCCACTAATCCTAGTTTCCAGCCTACATTGTCTAGACTAAGCCACATCTCCACTTCAAGTAGTTGGTCTCGATGGGGAGCATGAGACAGTTTTAAGAATGCGCGAATTGGGAGTAGGAATCGTCGCTGTAAGAAGAAAATACCTCACGGAAATTATGAACGCAGAATAGGAACCATCAGCCGTTACATCCTATGAGATTTACTGAAGCGGAGATCTCAGAACCATATACCTGGTGTGTGAAGACGATAATCAACTTATCCAAACGTAGACCTATCTAAACCTGTTATCTCCTTCTTCTTCTTATGCGTTCGTTCTCAAACTCCTGCAGATCAGCAGGATGTTATCCGGAGAACGGAATACGTTGTGTCATGGTTTACAGCATTGCTGCGATATCTGCGCCTTTCGGCCTGACACATCCGACTTCAGCATGGCTTTGGGTCACTAACCCTATATGGGATGAGACAGCAAACTCCATTTCATAACCTCCTTAGTCGCCTCGTACGACACGCATGGAAGGTAAACAGTGTTGCTATTCTTTGCTCTCCTTTCAGGCCCCGACAACACACGGGCGTAAACCTGTTATAATGCCCTTTATATGAAATGTGCATAATGTATCTATAACACTGGTGTTCTGCTGCGTGTATCTTCCTCTTCTGTCTAGACTAGGAGAGAGGAAGGAGAGACTAGGAGACAGGGTGGAGAGACTAGGAGAGAGGGTGGAGAGACTAGGAGACAGGGTGGAGAGACTAGGAGAGAGGGTGAAGAGACTAGGAGACAGGGTGGAGAGACTAGGAGACAGGGTGGAGAGACTAGGAGACAGGATGGAGAAACTAGGAGAGAGGGTGAAGAGACTAGGAGACAGGGTGGAGAGACTAGGAGACAGGGTGAAGAGACTAGGAGACATGGTGAAGAGACTAGGAGACATGGTGGAGAGACTAGGAGACAGGGTGGAGAGACTAGGAGACAGGGTGGAGAAATTTTGCTAATCACTAAAAACACATAATAGACGAAAATCGACGTCAATGACTCAAAAACAAGATGAGAGTATTATTAATAATATCAGAAAATTGACGATTTTTTATTATTTAAACACTATGATACAGGAAAGTAAGGGGAACATTGAACAACAGACGGAAGGTAGAATAGATGGCGAGCGATATCCACAATGAAGGTAAGAAATATGGAGAACATAGAACGACAGACAAGACAGAAGGTAGGACAGATGGCGAACTATAACTTAAGAAAATATTAGATAGTCTGACATCTTGACATGGTAAAGAGCCCCTTTCCAATATATGATAACAGATCAAGGAAATGGAGGATGAAGATACATTATCGGCAATGTTCAGCCGGCACGGCACCTGATAATGACGCTATATATTTATAGGGCCTATACATATAGCATAATCCTACATTATATAACCATACATATATATATATGTTCATGGCCGTAGATGCGACTTCAGTAAATGGGGGTACTAAAATAAGATTATTCGCCAATTTTGTGTGTATTCTCTTTTTCGTGAGAAAGTTGATCTTTTTGAGAAAAAATTGTTAACTAGTGTTTTACCCAACTTTTGGCAAATTTTTTAGTACAAAATGTTCTTGTTCTGTTTCCCGGGTAGGGGAGGGGGTGAATTTGTATTACGTTTTCACACAATTATCATCTTCAAACATTTGTATTTCTGCAAATAGATCACATCTGAATCTCTCTGAACTGCAGGTTTTTTTTACATTGCCAGTTTGCCTCTTTGTTTTGATGACCAGGAATTAGAAGTGATGAAGCTCTATTGTCAGTTCTATATTACATCAACCCAAATGAGAAATTCAATCAAGCGGCTTTTATACTGGAAATTTCTTGATTATAATAAATCTTCATTTGAATTTCATCCCAACGAAAATGCAGCAATGATGTTTTTATACATCAAACGTGACACAGACTGATATGCCATTGTCTTCATTTACAGTGAAATGATGACAGTTCACAACCATATTTATTTACACCATTATTATCGACACTTGTTTATTATTCTAAGCGAGAAACGCACAGTATGTGATTTTTCACGTAACAGTAATCCCTCAAAAAACACAATAAGCTAATTTATGATAATATATGATTACTTTTGCTTGAGTAGTAGGGCTATTGCTTGTTTACAAATTCATGAATAATAAGAAACATCTGAGTAATTAATTTTTTGTGTTTTGCGAAACAAACAAACAATCGATAGATCACAGTGAATTTGGGCATAAAATCTTAGAACATCCATGGCCTTGCAAATATTTTCTTTATTTTGTACAATACTTACATTGTAAATAATATTAGGGCCTACTTCTTTTATATAAAAATGTTTTGTCACCACTGAACAGTTTTTTCCCGTTTATTCTCACATATCTCGTATAGCAGGATGATGGTCCTAAAAGATTTACAGCAGGATGTATTCCAAAAAGTGGTTTTTGCATCAATGGTTCACCACATCCTGCTTCAGCATTGAACAGATAGTAAATGCCTTTACTGTTTAATCATTAGGTTAAAATTTTCAGCTTTTCAGATGCACAAAAGGGAGATTTATGCAAATGATGGTATGCAAACATATTTCAATCAAGTATTGCTAAGTCTCTCAAAATGAGATTTTTTGCTTCATCATAGATAGTGCAGAAACCAGTGCTCTCCAGCTCAAGCAATGTGAGGCTACTGTTAGTTATTATTGCATGTTGTTGAGACCTATAGTCATACCTCCTGTGATGGTTGTACTGCAAAGAGTCTCTCTTGGTATTCCTCTTTTTCTGTTGCCATCTGCTACTCATTTAATGCTTATAGTGGCAGTCTGTTTTCATTCATTCAAAGTACAAGTCCAATATAAGTCCATCGTTTTCTTTTTGTTGCAGAAATGTATTGCAATTTTCTCCATATATTAGGCCTATATTCTGTTTATCTTGCCTTGGAGGAAGGTCTAGTATCACCCAGTGATATTAGTCACATTCAAAATTGTGATGATTTGCAATGTCATAAAGAAGTGTGTACATATAGTTCCCTGAAGTGTGTTGTATGGAAGTGTGTACAGGTAGTTCCCTGAAGTCTGTTGTATGGTAGTGTGGAAGTGTGTGCATGTAGTTCCCTGGAATGTGTTGTGTTTTTTCTGTTCAAGTGATTATTAAGCTGTATATAGGCCTATTTAAGGCAAAATTGATGGCATCGGAACATAATGATGCTTACTGAACAATTACATTTTCATCTAAACCTTTTTTATTTATAAGTTACTGTAATATTGTACAGAAACTTCTGTTATCTAACGTGGCCCTGGATGCAGACTGAGCATAATTTTCATCAGGGTATGTTCAGGAATATGCTTGCTGAGGTTAAACTCGACAGGAACATATTTGTAGTAAATTAATTTGTTATAGGAATATGCTTGCTGAGGTTAAACTTGACAGGAACATATTTGTAGTAAATTAATTTGTTATAGGAATATGCTTGCTGAGGTTAAACTCGACAGGAACATATTTGTAGTAAATTAATTTGTTATAGGAATATGCTTGCTGAGGTTAAACTTGACAGGAACATATTTGTAGTAAATTAATTTGTTATAGGAATATGCTTGCTGAGGTTAAACTCCACAGGAACATATTTGTAGTAAATTAATTTGTTATAGGAATATGCTTGCTGAGGTTAAACTCCACAGGAACATATTTGTAGTAAATTAATTTGTTATAGGAATATGCTTGCTGAGGTTAAACTCCACAGGAACATATTTGTAGTAAATTAATTTGTTATTGGAATATGCTTGCTGAGGTTAAACTCGACAGGAACATATTTGTAGTAAATTAATTTGTTATAGGAATATGCTTGCTGAGGTTAAACTTGACAGGAACATATTTGTAGTAAATTAATTTGTTATAGGAATATGCTTGCTGAGGTTAAACTTGACAGGAACATATTTGTAGTAAATTAATTTGTTATAGGAATATGCTTGCTGAGGTTAAACTTGACAGGAACATATTTGTAGTAAATTAATTTGTTATAGGAATATGCTTGCTGAGGTTAAACTAGACAGGAACATATTTGTAGTAAATTAATTTGTTATAGGAATATGCTTGCTGAGGTTAAACTTGACAGGAACATATTTGTAGTAAATTAATTTGTTATAGGATAAAACAAAACTTAAAGTTAATATGAATATTGAATGTAACATTGAATATATTTTTTAATGATTCTGGGAAAAGTTACAAACTCTGCTATTTTTATTAATGAAAAAATTACAGATGTTACACCCGATTGCTGTCAGAAGCAAATTCATGAGATAGATCAACAAGTGAAAGAATAAAAAACTATTTTTTTGTTTGTTTTGATGAATTATGGTTTACTTCTCGCCATTTCTGTGAGAAATAAGGACAATTAGTTCACAGTCAATTTATCTATTTTTCTTCACAACTGAATTCAGTGAATAGGGCAAAAACCAATGCTCTCCAGTTTGAATAATGTGAGGTAGCTTTGTTTTATTTTTGAATTCTGTTGAGAGCCATAGTCATACCTTCTTTGATGGTCATCCTGCAATGAATTTCTTTTGGTCTTCTTCCTCTCTCTTGCTATCTGATTTCACTTTTAATGCTTGTAATGGCAGTTTATTTTCATTCATTTTAGGTACACACCTCATCGTTTTCTTCTTATTGTAGGAACATATTGTTGTTTAGTTCCTCCTCTTATTTCCATGTTTGACTTGAAAATTCTTTCAAACCAATATTAACTGATTGAGCCCCATGAGAATCATATGAATCATTATTTGTTATGTCTTAATACCGAAGTGACTCCAGTGAGTCACACTACAATTAAATTTACTTTGTCCTTTTCTGTATTTATATCAACATAAGGATGGTTCTGATCGAAAGTGTAATGTGTTCGCATTACTTCTGGCATGATTTTGATGTGCATTGATATCAATTTTGTAAGTTATTGATAGGTTTTGAACATAGGGGTATGTGACGTCATTTTTCCTTATATTCTGTATATATATTTTCCAGTTTATTTATTCAGGTAAAATATTAACTATTTTATTTACTTTGGTCGCATTTATTATTGAAATCCAACCTGGCAATTACTGGTAATTGCTATTTAGCATCATTTTTGCAAATTTATGCTATTTGTAAGAGAAATCTGCCAATTTTCGTCCAACAATCTAGGCCTAATTTCATATGTAGTTGATGTAGAAAATTGTTCCAAATAACAAAAGTATGATGTACTATGCATATATACTATAAATTTTTGTGTTCATAATTGGATTATCTACAAAACTGATACAAATTGAGTGAAAGTTATTGATTCAGAAGTTAAGTACGGTCAAATATCATGTCCGAAATAATATTTATTAGTCATTTACACATTTTATTTTCTTGTTAAAATAAATTTTTATATATTAACATTATTTTTTTTTTTTTGCAAAATGAACTTTTGATAATGACATTCTCTGTCCATTTCTGTTTTGAAATATATATATATATATATATATTACATTATAATGTAAATACATTTAGAAGTATTATTCCTTTTTTCCATGATGGATGTCCACACACACAAAAAACAAAAATTATATCCAGACTCTAAAATAATTACATGCTAAATTACTTAGGAGTTTAACAGAGAATCATAAAAGACAATTTCAAACTTTAATGGACAACATATGTATTCTAGTGCAAGCTGGCAGCATTGAGAATGGGCTTGACCATTAAGTGTAACATATTTTTCTAGCAACTCTACAGATAATAGGAACAATACCTGAAATGAATGATCACATTTAGTACCTGGCGTATTATGGGTTGACAGATGGGTGGAATATTATACATTTTAGTTATAGTGGCACATGGCTGAGAAATTAGAGCATTGGTCTCTCACTAGTGAGGTCTAAAGTTCAATCTCTGGTAAGGATTGAGGGTTTTTTTGTCGGAGTGTAAATTTAAAAACTCACTCTGTACATGACGTTAGGACAGCAAGAGTATGCTGCCTTTATCATACAGCTACAAAATCCCTCCCTGCAACTCCTTAACATGAAACATGCAGTATTTGACAGTTTACAGTTATATAACATATTCATAGGGAAACAGACATGAAACAGACATGAAAGTCAAGAAAAGGATACAAAAGTGAGGGGGAATTGTATTGCAATAGATAATAGTCCTATATGAAAATCACGAGAATTTAATTCAAATACAATACTAAGAATATTTTACTCAAATGTTAAACTCTTAGTCAAGCAGGGAAAATAGTGATATATAGGGAAAAACAACAAATAGGTTTACGTTTGGTCCACTACGGGTTGTGTAACTTAGAAACATGGACAACAACAGAATGGACAACCAGAAAACTACAAACTTTTATCAATGGATTAATGTGATAAATAGATGTTTTAAATAGTATGATTCAACAACCAATGAATAACTCCTAGAAAGACAGGTGCCAAAAAATAGAACTCAGGAAGCAGTGCTGGAGATGGTTAGGAGATACACTAAGAAGACCAAGAGAAAGTATTTTAAGACAGACATTTTTATGAAACCCACAGGAAAAGAGGAAGACCACAAAATATGAGGAGGAAAGAGGATGATCACAACATACCCGGTATGTGGAGGAAAGAGATAGATACTTATGCACAAAGGATAGGTAAATATGGAAAGACATAAAAACAATAACAGTAAGATGAGATAGAAGTTTTGTTTGCGGGGCCTATGCTCCACAGCGAATGAAAGGTTAATAGAGAGAAAGATAACATATTCATACATATCACTGTTAACATTAGTTGACCGGCACTAAGAGCCATATGACCTGCTTGTCACATCTTCTAGGACAGTTTAGCTTGCAGATCATCAGCATCATAACAACCCACAAACCCTCAACTCTCTTAGGATGTCATTGTGGAAACAATAACACCCACAAACCCTCAACTCTCTTAGGATGTCATTGTGGAAACAATAACACCCACAAACCCTCAACTCTCTTAGGATGTCATTGTGGAAACAATAACACCCACAAACCCTCAACTCTCTTAGGATGTCATTGTGGAAACAATAACACCCACAAACCCTCAACTCTCTTAGGATGTCATTGTGGAAACAATAACACCCACAAACCCTCAACTCTCTTAGGATGTCATTGTGGAAACAATAACACCCACAAACCCTCATCTCTCTTAGGATGTCATTGTGGAAACAATAACACCCACAAACCCTCATCTCTCTTAGGATGTCATTGTGGAAACAATAACACCCACAAACCCTCAACTCTCTTAGGATGTCATTGTGGAAACATCATAACACCCACAAACCCTCAACTCTCTTAGGATGTCATTGTGGAAACATCATAACACCCACAAACCCTCAACTCTCTTAGGATGTCATTGTGGAAACATCATAACAACCACAAATCCTCAACTCTCTTAGGATGTCATTGTGGAAACAATAACACCCACAAACCCTCATCTCTCTTAGGATGTCATTGTGGAAACAATAACACCCACAAACCCTCATCTCTCTTAGGATGTCATTGTGGAAACAATAACACCCACAAACCCTCAACTCTCTTAGGATGTCATTGTGGAAACAATAACACCCACAAACCCTCATCTCTCTTAGGATGTCATTGTGGAAACAATAACACCCACAAACCCTCAACTCTCTTAGGATGTCATTGTGGAAACAATAACACCCACAAACCCTCAACTCTCTTAGGATGTCATTGTGGAAACAATAACACAAAAATCGGTTCATGTTTGCTTAATAGGACTACCTATTTCTGTAGTAGCGAAATGAAATAAATTACAACAGGCAGGCAAATCTGTGTTCTTCATTTTGTTATTGATTATTTCCCTTGGCTACAATTACCCATCAGTAGTTGGAGGTCAAGATATTTAATTTGGGAAGGTTTGATGAGTGGGGCTCTCAGTGAGTGGTACATGCATGGGGAGAGGGGAGCTCTCAGCGGGTGGCACGCACATCTCTGCATCCAGCAGCATCTCAGTGAGTGGTACACGCATGGGGAGAGGGGAGCTCTCAGCGGGTGGCACGCACATCTCTGCATCCAGCAGCATCTCAGTGAGTGGTACACGCATGGGGAGAGGGGAGCTCTCAGCGGGTGGCACGCACATCTCTGCATCCAGCAGCATCTCAGTGAGTGGTACACGCATGGGGAGAGGGGAGCTCTCAGCAGGTGGCACGCACATCTCTGCATCCAGCAGCATCTCAGTGACTGTAACAGACTTGCTTCATATCTAAGAAACTTGTGGTAGCCATTTTCTATCTAGCACTGAGTCGGGACAGTCAGTGACGACGCAAAATTGCAAAATTTCGGCGTACATTTTCTAAAAATGTGTATTGGTAGTCCTGATAAGCAAACAGAAACCCAGACATCCTGCCATGCCTTTCTATTCTGTTTCTTTTTTTAGCATGGATAATCTTAATTCTGTCGACTCCTTAATATTATCAATTATTATTCGAGATTTATATCGGTTGATTTTCACTGCTGTACTTATTCTGCTCTTTTATATAGTATTCAATCTCGAAATTACAGCCAATGCTATTTTAAATCTAATCATTTATCTGTTTTGCACAATTAAGAAGGTTGGATTGGTGGTAAAACGATTAGTGGGCTCATTTCACAGACACAGCTCACTCAAACTTGCTTGTAGTTCAAAAACCAATCCTCCACACTGTACTGGCAATATTATTGGATATTTTAATGTATGACTACTCCCCTGTCAAGCTTTGATGAGGTCACCAAGGGGCAGGAGAAAATGAGGAAGACCAAGAAAAACCTTATGTAGAACTTACAAGAGAGCGCTTCATCTTCGGTATCAGAAACAATGAAGACCTAAAACAGATTGCAATTAACCGCAAGACATGGAAATCTATGACATCCGCCCTATGTGCCATCTTTGGTCCTAGAGGAATAACTAATTAACTAAATGTTTAATAAATAAAATTAATTGATTCAGCATATAATTATTTTAAAGTGTAAATGAAATTATATTTTGTTGGTTTTTTTTGCACATCCATCACTGAAACAAGAAATAGTAGGCCTACTTCTAAATATATTTACATTATAATGTAATATATATATTTTGAAACAGAAATGGACAGAGAATATGATTATCCCAAGTTCCATTTTTTTTTTTTAAATGTTAATATTTAAAAAAACATTTAACTAGAAAATAAAATATGTAAATAAAATTAAAATTTATTTCGGACATGAAATTTGAACTCACCAAATTCTGTATCAATAACGTCCACTCAAACTGTATCAGTTTTGTAGATAATCCAATTATGAACACAAAAATGTATAGTATGTAGGGATAGTGCTGCATTATTGTCTGTTATTTTAAAAAAAACAAATCCAGTGCTCTTGCAATGTCATGTTAGTATTGTTAGATCTACAGCTTCAAACGACAAATAGTTCTTACAAAATAGCAAAAATCTGCACCAAGAGGTCTTAGTAAATAAAATAGTTATATTTTCATGAAAACAAGTGCACTCTAATATATATATATATATAATGTAAGGAAAATATGGTATCACATACCCCCATGTTCAAAATTATCAACAACTTACAAAATTGATATCGTAACACATCAAAATCATGCCAGAAGTAATGTAGATATATTACACCTTTGATCTGAACCATCTTTGTGGTGATGTAAATACCGAAAATGACAAAAATTAATGTCACAAACTACAGGACTCAATGGAGTATCTTTGGTCTCAAGACATAAAGATTAATGACTCATATTAGTTTTTTCGGAATGAATTAGTTAACAATAGTTAAAAATAATGTTGTACACAATTCCATGACACAGATTAGCAAGGTTTGTATAATATGCAATCATGAGCACAAATTATTCATGAATGTATCAGAGTTTTTTTTATTGTCAAATGTCATCATCCATAAATTTAAATAATATCTTGACCAGAGGCAGCAGTGTCCCTCTTTTGTTGACTAGTAGTAAAGCTTCAAGTAAGCCAGTTTTCTTTGGTATTGCTTTTCACCCCTGGTGCTGTACAGCTGGGGGGAAATAACAAAAACAAAATGAAATATGATTAATTTGTCTACCTTAAATTAATAAGCTTTATCTTCTGTTTGTAATATTTGTCTGTTTGTTAGTCGTCATTGTTTTTTTTTATTTGTCTGTTTGTTAGCCATCATTCTTGTTTTATTTGTCTGCCTGTTAGTCATTATTCTTATTTTATTTGTCTGTTTGTTAGTCGTTATTTTTGTTTTATTTGTCTGTTTGTTTGCCATCATTCTTGCTTTATTTTTCTGATTGTTAGCCGTCATTCTCAAACTGTACTTCTCTTGCAACAAGACAATGGTTCTACTAGATTTCAAGCAGAATGCAATCCATATAATGGAGATGTATTGTGTCACTGTTTTTTTGGGGACAATGGCCAGACATGTTCTACTTTGGTGGGTTTTATCTTTAAAAAGAACTTACGGTAGTTCAATAATGTTCAAAGTATAGTTCAATATAGTTGAATGTTATATCAACATGGTAAACTATCCAACATGCCAAACAAGATAAATACAAAAATATCCCTAAATTATCCAGGAAAACTATGCTAGTATAACACTATATATAAATTCATTGTAACACCACTACAAGTAAAATTACAGACGAATTGTAAAAATTGAGTATAGCTTCTTCCTGTTCCATAAGTTTCAGAAATGTCATAGATATAAAGACTACTAAAACACTGTATGTGACTTGAGTAGAGAGAAGCAACATATACCTGAAAATTATAGATCTTAAATTACAGACCTAAGCAAGATAATATCAACAATCTTGAACATGAGTCTTGTTCAGAAATGAACATGTAAAATTTAACTCTGAATGAGAGACTTCCATCTAAGGGCTTATTTATACAAAACTGGTTTCGGCAGCTATATAGTCTACATATGCAGAGCAGCAACACAGACCTCAAAGTACACACAATAGGACAGTCTCAATTTATCTGGTTACAGATCTAAAATCTGGCACACAGGAGCATCTCTGTACTTAAAGTTGTGGGGAACTTACAATGACCTAAAACAAACCATTTTATATAGGCCTATAGTCAATATTAGATTACATGCACAATAATTAATCACTTCACAGAAGATGAGGAATGAGCAGATATTAAAATCACATGTTGATTAACTGTGAATTTGTAATGGTCTAGGTATGTTATTCAGGTACCAGGGGTCATATTTTTTCTAGAATGTAGTCTTCTTTGTACTTCTCATGATTCTGGGCAAGTTGATATGTTACAGCCAAGGATATGTTTAAATACTCTATAATAACCAAGGACAGAGATTGATTGATTGAGAACTTCAAGAATTGTGAGCAATTACCTCTTACTTCCTATGTGCAGTGCTGTGGTTTTTCTGAGCTTTCTTTCATACCCAGAGACTTCAGCTTAGTGCAATACCTATTTAAGAAGCCTTCACATCAGAGGGGGTCTATTATTGTATAGATGACATGCTACAAAGCTTCCATAAGAGAGCCTCAATATAACGGTCATCTATTAAGGTTTTATGTTGCATGGGTGGTTTGTCTAGTGGGCCATTAGTGGGATGCAACCACATGCGTCCAAAGACAGCGAGGGAAGGCACACTTGTTGCTTTCCTAAGTACCAGGAGTGTAAATAGGATAAATGATAATGATTAACCAGTAAGCCACATGAACATTCAGCATGTGTATGTTTCACGATATAAGATAGAGAAATGAGGACATGAGTTTTGGTTGTGAACTGACATTACTGCACTCCAGGCAAACTGGTTCAGTACCCCCCCCAACCCCAATCAGATGTCAAATGCTATAAATGCTGATAGTTCTAATGGTTCTATAGTTAAAAACATGGCTTTCTCTACCCCACAAGTTCTCTTTCTCTACCCCACAAGTTCTCTTTCTCTACCCCACAAGTTCTCTTTCTCTACCCCACAAGTTCTCTTTCTCTATCCCACGAGTTCTCTTTCTCTACCCCACAAGTTCTCTTTCTCTACCCCACGAGTTCTCTTTCTCTACTCCACGAGTTCTCTTTCTCTACCCCACGAGTTCTCTTTCTCTACCCCACGAGTTCTCTTTCTCTACTCCACGAGTTCTCTTTCTCTACCCCACCAGTTCTCTTTCTCTACCCCACGAGTTCTCTTTCTCTACCCGACGAGTTCTCTTTCTCTACCCCATGAGTTCTCTTTCTCTACCCCACGAGTTTCCTTTCTCTAACTCATGAGTTCTCTTTCTCTACCCCACAAGTTCTGTACCCGAGTTCTAATTTCTACTCATACCACCCCTAATACTAAATTGTTCACATCCAAGTCTAGATATGTCATCTATTTCACTGTCCACATCCAAGCCTAGATTTGTCATCTATTTCACTGTCCACATCCAAGCCTAGATTTGTCATCTATTTCACTGTCCACATCCAAGCCTAGATTTGACATCTATTTCACAGTCCACATCCAAGCCTAGATTTGTCATCTATTTCACTGTCCACATCCAAGCCTAGATTTGACATCTATTTCACTGTCCACATCCAAGCCTAGATTTGTCATCTATTTCACTGTCCACATCCAAGCCTAGATTTGTCATCTATTTCACTGTCCACATCCAAGCCTAGATTTGTCATCTATTTCACTGTCCACATTCAAGCCTAGATTTGTCATTTATTTCAGTCCACATCCAAGCCTAGATTTGTCATCTATTTCACTGTCCACATCCAAGCCCAGATTTGACATCTATTTCACTGTCCACATCCAAGCCTAGATTTGTCATCTATTTCATTGTCCACATCCAAGCCCAGATTTGTCATCTATTTCACTGTCCACCTCCAAGCCTAGATTTGTCATCTATTTCACTGTCCACATCCAAGCCTAGATTTGTCATCTATTTCACTGTCCACATCCAAGCCTAGATTTTTCATCTATTTCACTGTCCACATCCAAGCCTAGATATGTCATCTATTTCACTGTCCACATCCAAGCCTAGATTTGACATCTATTTCACTGTCCACATCCAAGCCTAGATATGTCATCTATTTCACTGTCCACATCCAAGCCTAGATTTGTCATCTATTTCACTGTCCACATCCAAGCCTAGATTTGACATCTATTTCACTGTCCACATCCAAGCCTAGATATGTCATCTATTTCACTGTCCACATCCAAGCCTAGATTTGTCATCTATTTCACTGTCCACATCCAAGCCTAGATTTGTCATCTATTTCACTGTCCACATCCAAGCCCAGATTTGACATCTATTTCACTGTCCACATCGAAAAGTATTTCAAAAAGCAACTTTAGCATGTCCTCTTTATCCATTGTCAGTTCACTTGTTACAGATGTATTTGATGCAAGTCTGTCTGCTCTAGCATTACTGCAAACACTGCCATGATCAAGGCAGTAGATCCATGTAATAAGTCTGGAACAAGCTATTGATGCTATTTACTCATGTGAATCTACATAAAGTCTGTTAACGTAGCCCTCAGGTAGCTCTCTATTTACTAAGACCGTCATTGTGTCAGACTTCCAGTTAATGCGGTGAAAGATCAAAAACGGCATACCCGGTATATATTTTTGAGTGGATGGTATCTATTAAAAAAACTGTAATTGCTACAAGTTTTGCTATTAGAGACTTGGAGGATTTTAAGGCTATGTGATAAAGGTCACATTCCTTTGCACAGAATGGGTTTTTTAATTTATTCTGAGAGAGAAAAAAAAACCCAGTCACTTACCAGGAGTCAAACTCTAGACCTCACAATATGACATCACTGCTCTAACCTCTCTGCAATGTGCCACGCACATGGAAACTTCTAAATTCCAAGGTATCACTAGATCTACCATTAATAAATAATGGTGTATACAGTAATGAGAGAGCAGATAGGCTAGCTTCCATGGCATAAATAGATGGGAAGTTGACAATTGATAAAGGTGATATAATGAAACTGTTTCAAGAGCACCTGCTTGATGTAGAAATAATGAAACTCTTTCAAGAGCACCTACTTGATGTAGAAATAATGAAACTGTTTCAAGAGCACCTACTTGATGTAGAAATAATGAAATTGTTTCAAGAGCACCTACTTGATGTAGAAATAATGAAACTGCTTCAAGAGCACCTGCTTGATGTAGAAATAATGAAATTGTTTCAAGAGCACCTACTTGATGTAGAAATAATGAAACTGTTTCAAGAGCACCTACTTGGTGTAGATATAATGAAACTGTTTCAAGAGCACCTACTTGATGTAGATAACACTATTGATGACACATTTAGTTTGAGATTTAGAGAATTATGTATTAAGTGTGATCGTAGTAGACCATAGCGTGCAAGATCAAAGTCAATGATATAGTATTAAAACAGATCCACCATTTCAAGTATCTAGGTACAATTATTACAGCAGGTGGAATAAATTCAACAGAGATAGAAGCAGAACAGGGCAGGAAAAAACAACATTCAGAAAAATGACAAATATATTGTGTAATATGCTCTTTTCATTAGAGGTGAGGAAGAGAGTTATGCACTGCTATATAACCCCTATACTAACATTTGGATGTGATTCTTGGACAATAAAAAATCAAGAAATTGGGAAATATAAAACAGTAGAGATATAGTTCTACAGAAGAATGATGAGAATACCATGGACTGACAAGCAAATTAATGTGGAGATATTGACAGAGTCAAATGTGAGATAGTGATTAGTCAATAATATAAGAAAAAGACAATCTTAATTTTTTGGCTACGTTATGAGACAAGGAGGTTTGGAGAACATAGTCACAGCAGGTAAGATTGAGGGCGACACAGAGAGTGACAACGTGAGAAAATATTTGACAGTTTAACAACCTGGCACAGCAGGGAAACAACAACAATTCTGATACATAATACTGGAAACAGAGAGCTGTGGAGAATCATGATCGCCTACACCAGCAAGCATAGCACCTGATGATGATTATAATGAGTAGTAGGCCTATAATCAGATGCAGTACCATGAAAATAATGTTTAACCAGTGAGCCACAGAAACAATTAGCATGCATACTCTTAAATATTTACTATGGGATACTGAGCACCTATGGATTTGTCTAGATTGCAATGATATCAATTAATAACCATAATCATACCTAAAGATATATGAGGTTAATTCAATAGACAGTAACAACAGTCAACATTACAGCTTGGATGAGGTTCACCTATGTGTTATCAGGACCCATGAGGGAAACAAAGAATAGCAACACTTTTTACCAGCCATGCATGTCAGAAGAGGCAACTAAGAAGATTATAGGATGGAGTTGACTGTCTCATCCCATATAGGGTCAGTGACCCAAAGCCATGCTGAAGTCGGATGTGCCAGGCTGAAAGGTGCATATATCGCAGCAATGTTATAAACTATGACATAATGCATTCCGTTCTCTGGACTACATCCTACTACTAGTTTGAGAACTGCAGGAGTTTGAGAACAAACACAGAAAAAGGATGAGATTATTTTAATAGCCAGTAACAATAGTCAACATTACAGTTTTGATATATTAAAAAAACTCTACCTTGTCTGTGTTTCTATCAATCGTACTTCTAAGAGTAACAGTAGGTAAGAAAACAGGTGATCCACCAAATGACTGGTGCCAATGTACTTTGCGGTTGAGATGAAACTCCTGCTCATATGTCCCAGCTCTGTTTATCAATAACAATATTATAGTACAATTTCACTTAAATAATAATAACAATAATAATAATAATAACAGTAATAATAATAATAAGACTCATATCCCATCAAGATCGTAGTGCTGCCAATTGGAGACATTAGCACTAAAAGACTTCCAAATACTTCTGTCTTAAACCATTTGAATGAGTGTAGAGAAATCATTCTTTGAAGTTGTCAGACCTGGATTTTCTCTCGTCGCTTCTAATCCTTTCACCCACAACTATTTCTTGCAAAATATTTTTTGAAAATTAGTTGTATATTGTTACATGTCCAACCCAAATAAGTTTATGTTGTTTCACAACTGCCTAAAGTGGTTCTTGATGGTTGGTTGGTTGCTGATCCAGTGGTCCATGGTCATACCCTTTGACCCAATGCCATTGTGTGATATATGCATGTGTTTGTGAGCTGTTGTTCTGTTCCATATAATGTGTTCCATTTAGCTGGCCCTGGAGTGATTCTTGATAAAATACAAGTTTTTTTTTAATACCGGACTAATATATAGAGCTGTGGAGAGCCATGACCGCCTACGCCAGCAGGCATGGCACCTGATGATGATGATGAATATATAGTATTTGTCTTATGTTCTATACAACTGATTTTTTAACAAACATCTTATATCATTTATATTGAAAAGTTTGAATCCTTATTTCAGTTTCCACATTTAGTATTCAGCTCTCAAATCCATGTAAAAGATTAATCAACACTATAGTAAAGCAAAATGAATTAAACAGGTTACTAAAAACACTTACCTTGCCTATGAATAATAATATATAAAAAAGTATATTAAAAAAACATACAATAAAACTAAACAGGACAACTCTCAAAAGTTTTATTGTATGTTTTTTTATATATACTTTTTTATTTATTTTTATTCATAGGCAAGGTAAGTGTTTTCAGTAACCTGTTTAATTCATTTTGCTTCACTATTTGTTCATTCGGTTGCTGCGGCACCCTCCACTTTGTCAGACACCCTCCGACCATTTGGTTATTTATATTTAATTAACACTAGCAATCTGTATAATAGAATGCTCTTTAAGATAATACTGATCTTAATATTACAAATCATGTTCAACTTTGGCATTGCCATCTCAAGTCTTAACTTGCATTCCGTTCCCAAATTGTCGTCATCACATATTTAGGACCCTAAATATTTGAAGGTGGTTTCTTCTATACAAAGGCACAGAACACAACTGTCATTTATATATACAGCAGAAATTGCCTTCACATGGGTCAGAAAAAAACCAAACTGAAAAAATACATCCAGATATAAAAATAAACAGTTATAATTTACATTAACGGAATCAGGGAGTTTGTTCGTGTTCGGGTCCTTGTCAATATCAGCTTCATAACATTTGCACAGTACCTCAATCAAGAATACAGAAAAGACTGAATATCTTGTTTGCATTTCTCTGAAAACTATGAAAATTAAGTCCACTATTGATGTTAATCTATGGTAAGAGCAGAACTGTAGATAATCTTCAGTAAGAATTGGGGGCAGTCCAGGATTTACCTGTAAACTAAACAAGCTATAGCTAAGGGCCCCCACTTTCTTGGGGCCCCCCAAAAAAATCATATTTGGAACTGACATATAATATCTGGTCTTATAAAGGGCCCCATATCTCAAATAGCTTAGGGTCTTATCAAGTCTTGACCTGGTGCTCACTCAGTGCATTGTACATAGATCGAATGATCAGTTTTTTATCTTCACATCACAGAAGTTTTATGAAATCAAACCTAATATTACAAAGTTGGAATGTGTGGACACATCATTCCATAATGAACCTGTTTTTTAAAAATACCTTATGGGTTCAGCCAATAGTTTATGCTTATGTTTTAGCTGTCAAGCTCTTGATTAGGTTTCAATATTTTATATGGTAGTTGCTAGCTGATCCAGCAGCTCCATTGATATGACTTTGGTATTCTACCTAAAAGGTATTCTATCTAAAAGAGGTATTCTACCTAAAAGAGGTATTCTACCTAAGAGGTATTCTACCTAAGAGGTATTCTACCTAAAAGAGGTATTCTACTTAAAAGAGATATTCTACCTAAAAGAGGTAGGTATTTTACCTAAAAGTGGTATTCTACTTAAAAGAGGTATTCCACCTAAAACATAAAATAAATCACTTCATATCTGTAAGACTTTTATTATCTTCTTTTCCAAAATCATTTTAGTAGGATGGGGGGGGGAGGGGAGTGTTTGTCCTGCCCTCTGTTTTGTTTGTTTCCTAGTGCTAACTGTCATATTCTACTTTCCGAAGGGAGAGAGGGGTTTGAACACTACAAACCTGTCTCCTTTCCTATCTATGGGCTTGACTCATACCGTTTGGTCTACTGTAATTGTACTGGTATTGTTATGCTTGAAAGTAGACAAAGACAAGTGTGGCAGTACTGCTAATCGGTTCTGAAGTACCGGTAATAGTCTGTGATCTGACTTCTAGCTTCACATAAATATTAATAGTCTGTGATCTAGCTTCACATGAATATGAATAGTCTGTGATCTAGCTTCGCATAAATATGAATAGTCTGTGATCTAGCTTCGCATAAATATGAATAGTTTGTGATCTGACTTCTTGTATTATCAAACTGTTTATTATTAGTGTACTCTGTTCTAGATCTATAACAGTTGCATTATATTTCATCTGTACTCACCCAGGTAAAAATTCTTGAGACTAACGGGAATTGAACCAGTCCGTTCTACGGCACCAAATCGCCTAGCAACAATTGCACACGCATTTTTCAGTACTTGACCAACCGCATCTCCAATGCAATTGTTGCTAGGCGATTTGGTGCCGTAGAACGGACTGGTTCAATTCCCGTTAGTCTCAAGAATTTTTAAAATATTATCCTCTGGCTTCCTACTTAAATTTACTTGTATACTCACCCAGGTACAGTATTTACGATGTTTCTTTTGAACACAGGAAATCTCTCAGCTCCAATTTGAAATGGTTCTTTTGATAATTCAAATATTTTGGGGTCACTGCAGTGCTGCTGGTACTCGGTAGGACATGGGGTCTTGAACTGAGAAATATAATTCATATTTTCATAACAATATTATAAACATAAAAATAACAAAAGAAAGATAGTGACAGGTGAGATGAAATGCTTGAGGAAAGCAACCAGGCTCAATAGATTATGAAATGAAAACATCAGGGAAAGAATAAGTATACCTTGCACAGATTATATAGAAAGGCAGCAGATCAAGTGGTTTGGCCACATTATGAGAATGCATCACAACAAGTTGCCCGTACAAGCATATAACCAAATGAGATCAGGGTACAAAGTCAGAGGAAGCCTACAGAAAAGATTGATAGAAAACGTCAGGTACATCCTGAACAGACACAGTCATAGCACAGCCTAGGCCACACATCTGGCTTTGGAACGCAAGCTTGAGCTCCAACCACCCCTAGGCTAAACAGCAAGAGTGGATAACATACCACCTGAGGGAAGACAATAGACAATAACAATATTAATCAGAAAATAAAATTTATATTTTCTAAATATGAATATTAAACATAGTACAGTAGCAAAGCCATTGATAGGAACATGGGCAAAACACAGCAACCATCAATACTTAGTATTGAACAATGCTACTCTCTAGAATTATACTAATTACTTCTATCCATGACATTTGAACCTGTATGAGATTATAGGTAGGATTTATGTATATAAAGCTATTTTCTATAATATATCTTGATTTCAACAACCTTTATTCCCACACATGGATATTTTTTTTGTTCACTGTTTATATACTGTTTGTTTTGTTTTTGTCTTTATTTGTTCAGTTTTTATATAACCATTCTCAGCAGAAGATGGATGTGTCAGGACATTGGCACAAATAAAACGACTACACAACGCATTTCCATTCTATGGACTGCATCCTGCTGGAGATCAGTAGTACTGCTACAGGAGAGATCCAGCGGGAGTTTGAGAATGAATGCTGATGAAGAATATAACCATTCTTTCTAACTTTTTCTATTTACTGGTGATATATTCATAGATTGTGGTGAGACTGCAAACCGGTTAGGTTTTGTTCTTGATACAGGCCTTCTGGTTAAAACATCAATAGTGTGTGTGTTTTATAGTACCGTATATATTTATTATGCACCAATGATTCACCGAACTTCATTGTTCTTAATTCTTCTTGATTCTTGATTAGAAACTGGCTTCACAGCACGCATGACATTCCCATAAGTGCTCCACCCTCCAGTCCAGCAGCCATCCCAGTGTACATAGACTCAGAGTCCCGGTCAGGTGTTGATTGTGTGATCTTCGGAACTTTCCAAACAATTTACTTTTCCGTCCCTCACCTCTAGATACTCCCATTTCTAACATTCTCTGTATGTGTATGTTCTCAGCCTCATTGACATCATCTGCATCTTGAAATGAATGTATTACTGCCTGCCAATAAGTCTCCTTTCCTCTGACCCCAGCAGTATATCCAGAACTTCATTGCTCTATGATTCAACTACCCACCTGTCTTCTTTTCTTCTGTGCTAATTTTTTAAACTTCTGCAGATTAGTAGGGCATAGTTTGTAGAATGGAATGCATTGTGCATTATTTACAGCGTAGCTGGAGTATCTACACCTATGGCATGACATCTGGGTAACTCTGGCCCACTATAGGACAGGATAGTCAACCCAACCCCCAAAAATTTCTTAGTTAGTTCCTACAAATTCATGGCAGTAACAGCATTGATATTCTTTGCTCCCCTTTCAGGCTTCGGCTACACCTCTCTCTAACTATAATGGATACAAATTGAAATATATTTATAATTCCTTATGAAAATGAAACATAAGTAATACTCTTTTCTAAATGATGAGATGGTCCCAAAAAATAAATGGTGCTTCCCATTTAAAAAGGCATCTTTAAACGGTGTGATTTATGATGCAACTAGGTTGTAATTTGAGGATTTCTACAGTAAATGTGACATGAGTGGGACCAGCATCTGTAGAGAAGAGTGATAAAGTGTTTCGATAAACAAACCACAGGAATATTAAGAATTCATACATTTTAACATCTGATGGGGTAGACTGGAGCAACTATGGGTCAACCCAAAGTGCAATGGCATTGGTTTGTAACAAAGTACTGCAAAATGTTATGATAAGAACTCTGCACCAAATACACTCAGAAAGGAGGAGGTATTCTGAGTGAAGCCAAATACTATGTTGTACATCTAAGAAAATACAACCAAGAACCAATCACACGATCTCATGATGGTCATGAGAAAGCAAGAACTTCATCATGCAAAAGCTCAAAATATCAATAATTTGTTTGCCTTGCAAATCTGACAACTAGATTTTAAAAATACGATCAAAGAAATATTAAAGATGTTTTTTTTTGCTTTGTTCTCAAACTCCCACTGTATCTCTACTGTAGCAGGACAATGGTTCTACTAGAGTTCCAGAAGGATGTAGTCCAGAAAATGGAAATGCATTGTTGCCATTGTATTTGCACCAGATAGCCTACCCAACACATCCAACTTTGGCAGAAAGATGTTTTAAACTTCTACCGAAATAAGTAAGTAAAAATAAGTAAGCTTCTTCTTCTACGGTCATTCTTAAACTCCTGCAGATCAGCAGGATATAGTCCGGAGAACGGAATGCGTTGTGTCATGGTTTACAGCATTGCTGCGATATCTGCGCCTTTCGGCCTGACACATCCGACTTCAGCATGGCTTTGGGTCACTGACACTATATGGGATGGGACAACCACCTCCATCCCATAACCTCCTTAGTCGCCTCGTACGACATGCATGGAAGGTAAACAGTGTTGCTATTCTTTACTCCCCTTTCGGGCCACGACAACACACGGGCAAATAAGTAAGCTATTATTATAATTGTTCAAAATTAATAATATATCGTATGGCTTACTGCTCTTTCTTTTGCAAATCTGGGTCCAGTCCGGGCACCAAGAGTATAGCCTTTGGTCGAATAAATTTTCTTTTGAAGCTCATAACACATGTCCGTTTTCTGTTGAACAACAAACATCAAAATATTTTTTAATCAGCATTTTTCTGTGTGGTTACTGTATTAAATAGCATCAAGAATGTATTTTATCGGTTATTGCTTATAAACTGATATCATTGCATTTTGGGCAAACCCATCGGTGCTCAGTCTCCTCTAGCAAAGCGTATGTATACTAATGGTTCCTGTTGCTTGTTGGTTTACCACAATTCTCATTCTGCCAGGTGACTGTCCACAAATTACGTCAAAAAATTAGAGGAGGAGGAGGTCTGAAAATAATTTTTTTTTTCTACTACTACAAGGGGGGATGACATGGAAATATATGACATCTGCCATATGTGCCGTCTTTGGCGCTAGAGGAATACCTAACTAACAAGGGGGAAGGTTAATGTTCTGACATAATTAAGTGGGAGAATAGGGGGGATAATGATTCAGAATAATGTCTGAAAAAAGTTTTTTTTGTAATTTTTCTGATTAAACTTGGGGGGGGGGGGATTGTTTTGCATAATTAATCAAGTGGGGGGGATTGTTTTGCATAATTAAGCAAGTGGGGGGGGGTCTCTGAATTCTTGACAGTTGTTGCCAAAGGTTCTACTAGTACCCTATTTAATATCAAATTCCTTGAATCTCAGCCTAGATGTGCCATCAAATTCAGCATCCGATCCAGACACCTGTGAAGCAGTTTCAGCACATCAGTAATTTACTTGTAGTACTCTTGGAAAGTAAAGATAATGGGTGCGATGTTAACTACCCCAAGGTAGGCCTTTATTATCTCAATAATTGGAACAATATGAATTTTACACAATACTGTCCAATTTTACACAATACTGTCCAATTTACCTCAATAATGTAAAAATAAATACTTTCCTATTTTATTTATATGCAACATTTCAGTTATAGATTCTTTATTATTTTTGTGTGTGATTTAATTACATTTGATTTTCATGGAGTGTAGTAGTCAACTTTATATCCAATCCTAGCCAGGAACAGCTCGTGTCATGAATGGGAGGACAAATAGTTATTAATCTTTGCTCCCCTTCCAAACTCTGGTAACAAACAGGCATCTGAAGCACTATCAGATACCAATGGTTCAGATATTTAAAACCATGGAAATGAAACAAATTTTGAGACAAACTTTGCCTTGTCATTCTCATAACAACCAGGTCCTCTGTGTGGTGCACCATTTACCGGACATAACTCATTGCCGAATCTGTCATTGGCAGTTTTCATAGGAAACATCTCCCGCTGTTTTGTTGTCATGAAAGCAATTTGACTGTCTGAGTCTACGGAAACTGTGAAAGAAAAAATAAATAAAATAACTGCTAACTACATTCATGTATCATAAATAAGGAGTAATTTGGTAATAGCTAATACTACAAGAGTATGAACTCTCAGAGACATAACAGAATTAGGCCTATACTAAGCATTCATAAGTTAGATGATTCTTTTCTTCTGTCTCATCTTACAATCTTCCGCCTCAGAACAGGACACAACAGATTAAACAGCCACTTAAATAGACTAAGATTGGTCCATCACCTCTGTGCCTTTGTGAGCAGGCAGCACAGACAGCTGAACATATCCTGCAAAACTGCAATACACTAAACCAGTTAAGGGAAGAACACTGGCCCCCCAGAGATGAATATCCACAGAAAGATGTATGGGAGCACTGAGGAGCTTTCAAATACAGCAGCATTTATTAAGAAAACAGGACTTGCTGTGTAGACATGTCAAACTCCGAATGAGAAGAAGAAGAAGATCTTACAATCTATATTGTCCATAAGTTATGTAAATGTTTAACAGGAGGGGGGGGGAATCTAAAAAGATTAACAGGAGGTTGACAAAAGTTGACGTCAACCAATAAATATCCCCCACCCCTTCATAATTATAAAAATATAAAATAGGCCTATGAACTTGGGCTTCTTCCAGTCTTTCTTCTGCACAAACCAAATCACTCATGCATCAGCAGATTTATTCATGAAAAAATATGTTCAGCTCATACTCAATTAACCCTACCTTCTTCAGACCATTTGTCAAGATAAATAAAGTCACACATATATTTCATCATAGTTTCTCAGTATTTGGCTGTCAGTGGTCTACAGTCAGAGAATTTCCAGTTAATAAAATACATTTCTATCAAGATTGCTGTTTAAGAAAATTAAAAACAAAGCTTTTTTTAAAGAATTGTTCTCAGTGATAAATATAAAAAGTACTGTTATTTTAATAAAATGCTAAGTTACACTTACAAATTGTATATGCTTGTACTGTGAAGCAACATATAGATGTAACGCTATCACACTATCACAACGGCAGCACACTATCACAAACTATAACAATTGATGAGGATGTTGCCCTGCGTATTGCTCGTGCCAGTGCAGCATTCGGGAGCCTTCGTGCCAACGTCTGGATCAGGTGTGGTCTCAGTCTGACAACTAAGTTGGACGTGTACCGTGCAGTGGTTCTACCAACACTGCTTTATACTGCGTCATCCTGGACTGTCTATACGAGACATGCACGACAGCTTAACTCTTTTCATCTTCTGTGCCTACGAAACCTCATGGGAGTATGTTGGCAGGATCGTGTACCAGATACGGAAATTCTTCAGAAGTCCCTTATGCAAAGCATCCATGCAATGCTGACTAGGTCCCAACTCCACTGGACTGGCCACATCGTCCGTATGCCAGACAAGCGCCTTCCAAAGAGATTATTCTATGGGGAGTTGTGCGAAGGTAAACGTTCAAGTGGAGGGCAGAAAAAGTGCTTCAAGGATCACCTAAAAAGCTCTCTCAATAACTACAGCATCGGTCCTAGCTCCTGGGAAACTACAGCACGTGATCGCTCAGCTTGGCACACCCAGATCACTGCTGGCATCACGAAATTTGAAAAAGAGAGAACACTGCGGGCAATCCACAAACGGAAGGACAAATCCGTAAATTCTCCTACCCCGAACCTTCAGCAGTCGTGCATGCACTGCAACAGAACTTTCCGTGCACGAATCGGAATCATCGGGCATCTACGAACTCACAAACTAAATTAGTTAATTACTCATTTTTAATTATTATTATTATATATATATATATATATATATATATATATATATATATATATATATATATATATATATATATATATATATATATATATATATATTATTTTTGTTTCTTTCATCGCATTTAATGTTTTTTCATGCGATGCTCATCTTCGCTTGCGAAGGAGGAACACCATCATCATCATAATCATCAGATGCAACGCTACTTAGCCATTGGAAGAATTAGGTCCTTTTTCTGGGTTCTAGTGTTGCTAACTCAATTTTAAGTTTTATATTAAAAATAATTTTAAAACGTCTTGATCAGTGACCAAATTAGATCTAGATTAAATCTAACATCTAGATAACAATTTCTGACATCTAGGCGCACCAAAAATAAATAAATCTAAAATATCCACAGTGACAACATTACTGTGTCTTGATGGTCCAGGTTTTCACCTTTCATATTACTATATTGTTGGTCCCGGTTTGTAGTTTAATAGTTATGATAACCTTGCTTATGTGTCTATCTAAAATATATTAACTCACCCCAGTAATTTATTTTATCTATTAGTCTATTTTTGAATCACATAACCTATTTCTTTGTTTTTCTGTTAATACTTATTAACTGAAAGCAGTTTTTGTTATAAAACTAGTTTATAACAAAGTGTATAAAATTAAAACGCAGGACATATGCTGCTATGGCTTGAAAGGTGAGCAAAGAATAGCAACACTGTTAACCTTCAATGCATGTCATAAGATGCAACTAAGGAGACTTTGGGGTGGAGTTGGCTATCCCGTCCCACATAAAGTCAAAGTAATCCAGAAGCCATGCTGAAATCAAATGTATCAGTCCAAATGGTGTCATTAAGTATCATTATCAGTATGTCAGTATCATTAAGCTGTAATCCATGACATAATGAATTTCTTTCTATGGACTACATCATGCATTAGATTGAGAACACATGTAGAAGAACAATATGAGGATGGTCTTTGGTATCTTTCACCCATATACTTCATGGTCTATATTTATTATGTTGCCATAGTATCATCTCCATTATAACTGCAAGCAAGAAGAAGAATATCTCCATTATGATCTTTTCTAGGCTGTGTCATTTTATATGGTCAAAATATTGTATTTTCCTTGAGAGAACCTTGTTGTTTAGCCAGTTTTCTCATAATTACATTTTCTCAGGATGTCTCTATAGATTATGTTTTAGCCCATGATATTCTCAAAATCAAATTCTACAATTTTGTTTTTCACTTAAGGCCTTATATTGGCACTGAGAATATGCATCAGGAAAGTTTATTCTATTGCAGCACAGGCATATGTTTTTTATTTGTATCAATTTATTTTATGCAATGGCCAGCCTCTTTCTGCAATCTCCATTATTGCTTAAAGAGAAACAACATGGCTTGATTTTTTATAAATAACCAAATGGTCAGAGGGTGTCCGACAAAGTGGATGGTGCCGCAGTAACCTAATGAACAAATAGTCAAGCAAAATGAATTAAACAGGTTACTAAAACACTTACCTTGCCTATTTTCATTAGTTCTATTTTGTTTTTTTATTGTGGTGTTTTCTGTTGTTTGTCTCTTGAAAAAGGTTCAATTTGAGCCGATACGTGGAGAATTGTTCTGTTTAGTTTTATTGTATGTTTTTTATATATACTTTTTTATATATTTTTATTAATAGGCAAGGTAAGTGTTTTAGTAACCTTTTTAATTCATTTTGCTTGACTACTTGATTTTTTATTAGGAACCAGCATCACTGCACAAGGGACATTCCAATAAATGCTCTGTTTACCATTCTGTCAGCCTTCTAAAAGTAAATAAGCTCAATGTCCCAGTAGTTGTTGGCTGTGGTTCTTCGGGTCTTTCCAGTGCATATGCACCTTTGTTTCTTTCCTGGTCACTCCCATTTCTATCATTCTCTGAACATGTACAAGAGAATCAACGCATGTAGCATAATGAATGGTATTTGAAACTGGTAACTCTATATAGTTCTCTTGTTATTGATCGAGATTGAGAACTTGTAGGTAGTTTTATCGCTTGGTACAATCTCGTTCGAAAATAGATTTTGTTTTTCACTAAGTTCTGTGATAGAACTGACAGTTTAATTTGTCATCAAATTTCTAATCTCTTCGCTGGATGAAATCGATCTGATGGCAAAAACAAGGCAGAACTACAAGAGTTAACAATAAAAAAGAAAATATCTAGCAGAAACTTGGCATGGAGATCAAAGCAGATAAGAGTACAATTTTGGCAAATAGTATTAATTTAATCCCAACCAATATAAAGCTTAGCAATCAAAGGCTTGAGGAGGTTTCAACTTTAATTTATCTGGAAGCCCAGATTAGTGGTGATCGTAACTCATAAGTTAAAGTTAAGAAAAGACTGATGGCATGGCCGACATAATAAGATTAACTACAGCAGGAAAAGCAGGATAGCCACCCGTCTTAAGATTAACTTATATAAATCTTCGGTTCTGCTGTGAGGCCTGGATTCTAGCAGCAGACTTAAAGAGAAGAATCCAGGCATTTTAAAACAAATGCTACAGACGTGTGTTGGGCATCCTTTACCAAGAAAATGAGACCAATGCTTTTGTGCATGATAGAATTAATATACATATTAGTAGGTCAACAAGAACCACCGTTAAGAATCATGAAACTCCATAAACTCCTGAGGTACAGGCACGTGATGAGACATTCCTCGATGATAAGGGATCCTCTTCAGCGTATGTGGAGGATGGAAGAAGATGAGGTGGAAGAAGAAGATATTGCTGGATAATATCAAGAACTGGACAGGGTGTGGTTTCTAAATTCATCAGGATGGTAGAGAATAAAGGTAGGCCTACTTGGACATTCACACTGCGCATGTACAGAAAATATTGCTTTAGGCTATAAATATCCTGTGACCAGCATGTTTGGGAAACTCTCTAACCTACACTCAGTTTTTATCAATTTTGAGAATAAATGTGTCTATACCTATTTACTATATAGCCTATGGGTATATGATTCTTCTTCTTTAGCGTTCATTCTTAAACTCCCATTGGTTCTCTCTTATAGCAGGACAATGGTCCTAAAAGATTTAATATCTTAATCTAACTACCGGGTATTTTATTTTTTATGGTATTGTTCTATTTTGAAAATTGTATCCAGGTACCTAAAATATTTCTGTACTAAATGTCTCATGTGACAACCCAACGACTCTGACTGATTATGGGTTTTTTTATTATTATCACTATAATGCCGATATAATTTATGAGGTATTCAATGCAATTTTTTTTAAGACAACAGTTCTATATTTGTATCTTTGTTATGATAGTTGAATATTGTGGTTGTGACCCACCTGATTATGATAGTAATAATAACATGACTACAATAGTAATAATTAATAGTCTAATTAAAAATTAATCTAATAACAATTACATTATTGCCTAGGCCTACATTTTTTCGAATTCTTTATTTGCTGGTGCATCTGCCATTTATTAAGGGTCCACTGTGACCTTTGTTCTGGTGTCGAGGTATTCCGTAACCTTTCCCAGATAATATATTATTCGATAATGGTCTCAGTGTTGTATTTTCGAAAAGGGGGATTGGGGGGGGGGGCAAAATAATTTTTTATTTTTAAAAAAAGGCACCCCAACCAAATTATTATTTTAAAAAGGGGATTGCAAAACAAATAAATCTCGAGCAGCAAAATTACCGCTATTTTCAATCAATCAATCAATAAACCCATAACCCTTCAGGGTCGTAGGGGTACCACATTGGATGCTTCAGCACACAGAGTCCTCCAGCGAATTCTATCGTCAGCGATGCGGATGAGTGTGGAAATATCTAGCCCTGTCCATTCCTTGATGTTGTCTGTCCATGTCTTTATTTGTCCTCCTCTGCTTCTTCCACCCTCGACAGTTCCCTGCAGTATTGTTTTTGACAAGGAATCGTGCCTGCATACATGGACAGACAACTAGGTATTTTACTAGGTATTTATTTGTTATAATTTTAGTACAGCAATTCATTTTTAATTATTACAGCTAAAACTGATATAATTTAATTTTCTAGTCATATACCAATAAATAAACTGTTAAATATATCTATTGCTAACCCATTTTGATTCTATCATAAATCCAATGTCCAGCAGCGACCGTCAATTTGCTTCCTTAGTGATTCGTCGTGAAGGAATCAGAAATATTCACAGTTGTCGTAAAATCGGAAGTACTATTTGCAAATTAAAAAGTTGGATGAAATTATGGTGCCGACCACGGGAAGATTGTGACTGTCGTTGTTTTTGTGTTCGTTCTGTATATATTGGCATAATCTCTAATTATGTAGGCTAATATCATTTGAACACTTAGCTTCATCACATAACGACACTTCAATCGCTTTCATTTGTTGGCCATTGTATTCCTTATAGCTTTAAAGTGATCTTCAAGATAGTGCTCAGTGACAACAAACAATCATTCGTAGCTAACTTTTATTTTAAATTAAAGTTATCCCATAGGAGGCTATGTTTAGTAGGCTCTCTATAGTGCATGTTGCTCTGAAATTAGGAATATTTCTTCAGAAATTTTGGTTTACTTAACTAGAGTAATGCCTGAAGAAAAGGGGAGATATTAGTCGATACGACAAGAGAATAAATTGCATGAATCGTGAATAAATTTAGTAAGAATTGGAACTCAAATTTTGATGGGATTCAATTTAATTCCTGTTGCAAACCGATATCACACACAGCCAAAATTTAAACCATCACAGAACGGATTCTGTTCTACGGACTGCATCATGTTAACCATCAGAAATTTTAGAATGAACTTTTAGTCCTAAATATTAGTTATTTCCTGGTTTATCTTGGGTGGGGGGGGGGGTATTAAATTACTTTGCATTATTTTTTTAAATTTCAATTACCAGCTGTTAAGTATAGGCCTAATGTAACAATGTTACGTTGTATTCTTGGATGATACTATTTTCATCCCCAATAGGTCTTTTTTTTTTTACCTTTTTGGTTTTAGACCTACTTAAAGACCTGGTCAAAATGATAATTTTGTCTGTTTTTCTTTTATTTGCAAAACTTAATTACTTCATGTTTTCTTTTCTCACACAGTCATACAAGTGCTGTCCCACTCATTAAATTGATAATTAGTCCAAATTATCTCAACAGATTGCTCAATCAGTTCTACAGATATTGACAGCTTTCATAAACGTTTACGTAGGAGTGTTGTTTTTCATTCAGATCACGGAGAAATGTTAATGAAATAGCATTTAGATCTATTATGCTATACTCTTGGCATTGATTTACTATTTATAGTCATCTGAATATTGCTATGTAAATAGCATAGCCTATGCAATTCAATGATCCCGTAGAGAAGTTCATATTAATGTACTGAGGTACATTGCCAGTTAGCATCATGTCCAAATCTTCTGAAGAGGTTTTGTTGATTATCAAAAATGTGAAAAATAAAAAGACAGATGGTACTCTGTACATGATGGGAGAACGAATGGCCTGGATGCTGGAGTCAAAGAATGTGTTCAACATTAGCTACATGTATGCAGACATTAAAGGTAAGTTTTGATGATGTGTAGGTCCTAGCTATAATTAAAGGTAAGTTTTGGGGTGAAAGTAAAGATTAGTTCTCTGCTGTGCTATTATAAATAGCACACTGTTGACAATTTTAACTATCCAACGTCATGGATTCCCGTGTAACACCAATAAAAATAATGGCTGCAGTGATGTCACATCCGATAATCACTTGAGTTCAAATCTAGACACAGACGAACTTATGCATAATCTGTTTGTTTTCCAATTTACACATTTTTTATCATTTCCTATTATTTGTGGTGAGCAATCAGTATTTCTGCCCGCTATACACGGAGCGAGGTGCGCGCACACATTAGAAATATCATTTCTAATCCTAACCTTACTCTTAAGTACTTACTAGTAAGCTTGCCAAATCACACAACAAAGGTCAGGTAACACCTCGACACTAGAGCAAAGGTCACAGCAGAGAACTATAATTTACTTCAGCCAATATTATTTCTAATCCTAACCTTACTCTAATTACTTACCCGTAAGCTTGCCTAATCACACAACAAAGGTCAGGTAACACCTCGACACTAGAGCAAAGGAGAACTATAATTTACTTCAGCCAGTTTTGGTGATGTATAGGCCCTAGCTATAATTAAAGGTGAAAGTACAGAATAGTTCTCCGCTGTGCTATAAATAGCACACTGTTTACATTTTTAACTAGGTGATGTCACGGATTCCAGTGTAACACAAATGAAGTTGAAATAGATGCCGTGACGTCACATGTCCCGACGCAAACGAGTTTCAGTTATCACTATCGCTGCACATAATAGCACTGAAGAAAATGACATTTTGTTACGTGGTGTGCTGTCTCTACCAACTAACATTTGTGTGTTTTCTACGTATCGGCATCTATCAATTTCACTGGTGTTACACAGAAATCCATGAGGTTGAATAGTTAAAGGTGTAAATGGTGTGCTATTGCGGTTCCTAATCCCCAACCCCTAAACCTAATCATATCCCCCTATTCCCCAAACCTACTCCCTATTCCCCAAACTAATCCCTATTCCCAAACCTACTCCCTATTCCCCAAACCTACTCCCTATTCCCCAAAACTAATCCCTATTCCCCAAAACTAATCCCTAAAAATTTGTATTAAAAAACTGAATGATGTGGTGGCATCTACTTGTACTGTACCTAATGAAGCTGTGCGGACTAGGGGACATTGGGCCATTAGGAGTCATGAATTAGTTGGCACAGAAGTGTATGTTATACTCCTAGCAGGACATAATGATCCTAGGATACTGCACTAGAGTTCTTCTGGGACCTGACATGTATCCATAAACCCCCTGACACAACTATGCCTTTTGGACAAAAAAAACTATCCAAGCTCATATAGTTTTTTTTGGTTAGTTACTTAACTGGGGAGGTGGACCTGCTTTTTTCAGAAATCCATGGACTGTCAAGAGCTACCCATTCACAGATGATGCGATTACTTCATCATCATCACCTTTGATCTCTAATTTGTATAATGTATCTGACCACTGCATGTTTACCGTTCACTTTCAGCTCAAAAAATTTCACCAGACACGAAGGAGAAAGTGCAGTTACAAGTTATCCTGCATGATGGCAGTGCTAATACATTCCTGTTCAACAATCCCAAGAGTAGACAACTTCAAGTGCAGGATAGGGAATCGGTGAAGGAGCTCCTACAGCAGTTGTTGCCTCGATTTAAAAGAAAAATAAGTTCAGAGTTAGAAGAGAAGAATAGGTAAAACTTTTATGTGATCTTTGAATATTTAAAGTTATATTGAGTCTTTGCTTCTTGTTTGTTGATGATCATTGAATATTTAAAGTGAAGTTGAATCTTGTTTTCTTGTTTTAAATTATATAGTGGAATACCTCTGTAGCGCATCCTTATATAACAAATTTCCCTATTTAACAATTTAAAAAAACCCCAATTATATTTATTGTATATAATGAGTTTCTGTTATAACATACATTTTTCCTCAGGCCTATCCATGTTGTTATTATGGGATTTTTCTGTAGTAGTCTGACTATTTGAAATATGGATTGTGTGGTGAAATGTGGCCAACATTGATACCATACCACCAAGTGATTGCAGACTTAAATGTCATAGAATGTCTGTATAATAAAATAATAAGACCTATAGCCCTTCAGAGTTGTGGAGTAGCCACACTAGAGACATCAGTATTAAAATTTGGTTCCCTGTCAAAATGGGATAGAATAACCGCTGTGTTTTTCAATTTGCTGATAATCCAAGTTTCAGAGAGGAGTTATATGCCACTGAGTAAAATTCTGCCCATTGCAATGCTGCACTGGAGTATCACCACAAATAAATAATATTCTCAACTGATCTAGATGTCTGCATACACAATAGTGGAATATTCCTTTTGCATACAATACAATGAACTTTGAATCAAAAGAAACAATAAGAAATTGGAAGGTGAAAATAGTAGCTGCATCTACAAGACACAATATTTAAAAGAAAATGCCCAACTTATGGAGATAGAAATGAAGAAATAATGACAACATATATGAAGAGAGATGCTTTGAAGTTAGGTAATCAGTTTCCAAGATTTTTGTCAAAGCATTGAAATCAGATGAAGAGTGTATAAAAAAAAGAAAGCTTCACTTAAAGAAGAAAAGGAAACTATCTATCTGGTTCATAGAGTAAGAGGAGGGGAAAAGTATCCAAAATTTATTAAAAAGGCACATGAGCAAAGAGAAAAAAGCAGAGTATGATACATCTAGAATTTATGACGTCATAAATTCAGTTTTTGTAGAGTATTCTTGTTCCATAATTTTGGTTTGATTTCAATCTTTTTCACACTGAGCAATATCAACAACATCAGTGATTTTGTTTGACTTCATATTTTTTTTCGCGCGGAGTAATATCTACATCAGTGATTTGACTTGAACCTTTCACACGGAGCAATACCTATAACATCAGTGATTTTTGTTTGTTTTTTTTCAATCACCAGGAATTATAAACAATAGAGCCATAATTTAGGCAGACTTTTGTGTGGCTGGGAATGCTAGATGTGAAAATGGGTTAACAAATTTGACAGAAGAATGAGATAGTCAACCCAGAAGTGTATAAATAACCCAAATATCGTAGGATATCCGACAAAATGGAAGTGCCGCAGTAACAAAATAGAGGTAAATACAATAAGGTAGGAAGGTTACTGTAGAAAACTCAATATAAAATAATAAAATATAGAAAATAACAATAAAACAAAGAACAAATATAATTGTCAACGTGTCTGTCCAACTCGGACCTTTATCAAGACAACAAAAGAAGTTAAGAACACAAAACCATAACGAATATACACTATAATTTTTCCTGGTGAGAGAAATCTGTCTCCCAGCCAATTAGTTTATATTCGTTATGGTTTTGTGTTCTTAACTTCTTTTGTTGTCTTGATGAAGGTCCGAGTTGGACAGACATGTTGATAATTATATTTGTTCTTTGTTTTATTGTTATTTTCTATATTTTATATTGACAGTTTTCTACAGTAACCTTCCTACCTTATTTGTATTTAACAGAAGTGTATGCTGCGCTCGTGGCATGACCGGATGATCCTGGGATACTGCCACACCGGAAGGTCTCCCTTCGGCACATGCATAAAATCCCCTAACACAACTATGCCTTTGAGACAATAAACCTTGTAGGAGTCTGTGTGTTACCTTGGTTACTCAACTAAGAAACTCTTCTGTCACAAAGTCTATGAGCTGTCATGGGCTACCTGCTTACAGTTAAAGGTATTATTTCATCATCATTCTAAGAAAATGGTCCAACTCACAGATGTTTTCTTACTGTTATGGAAACAGTTCAATGTAAATATGTTCTTCTGATTTAACTTGTTTACTTTTCATGACAGAATATTGCAGCAAGACCCAGAGTCTTTCCAGTTATATAAGGATCTGGTTGTGAGTGGTGTTGTTACACCTGAAGAGTTCTGGGCATCCAGATCTCATGTGAGTATTTTAAATTTTATTCAACTGAAGGCACTTTCATGTTGGGGTTATTTTTCTGGAGTTTGTTTTCAGAGTAGGGTCTGGGACCGGGAACACCATTTTCAATCTGATATGATGCTGCTTTAACTTGTTTCTTCCCAGACTCCCATCTATGGGTAGTGGATCAGAGACATGCTTAATTCCTCACCATGTACAGTCTGCCGGCACACAGAACGTGTGCCATCTCTGCCAAATTTGGAAAGACTAGTAGGATTGTCACATCCTGAATTGGATGGTTTCACCTTCCTCCGGCTGATTTCTGGGTATCAGTTCGACATACAGCATCAAACCAATGAGATCTTGACAGTCCGGGTCACAGGACCTAGGTTCTAGTTGGACAGCTCTATTCAATAAAATTGACAACAGGACATTACGATATAAACACATTGTACTCCCTAACAACACATCAATAGAGTTATCTGCTTCTAGTGGAGAGTTCTGCTACAACTATGATGCAGAGGTAAAATCAATATTAGAAACACTTTCATACATAACCACCAAATAAAAAAATGAAGCAATGCGTTCAAAAAACACCTAGTAATATTCACAGACTCCCAGTCTGCTCAACAAGTTCTTGAAAACTGGAATACACCATCAGAGAAAACCATAAGCAACATACTTCAAGCTACAAACTTATATCCTACGGCATCAATATTACACTACAGTGATATCAGGCCACACAGGTATCAGTGAGATTGAAAGTGTCCATAAACTGGCAAAAGGGGATCAAGTATGCCCCAACCAGAAATTTCCACCAACCTTACAACAGCTAAACACATTATCCACAATTGTTTAATTATGTCCTGTGCAATGTCATTTGTATTTTTTCATATTAGCACCCGGCAGTGATAGTCTGTTAGCCGTCATCCATTGAGACTATATTACCTGTGTTCTACATAAGCAGTTGAGTCTACAAGTCTTAGAACTGGACTAGTGATTTATCCATTGAGGTGTCCTCCTCTAGTAAATGACCCTCTCATCATTCATGTTAAGTACATTAAATGTGGACCATACAAATTGTGAGACTTTAATTCTCTTGATTAAAAAAGAAGGTGCATGAGTGACAACATTATTCTGACAATCAACTCTATTGATAACACATGAGTGACATCACTCCGAGAACCAACTTTCATGATAACACAGCAATGGTTGCCTGCTTCCAGGATGTTGTCAGAAAAATTATATATTACAATAAATATTGTTGTAGAAATGTGGCTGAATAAATATTCTTGTTGTAGTGATATGGCTGAATAAATATTAGAGATGTGGCTGAATAAATATTGTTGTAGTAATGTAGCTGAATAAATATTCTTGTTGTAGAGATGTGAATAAATAAATATTCTTGTAGTGATGTGGCTGAATAAATATTCTTGTAGTAATGTGGCTAAAGAAATTTGTTTCTACATTCTAGATGCTAACTACATCTTCATCGAATAAATCTTTACCAGGACAGAATGTGGGGGTATCACCGGCATTTTTGGTAAGATTTTCTGATTGTGTTTTAATTAATGAACCTTTAGCGCGCCGTGTTTACAATTACATAATTTCACTCCTGCTGTCGACCGCCGCGGAATCCGTTTTGAAAATGTTACGCAATCGTTGGTGGCTGTTTTGAAATCACGATAACTTGTTTGTTGTTACAGATATTTAAATAATATTTGCACATATAAATAAAGAATTAAATTCTGCATATATTGGTGTACGTTTTGTTTGTGTGTGTGATACAAGATGTGTGAGAAAGTGATAAAGACAGATTTAGACCTATCTAGCTAGGCCTGTTGTATTTTTGATCGATCGAAAGCTGATGAATATTATAAATATTACATAGTGAAAACCTTGTTTATTTAATTTTAATTAAACTATTCTAAGTACTTACCTCTCAAGATTTCCAGTTTAAATTCCAAATAAATAATGATATCACTGAATATACAATGCAATAAAATTATATAAATACCGATTCAATGTCATGTCACTTCGCCTCTATGCGAATGACTGGAGATCATGAGGATTTCCAAATAATAATCACACATCTCCTGTCGACATTTTAATACCAGAAACAGGAAGTTAAATAATTTAGCTTAGTACCAGTTGCCATAACATTTTCTAGAAAAATTACAAATCTTGCTTTTTTTTTAAAAAAACATATTCCACGCTCTGGGCGACGGATTTTTCCGCCTGCAATCATGAAATGACACAATTTCTGCTAAATGTATTGCCCGAATTGTAAACACAGCGTGCTAAAGGTTAATAACAAAGTGAAAGATGACTGAATTACAATATAACATTTATATCTTGTTGGTATGAAGGTTTGATGTGGAGATCTCATTCCCAAGCTCCTAAGTCACTGGTCAGCAATTCAGTGTGACCTCAGAAATATATAGTTGCATTAAATGTCTAGTTTTATTGAAGATTAACAATCTTCATTCATTTTCAAACTCCTGCAGATTAGCAGGAAGGAATTTGGAGAATGAAATGTGCTGTGTCATGGTTTACAGCTGACTGTGCATACCTGTCAACCTCATGGGGCCATTATCTGTACCACAATCTAGTAAAAACCTCTAAAAATCACTAATAACTTGTAAGCACAAAAAAATAATCTTCCGTGCTTATTTATGCATAAATTTCTCTATCTAATCCAGAAAGAACGCTGTGAGGGAGGTACCAGTCCTTTTATGTAGCAGAGTTTCTTGTGCTGCGCCTTGTTCTGGTTTGCTAAGGATGGGTTAAACAGGCGCGCACCTCACCACCCCCTTCTTATCTGTGTCTGAAGAAACGATATGTTTAAAACAAGCACAAAAGACCAACCTTTCTACAGAAAATACTGCTGGACAATTAAAAACATTAGAATAAGAATTTTTTTAAAAATGTAATTGACATTTGTTCAGAAAACAAACATTCAAACTTATGCCCATTGCAATGGATTAAAGATGATATTCAGACACTAGATGATGTTGGTTTCAGTCCTGCTCTTAAATATACCGAATTGATAGTAGGCTATTAATATAAAAAAATCCAAAGTAACATATTTCGAATTTATAAAGCGACACAAAGTTTAGAAAGATTAATCATAGAGAGCAACTTAATTATGATTAATCATGAACTTTTTTTAAAGATATTATATTTTAAAATATTTCTCCATGTAAATAATTGAATACTGCATATATTGGTCCAAGTTTTGTTTGTGCACATATAAATAAAGAATTGAATACTGCATATATTGGTCCAAGTTTTGTCTGTGTATGTGTGATACAAGAGATGTGAGAAGGTTGTAAAGATGGGGAAGCAAGTTTAAAAAAATTATTGAAAAATGACTTGCCTATATTTTCTGAAGTGTCAACATTGATAAAACACACCTATTTCTATTGTAAATGCAATACCTAATTCTACACTAATATAATAACGCTGGAGAAATAAATAAAACTTGTAAATTTAACGTTTATTATCGAAAATGTTCTTCAGACATAGATCTAGTCTTGCGAGTAATCGTGTCAATACATTAAGTCTATAGCCTTTACATAATGAAACTCATTGTGTTACCTCTGTTTATCTACTTTGAAAACCAATGCAATTAACAAGAATTCAGAATCGCAATCCACAATGATTTTACAGAAATCCAGATAAAGTCTATAAAATATGATTCGCGCTAATCGCAACTCACCAATTTGCAGATCTGGACAGATGGTTTAGACTTAATTTCATACTCGGAATTACATCTTCTGTAGCCATCTCTCATGTTAACACAATGGAGGAAAAGGAAATCTAATTCAATAGGATTTGTCAATTCATGTCACGTGAACATTAAACGTCATGTTGTTCACATAGCTAAATCAGTACATTGCAACTAGCACCACATGTCACAGAAGGTACTAAACAACGGAAAATAAAATGGTGACGTTTGTAGCCATTGACATGCTAAAGGTTAATATTTACTTGCTTTTAAATATTTTAACATATAACATCTGTATTACCATGCCAGCTTACTGCATTACACAATTACAAAAAGTACTTCTTGATACGCTGTAAGTTAGTCTATTTGTAGTCTAACTAATATATTTGTCTACCTTCTACATAACTGTGATATTTATTGCCTTACAAAATTAATGCTATACCTATTCCTCAGGCTGACATCAAACCTCAACACGACGGTGCTAATGGTCTCAAGTATAATCTCACAGCTGATATTATTCACTCTATTTTTAAAACTTATCCCATGGGTGAGTCACTCTTTACTTCTTTATGGTCTGGTTAAAAAATATTGTTCCTGAAAACTCCAACACTTTTTAAGTTTTAGTTTATTATTACATTTGTTGACCTACATCACATTCTACCACATTTGTTGACCTACATCACATTCTACCACATTTGTTGACCTACATCACATAATACCACATTTGTTGACTTTTCTCTGAGGAACATTAAGAGATAGAATCATAAATGAAAACTATAGAAGACTAACAAACACAATGCCAATCCTGGATTACATCGCAAAAGACAACCGATTAAGTGGTCTTCACATGCATCCAGGCTACCATCAGACAATGCTCCTCAAAAAGCATTACTATACAGACACGATGGATACAAAGCCAGGGGTATATGATGACCTACCAGTTTCCAAAGTGCCAGAATCATTTTCAGCTTCTTCCACTGATAAAGATGTGGACATTAGTGATTCTGATGAAATGCTTACTTCATGCACAGCTATCTCACTCACAAAGAAAGCAACAATACTTGCTGTATCCACACTGTAGTCCAAGCAAATGAGCGATCACTTTTAAGTCACAGCAAAGCGACCACTTATGATATTATTTCTACACTTCAAAAGCTGCTGAATGTTTTCATTAGTTTCATATAAACTGTGTGACCAACTGGAATTCACGGTAACACATTACCATTATTCAACAAAACAGTTTTAAGACTGGTCTTGGATGAATCTATGAAAAGCCTCCATTCTTCCAGTTTCTAATAGATTGTTTGAGGGCTTCCATTAACCAGAAATGTTGTGGCACACACAAATGTCATGCTCTTTGAAAAATAATGTAAGAGCACCTTCTGGTGGTTCCTATACACAGAAATTGTAACATCTGTCAGAGATTCCACTATTGCAATCTGGAACACAAAAGCTCCACCTTGTTCTTCAGTAAATTCAGATCTCTTACAAAATCATTCATTTCATTTTGGGTTAGTAAGTGCGGTTTAATGGATGTAGCTTGATGCAGGGTCGCTGGAGGTTGATGGTTCAGCTTTAGGTGATTTTGAAGTAGAAATAATCACAAAATTGCTGAATGACTTACATAATAGCGGACACATACACAATGACTTAATGAGATCCATATTTATAGCCTTACCAAAGAAACCAGGGGCTACTGAATGTGATGAACACCATATAATCAGCCTCATGAGCCTAATAACAAAAATACTTCTCAGAATCATCATGAAGAAAGTGAGAATACAAAATTAAAAACGGAAATATGTCCAGAACAATGTAGCTTTGTAGAAGGCAAAGGTACCAACAATGCTATATATATTTTGAGAATATTAATAGAGAGGTCTATAGAGGTAAAAACAGATCTGTACCTCTGTTTTATAGACTACACGAAAGCATTTAATAAAGTTAAACATAGTGAAGTTATACACATGCTAGAGAATTTGAACATTGACGATAAGGATTTAAGAATCATCAAGAACATGTACTGGCAACAAACAGCAGCAATAAGAGTAGGAAATCAATTTGGCTCTTTTCAACAAATAAAACAAGGAGTTAGACAGGGATGCGTGCTTTCACCAGACCTGTTCTCATTATACAGTGAAAACATAATGCATGCAATAGTCGATATCCCAGGAATATGAATGGGATGACATAACATAAATAATTTAAGATATGCGGATGACACTGTTCTAATTGCTAAAAGTGAGGAAGACCTTCAAGAATAAATTAATGCAGTCACAGAAAGTAAAGAGAAAGGCCTCTTCCTAAATATCAAGAAAACAGACGTAATTGTTATTTAAAAGAAACAAAATACCTTAGCTTGCAAGATCAAAGTGAATGATATAGTATTAAAACAGGTCCACCAATTAAAGTATTTAGGTACAACGATTACAGCAGATGGAAGACGTTCAACAGAAAACTCCTATACTAACATATGGATGTGAGTCTTGGACAATAAACAAACAGGAAAGTGGGAAATTAGAGGTAGTAGCGATGTGTTTCTACAGAAGAATGCTGAGAATACCATGGACTACCGGGAAAACTAATGTGGAGGTGTTGAGACAAATGTGAGATGGAGCATAATCAATAATATAAGAAAAAGACAATCTTCATTTTTTCACAGGGCAGGAACACAACGATTCTGATACATAATACTGGAGATTAGAGAGCTGTGGAGAACCATGACCTCCTACGCCAGCTGGCATGGTACCAGATGACGATGTGTACTTTAATGTAGATTCACATTTTTATTTTTTTAAACCAGAGCCAATTGATAAATTTTATTATGACATTTGAAATCAAACATGTCAAAGTCTGTCAAAAATGGTGTATTTAAATTTTGGTATAAGTAACTTTAGAAAATTTGTTGACTAGTGTAATCAACACTGCTTATTATACCTAAGCTTAAGGTTAGGGTTTGGGGAACAGAAGGAATTGGATATACACACTCATTGTTCTGCTTGCAGAGGATTAAAATCAGCTGAGACTTCTCTGCTATTTTAAGAAGTAGAGTGTGCTGAAAATTGTGGAATATATAGTGCAGCCTCCTCACCTGGATGTAGTCCAGAGAATGGAAATGCTTTGTGTTACTCTTTTATTTGTGCCAGTGGTCTAAAACATGTGACTTTGGCCATCATCTGAAAGGGAAAATTAAATGTACGGTTTTGCAAATTGCTTTATTTTGTCATGCATTTCTTTGCCATTCTGTGTTTTTTAAGCTCATTTTCTATTCTCACTGAACCAGCAAATCTTATTGTAATTTATGTGTGCTGTTATTTTCTGATTTCATGCAGTTAAGAAGAAGCATGCGGAGGCAGTCCCCCATCTTGTCAGTGAAAGTGAGTTTTGGACTCGGTTCTTCCAGTCCCACTATTTCCACAGAGACAGACAAGCGCTGGCATCTAAGGACATTTTTACAGAGTGTGCCAAGAATGATGAGGAAGGTAAGTCAAGTGACTATTTCTTCTCTTTCTTGTATCAAGAGAATTGGTTCTTGGAACGATGTCATTCATGTGTTATGAAGAGAATTGGTTCTTGGGATGATGTTGTCATTCATGTGTTATCAAGAGAATTGGTTCTTGGGACGATGTTGTCATGAAGAGAATTGGTTCTTGGGATGATGTTGTCACTTATGTGTCAGCAAGAAAATCGGTTCTTGTGATGATGTTGTCATTCATGTGTTATCAAGAGAATTTGTTCTGGGGATGATGTCATTCATCCCCACAATTATCCCTTCTCATCTGAAGAACATCCATCGCATTAAATTGTAGCATAATTTAATATCTTAATTAAGCATATATTTTTTTCTAGCAGCATGGTCTGTTAGTGGCATAATTCCATTGATGGCACAAAAACTGTGCAGACCGTAACAAACTTGAAATGAAGGTGTGTATCAAACTTCATCCACATTCTAGAAAAATCAGGTAGACACATGATCTGGGATACAACCGTATAAATGTATCACATTCACAGCTAATTTATTTGTAATGGTTTTTTTTTCATCTGCAGTGATAAAGGAGGAAATCAGTAAAAATATTCATGATCCATTGGTTGACCTGACACAGATAAATGACCAGTCTGTGGATGATGTAAGTATGTCCAGGGTTCAAATTCTTGCTTAATTTATACAGTTTTACTGCAGTTTCGTCTACGATCCCCAAACATTAACACATAATTTTTTGTTTATAATGTAAATATGTTCTCATAATTCATAGTTTAGTATGACACATTTCCTCATAATTCTGTATTTAATATGAAACATTTACTTATAATTCATTGTTTAATATGGAATAATTCGTAGTTTAATATGAAAAATTGACATTGTTTCAATTTACAGGAGTACCGAGGTATTGTTGATGACACAAGAGCTAGCAACAACATAGCCAATCAGGCAATGATCCGACGTTTTAACCAACACTCTACAATGGTGCTTCGTGCTTGCAACTTAACGGAAGCATCAGCATTACCTTCTGCAGCAGAATCTACTTCAAAGGATATTAACAAAGATTCGCCCAAACAATTTGATAATGGGCGGAAGTTGAAGTTGAGCGGTGTGACCCAGTTAAATGGAGCAGTATCAGACACAAATGCCAAAATATATGTATGTTCTCAAGAACCTATCAGAAAAAAGGTCAGCTTTCATAAAGTGTGTGAATATATTTGTGGGTGGGTGCATGTGTGAGTGTGTATATATATATATATTCAGGATGTAGATAACAGTCCAGATTTTTTTTACTGCAATAAATACATTGAGCAGTTTGGCATTGCTTTCCAAATGGTCTGGTGGGCAGTTAACTGAGGCAGGATTTGAACCCAGTACCTTGGCCACCACAGATGCGTACTGTACCACCTAGCTACAGACCCGGAGATTGACCATTTGTTGCATCCACTTCTGAAATTCAGTTAGAGATGTCTCCATGATTATGAGTTTGTAGATTTTGATAAGCCCGTCTTCTGGCAGAAAAATTCCTTGAACATGTGATGATCACTGTAGAGGGTGTTTGATCTACCTGTAACTTTCTACCTGCTATCTGCTCTTCTGTTGAGCTGCTGCATTTCTCCTCTTTTTAAAAAAGATGCTGCATCCGTTTCTTACTGCAGATCGTCATGTAGCTCTATTTTGTGCAAGTTTTTCCTCATGTATCTTGGTCTATTTCAAAGGCTTTCAGTAAGATTTAACAAGTCCTTGTAGTGCTTCTTTTGGCCACCTTAAAAGTGTATTCCCTTCTGCAACTCACCATAGAGAAGTATATTTGGCTGGCAGTGATGTGACATACGAACAAGATTACTATGCAATGCATCTGTATCTGCATCCAAATAGTGCCAATGCTTTGGATCTGCCAAAGACAGTAGTATCCAGAATCTTGTCTTGCCTTCTGATGTTCATAACTTTTCTGACACAAATTGTGTGAAAGTTTTCTCACATCATCTATACACAGTCCATGTTTCACCAATTTATAACAGTACTGGAAGTTATATCATTTCAAAAACCTTGAAAAGTTATATCTGTCATGTGACATATTCCTTCCAGAACGTTGTCTTCCTAATGAACTCTCTGAACCTCTCTCTGTCTTGTACGATGTGGCTTGCATTTTCTAGCGATGTATTCATGTTTATCTTTGATGTCGTCAGTCCATCGTCTTCTTGGTCTGCCCTTTCTCCTCATCTTCCCTCCATTATTTGTGTTATATCTATCTATATATGTATATAAATGAACATGTTCACTATAGATTCCTAAACTACATGACAGATATAGACAATATTTCAGCAGAGATTAGCAATGGCCCTACAAAAAACAAAACAAATTTTTTTAAACCATGTCAGGAGACAAATAGAATACCAAAGATGCAATGACTAATAAGTTAAATTTTTCTAGTGCCATCATAAAGTTGTGACCAGGCAACCACAATAGAATAGAAAATATCAGCATTTGAAATGAAGTGCTTTTGGGAGGTCTTAAGAATATCATGGACAGAGACATAAACCAACACGCAAATGTCCGCAAAGACTTGAAGGTGGAAGGCTGACTCCTCAAAACCAACACGCACATCCGCAAAGACTTGAAGATGGAAGGTTGACTCCTCAAAACCAACACGCACATCCGCAAAGACTTGAAGATGGAAGATTGCCTCCTCAAAACCATTACCCGCCAAAGATGGATATGTCATGTCATTGGCACAAATAAAACTCTGATGCAATATATTTCCATTCTCTGGACAAAATCCTACTTGAATCCTACATTAGGACCATAGTCCTGCTACAAGAGATATCCAGCAAGAGTTTGAGAATGAATGCTGAAGAAGAAGAAAACTTTTTAAAAAAACAAGCAAACATTTTTTGGACATGTAACAAAGACACAATGGATTAGAAAGATGGAGGGAAAGCTCTCAGGGAGGAGAACAAGAGGCTGCCCAAGATGTCAATGGACACAGGATATCAGACATTTTTAATATAACACTGGAAGAAGCAGGGCATCTTGCACAGAACTGAGAGGCTTACAGAGTGGCAGAATTTTGTAATGGAATATGTCACATAGAAGAGGCCATTTGTTCTAGTTTATTTTGTTCACTCTGATGTTTCTTTTTATACAAATCAAATTCTCTTGTTCGGTATATTTTTACTATTCTCTACAGAAAAGAATTAAAGAGAAGCTTGACTATGAAGATCTTGACAACACAGAAACATCAGAAGGAGTATTACTGAGGTAAGCTGTGTACTCTTTCATCATCCTTACATTCACGCCTGTTTCAGATTCCCTCCCTTTCTTCCCCCCCCACCATCACTTGACATATTTATGACCCTGCTTACATCGTCACTGTAAAAAGCTCAATCCTCCACACTCCGCGGAACATTGTAAAAAGCAAAAACACTGTTGAAACGAGCATGAAAACAAAAGTTTCGGAGAGATCATGAAGGATATAAGTCAGACGATGACAGAATAAACTAGACAGGAGAGTTAGCAGATGAAAGAGCTGAATCATTGGCAGATAATGCTGCGATTTACTGTACAGTTTTGAAAAGAGATAAAACTTACTCAATTATAACAGTCATAAATTAATTGCAAAATGAAGATCTTGACAATGAGATACAGAAATGGAAGTGATTAGAGAAGGAAGAAAATGGGGGTTTTTTTTTGGAAAGAACCAATCAACACCTGACTGGGACTTTAAGTCTGCATACACTCGAATGGTTGCTGAAATGAAGAGCGAAGCACTTATGGGAATGTCCCATGCTAGTTTCAAATCAAGAATTCATCAGGTGCCATGCTGGCTGGCATAGGCGGTCATGGCTCTCCGTCCACAGTATTATGTATCAAGGTTGTTGTTTCCTTGCCGTGCCAGGTTGTCAAACTGGCTCATATTTTCTCGCGTTGTCACCCTCTGTCTCTGTTGCCTTCAATTTTGCCTGTTGTGACTATGTTCTCCAAACCTGCCTGTCTCATGAAGTGACCAAAAAAAGGAAGATTGCCATTTTCTTATATTTTTTATTAATGTCTGTTTCACATTTGATTCTTTAAACACCTCCACATTAGTTTCTGGCGGCCATTTATTCTCAGCATTCTTCTGTAGAACCACATCTCTGTTGCATCTAATTTCCCACTTTCCAGTTTGTTTATTGTCCAAGACTCGCACCCATATGTTAGTATAGGTGTTATATAGCACTGCAGAACTCTCTTTCTCACCTCTAATGACAAGGTCATATTACACAGTATATTTTTCATTTTTCTGAATGTTGTTTTTGCCTGCCCTATTCTGCATCTTATTTCTGTTGAACTTCTTCCATCTGCTGTGCTAATTGTACCTAAATATTTGAATTGGTGGACCTGTTTTAATATGTAGTTCATCATGATGTAGAACTGTGACACAGAATAGTTTAACATGATGTAGAACTGTGACACAGAATAGTTTAACATGATGTAGAACTGTGACACAGAATAGTTTAACATGATGTAGAACTGTGACACAGAATAGTTTAACATGATGTAGAACTGTGACACAGAATAGTTTAACATGATGTAGAACTGTGACACAGAATAGTTTAACATGATGTAGAACTGTGACACAGAATAGTTTAACATGATGTAGAACTGTGACACAGAATAGTTTAACAACATGATGTAGAACTGTGACACAGAATAGTTTAACATGATGTAGAACTGTGACACAGAATAGTTTAACATGATGTAGAACTGTGACACAGAATAGTTTAACATGATGTAGAACTGTGACACAGAATAGTTTAACATGATGTAGAACTGTGACACAGAATAGTTTAACATGATGTAGAACTGTGACACAGAATAGTTTAACATGATGTAGAACTGTAACACAGAATAGTTTAACATGATGTACAACTGTGACACAGAATAGTTTGACATCATGATGTACAACTGTGACACTGAATAGTTTAACATTATGTAGAACTGTGACACTGAATAGTTTGACATCATGATGTACAACTGTGACACAGAATAGTTTAACATGATGTACAACTGTGACACAGAATAGTTTAACATGATGTAGAACTGTGACACTGAATAGTTTGACATCATGATGTAGAACTGTGACACAGAATAGTTTAACATGATGTACAACTGTGACACAGAATAGTTTAACATGATGTAGAACTGTGACACTGAATAGTTTGACATCATGATGTACAACTGTGACACAGAATAGTTTAACATGATGTACAACTGTGACACAGAATAGTTTAACATGATGTAGAACTGTGACACTGAATAGTTTGACATCATGATGTACAACTGTGACACAGAATAGTTTAACAACATGATGTAGAACTGTGACACAGAATAGTTTAACATGATGTAGAACTGTGACACAGAATAGTTTAACAACATGATGTAGAACTGTGACACAGAATAGTTTAACATGATGTAGAACTGTGACACAGAATAGTTTAACATGATGTAGAACTGTGACACAGAATAGTTTAACAACATGATGTAGAACTGTGACACAGAATAGTCTAACATGATGTAGAACTGTGACACAGAATAGTTTAACATGATGTAGAACTGTGACACAGAATAGTTTAACATGATGTACAACTGTGACACAGAATAGTTTAACATGATGTAGAACTGTGACACAGAATAGTTTAACATGATGTAGAACTGTGACACAGAATAGTTTAACATGATGTAGAACTGTAACACAGAATAGTTTAACATGATGTACAACTGTGACACAGAATAGTTTAACATGATGTAGAACTGTGACACTGAATAGTTTAACATGATGTAGAACTGTGACACAGAATAGTTTAACATGATGTAGAACTGTGACACAGAATAGTTTAACATGATGTAGAACTGTGACACAGAATAGTTTAACAACATGATGTAGAACTGTGACACAGCACTAGATAAAATCCTGTGGAGATTAGCGATCTCCAAAGTTGTGGTAGAGGCATATTTAATGACACAGCTATAAAACAGCTACTAAGTGACAGTGTTGGTAAACACTTGTACTCCTTGTGGCATGTCATAGTGGTGTTGTTGTCTTGGTTTGAATCCTGTTTGCTGTCTTCTCATTTTTTTACTTTTCAAAATTCTAGATTAACCAACATGGACAGATATCTCCATGGGCCAACACCAACCACAAATACCTCATCAAGTAACAGCAGCAGAGCTCATTTGAGTAACATCACTTCGGAAGTTGCTATACAGACTGTGTCACAGGAGGTCAAGAGCTGGGGAGCCAGACGTACGGTAATTAACTGGTTTGGTTTTATAAAATCCTTCAGATAGATCCTGCCAACTAGTTGTGCACGATATCATCGGCTGATCTGACTTTTCATTGGTTGGTGATACAAAGTATGAAAAACATGGATCAGTAACATCAACCAAGAGGAGTTGTGATGATGATGAAATAATCCCTTTAGCTGTTAACAGGTAGTTCTTGACAGCACATGATGATGATGATATAATCCCTTTAGCTGTGAACAGGTAGTTCTTGACAGCACATTGATGATATAATCCCTTTAGCTGTGAACAGGTAGTTCTTGACAGCACATTGATGATATAATCCCTTTAGCTGTGAACAGGTAGTTCTTGACAGCACATTGATGATATAATCCCTTTAGCTGTGAACAGGTAGTTCTTGACAGCACATTGATGATATAATCCCTTTAGCTGTGAACAGGTAATTCTTGACAGCACATTGATGATATAATCCCTTTAGCTGTGAACAGGTAGTTCTTGACAGCACATTGATGATATAATCCCTTTAGCTGTGAACAGGTAGTTCTTGACAGCACATTGATGATATAATCCCTTTAGCTGTGAACAGGTAGTTCTTGACAGCACATTGATGATATAATCCCTTTAGCTGTGAACAGGTAGTTCTTGACAGCACATTGATGATATAATCCCTTTAGCTGTGAACAGGTAGTTCTTGACAGCACATTGATGATATAATCCCTTTAGCTGTGAACAGGTAGTTCTTGACAGCACATTGATGATATAATCCCTTTAGCTGTGAACAGGTAGTTCTTGACAGCACATTGATGATATAATCCCTTTAGCTGTGAACAGGTAGTTCTTGACAGCACATTGATGATATAATCCCTTTAGCTGTGAACAGGTAGTTCTTGACAGCCCATAGTTTTTCTGACAAAAGTACGGGTTCTTCTCAGTTGTATCTTATTTTATCCGATCCCAGGGATTGTGAGTTTTTATTCTTTCTTCATTGTGGTATATGTATGTTTTTCAGCTGTGTTGTATCTGTATAAAGGGTGTTAGCCATGGAGGGGTTTGGTGGCAATAGTTGTTTTCGTAAGTCTTGTAGTGCAGGGCATTCAATAAGGTGGTGTTTTACTGTTTCCTCCTCTTGACTGTTGCACTATAGTGTATGGTCTGGGAAAATCTTTGTAGGTGTTTGTTATGTTGTGCGTGTTGTTTGCAGTATAAATTTTGTAGTTTGATCTTTGCAGTGTAGTGTATTTATACTGTCGTGTGGATTTGGTTGGGCCACTGCCTCTTCCTTTTGAGCCAGTGCTCCGAAAATGAGTTCCTTATTTGTAATTTGTTAAAAATTCTTGAGACTAACAGGAATTGAACCAGTCCGTTCAACAGCACCAAATTTGTTGGCGATTTGGTGCCGTTGAACGGACTGGTTCAATTCCCGTTAGTCTCAAGAATTTTTAAAAATTGTCCTCTGGCTTCCTACTTATATTTACTTGTAATTTGTTAGTAATGTTTACACATGAAAATGTATATATGTGCTCCGTATTTGTAATTTGTTGGTAATGTTAACACAATGTCTTTTAGGTGCTTGGAGGTACCCCAGCCTTGGCTGTATTGGGCGAGCTCTCACCTGGTGGGGCTTTGATGTCTGGTACCAGCTTACAGCAATTATATCGTAAGTAGAGATATCATCTTGAAAATTGTACTGTGTTGTGTCTGCTACTGCATAAATAGGAGCTTGTACATAAATACAAGAATACAGTGATGGGCTTGTACATAAATACAAGAATACAGTGATGGGCTTGTACATAAATACAAGAATACAGTGATGGGCTTGTACATAAATACAAGAATACAGTGATGGGCTTGTACATAAATACAAGAATACAGTGATGGTTCTGTGATGGGCTTGTACATAAATACAAGAATACACTGATGGTTCTGTGATGGGCTTGTACATAAATACAAGAATACTCTGATTGTTCTGTGATGCCTGGTCAAGTTCTAGGAATAGACCTGTAGCGGAGCAGAATGAAAGTTACATGGCAACAACCTCCAGCATGAGAATAGAGATTGGGACATTTTATGTTGATACTGAGATTATTATGAGATTATGATGCCGTAGTATTGGGACTCATAGTCCACACTTAAAAATATCAGATAATGTACTGATGTATTCTAATTCATGAAGAAATTTGTGGATTTATTGTGCAGAGTACATTGAGTATTCTAATGCTGAAAAGAAATATACTGATTTACTGTTCCTGCGCGCAGAAGTTCACTGCAATGAAAGGTCAGAAATATTGGCTTTGAAGGTACCAATTATAATTATTAATTCAAAAAAAATTTGTTAATCTAGCTTTGGAAATTATTATTCTAAGTCATAGATTATGAGCATATATGGGGTGTGAATGTTGTGAGAAAGGGGCATTTACCATTTCTTTGGGAGGGAACCCTAGCAATCTGAAGAATGTTGGAATTGGATTTGTTCATATGGTGATTAGCAGTAACATAGTGGCTAAATCACCCACCAATCATGCAACCAAAGTTTTAGTATCACTGGTGGTCTGCAGAAAAAACTTCCATTGTCAATCCAGCCACCAGGAAATGACTACCAGTGTCCATGCTACGGGAAGGTCTAGGAATAGTATGACCGGTATAGAGTGTGTACACAGATGGGTCAGCACAGAATGCTGTGAGGAATGGAGGTGCAGGTGTATATATAGAATATCCACACAAGTCTAGAGATACAATCAGAACACCGACAGGAAAATTCTGCAATAATTATGATGCAGAAATCCAGGCAATTAGTGTGGCAGCTAAAAAAACTGCTGAACTCCAACTCTGACCTACAGCCTGTGGTATTCCTGTCAGATGCAAGGTCAGTTCTTCAAGCTCTCCAGTCTGGAAAACTAACAGACTTGAAAAAAACTACTTAGCGAATTGTCTTACCAGTATAGGGGAACCATGCAGTGGATACCCTCTCACTGTGGAATACCAGGAAATGAAAAAGCAGACCAACTGGGTAAGGAAGGTGCTGCCGAAGACCAGCCAGATATACCAATCACCTACCATCAGAAAAAACAGATGATAAAGTCAATAAGAAAGCCACAAACACCAACACAAGATGACTATCATATTATGAACAGACCAGAACAAGTTATAATTCTACGTCTCGGAACAGGACACAACCGACTCCGTAGTCACATGTATACAAAGTTCAAGATTGGCAACACGGCCATGTGGACAGGCGGCACAGAGTGCCAAACATATACTTCAAGAGTGTTCTGAGCATGAAACGCTGAGGCAGACATATTGGCCAGAGGAAACAACACTGGAATCAAAGCTCTATGGAACACTGTATGAACTACAAAAGACAGTGAGTTTTATTAAGGAGACAGAATTACAGATATAGACATGTTTCAAGTGAACGAAAGAAGGAGAAGAAGAATGGCAGTGCCCCACATGCTTGGATGCTAGTTTCTAATCAAGAATCATTCTCAAACTCCTGAAGATTAGCAGAATGTACTCCAATGGAGCAGAATGCATTGTGTCATGTTTACAGCTTGGCTGCGATATCTGCACATTTCATCCTAACACATCCAACTTAACTTGGTTTGTGGATCAGTGTGGCCCTCAATAAGATGTGATGACCAACCCCACACCTCCATAGTTGTCTTGTACAACATGCATGGCATGTAACAGTGTCGCTATTCTGTGGTCTGGTTTCAGGCCCGACAGCACACAGGCCTCCTATCTACATCTACCTAAGTAAACAGACTGTGTGAATACACACTTTTCACTTAGTGTCCTTCCTGAGTAGACAGACTGTGTGAATACACACTTTTCACTTAGTGTCCTTCCTGAGTAGACAGACTGTGTGAATACACACTTTTCACTTAGTGTCCTTCCTGAGTAGACAGACTGGGTGAATACACACTTTTCACTTAGTGTCCTTCCTAAGTAGACAGACTGTGTGAATACACACTTTTCACTTAGTGTCCTTCCTGAGTAGACAGACTGTGTGTGAGTATACACGTTTTCATTTAGCACCCCACTTGAGTTCATTCATTCATTTTCCTTTTGCGCTGAAGTTAGCGCATAGGCAGAGGTCAGATCTCTCCAATTCTGTCTGTTCAAAGCTATTCTGTGCAGTTCTTGAATAGTATGAATATTGGGTGTTTTACTTTCTCTAAGTATTGTTCTTCTGAATGTTTCTTTTGGTCTACCCCTTGCCTGTAGGTATCCATTCAAGAGATTGGTGGTGTATTCTGTTGGTGTCTGCGCGTAGGACATGCCCGATGTAGGACCAACAGCGTTTTCTGATAACATCTGTGATGAAATTTTGATGTGTCTCGTCTCTGATTTTATCATTCGATTTGAATTCACTCCAATGGGTGTTAGTCATCCTACGAAGACATTTGTTCTCGAAACTTACTTGAGTAGACAGAATCTAAATAAGTACACACATTTCCTTTAGTCACCTACCTACAGTGTCAACGGTAAATCAATGATGTCTCACATAAATATGAACCAACACTTTATACAAAAATTTTGATCAACCAAGCTCATCCTTTACATCATGATCAGAAAACTGACTGGTGTGTCACTGTTGTCCTTCCAGAACAAGTCAGTCCTGCTACCAGAGAAGAAATGAAGCAGATATACAATGCTATGTGTGAACTACTACGACATTTCTGGAGTTGTTTCCCCGTCTCCTCCAAGACGCTAGAAGACAAGGTATAGTCATATTTTTATACTCATACATTTACATTAATCATTTCTCATTTTTATGAAGATTACAATCTATTTACGGACGTCTTCTGCGGATTTTTGTAATTTGAAGTACTACTTGAGGTCACAGTAGCTGGCACCAAGTACAAAAACTTCTTGATATCTATCTGTGTGTTTAATCACCTTCTGTATGTTTGATCACCTTCTGTGTGTTTGATCACCTTCTGTATGTTTAATCAACTTCTGTATGTTTAATCACCTTCTGTATGTTTAATCAACTTCTGTGTGTTTAATCAACTTTTGTATGTTTAATCAACTTCTGTGTGTTTAAAATCACCTTCTGTATGTTTAAAATAACCTTCTGTATGTTTAATCACCTTCTGTATGTTTAATCAACTTCTAGATGTTTGATCACCTTCTGTATGTTTAATCAACTTCTAGATGTTTAATCACCTTCTGTATGTTTAACACCTTCTAGATGTTTAATCAACTTCTAGATGTTTGATCACCTTCTGTATGTTTAATCACCTTCTGTATGTTTAATCACCTTCTGTATGTTTAATCACCTTCTGTGTGTTTAATCAACTTCTAGATGTTTAATCAACTTCTGTATGTTTAATCAACTTCTAGATGTTTAATCAACTTTTGTATGTTTAATCACCTTCTGTATGTTTAATCACCTTCTGTATGTTTAATCACCTTCTAGATGTTTAATCAACTTCTGTATGTTTAATCAACTTCTAGATGTTTAATCAACTTCTGTATGTTTAATCACCTTCTGTATGTTTAATCACCTTCTAGATGTTTAATCAACTTCTGTATGTTTAATCAACTTCTAGATGTTTAATCAACTTCTGTATGTTTAATCAACTTCAGTATGTTTAATCAACTTCTAGATGTTTAATCAACTTCGAGATATGTGTGTTTAACATAATTTTAACAAAATATAATTGTATATTGCCTCAAACAAAAAAATGATATCTTATGTATATGATTATGGTAACCTGTATCGACTACCCTTGGGGTCAGCAGCAATAAAAGAGCACACTCATTGACTGGCAATGCTGTGATTGATGGCACGGTATTGTAAAGAGTTAGGGCTGTCTTAAGAGTGATCATTGATTTACTAAAAAGTGAAGAAGACAAATGATGGAGGTGATAATGTGCACATACACAGAATGACAGAACTGGAGATGACCAAGGGGGAGAGTGTTGACTCTGACAAATAAAATCACATAATCAACATCTGACTAGAACGTGAGTGATTTCTGTTAACCTTCAACACTCTGCATTAAATTTATGCAAATTCCTCCCTGCAGCTGGATTCTTTTTTGATAATTTGTGTGTTTTTTTTTGGCAAATGTTTGGAAAATGAAATAACTTTGTTTTTAGAGATTTTTAAATAATTTTTTAAAATGTTAATAAATAATGTAATACTGAATCTAATGTTGTAAGTTTTGTTTGTGTATATGTAGGATGTATAGAATTCTTCTAGATATCTAGGCATATTGTATAATGTTCTTTCATAACCAAACTTTCTCATATCATCTGTGAAAACAAATAAAACATGCAGAGGTCACTAACCGTGTCAATCCATTTTCAAGGTCTTGTAGTTAGATGTCCACAACATCAATATATTCTGCCTCTTCTTTCCAATATCATTTCATAACGAAACTAATGTGTTCATATATTTATCCTAGGAGATCTCCCTGGCGTAGTGGTTAAGCTGTTCACCTTGTGTTCAAGAGGTCACGGGTTCGAATCCAGCTCGTGTCATCTTGTTTATAAGGTGGATTTTTTTCGGAGATCCCTGTGGATTATCACTTGAAGCTATGGAGTTACGTGCTGGATGGTACTCTCGGCAGGCAGCGTGCTGCTTCCTTGAGAGTTACGGAGTACATATGGGAAACCGAGTACAGTGAAGTCAATCTTCTACGGCTTTTAACCCCTTTTTTATGTGTTCATATTTCTCATAAACAAAACAAATCTATCTCACTAATATTATCAGATTAGAGGCCTAGTGATCCTATAGCTAGATATGGCTATAACTTGAATGGTCGCAATCGATATCAACGACATTGTCTTCCTCAGACATGCCAGACAAAGAGATAGCATCTTCATCACATATCATACCAGCTAACGGAGCAAGATCTACATCTGTAAATCCCAATAATTCCTCATCAGAATTCACACAAATGTCATAAAAATGACTTCTATTACAAGATTTCTCTTATTCGAACAGATGAGTAAAAATTAAATGTCTGCTCTGATTTACAACCTACATGGAAAAGAAATGCATGGAATGAAAGTGACGTGTGGGTGGCGCTAATTCCCGGTCACATGAATCTTTAACATCATGCAGTTCCTCTTCATTAAATGATGGATGCTGCACCAGCTGTACGCGAATAGAAATCGTAAGGTGTTTCAACGCAAGGACAGCTTGCTGGAGGTTACATTCCACACCCACCATCTAGTCCCTCACTATTACTCCCTACACCCACCCCTTCATCCCCTCCAACCAGGAAGCAGTGACACCCAACTTGAGAATTACTGCTGTAAGTAGATCATGCTGCTGTGAAAACACTTTGTGTGTGTCCATTCTCTTGAGTTTTTCATTTCAATATTTCATCAAATGTTTCTGTCATTAGGTCACCAAAATGAGAATGACGCTAGAAAGATTTGAGATGAGTAAGCTGATACCATTCAAGGAGAAGATGCAGCAGTATCATTACGCAATGGATGTAAGTTGATTTTATTTCTCAATTTCTCAGTCTCTAGTTGTTTTTAATTTTCCAAGTAATTTTCTTGTACACTGGAATCTCTCTATAGCACATTCTGTTATAGCAATGCTTTTCCAAATCTCCAGTTATATTTATTCAATATTAGTTGTACTGTATATAGCAAATTTCTATTATTACATATAAGCCTTCATCATTTGGACTTTATTAGAAGCTACTTGAGTTGTCCAATGTTATTCTGTGTTCAGGTCATTGGTAATGATGGATGAGGGCCTCTAAAGAGGGGTTGATATTAATTCTTACAACTTGATCATCATCAAACCAATAATCTCTGAGGGTCATCGTAGTGCCACTTTAGAAACATCACCGTTAAAATCCTGCCATGGAGTATGACCTAAATTATATCTCGTAGGTTGTGGTTCACCAAATCACAATCTCCATTATTTTTTTTATGGTAAAAGAAAAAGAGCTCTGATATAACCAAATATGAAAGCAAAATGAGTTAAACAGGTTACTAAAACACTTACCTTGCCTATTAATAAAAATATATTTAAAAAGAAAAATATATATATATATAAAAAACATACAATAAAACTAAACAGGACAATTCTCCACGTATAGGCTCAAATTGAACCTTTTTTTTATTTTTTTTATATATTTTATATATTTATGAATATATTTTTATTAATAGGCAAGGTAAGTGTTTTAGTAACCTGTTTAACTCATTTTGCTTTACTATTTGTTCATTAGGTTACTGCGGCACCATCCACTTTGTCGGACACCCTCTGACCATTTGGTTATTTATATTAACCACATATGACTTATCCACATTTGAAAGGTGCATACCTCACCACAAGTGGTACAAATTAAATTACCAAAGTATGATAACCAGCCCCCCCCCCCCCCACCTTCCAACCTACTTAGACGCCTCTTATGACATTCATTGGAGGTTTCAGTGTTACTATTTTATTGTTCCTCCTTCTAGCCCTGACATCACATTGGCAGAAATTCCATTCTAAAATTGAACTTAACAATGTAAAAACTGCAGATATCAAAGTCAAGCTGTAAATTACCATTCAATACATTCTGTTTCCTGGACTACATTCTGCTGACAGAGATATTTTCTCACAAAGTTCCCTAATAATCATTCATAGTACTTTGTCTTTTTCAGAGCCTTAATAATTGTTCATAATATTTTACCTATTTCAGAGCATTAATATTTGTTCATAATACTTTACCTTTTTCAGAGCCTTAATAATCGTTCATAATACTTCACCTTTTTCAGAGCCTTAATAATCGTTCATAATACTTTTTCAGATGACATGCCATTTAGAAGAAATGTTAAGAGCTTCATACATTAAGTTTGACATGTGGCAGGCCAGACGTGGTGCAAGAAGGACATGACTCGCTATCTTAATACTACTAGTTAACTCACTCCCCTGCACAAGATGTTCTTGCTATTATTGCGTCCGTGTTGAAGTCACATCTTCAGAAAGATAGACCAGGATTTACTTATACAGAAGTGTAATATATTCATGAGTGATTCATGTAAACTGAATTTTTGTTTTGACCTGGCCTCAAACGCACAGTGTGAAAACTAAGAAACATTTCACATGACATTGATGAAGTATAGTTTTAATGAACATTTACATTTCGATATGAATGAATGCATTTTTATACAGAGTTATTTTTTGGTCTGTAAATATTCTTTAGAATAATTTTTTGGTTTTTTTTTTCTACTGAAACATAGCATCTTAACAAAGTGCAGATTTTCAACCAACATGGCCCTGCTACATACTTCATATAAGTTTTGTTAGTCGACAGATCATCTTCGCTGCACATTGAACAATAATTGCTGAATCTCCTCAAAATATCCCTCAGTGTGTAGTCAGCACTAACCGCACCCACTCTGTGTTGGTTTACCAATCTTCTCCGGTTACCTGCATAACACTCCTGTTTGGCCACCCGCTTCATGACATTATGTTCTTGTATTCTGCTCAAAGTTGCAGATTCACAAGCATTAATTTAGATGAATCACTTGTCCTATCTCCCTAAGTGCATTACGATCATCAGCTTGATCCATTGCTTGTCCTGTCTCCATAGTTGATATACTAGCAAGCCTGTCTGTGCATTCAATTCTTCGGACACCTGCATGCATGTCCTGGCATGCTAAATTCACAGTTGAACATGTTTACAAAGCAAGTTTAATTTTGTTGTGAAGACATGTTATCTAGTTGTGTTACATGATACCTTGGTTGCTGGTACGCCTCTCAGTCTAGCATCTCCGACTTCAGCACCATCAGGACTATGGTCCTGCTCGATGTCAGGGATGGCCCGACCAATCTTAGTTTCCAGCCTGTTTGCTGGACTAATCCCATCTCCAAGAGGTTGGCCTCGATGGGGGCATGCCCAACGATTCTCAAATATCTATTAGCATGGTCATTTAGTAGATAAGAAAGCATACATTAGAGTAGGCTTGATTACAACCCAGCCATTTCTTTGCTTTCTGCTATGATGTCCAGTCATACTATTTTTGCCATGCTTTCTTTCTTCACTCTTTTGAACATGTACTGTAAAACATATGCTTTCCGTGAGCTGCACACATGCCAAACAATATATCTATATTTGTAAATTGATATAATTCCCTTAGATGTGTAAAGGAATGTCCCATGGCAACAACCTGCCAGCGGGGATAAAGACAACTCTTCATGTACTAAGCCCCAGCAACTATTAGGTGGCGTGACATGTTTTCTTCCTTGCTGTGTTTACCTTTCCCAACTCATGAAGCAGCCGTGTCCAGCAAGAAATAATGACCCAAATTTTTTTCTGCAGGTGTGGTTTCGAACCTGACACACTGCAACCTCAAGCTCACTATCAAACTGGCTACTGCACTCCACCAAAATGTATACGGTTCCATTTAAAATTGTCAGAAAATAGAATAAGATACAGACTAGTAGTTTATGGGTTAGCTAAACAGAGCATATTACTTACAAGAGTGTCCACATCTGCAACTCCTCAACCAAGTATGCAAACATGAGCACACCTGTATTCCATACAAGTTCTCTCATTCAGCAAATAGTGATGCATATGTATGTTGATGGAACATGATCTTTTGACAGTAACAACTCTTCGGACTAAGTCAGTGCAAGAGACTACTCTCTGCTTCTTTCTATTGGTCACTTTCTGTCACCAGGCAATGACAAACATGGATTTACCCTCTCACAGTGAGTGGTGTGCAACAGTAAAGTTGACAGACCTGTTACTGTCGAATTGGCATGGCTCACATAGCCCTCAATCAACTCTTTCACAGTCCTGCATATTCCTACTTGCTTACTTCATGTCCTTGTCCACAATATGTGGACAAGAGTTCAATGCCATCTGTTCAGTCATCAGCCTTTGAATATTTTTCATGCACCCGATATGATTTGGCTTTCGCAAATTATCTCACTGGTCAAGCATTCTTTGGCATCCAGTTGGCCAGATGCTTATGTTTCATTTGATTGATTGGAGTTGGCCTCCATTCTTCCAGTGATTAGTCTATTGCATGTTTTGTATTTTGGTAGGGATTGTTTGTCTTTTATGCTGATGCCCCCAGACTGACATATCATTATTTCACTACAGGTTTGTTCTTTCGTTTGCCTAGAATGTACGTATATCTAAAGTTTTGTCTCTTCTATAAACTTGACTGTTTTGTAACTGGTACAGAGGTCCGTAAAAGATTTCCTTATGTCATTTCTCTAGACCAGTGTGTTTGCTTAAGAATTTCATATTCAGGACATTTGATAATATAACCTATTAAAGTTATTAAAATCAACTTTGCATCAGTTCCTTTATAAGGGAGACCTACCTTGCTGTTATCTTATCCGGTGTGACTTCCAGGTGCAGTCAGCCCTAACCTATTAAAGTTATTAAAATCAACTTTGCATCAGTTCCTTTATAAAGGAGACCTACCTTGCTGTTATCTTATCCGGTGTGACTTCCAGGTGCAGTCAGCCTATTTTTTCAGTGTAATTGTAAAAATTTAATATTTCTTGTTTTTTTATGATGTAACTAGGTCAATGCAATGAACTTTTCATGAAGAAATGAATTAATAATTATGTCATAATCATACCATTGTGGCTTATGTTTCCAATAAACATATTTGTCACAACTTGCTTCATTTGTGGCTTGTTTATCGTCTCAGTTTTAATCAGGCCATTTGGTGCTTGAGTTCTTGGTGTGCTGTGGTAGGATCATATGTTTATAAAAAATTTCCCTTTATGACAACTTGGTCTGAACCAACAAAATATTTATGGAATATAAATTCGCTACGTACACAGTACAAACAGCTTTAGGACCCCAGATTAAAATTACACAATTTCTACTCCCAGATTCTTTTCTGACAAAGTGCATTATTTTTTGGTGTGTGTTTAGTAAATGTGATGACTTTTTTGTTTATAAAGATATCAAAATAATTTGTGCGCGTGTAAATAATTTGAGTGAATGATGCATATAATCGTGTTTTTTGTTGTATGTGTGATGAGTAAATTGTGAAGTTGAAAATCTAGGTGATAAAACAATATGATCATGTATAATTCCCTTTCTAAGACAGTCTTGCAGGGGACAGCTGAAAGTAGAAGAGAATAAAGGAAAGAGTGAATTGATAATATCAAAGATTGAACAGGATTATGTTTCTTCACACTCAAGTCTGAGAACAGGGGGGCATGACAGTATTTTTATTTTCTAAAGGTAACTCTACAGCCCTGTGGCATGATGGGTTTGCTGGTAATGATGTGCATATGTAAATGTGGAGGTCCAAAACATTTAAAAGAATGTTTGAAGAGCTATCTTAAAGCACTAAGATTGAAACACCCTAGTTCTTGATCATCCAGCCTGGCATGACCAGATTAGTGCAGGCATCAAAAATGTTGAATAGAGTAGAATACTATCTCCAGCCATTCGAAGAAGACAAAAATGAAAGAAGTCAGACACCTTTCCCTCATCTCAAGACCTTTCCTACAACAGATTTTTCCAACCATACATTGGACTTCTTAGCCATCTGCAAGATGAAAATTTTTTTTAAAGACCAAATTTGAAAACTATCGAATTTCCATGAAATACCTATGTCTTTCAAACAAGAAACACATCACAAATATTATTCAGAAGGCCAAAGGGAAATATAAATCAAGGTAAGTGAAGAGAACTTGTACCGGATATTAGTTATAGCAGTGAAATCTTCAGGAAAATAGTTGTAGCAGACAGACATTATATGACTAGTGGCTGTGGAATGCAAGTAAATGATGAAGAGTAGGGGGGGGGGCGTGCATGTTTTTCCCCCCATTCTTTTGAGAAGGGTAGAGTTTGTTTCAGAGTGTGTGTTGCATTATTTTGGGAAGTGGGGGGGGGGGGCATGTTTAATTCTTTTGGGAAGAGTGTTTAGTTGGGGGTGTGTTTAGTTATTTTGGCAAGATGTGGGAGTGGGTGAGGTAGTGAATCTTTCGTTACCCAGGTGACCAGTAGCTCTTTATATCCTTACGGATTATTTCAAATGGGTCCTTTCCAGCTGGTAATCTTGTACATCACATAAACTCGGCCAAGTATGGCCGCTGACATCAGCCCAACACAGAAAACTTACATGAGATTAAATGTCAGAGCAGCTGCAAGAATGACTATTGTCTTTTCCCAGATGGTTTGTGATCCACTCTTGCCGTTAAGGGGTGATTGAAGCTGGAGCTTGTTTCAAGGCCAGACTTGTGGCCTCATCTGTGCTATGACCGTGTTTGTTTAGGATGTCCCTGATGTTTTCTATCCATCTTTTTTGTGGTCTTCCTCTGGCTTTGTACCCTGATCTCATTTAGTTATATGCTTGTACAGGCAACTTGTGATGCATTCTCATTATGTGGCCAAACCACTTGATCTGCTGCCTTTCTATGCTTACCTATTCTTTCCCTGATGTCTTCATTTCATAATCTATCGAGCATGGTGACCCCTGCAGCTTTCCTCAAGCATTTCATTTCACATGTCAAAGAGTGACTAAACAAGACAAAATCAGACATGACGAAATCGTGAGAAGAATCATACTCCGAGAAACAACAAATAAAATGGTTTTGACACCTTATGAGAATGAACTACCAACAAGAACATATGACATAAGAAGATCTGGATACAAGGCCAGAGGAAGACCTAGAAAAAGGTGGACAGATAAGACGACACTGAACACTTATAAATTGTTTTTCTTCAGCATTCATTGACACCAGCTGAATCTCTCTTGTAGTAGGACAATGGTCCTAATAGATTTCCAGCACAATGTAGACAAGAGAATGGAAATGCGTTATTTTGCCGTTTTATTTGCCCCAATTTCCTGACACATCCATCTTCAGCATAGCCAGGGCAACACATCTGGCCTTAGATAGGCAACTAAAGCTCCCAATCACCATCGCTCCGCTTTATGGCAAGTGTGAATATTCTGACCATCATCCATCTGGAGATAGACAATAGATTCACCTATTTTGACTGTAGAACGCCATGTAGATCTATTTTGTGCAAGTTCTTCCTATGTATCTTGGTAATGGATATTTGCCATTTTAAAATGTTTAAGTGGATCTTCTACATTTATGCTATTGTCTGTTCCCAGGTGAACAATGGTTCACACTTGCCGTTAAGCATATGGGTGCTAGCTTCAGCTGTCGCTCCAAGGCCAGGTGTGTCACCTTGGATGAATCGTCCATGTTTGTTCAAGGCTTTCTTGGTGTTTTTTATCCACTGTTTTTTTAGTCTACCTTTGATAGTCTGCTCTAGATTATTATGCAAGAAACCAAAAGGCAAATCATAAATTCAATCTTCATACCAACATTGTGTCATCAATGTCAGACATGGACACTACCTAAAAAAACAAGAGAGAAAGTTTACTACACGTGAAATGAGATGTCTAAGAAAAGCAGCAAACAGAATAATTAGAGATCATGTGAGAAATGAGATTACAAGAACTGTTGGAACAACATCAGTGCTCAAATATATTGAGAAACATAGATTGAAATGATTTGTCCACCTAATGAGAATGAACACCTATTGGCCAGCGACAGCATACAGCATGAGAACAGCAAGATACAGAGGAAGACAAAGATGAATTGAAAGAGTGACCAACATTCTGACAGGACACAGTATCATGACCAATATTCTGACAGGACACAGTATCATGACCAATATTCTGACAGGACACAGTATCATGACCAATATTCTGACAGGACACAGTATCATGACCAATATTCTGACAGGACACAGTATCATGACCAATATTCTGACAGGACACAGTATCATGACCAATATTCTGACAGGACACAGTATCATGACCAATATTCTGACAGGACACAGTATCATGACCAATATTCTGACAGGACACAGTATCATGACCAATATTCTGACAGGACACAGTATCATGACCAATATTCTGACAGGACACAGTATCATGACCAATATTCTGACAGGACACAGTATCATGACCAACATTCTGACAGGACACAGTATCATGACCAATATTCTGACAGGACACAGTATCATGACCAATATTCTGACAGGACACAGTATCATGACCAACATTCTGACAGGACACAGTATCATGACCAATATTCTGACAGGACACAGTATCATGACCAATATTCTGACAGGACACAGTATCATGACCAACATTCTGACAGGACACAGTATCATGACCAACATTCTGACAGGACACAGTATCATGACCAATATTCTGACAGGACACAGTATCATGACCAATATTCTGACAGGACACAGTATCATGACCAATATTCTGACAGGACACAGTATCATGACCAATATTCTGACAGGACACAGTATCATGACCAATATTCTGACAGGACACAGTATCATGACCAATATTCTGACAGGACACAGTATCATGACCAATATTCTGACAGGACACAGTATCATGACCAATATTCTGACAGGACACAGTATCATGACCAACATTCTGACAGGACACAGTATCATGACCAATATTCTGACAGGACACAGTATCATGACCAATATTCTGACAGGACACAGTATCATGACCAATATTCTGACAGGACACAGTATCATGACCAACATTCTGACAGGACACAGTATCATGACCAATATTCTGACAGGACACAGTATCATGACCAATATTCTGACAGGACACAGTATCATGACCAACATTCTGACAGGACACAGTATCATGACCAATATTCTGACAGGACACAGTATCATGACCAATATTCTGACAGGACACAGTATCATGACCAATATTCTGACAGGACACAGTATCATGACCAATATTCTGACAGGACACAGTATCATGACCAATATTCTGACAGGACACAGTATCATGACCAATATTCTGACAGGACACAGTATCATGACCAACATTCTGACAGGACACAGTATCATGACCAATATTCTGACAGGACACAGTATCATGACCAATATTCTGACAGGACACAGTATCATGACCAATATTCTGACAGGACACAGTATCATGACCAATATTCTGACAGGACACAGTATCATGACCAATATTCTGACAGGGCACAGTATCATGACCAACATTCTGACAGGGCACAGTATCATGACCAATATTCTGACAGGACACAGTATCATGACCAACATTCTGACAGGACACAGTATCATGACCAACATTCTGACAGGGCACAGTATCATGACCAATATTCTGACAGGACACAGTATCATGACCAACATTCTGACAGGGCACAGTATCATGACCAATATTCTGACAGGACACAGTATCATGACCAACATTCTGACAGGACACAGTATCATGACCAATATTCTGACAGGACACAGTATCATGACCAATATTCTGACAGGACACAGTATCATGACCAATATTCTGACAGGACACAGTATCATGACCAATATTCTGACAGGACACAGTATCATGACCAATATTCTGACAGGACACAGTATCATGACCAATATTCTGACAGGACACAGTATCATGACCAATATTCTGACAGGACACAGTATCATGACCAATATTCTGACAGGACACAGTATCATGACCAATATTCTGACAGGACACAGTATCATGACCAATATTCTGACAGGACACAGTATCATGACCAATATTCTGACAGGACACAGTATCATGACCAATATTCTGACAGGACACAGTATCATGACCAATATTCTGACAGGACACAGTATCATGACCAATATTCTGACAGGACACAGTATCATGACCAATATTCTGACAGGACACAGTATCATGACCAATATTCTGACAGGACACAGTATCATGACCAATATTCTGACAGGACACAGTATCATGACCAATATTCTGACAGGACACAGTATCATGACCAATATTCTGACAGGACACAGTATCATGACCAATATTCTGACAGGACACAGTATCATGACCAATATTCTGACAGGACACAGTATCATGACCAATATTCTGACAGGACACAGTATCATGACCAATATTCTGACAGGACACAGTATCATGACCAATATTCTGACAGGACACAGTATCATGACCAATATTCTGACAGGGCACAGTATCATGACCAATATTCTGACAGGACACAGTATCATGACCAATATTCTGACAGGGCACAGTATCATGACCAATATTCTGACAGGACACAGTATCATGACCAATATTCTGACAGGACACAGTATCATGACCAATATTCTGACAGGACACAGTATCATGACCAATATTCTGACAGGACACAGTATCAGCTCTAAAATCAAAAATCATCATCTTGTGAAAAGAGAAATGCAACAGCTCAACAGCGGAGAGCAGCTAGAAAGTCACGGATAGACCAAGATCCGTCTACAGTCGTCATTCCATGTCCGAACTGTCCAAGGACATTTACAGCTCGAATATGGCTCATTAGCCATCTACGAACTCATAATCAAGGACATAACTCTAATTGAATTTTCACAAGTGGATGTAACAAATGGTCACCATCACTTGTGATGGATGAAAACAACAAAAATAATCACATCCAACATTATAGTAAAATTCCATTATAATAACCTGGTTCCAGACCCAATGAAATATGTATATTCACTATATGAAGTGCAAACAATAAAGAATAATAGAATTGGAGATTTTAAAAATAGCTGTTAAATGGGAAAACTTGTTATAAAAGGAATTTTAATTACACCTTTGTTATGTTACTGTAGATGTGTGTATTTCCTCAATAAATGACACCTTTGTGTTAAGATTAATATATCGGAGACTAGTTTAACGGAGATTTGCAGTTGAAATTTGTACCAGCAACTTTACAAGACATAATAGATCAACTTTAATTTTGAAAACTGTTTAAGGACATGAATGTTATGAATACCTATTTATAAACATATTGTGTACATCTTGTTATGAACAATGTTATGGTACCAGTATTAAGAAAAAGCACAATGTAGACGTCATATCTTGATCCATAAAATGTTCCTGAGATGTATGCTATACATACAATTTATTGACTTGGACAATTGTATAAGTATATATATATATTTGTTGTACATAATCGTTATAGAATTGTATAATATATCAATGCACACAACCTAATATTCTTCTATGACATCCATGTCACTGTGTAATAGATCTCAGGCATTCATGAGAATGAATGTGCAGAGCAGATGGCCAAAGAAGCCTCATTCATATTTCAAGTATACAAAGTAATTCAGATTTTTGGTGGCTGTGGATGCAGAAGTCAAGGCACTAATTCATGACAGCACTGCCAAAAATCTTGTAGTAATCTACGCTGATGGGTCAGCCATTTGTCATCAGTACTGCATTTTGGGCTCTTTTTTTCTGCACGGTCCAATGGGGAAAATGTAAAAGAATCCAGCAGCTCCTTCACCAAAACCAAGTGATGGAGACAAAAGCTTGTGAAGGCAGTCATGGCTGGTAGCACAGGTCTATTCTCATGCATGCATATTTAGTGACACACTGAACATGCTCTGCAGAGTTGAAGCTGGAGTGGTTCCGTCAATGGGTGGAGTTGTCGACACAATCTCTGACCAGAAATATTACCTTTATATTCATGCCCAACATGCGGATGTTGAGGGAAATATGCAAATCAATACACTGGTAAGCTTGGTCAGTGTCAAATGTACTTCAATAGATAGTGTCAATACACTGGTAAGCTTGGTCAGTGTCAAATGTACATCAATTGTGAAGGCACACATGACAGCACAGCATTGTCACTCTCAAGATTGTGCAAGATCAGTGTAAAGATCAGAACAGCCTGCAAAGAGAAACATTATATACAAAGAGACTAATAAATCAACACTGAGCCGGTGCACTCTAATGGATTTTTTTGAGACAGGCATCAGAGCACCTGTGGACTTGTCCGAATACAAGGTTGATAACCTGTACTCAAAACTCATAGCAGTTAATTGTTATAATATAGAACAAGAGTAAAAATCAATTATAAAGAAGATTGAATGAGCTGCTGGGTTATAGGGAAAACTGGCAGTGTCATGTATTGAAATAAATATGCCTAGACTAAAGGACAATATAAACTAACTACAAAGAAAAAAATCAAATCACCATTTTCCAGTTCAGAACAGGATATATTACTCTTGATTACCATATGAACAGAATAAATCAATCTCATTCAAACTAAAAATTACAATCACATGAAACAGTGTAGCTTGTACAAAATGCTTTATATTAAAGTTGATCCTAACTACAGAAAGATGAACAGACTAGATTAACAGTCATATATGCTATGACTTATTTTGGTTTATTCTTTTATTTAATGGGCTTCATACCTGTACCTATGTGGGTCAACAGGTGTTTCTTTTAACTAATAGTAGAATAAAGTTTAATATACATTTAGTGTTTTAGGTATACCATGAAAACAACAAAGACGAAATCAACTATCACAAAACTTTTTCAAAACATGTATTTTTCTAACTGGCATTACTTCACAAACAATTCAACAATCTAAGGAAGTTAAGATTATATTCAAATAGAAAACTCACCACAATTCAATGACATTTCACCAACAAGAGAAACATTCTTTGAAGAAAAACACTGCGGGGTAAAATCACCTCAATAGAGATGAATGTCTTTCCACAAAAGAAAATCTCTTTTGGATTCCTGAGATTGTAGTAGGGTCTTCCATGTGAATATTTTGAAGGTGTACGACAGAACAAGATAATAAAACTGACATAAGAACATTGTGTGCCACACAAAAGACAAATGTAAACAGATACTTAGGACATTCTCCTGTTTAAGCTTATATACACCTTACTGGTAGAGGAGCTCTGAGAATAGGTGAAAACATGCTTATTGCTAGCATCAAGCGCAAGCAGTGGCACTCATGCTGGCCATTAACACTACATTCACTGCCTAGTAGAGGTGTACAGATATATTATGACAAAGTACTGACACAATAAGCAAACAAATTGTGCATGACAAAGTACAGACACAATAAACAAATATCAAAGAAATTACAGAAGACTAAGTACAGATACAATAAACAAACATGTCAAAACACATAAGACAAGAACAGAAATAGAGAAATGTCACACAAACTACACAAGATAAATACTACAGAAATGAAAGAGAAATGTCACACAAAAATACACAAGAAAAATAATACATAAATAAAGTCAAATGTCACAAAAACTACACAAGACAAAATATTACAGAAATGAAGAAATGTCAAAAAAACTACACAAAATCTAGAAATGATGAAATGTCACAAAAACTTCTCAAGACAAAGTCTAGACATGATGAAGTGTGATAACTTCTCAAGACACAGTATAGAAATGATGGGAAAATGTGACAAAAACTATAGAGAAATGTGATATCCTTCTGTACCACATACTTTTATAATACATTTTCCTATTTAACAACACATTTCAAAATCCTCAATTTTATGTGCTCTTGATTGTTTGTACTGTATATAGCAAACTACATAAATGCTTCCTAGGTCCAGACCATGTTGTTATAATGTGACTGTACAAAAATCCTGCTATGCCTCTGTGTTCTTAGTGCCTTGTTTGAGTGCGGAGAAACGTATATCCTGTCACAGTCTTTGATATTATCAATTCAATATTCCTTTGTCCTCCTCTTCTTCCCTTAGCTGTCTCCTGCAGAACAGTCTTGAATAGCATTCATTTTCAGTAGCAATGACAGTAGAAATTACCATTTACTTTCAACAGAAACATTTACTCTCAACAGTAAAAATTACCATTTACTGTAAGCGTAAATATTCTTATCAGAAATTACCATTCACTATCATCAGAAGCATTCACTCTCTTCAGAAATTAGCACTACAGAAAGTATCAATAGAAACATGTTAGATTTAAAAATACATAATTCTATTATATTTGGATGTTCTGAGAGAACCACATATTCACATTCCACTTCTGACTAGACTAACAAAAGTTGACATCTCATTTCAGGACTAACAAAAGTTGATATCTTATTTCTTGACTTGACTATCAGAAGTTGACATCCTTTTTTCTTGACTTCAGATGCCATGTTCAGTTCATATACAAAATATACAGACATGCCAATAGTGATTAAATAGCACTATCTGACATTTCCTATACTTACAATTAAATTATTTTGACTAACACAAGTTGGTTGCTGTGAAAAAACAACAAAATAACACATGAAAAGTCACAGAACAATATTCAAAAATAATTAAAATATTTAATATTTAAACTGACAACATCCAGAACAAAATATACAAAATGTAAACATTACTGGTGATAAAAATAACAGGAACCTTGATGTCGGATGTGTCAGAACATTGGTGGAAATAAAATGGTGACACAACATTCTCCAGACTAAATAATGGCAGTAATCTAGTAGGATAATTGTCCTACAAAAGAGATCCAGTGGGGACATGAGAATGAATGAAAAAAACAAAATGAAACAAAAATTTAACAGAAACAAAGTATCAATTTACTTGGAAGAAAATAAACGAATGTTAAAGTTCATCCAATTAAAATGTACAAATGGAAAATAATGAATTACCAAAAGTTGTAAGATTATACAAGCACAATTATACTACAACATTCGGTCAACAAATGTAACGACATGTTTTGAAACTGAATGAATGTGTCATGAGAATGTCATAGAAAGTTCTGGACTATTCCTGTCTTATGAACGACTGAATTGCACTGCAATGTTTTTTCTATGATGCACTAACTTGAGAGTGATGTGCATAGAATCTAGAACTGTGGACCTTAAAATAAATGCCTACAAGTGCTACAATCAAGAGTAGTGTGTTCATGTTGGTTTCTAGTTGCCCAAACCACTTTCTGTTCCATGCATGCAGAAAAATTGTTTAGAAAGAACATAAATACACAGGAATACCAGTCATCAACTGTTGGCAGATGAGACTGTGTAAAGTGTATTGATGTTTGCTCTGTTAATTCAGATGTGCCAATAATCTGTGGAAAAAATATGTGTACGGGATGTGCAGAACACAGTCCATGGGTCAAATCTTGTCTCAAACCATTTTTAATAACCATCCAGACTGATTTAAAATTACTATATGCACTTGCCCCTGAGCTCAGAAAATATCAAATCACAAGCTATCTCAGTCAAACTGTAAAATATGAAGCTAACAGTGATAAGGGAAAAATGCTGCATCAAACTGTTGATATTACTCGCTGAAAACAGTATTTCCTGATGGTAATTGTTGGTTAAAAGATGGAGACTTCAAACACTGCAAGTCTAATAATGAAGAGAAAGTTTGTGCTGCCAATTAACACTTTCCTTTGGAACTTAATGGATTAAAAATTAATAGAAAAAAACTTGCAAACCCACTGCACACAAATGATGATTAACCCAACCCACCAAATCACAAAGATTACCCACTTTGGTTTATGTTATCTAGAACCTATTGATTCTGTACAATAAGTATCTGTTCTCTCAGATTCTTTGTAAGATCTTTTGTTAGTCTATATCTATGTTCCTTCAGGGCCAAATATGATGAATAGGGCAGAAACCAGTGCTCTCCAGTTTGAATGGTGTGATGCTACAATTCTTGCATGTCGTTGAGACCCATTTGCTTGTTCAGCTGAGTTTTTTTAGTCCTTTTTTTATTCTTGCCACCTTGTACGCTTGTAGTGGCAATCTTTTTTTTCCAAATCATTTGATGTACATATCCGATATATGTCCATTATTTTATGCTTATTGTTAGCCTAATACCTTATTAATTGTGTGACGCTCAATTACATCTCTGATTCTATTTCCCAAAAGAACCTGCAGGTGAAAATGATTTGTGGACTATGGGTTGAGTAGAATTTCATTGCAAATCAATACATAGAATAGAAATCAACTGAACAATTTAGAAAACATCTGAGGTAATAAATACCTCACATACATGCAAGATGAATAAAACATATACTGGGTAGTTCTCTATTTCAATCACTTGTAGGTAGAAGGAGAAGGCATGGGACTTTCAAAGAAAATCCTGGATTGACAACATCAAGGAATGGTCTGGGTAAGATTATTCTACACACGTCCAAACAAAGAGGTGTTTAGAGGACATTTTGTGCAGATATCTTCAGTGTGGAAGCCCTATAACCCTGACAGGTTATGGGTTTTATTGTTGTTATATTGTTGTATTGTCTAGCAGAGTGGACCACCAAAGCAAATGACGGGATGTTGGAGGTCCGTTGCACCCAACCTTCGCTACATTTGATGTCGATGATTTAATTTCTTTTGTGAGATTCATAAATCTATCTATCTATATGCTGATCCCTTTTTTGACTTGTGGCGTCAGGGGTACAAGAGTTCTCTGGAGATGGCCTTAGCATGCACTATATATTGAGGCATTTTTTGTCTCCCTTATTTTGGTGGTCCAATGCTTTCATGGTCTACCCCTAGATCTATGGCCATGATATCTGTGTAGCATCACTTGTTGGGGAACACTGTCTGCTGACGTGTGAAAACCATTTTATCTGCTGTCTCTTAATGTATTCTAGTATCTGTGTTGCTCCAGCTTTTTTTCTAATGTCATCAATTTTTATTCTGTTTCTTATCGATAGATATTCCTAAGATTCTGCGCAAACATGCCATTTCAGTTGACATGAGTTTACTTTTGTCTTGTGCTGTCATTGTCCATGTTTGACATTGGTAGCATAGTGTTGGTACAATAATCGTCTTGAACAATGTCATTTTGGTGTTTTAAATCTACATATTTGCTTTTGAGGATTGGTGTCATCTGTCCTAGTGCTTGGTATGCTTTACTGCATCGGATGTGTATTTCTTTACTACTCCTTCCTTCTACTGTTATATTGCTTCCTAGGTAAATAAACTCCGTCACCTGGTTACGTCTTTGATTTTCAATATAAATATTGATGTTTCTTCCTCTTCTTCCTATGTTCATTACTTCTGTCTTTTCTGTATTTATTTTCATATTAAAGGCTTTACATGTTTGTTGTAGTCTGTCTATTTGTATCTGTAGTTGTTCTTTTCTGATTCATAAATGATGATCTGAAATAAGCTACTGATGGAAGTATTTGTTTTGTTGGTTGCTGATTCAAGCAGTCTGTGGGCTGATACTCTTTGACTAAATGCTATTGTGTGATATATTCATGTGTTCGTAAGCAGTTGTTTTGTTTCATATCGATTGTTCCATTAACAGGCCTTGGAGAAAGAAGCTTTCTTCTAATATCATTCAGGGCTGGACATGATACTTCAGCCTTTTCTTTCCAGGAGGTTGATGTTATCCTTAGAATTGGACTGGTCATATATTTATAAATTTATCTTCCAATGTTTCCCCTTAGCCGTCTGTTCAGCCTAGCCTTTTTCAGAAGCAGCATAAATATCAACCATTCATACATCCAAATTACTGATAAAATATTAAATATGTCAACTAAACAAAGTTGTTGGTAACATCCTATTTTGGACATAGCAATACTTATTTTTTGGCTGTAGTTACGTTCTAGGAAATATTTGTGTTTCATATGTTGCTGTAGTTCGAATAGTTTGGCTACACAACTGTCCGAGATGGAAATTCAGACTAGTACCTAGACCATTTAGATGTACTCTATAACTCTAAAACACAGAGCTGGACCCATTAAACAATACATCTATCCTTCCTAATCTTAACAGGGCAGTTACGAGGGAGAACTATGAAACATCTCAGATAAGCTTTCCCTGATTGATATATCATCTGGTTTTACTTGTTCTCATATTACTCATTTTCTTTCTGATCAAGTTTCATATTGAATAACTGAAACATTACATAAGTATAAATGAAGCACATATATAGAACATTGGTTGTTTTTCTCCCCAACTATTCTTGAACATTTAGGTGCCGCTAATACATCCAATCGAACCACCAGTATAATGTGGATGATATGCTTTGATCCATGAAAAAGGTCAACTGAGTTGTGTTTGTGGAATAGGCCCATTAACCACTCAGCCATCGAGTTGGCCATACATATGTATTGACCACATTTGTTTATTTTGTTCAGATTTTATTTCAAGCCACATACCTGCAAGAGACAATTCAAGACTTTTATAGAGCATCCAATGTGACATGATTTGTCAATCTGTGTTCCAAGAATAAACTCTTCCTCACAAGTTCAAAAGAAAACAATTAACCTGGACAGAATAACTACATCTGAATGTGGCTATATTAAAATCAACTATTGCACAAGATATTATTTTCCTATTGAATAGAATAATCAAAGTCCAAGGTGCTTCGGGAGACAGTTCATGTAGAAGATTGTAGTCTGATATATGCTCATATGTTAACTACATCTAGGACAACAAGTCATCAATGTCTTGTAAGAGATCATCAATAGGTTTCTCGGAGCTGAGGTCTTCATCGATACCTAAATCCTCATCTTCAAAGAAGTTGAACTCATCTTCCATTGATAAACGTGTTTTCCTTGTGGTTGATCTGAAACAGACAATGACAAACATTCAGTTGATACTGTCAGCTTGATTGTATCAATACCAATTTTTATTACTTACTTTTGAGCAATGAAAGTGGTTGAGTAATCAAAGTAGTTGAACAATTACTATTGTGTGATCTACAGATTGTAATTTATGTTTCTCATACCATGTAGATTATTATCATTGAGTATAAATAATGCAAGATATATATATATGTGATCAGATTACCTACGGAAAAATTATTTAATATATATATATATATATGTGTGATCAGATTACCTACAGAAAAATTATTATATATATATGATGCAGAAATTTGGGCAATCAAGGTTATGTGACTGAAAATCTGTTGAACTACATTCTTTGTCCATAGTGTGTGATATTTTCTTCTGACAGATGCAGGATAAGTACTCCAAGTGCTCGTCTGAAAAACTATGTAGCCAGCAACCAGTAGAAGGTAGCCATGTAGTGGAAACTATCCAGAAACTATGTAACCAGCAACCAGTAGAAGGTAGCCATGTAGTGGAAACTATCCAGAAACTATGTAACCAGCAACCAGTAGAAAGTAGCCATGTAGTGGAAACTATCCAGAAACTATGTAACCAGCAACCAGTAGAAAGTAGCCATGTAGTGGAAACTATCCAGAAACTATGTAACCAGCAACCAGTAGAAAGTAGCCATGTAGTGGGAAACTATCCTAAACTATGTAACCAGCAACCAGTAGAAGGTAGCCATGTAGTGGAAACTATCCAGAAACTATGTAACCAGCAACCAGTAGAAAGTAGCCATGTAGTGGAAACTATTCAGAAACTATGTAACCAGCAACCAGTAGAAAGTAGCCATGTAGTGGGAAACTATCCTAAACTATGTAACCAGCAACCAGTAGAAGGTAGCCATGTAGTGGAAACTATTCAGAAACTATGTAACCAGCAACCAGTAGAAGGTAGCCAAGTAGTGGAAACTATCCAAAAACTATGTAACCCAGCAACCAGTAGAAGGTAGCCATGTAGTGGAAACTATCCAGAAACTATGTAACCAGCAACCAGTAGAAGGTAGCCATGTAGTGGAAACTATCCAGAAACTATGTAACCAGCAACCAGTAGAAGGTAGCCATGTAGTGGAAACTATCCAGAAACTATGTAACCAGCAACCAGTAGAAGGTAGCCATGTAGTGGAAACTATCCAGAAACTATGTAACCAGCAACCAGTAGAAGGTAGCCATGTAGTGGAAACTATCCAGAAATACCTATGATTTACCATCAGGAAAAAACACCAATGATCAATCAGAAAGCCACAAACACCAACACAAGATGACTATCAAATTATGAATAGCCTAGGATAGGTTGCAATTCTACACTTCAGAACAGGAAACAACTGACTCCAGTCACATGTACACAAAATTTAGGATTGGCAACACAACCATGTACACATGTAGACAAGCACCACAGACTGCTGAACATATACTGTCCCAAGAATGTTCTGAGAGAGAAGTATGAGATGATGAAAAGATATACAGGCCCATAGAAACAATACAAAGAAAGTTATATGGTCGAAAAACATGGTGAAGTTTATTAAAGAGACAAAATTATAGACAGATATATTTTAAGCACATGAAAGAAGAAGAGGCGACTATGGAGGCTGGGCATGAGGTTGGTTACCTCACTCCATGATCTCTGTTGTGATGAAGTCTGATGGAGACCCTGGACTGCTGGGAAGAAATCAACCATTTTATATATAGAGTTTCTAGAGATTGCAAGAAAGTCATAACAAATTTCCCTTCTTAATAGAAACTGTTTTTAAAAAAGGCCCAGCATGCGTAGAGGATTGACTTCATTGTACTTGTGTTTCCCATATGTACTCCATTCCTTTCAACAAAATGACATGCTGCCTACAAAGATACAACTCATAGTATGTAACTCTATAGCTTCAAGTAATAATGCCTACACACATTTTACAAAAATCCACTTTGTAAACAATATGTCACAAGCCAGATTCAAATTCATGACCCCTTTAGCACACAGCAAATTATTTGATCACTGTGCAAAAGAGCGCCCCCCCCCTCACAATTGTCTCAGGGAGAGCCCTGATACTTATCTCAGGGAGACACCCCATACTTGCCTGAGTGACTAAAGATAGAGATGTTTGTCAGACTTTTTGTGCTGATAGTTCCAATATGGCCATCTCTATGACCCTAACCTGTTATAAGTTTTGATGGTTTTTTTTTTGTTCTCAAACTTCCACCAGATCTCTCTTATAGCTGGACAATGGCCCCACCAGATCTCCGATAGAATGAAGTCCAATAAACGGAAATGCAGTGTTTCCATTTCACTTGCACCAATGTCCCAATCCACTTCGGCACGGTTAATAAATTTTTACCAATTTCATTGAAAGGTGGACGTCCGTAGCCATATTGATAGTAGGCGAGCCATACAAGAGAACTGGTTTCCATAGTGTTAAACTAGACACCAACCTGAAAGCTAACCAGAGACGCGCATACTTGACATTTTCACCACTGTAGGTATCGCTATCAACATAGCCAGAGACTCCAACATTATTACATTAATTTCTCCATGTCTGCAATAATCGTCCAACTTTCACAACCTACAAATAACACAGTTATGCAAAAGACTAAATTTCACAAAGTTTTTTCACAGACTAAATTTCACAGACATGCAGACTTACTCTGAGTCCGCCTTCTGACTAGAAATGATGTGTTTACTTGTTGAGGATGACTGTGGCCTCACAATTGAATTATCTATGTTTGTGGAGAATTTTGGAGCACTTGGTGTGTCAGACCCGCTAAGTCTATAAGTGCTGGTGTTTCTTTGAAATGGTTGAGAAGATGAAGTTCTATTTTGTGGTGCTATAGCATCACTGGGTAATTTGCTAGAACAGAGTTTCTGTGAATCTGAGGTTGCAGCTTGAGATAGAATGCATGTTGTTAGATGTGAACTAACAGAAGAAGATGCATTACTATTACTGTTTTCTGGTGTCACACTGTAGCTTTGGTTAATCTGATGCTCCAGGTTATGTTTAGTTTTCAATTTTTTCCCTTTTTTCTTTTTTTCACCAATATTTTTGCACTTAGCCGTTTTTAATTTGACATTGTCAGTAGTAATGATTGCACTGTGTGGTGTTAATGGTGTCGTCAGAGGTGACACTCTAGTAACAGTTAATGAGGAATTGAAGCTAGGAATTGAATCCAAAGATGTTTTCTGCAAAACTCCAATTGTAGATGGCATTGTTAAATTAATAGCCTCTCTTGAAGTATCTGATGAATTATCTGAAATGAGCAGCAAAAATATAAGTCTTTATAATTATAAAACTATTGTTTCAAAATCACAGTGAGCTAATTTATCATTAGTCTATCATTAACCCCTTGACTATAGATGCACTTGACATAGACCTGGTTTCTCTCTCATTCCTATAAATGAAAGTAGCTATAGATGCTAGTACCAACATCAGCAGTTTTGTGTCTTTCAACAGTTACAACATCAGCAGTTTTGTGTCTTTCAACAGTTACAACATCAGCAGTTTTGTGTCTTTCAACAGTTACAACATCAGCAGTTTTGTGTCTTTCAACAGTTACAACATTTTGGGTAAATATAAAGCTATAGATATTCAGTTATATACAGTGTTATATCACACAATTTTCCCCATAAGTGCTCAGCTGCATAATGTTACTTTCAGCACTTGCTCAATACTAATGGCAACAATCCTTGACCTTCCCATGTACCCATTTCTTAGAAACTGATTGGACAACTGGAGTTTATTTTTTTTTCAAACCACAAATGACAAGTGAACTCAAAACCCATTTTTGCAGAAGATGGATGTGTCTGGCCTTTGCCGTAAATAAAAAGGCAACACTGCGCATTTTAATTCTCTGGACCACATCCTGCTGGAAATCTAGTAGGACCATGGTCTTGCTACAAGAGAGATCCAGTGGGAGTTTGAGAATGTCTGAAGTAAACCCATTTCATCATCTGCTGATGAACTGCGAGACCAGACTACGTTGAGCAAAGGTAACAAATTTGAGACTTCTTCAATAATCATTGATTGCTTCTTAGACTAGGAAAAGACAGAAAGCTATTTTCTGGTGCTTTGCCTAAAGATGTAATACAAATTTTTATAAAGAGAAACTAGACATACACTACCACAGTTCTCCTAAAATATGGCTTCAAAGTATGCTACTCTTGAACCTGATTCCTTCTTACCTGCAACATTTCCCTCAAGCACTGTTTTTGGCAGTGCCATATATTGTGTCGAAACTTGCATGGTTTGGGCATGTGTGTTAACATGATTCCTTGTGAAAAATGATAATACAGGGAACAGTCGAAGGTGGAAGAAGCAGAGCACAAAGAAAATCATGAACAGACAACATCAAGGACTGAACAGGTCAAGATTTTTCCTCACTCATCCTCATCGCTGGAGATAGATGGTGGACTCTGTGTGTGGATGCATCCAATATGATACCCCTATAAACCTGACGGGTTATGGACCTATGGATGGATATTGTGTCTATATTCATTTATCTACTGTTGATACTTCCAATCATGCATGAATTATTCCTAATTTGTGTATGGTGCATGGTCGAGGGGTTAAAAGCATTGTTCCAATAGCCATGAAGTCCAGGATTCAACTCACAGGAAGATGTGTGTAGGAACAGGTGGGGAAAGAAGATGAGGCCAGAAATATGGCTGGATAATACCAAGGGCTGAACAGAGTATAAAGTTTCCAAAATCATCAGGATGGTAGAGGATAGAGATGCGTGGAAATTTTTTTGCATCAAATGTCTCAATGTGACACCCCTACGAACTTGACAGTTTTTTGCATCAAATGTCTCAATGTGACACCCCTACGAACTTGACAGTTTTATTACTAGTATTATTATTATTATATTATTATTAAGATGTGTGTTTTTTGCCTGAGGGTAAATTTTAAAACCCACCATATACATTCCATGGAAACAGCAAGGGGATGAGGGCTTTATCACACAGCCACAAGAACCTCCCAAAGGGAGGAACAAGTTGTTTTTTTCAATAAAGTTGGTTCATTAAATATGCTCAATCCTCAAATAGAAACATTTTTTACTAAGCCACTGCTCATCTACGAATTGGTATGGAGGTGGTTGTTTGTTTTCACTCTCAACTAATTATCACGAAATTCATGTGATTTATGCCTGTGAGCATGAAGTATGTTGTGCTACCATTCAATTTGTGCTATGTAAGCCTAGCACATCAGATTTTAGCATGCCTTTAATTCGGGTTGGCTTCCCTATCCTGTGATAGGCTCCCACCGTTTACCTGCACTTGGTTGAATTTCTTTATTTTGACATTATGAGAACTGGTCAGAAATCACATTGTGTCAACACCGGGTGACAGCCGTTACAAGAATTAAAAAAGAGAGAACACAAGATAATGTCTGTTTCTTTCTTTCTAGTTCCACTTCAATCTTAAATGTTGTGTCATGGCTTACAACTTAGTTTCGATATCTGCACCTTTCTGCTTGAAATATCCAACTTCAGCATGTCTGAGGATCAAAACAAATAAATTGGGCTAACTGTGACTTTATTGCATTTTGTTTTGTACCTCTGCCATCCCCATTAAGACTATTTCTGACAATATGAAATTTGATTGGCGTAAGAAAAGTAAGAAATTAAAACACTATCAATGCCACAAATATCCTGTTAAGAAGTTGCAGGGAAATTGTGTGTGGCTTGTGTGAAAAGCAGCATGCCCTTATTGTTGCCACATTGTGTACAGGGTGGGTTTTTTTCATTTAAAGTCAAGTGAGATATAGTGAAAATGAAGAAAACGAACAAAGTTATTACGCTTAGTATGAAAACAGAACTATTAAAGGAAATAAAAATCAAACAACAAAAATATTTTGGACATATGAATAGACCTTGTTGAAGACTTTACTTGAAGAAGTTGAAGGGAGGTGAGCAAGAGGTAGGCAGAGATAAAAGTGGAAGAGAAATATCATAAGATGGACAAGTTAGTCTATCAGAGTGCAAAATCAAGGCAAGAGATGGATGTTGGAGGTCTGTTATAGTTAAACTCCATTGTAGAGACAACTCTTAATGCTGATGATGATAAGATATAGCCATCTTAAAACTCTTTGTCTCCGTATGGTTTTCCTGCTATGCCGAAGACAATAGTAAATTCATATTAAAATGTAGATTTGAGCAGCTTTGTGGCAGTGGGTCTCCAAAATGTTTATATTAGCGGCTCAGTAGACATAGAGAGTTATGTCCGCATCTCAAAATATGAAATTTTCAAGAAATCTTACTTGATGATAATGCTATAGGCACTCGAGGTTTAGCTTCCACTTCTCTACTGTATGTAGAGTTTGACTTGATGAAATTTCCTGGCAGAGAAGCTGCTGTTGATGAAGGTAATGATGGAGGTGCTACTGATACAACTGTTGATGCAGAAAGATCATTGGCTCCAGACTTTTGTGCCTGCAACTCAAGTCTGCGCTTGCGTTTCTCAGCCATGATTTCTGAGAATGATTTTATTGTTACTCCTGAAGATGATTCGCCTGATGGTTGTGATGCCTGAAAAAGAACATGAAGAATTTTAATAGGGGGAGGGTATGGCAGGAGGTGTATACAATGTTTGTGACTAGTCTGTTAAATTATGTGTAGCTACTCAGCAAGGGATGGTTCCACCTACTGTACACGACAGGTTTGAAATTGAGAGTTTAAAAGTGAGAGTTTGAAAGTGAGAGTTTGAAAGTGAGAGTTTGAAAGTGAGAGTTTGAAAGTGAGAGTTTGAAAGTGAGAGTTTGAAAGGCTTCAGAAAGTTTCCACCATCCATCTCCAATTCTTTGATTATAAATATCCTTATAGTATAAATGCCTAATGGTATGTACTTGTGTTAAATGTTTGTGTTCCTTGAGAAATTTACATATCTGGGCAATATGAGTGTTATTGTCGCATGTGTCTCTATCGGTCAGTCCATATTCATATTAACTTGAGAATACAGACACAACACATCTGAAGAAGCCATTTACCTACCACTACCTAGCATAGGGAACAAAGAGTGAAAGCTTGCAATCCCAGGGATCAGATAAGTAACCTGAAAACTATAGAGTTCTGCAGCAACTATGACACAGAGGTGAAAGCAATATCAGAAACACTCTCATACATCACCACCAAATATAAAAAAGATGAAAGTAGATTTATAGGTCTTATTATTATATATATTATTAAATAATATTTATAACATGTTCAAAAAACATATCAATATTCACAGACTGTCTGCTCTACAAGCCCTTGAAAACTGGAATCCAACAGCAGAGATAACTATAAGCAACATATTTCAAGCTACAAATTTACATTCTACTGTATTAATACTACACTAAAAGATATGTAGGGTTCTCCTGATGTGCTAACTCACTTCCATTTATTTTTAGATTTGCTTTTTCTGTTGTCCTGTATTTCCTGTCTTCGAGATTTGCAGGATGACTGTCACTTCCTTCCACTTCCTTCCAGCTTTCTACTGTTCTTGTAATGTGTCTAACTTTGTCATCTGTTACCATGGTAAAATCTGGTGATCTAGTTTTTCCCCAACATTTGTTTGTTTAGTTTAACAACATATAATAGAAGACACTGTATCATTTACTGAAATGAAGTCCATCATTCAAAGCTCCATGGACATAGAATGGATCTTATCCATGCAGTCAAAAAAAAAGATGATGCCACCAACAAGAATGGAAGAAAAGAAGAATTTTTAAATTGGAACAGGCCAGTCTAAAATATCAACAGAATCAAATAGCATATGTGTAGATTTGGAACTGGCAACACTGACATGTGGGCGATCTGCAGAAAACACGAAACAACATTTACAGACCTTCCCACTATTGCACATCACAAGAAGAAAGATATGGCCATCTGAAAGAGCTCTGATGGACAAGCTCTATGGCCCTATGATAGGGCTGGTAACCCCAGTACAGTTCACTGGAGAAGTTGACATCAGTATCTGACTCTTACTGGAGAACAAAGAAGAAGTATGCTAAATACAGGAATTTTTAAAACAGAAATTACCAGAGTCTTAACTCCTATAAGTGGAGATGGGGTTAGTCCAGCAAACAGAGGCTGGAAACTGAGACTGGTCGAGTTATCCCTAACATCGAGCAGGACCACAGTCTTGCTCCATCAATCACATGTGCTGAAGTCAGAGATACCAGGCCAAGAGGCATACCAGCAACCATGGTATCATGTAATACTACTAGATAACATGTCTTCACAATAAAATTACTTGCTGTGTAGACAGGTAAACTTGGAACGAGAAGAAGGAAGAAGACAGAAATTTAGTAATTAGTCCTTAGGGACGGGGCCAGTAGAAGAGATTGTAAGATATTTCACACATACTTTATCATCATCATCAGGTGCCATGCCAGCTGGCGTAGGCGGTCATGGCTCTCCACAGTTCTCTGTCCACAGTATTATGTATCAAGCATTCTTCTGTAGAACCACATCTCTGTTGCCTCCAATCTCCCACTTTCCAGTTTGTTTATTGTCCAAGACTCGCACCCATATGTTAGTATAGGGGTTATATAGCACTGCAGAACTCTCTTTCTCACCTCTAATGTCAAGATCATATTACATAATATATTTTTCATTTTTCTGAATGTTGTTTTTGCCTGTCCTATTCTGCTTCTTATTTCAGTTTTACTTCTTCCATCTGCTGTAATCGTTGTAACTAAATCACACATACTTAACAAAACATAAAAAACAACTCACCTTCATGGATGAATTTATTTCTGTGGACTTAGGGGCAATCTGCTGGTCTTCTAATTTCTCTCCTATCTCAGTCCTTGATGAAACTATTTCTTTGGGCTTTTCTGAAGTCTTTCTCACTCCAATCTCAAGTATATTAACTGTTCCAGAATTTTGAATAGTCTCTGCTCTCCTTCCAGACATCCCTTTTGAAGACAATGATAAGCCTGCTGCCCAGGTAGCAGCAATAGGATGAGGCCCACGTTTCTGTGGGGACGATGTTTCTTTAGAGACCAAATCTCTTATGGGAGATAAATTGTCAAGTGTCTGGGACTCTAATGGTATGACTGGAACAAAAAAACATTTGATAAATTATAATTGTTATTTTGACTTTGCTGTCAATACACAAATGAAGAACATATAGCTACATACACACAAATAGTATGGCAATCGAAAACACGTGAATTAAAAAGGTACTTCAGTGTTAACAGTGTTACTCATTTTCGTACCTGTATTTTTCATGGCAGGTGGCATATAGATTTGGCGTTCTATTTTAACCCTTTTGTGATGTCTGTGGTTACGCTGGTGTGAAGTTGTGGAACTTGCACTGTCCTGTTTCTCAACATCCTGACTCTTCTGTGCTTCCAAGTCACCTGCTGAAATTAGAAAGTGTTTGTAGTTACAGGATCGTACTGCCATTTCTCTATAGAATAAGTTTGGGATGCCAAAAACAATGTGTCGCAGGGTTGTCAAAAATAAATTTTTGTCAAATTTAAATTTAAGGTAAAACATGGCCAACCCCCAACTTTTAATACATTTTCCAATTGATAAATGATATTCTTCTTCTTCGGCGATCATTACTCAGTCAGGTTGGGACTTCGGATTCTATGATATAGGCTGCTGTCTGTTTTAAAGTGTCCACTGTGCCATACAGTTTCTCTTCAACACTGATTGGGGTGGGCCATGTCTTGTTTCTCAGGTCTGCATACTGGGGACATTCTTGTAGGATATGTTCTGCTGTCATATTTGCAAGGCTGCAATGGCAGAGCCCAGTTGTCCCTATTTTGAATTTGGTGTACAAATGATGTCTCATTTTGTTGTGACCAGTTCTGAGGCACAGCAGGATAACCTGGTCTCTTCTGGACAGTTGGTAATACCCGTCATCTGCATTATATTTGGGGTGGTCTTCTTTCCACTTTTTGTTATAGTTGCCTTTAATGATGGTCTTCACTTCTTCATAACTGACCAGATAGTCTTCTTGAGGTAACTTCCCTCCTTCTTTGGCCAGTCTATCTGCAACTTCATTCCCTTCAATGTTACAGTGTGCCGGTATCCACTGGATCACTACTCTTTGGAAATTATTGTACAACTGAACTAGCACTGCCCTCAATTCATTCAGTTCGGTGTTCTTGTGTAGCTTCAGTGCTGTTATGACAGAGAGTGCATCTGTTAGTAGTACAATATTCCTGTGCACTTGTTCTTTGTGTTGTAAGATAGTTTCTGCTGCTTTCTTGAGAGCTTCCATTTCTGCTTTAAAATTGGTTGAGAGCTTGCCTGTAGCTATGGCTAGAGTAACATCTTTCCCGCATTTTAGTCTGAGGGTCACTCCTCCACCTCCATTCTCAATTGCGTTGGTGGCCGAGCCATCTGTATAGGCATGGGTCCATGCATCTTGTGGGTAATTAACTGCGATGTGTTGTTCTGTGATACGCTTTCTCTCCAATTCTGTCTGAGTTCCTTTCTTTTCTATACCTTCTATTTGTTCTTTTAGTTGTGGGAGTCTGTATGCCCAAGGGGGGATGATACTGACTAGTTGTATGGGCCTTGGTTTCGCTTGTCCTATAGTTGGTGCCTTTTGTATCAGTTTCTTTGCATTTGCTGAGAAGTTGCTCCTCTCCAGCCTGCTTTTGTCATAGCCATTAATTCTTTGGTGCATAGGATGATTCAGGAGTCTCTTGTATTTTTCTGCTTGTTGAACTACTTTCATGTCTCTTCTATCTTCCATTGACTGAAGGCCAGTTATTGTTTCTAATGTATTTATGGGTGTAGATTTCATAGATGCAGTGATAATACGTGTAGCTTGATTCTGGGTTTTGTTTATTTTGTTGAATTGCGTTTTAGATGCTGTGGCCCAGGCTGCGATGCCATACTCTAGTACTGGCCTAACTCTACCTGTGTATAGCCTTTTCAAGATTTTGCTGTCCGCTCCCCAGTTTGTGCCTGCTAACTTTTTCATTATTGCCATTCTATTTCTGGCTCGTTTCTCTGCTTTTTCTGTCTGTTTTGCCCATGTCATTCTAGAGTCAAGGGTAATTCTGAGGTATGTTGGGTTCTGCTCTAGTGGGAGAACGTGATTGTTTATTTTTAGTGTTGTTTTCTGTACCTTGTTGGATAGTGTGAATATTGTGTGTGTGGTTTTCTTTTCATTAATGGTAAGCAACCATTTCTTGGTCCAGCTTTCTAGTTTGTGCAGTGCCCCTTGCATTCTATTTTTTGCAACTGCTATTGTCACCCCTCCTGTCCACAAGGCCAGGTCATTTGCATACATTGCAGAGTGTACCCCAGTTGGTATGCCCTCCATAATATCATTTATGTAAATTAAGAAGAGTGTAGGGGATAGTACACCTCCTTGCGGGACACCTTGTTCTAGTATTCTCTTCCTGCTACATTTTCCCTGCACTTGCACTCTGGCTGTTCTTTTTTCCATATAGTTGCATATCCAGTTATATAAGTGTCCTCTGATTCCTAGTCTAAGGAGCTTGTTCTTGAGTCCATCTTTCCAAACTTTGTCAAATGCCTTCTCCATGTCAACCCACACTGCAAGCGTGTGTTTTTTTTCTTGGTATGCGTCTTCAATCTCTTGGGCTATGTAGGCGACCTGGTCTTCTGTTGATCTGTGTTGTCGGAAGCCGCTCTGTTGTGCTGCTATGAGTTGTTTTCCTTCCAAGTGCCACATGAGTCTTCTGTTGACCATTTTCTCCATTAATTTGCCCATACAGCTGAGGAGACTGACAGGTCTATAACTACTTGGGTCGAGTTTGTCTTTGCCTTGCTTTAAAATGGGTACCATGATAGCTTCTTTCCATGCGGTGGGCACCTGTCCTGTTCTCCAGCTAGTATTTACTATGTTTAGAAGTTTTCTCTTTGCTCTAGGCCCCAGTTTCATAAGCATCTCATTGGTAACCCCATCTTTACCTGGTGACTTCTTGAGTTTAAGGTTCTGTAGTGCTTCTTCTAGCTCAGTTTCCGTAAATTTTGCCAACATTTGCTCTTCTATAACCATAGGCATATCCTTTAGTCCATGGATTTCATTCTTGACTTCTATTTTTCTTTCTTTTGGTATGTTTATCTGGCTCACAGTTGCATAATTGTTAATGAAAATGTTTGCTGCTGCTTTTCCTGTGTGCATTTTGTTATTATATTCAAGTGTTATTGGAGGTCGGCTACTGTTTTCATCACTCAATGCCTTGGCAAGTTTCCAGAGTTTGTTTCCATCTTTGTCCATGTTAAGGCTCTCGGTTTTTTCGATCCATCTCCTCCTTGCTGATGTTTTTACCTCTCTCTTGTATTTAGCTGAGGCTGCCTTGAGAGCAATATTGCTTTCTGTACTCTGCTCTGTTTCTGCTAATTCTCTGGCCATATTCAAGTCTTCTTCAAGCTTTTGTATTTCTTTGGACCAGTACGGTTTGTAGTTTTTTCTTGCCCCTCTTGGTATTGCGTCTTTTGCTGCCCTAAGTATTGCCTCAGTTAGCTTTTCCGTCATGTTCTTAATTTTTTTTGATGGGTGTTGATAGGCTCACTATATGCGTCTGAGAGTTTTGCAAATTTGTCCCAGTCTGCTCTCTTTAGTTCCAGCGGGGAAGAGGTTTCTGCTCTTCCTGTGTGTAGTTAAGGTTGATAGTGAGTTTTATTGGTTTGTGGTCACTGTCCCCTAGCTGGTTCATAACTATTCTACATATTTTATGGGATAAATCGCCAGTGGCAAACGCTAAATCTGGGATTGATGTTGATTTCCATCTCCTTGAGTAGAAAGTTGGGGGATCATCCTGTGCATTCAACAGAAATAGATTGTTATCGATTTCCCATTCTTCCACTTCTTCTCCTCTTGAGTCAGTTTGCTGGTAACCCCACCTTTCAGAGTGGCTGTTAAAGTCACCCACTACAATACAGTGTGTGTCTGTAATATCCATTGTTTCTAATTTAAGGGCTCTTCCTACTGGGCTGTATATGTTATAAATTCTGATGGGCTGGTTTTCTATGTACACATCTGTTCCTATAATCTCTGATTCTCCTATTGTATTTATTTCTATCTGCTTTGTTGGAATGGTGTTGCGTATCAGTGTAAGTACCCCTCCCGTATGCCCTTCTCTGTCCTGTCTGAATGTTTGGTAGCCCCTGATAGAGAATCTATGGTTTAGGTTAAGATGGGTTTCTTGTATGTGATAAATGATATAAAAATGCACAAAACATTAATTTCATTAATGTTGACATTTACAAATGGAAAAATTCTGGCAATCCTGACCTATCAATCTATAAGGTTTACATCAGATTGTAGAGATCCACACTTACAGTGTTAACCTTTAGCAAGCCAGATTAAAAAATACGAAACGTCTCCCTGCCACCAGATTCTTTTTTGAAAATTTTCATTATTCATGGTGACTGTTTTGAAAATGTGATAATTTTTTGGATGTTAGAGATATTTAAATAATATTTGCACAAATAAATAAAGAATTGAATTATGCATATATTGGTGTAATTTATGTACGTGTGTGTGTATACCAGACGTATGAGAAATTGGTAAAGACGTTTTCCACAAAAAAACATATATTTTATAACAAATAAAGAGGGAAAAAATTAGTAAAAAAATAACTTACCATACTTATTGAATTCCTTGGCAACACTGTAAACTAAATCATGCAAATCTGTTGTATTTATGGTATCTCACTGCGAAATTATCAAAATATTGCCAGGGGAACTGTATAAAACATGTAGATTTGCAGTAAAATCGTTCTTTGAGCTTAGGCCTAGAGTTATTTTTGTGCCACTTCAACATATTCGAAATCAAAAGTACAAGTCCCCAAACCAACACGGCATTCTGTATATTCACTGCTGTGAAACTAAATAACCTAATAATTCATGATTCAAGCCACGATTCAATGTTATTTTATTCAAAATACGATAAAATAAAGATCTATAAAACCGATCCACCATCGTGGCATCGTACCGGTGTGCAGATGTGGTCAGATTAATTGCTCTTAAACGTGTAAGACTAGCTAGCCATTCTCAACAACGATCATGTCGAAGTGGGGGATATGCCGGCTTCGAATGCGCATGTCCCCAGCTATGTGCACAGGCTGTGGTATGCGCAAATCTCACAATATCTCATCGGATGGGGTCTGTCGCCAATGGCGCGAGCCGCCATTTTTTTGTGTCGACCGGTGTTAATATAGGCGCGGTGAAGATTAAGCTGTATTTTGCAAAGCAATCCTTACATCACTGAAGTAACATTTTTTCAGAATTTGTAATTTAAAGTTTAAGATATATAAGAGTCAGGGATCAGCCAATAAGATGGAAATAATTATACTTTAATTTAGCTGATTTACCAATTTGTTCTTCTCTTCTTCAGCATTCTTTCTCAAACTTCCATTAGATTTCTCTTCAATAGGACAATAGTCATACAACATTTTCAGTTTGATGTCGTCCAGAGAATGGAAATACATTGTGTGACCGTTTTATTTCTGCCAGTGGTCCTACACATCCATCTTCAGCAAGAATTTCTGTTCATACTCACTGTAACTATATTTAATTTTATTTAAGGACCTATATAAACCATGTGTTATCAGAGTCTGAAAGGGGAGTAAATAATAGTAACACTATTACTGCTTTGTATGTCATAAAAGGTGACTAAGTAGGTTATGAGGTGGAGTTGGCTGTCCCATTGCACACAGGCTCAAAGTGATCCAGAAGCCATACTGAAGTCAGATATGTCAGGTCGAAAAGCATAGATACATTAACTAATCTGTAAACCATGGCACAACTCATTCTGTTCTCTGGACTACATCTTGTTGATGATTTGCATGAGTTTGAGAACAAACGCTGATGAAAAAGCAGCTGTCTGCAACCAATGGTCGTGCAAAATCCTAAAAATAAGACACTATCCCTTAAACAAATCATGGCCTTCGCTGAAGCTACAATAAATATAAATGGCTACCTAGACCTTCCTGTATACCTGTTATGAAAAAAATTGGGAAAAAACACAAAAGGCTACTGGTTGGAAATGCAACGATAATGATCTCAATAAACAACTACATACCTCCATCAAAAGACTCGGGATTTTTCAACTTAGTCTGAAACTTCTTCATGAGAGCTTTTCTCCGCAATCTCTCAAATGGTGACTCTACAGTCTGATGCTCAACCTTGTGTACCTTGTGACTGCCTGTACAGAACAAAAATTATTATTTCTTTTGTCAATAGATTTAACCTCATCAAGAGCCATCTCTGTAATGAAGGTTGGCTGCAATAGACCTCCAACATCTGTTGGTGGTGCACTCTACTAGACTGTAACCTGTCCATCTCATGATGCTTTCTTCCTCTGCTTACATGAAGTTTTTCCTATTTTTCTATATATTCACCTCTCAAAGGCATCAATTCTGTCTTCAAGTTATTTGTTTATTATCTGTTTCTGAGCCATACATTAATGTAGAATGTCATTTTATAAATCTCAAGTTTAATTTGTGATTTGTTTAGATGTAAATATTTTCCTCATGTCTTTGAAAGTACTTTTAGCTATTCCTATTCTCCTTTTAAATTATGTTTCCCATCTACCATCATGTGTGATTACGTGTACAAGATACTGGTATTGATCTACTGTTTTGTAGCTCTCCATGTATTTTCATGTTTAGCTTTTGTTCCTCTTTGATCCTGCTGATTATCAGGGTTCTTTTTAATAGATATTTATATCAAGTCCATAATCTCTGCTTGAGTCATAGATTATAAATATGTAGACATGAATATTTAAAACAACTGGAAAACTGATTATAATCGAAATCACTACAAAATACAATGACATCTACAAACATCAAAGAAAGGAACAAATTATTATTGTTAGATTGAGAACAGGCCACAACAGACTCACACAATATATGTACATGAAGTTTGAAGTTGATGACATCAATATGTGCCCATTGACAATACACAAAACACAGAATATATTCTAGAAACAGAAACAACAAGGAAATCTGGCTAAATAATTGAGCAAATGGGCTGAATGTTAGAAATGTATTTAGCATGACCAAAGGACAATGACAACATAAACAAACTCTGCAGGAGAAATTAATCCCGTATCTTTCAGTTTTGATGAGAGTCAATAGCCGTTTAAAACATAACAGACCTCATCAAGTACTCACTTGTTGATACTGCTCTTATCCTAACAAAATAGCTGAACACCACCTTATTAACTGTCCTACCTTCTCAACTGCCATGAAAAATTTTTTATACAAGTACCCGTAGCCATATCCGCCTTACACGTTTCTTGTTAGAAAGACCTAATGTTTCCGACAACGAGGAGGAAATCCACGATACTAAATTGTGACATTGCAAATTTTAACGGGATGATGTAGTTTTTCGAGTAGAAGTTGAGAATTTTGTTGAAAACATTGGGCCTGTACATAATCTAGATGAGATTGCCACACGTTATGAATACTTTAGCCTCATGGTCAATAAGGAGTTTATCATTTTGCAGCTGATAGGACAAATTTATATGCAACATAATGCAAAGAACAAGGAAAGAAGACCCGTGCTGGATATCTGTAGCTACCATTGAAATAAAACATGATAATGAGCCTGTGTGTTCTGCTTGAGTATGGCTTGTATTGGAGTACAGATGATGGGTTCAATGTTTCAGGAATATCAACCTGTTTGGGGAAAAAGGAGATTTGAGAATATCTCAATATTTGCATCCTAATATAACTCCACTACTAAGCACCCAATAAATTAAGTGCCATGCCGAATGGCGTAGGCGATCATGTTTCTCCACAACTCTCAGTCTCTTGTGTTATCAATAAGCTCGGTTGGTGAGCTTCTATTGTGCCACAATATAAGTCCATCCAGTAACTTTTCTCTTTGTCGTCCCCTACCTCTTCCCTTGATCTTTCCAGTGGTTATTAAGTGTTCAAGCTGTGTTCTTCTCAGCAGATGCCCTAGAAACCTTGACTGTCTGCCCCTAATGTTTGATATAATTGATCTTTTTACGCCAGCATCAATGAGAACATCTGCATTAGTTTTCATCATTCTTCTCAGAAACCATATTTCTGTTGCCTCTAATTCGCTTTGAATTTTTTTGCTTCACATCCATAAAAAAAATTGGTTCGGCATAACATCTCAGCACTCGAATTCAGGTCTGCATTGATAGTCTTCAGTTATACAAAACGGTTCTCATTTGTTGGAATGCTGATTTGGCGTGTGCTGTTCGGCTCTGTATCTCACTTGATCTAAAGTGACTCAGCACCTACAAGGTTAAAAAAAAATGTTCCTACAAAAATATTGTTCTAGGCCTATATCCTCAGAATCAGTATTAGTATCTCAATGCAATTTAACACTTTCTGAATTACGCCCTTCCGCTGAAGACGAATGTGTCGGGCCATTGACGCAAATAAAACAGTGACAACACATTTCCATTCTCTGGATTACATCCTGCTAGAAATCTAATAGGATCATAGTCCTGCTACAAGGGAGATCCAGCGGGAGTTTGAGAATGAACGCTGAAGAAGAAGAATTACTTTCCGCATCAGATAAACAAATGCTATAATTATCAGACAAACTTTCTTCCAAATGTGTTCATAAATTTCTGATTCATCAAGGCTATGCTATGCCATATTTTTAGGTCAAGGTAAGATGACTACACAAGGAAAGTCCAGCTGTGTTGACACACAAAAGTTGAAATAACACTTACATGCATGTACAATTACAAAATCTCAATTGTTAGATGATCCGTACCGAGCTCGTGGATATTTTTCTTATCATTGTTTGTTTCTTTGCTTTCACTCTTAATTAAACAGCACAAATTTTGTTTGTTTTGAGCCAGAGAGCGTTAGAATGATGCATTGAAAGTTTATAAAGAAGCTGTTAATATTTGTGCCTTTCATCCCCCAACACACCTGATTTCAGCATGACTGATTCAGGTAGGCTTTTTTAGTTTGTGGCAACCTTCTGTTCTTCTTCCATTCTATCTTCTTCTGCATTCATTCTCAAACTACTAGTTAGCATTATGTGGTCTAGAGAACGGAGTGCATTGTGTCATAATGTACAGCTTAGCTGTAATTATCTGTGACTTTTGGCCCGGCATATTTGACTTCGGCATTGCTTTTGGTCAATTTAATCTACAGTATAAGACAGTCAACTCTACCCCTAAACCTCCTTAGTTTATTCACAGAGTTGTTATTAATTGTTCCCTTTCACACAATAACCCTTATTTTCAACTTTTCATTTGCTCTCATTTTATATCTTACTCTGTTTTTCTGCCTTGATGTCATCATCTGTTGATTGCATTTCCACAACAGCAGTTCTTTGACTATCATCAGCTTCTGCTGTTAATGTGTCTAGTACACGCCTCTGGCTTCTCCAAGGTCTTTTTCTGACTTTCTTCTGCTCATCTAAGGGCTTTATATTGCTGGTATCATCAGATTTAGAGCCAGAATCTGTCAATTAAATTAAATAACAACAAAAGTCAAGTCATACTTCCCACCATTCAGTTATATGGTGTCACGCCCTTATTGTTCAGTGTATTAAATCCATCACATCTTCAGTATGTCAGATTATTTTCTTACCCTGGTGATTTATCTGTCTAAAATCTGTGCTGTTGTACGACTGAAACATAGACAACTGACAACCACATATTTTGTCTTTATGTGTTCGCTGTAGAACTCCAGCTGGATCTATCCTGCAGCAGCATAATGGCCCTACTAGATTTCCAGCAGGATGTTGTGCAGGTAAAAATAAATAGTGTTGCACAGCATTTTATTTGAGCAAATGGTCCAAAACATCTGACTTTGGCAACGGTATGTGTGTATATATATATATATATATATATTCAGTGTTTTACTAATTCCACTGAACAGTGACGTCAAATTATATCACTAGTAAGCAAACCTGTGAATCATGCAACCTGTTTTATCAGTGTCACAAGCTCAACATGCTCACCTTTTTTGTCTATCATCCATCCACATTATTTCTATGGTTAGCGCTGTTTGTCTTTTTGCCGATGTCTAGGTTGCTATCAACTGACAAAAATGCCCATGAGAACCAATACACTACATACCTTCATAAATGGACATCTGAGTACAATAGTGATTGTACTTTCACAATATTCCTTTATCTATTCTCAATTCATCATCTGCTGAAAACAGATGTGTCAGGCCATTGGCACAAATATAACGCTGACACAACGCATTTCCATTCTCTGGAATACTTCTTGCTGGAAATCTAATTGGACCATTGTTCTGCTATAAGAGAGATCGAGCAGGAGTTTGAGAATGAACGATGAAGAAGAAGAATTCATTGGTACATTTAACGCTGTCTTATCTGCATATCAATACATTTAACGCTGTCTTATCTGCATATCAATACATTTAACGCTGTCTTATCTGCATATCAATACATTTAACGCTGTCTTATCTGCATATCAATACATTTAACGCTGTCTTATCTGCATATCAATACATGTAACGCTGTCTTATCTGCATATCAATACATTTAACGCTGTCTTATCTGCATATCAATACATTTAACGCTGTCTTATCTGCATATCAATACATGTAACGCTGTCTTATCTGCATATCAATACATTTAATGCTGTCTTATCTGCATATCCATTTTTGCAAATATCAGCATATCCAAGGTTGTAAATGTTAAACCCAGGAGGTTGCAACTATAGATGTATAACTATACCAACAATGCTCACTATGAGTTTCTTTTAGGCAAGGACAGAGATACTATAAATGTCTTAGTAAATTGAGTCTCATTGAACAATTTGAAGGGCTGGAATAACAACACCAGCTTTCATTCTTATACAAGTAGTTGTCCTATGTCCTATATGTTCTGTTGCACTTGACAATGACTTTTATTACTTGTACTAGCTATAAAACTCCACTCTGATTTCTTACTACAAATAGACAGATCCATCTGTAAACATTCTTAATCATCCCTTAGTTATTAACCATCAGTTGATTCATATTAATGCCTGCTTCTCCACTCCCCAACTCTATATGCTGCACCAAGAATAATTATGACTTCATGAAGTCTCCAAATTTCAAATCAATAACTCAAAAATAAAAAAATTTCTGAATTATGCAAACACGTGCAGAAAAACCAGCAGTAATAAAAAATGGTCAAACAATGACGAAATATGCACTATTTTTAGCTGGGTTGCTACAGGTTAAAGTTGTAAAGATGCATAAGACAGTTGCGCCTGTGTTCCTAGGGCTCAAAAGAGAAGCAAAGAATAGCAACACTATTTATCGTTCATGCATGTCATAAGAGTTGACTAAGGAGGTTTTGAAGTGGTGTTACATCCTATTGAGGTTAAAGTGACCCAGAAGCCATGTTGAAGTTAGATGTGTCAGACAGAAAGGCACAGATATTGCAGCAAAGATGTAAACCACTACACATTGCATTCCATTCTCCTGACTACATCCTGATAATCTTCAGAAGAATGCAGAAGAAACAGGGAGCTGTAAGGTGAACGGAATATAAAAAAATGTGCTTAAAATGAAAACAATTTACCATTCACAAGCACAACCTGCCGGCCCATCAAGTTTTTCACATCATTGTTCTGTTTTCCACCTACAATACTGCCAAGTCTGTCCTTGACTGGCACAGGTCTGCGAGTGTCTGCAAGAATATTAATCAATATTTAAAAGTTGTAACTTTACACATGAAATGTGTAAATATTGATATTTCTCATGGATTAATAGAGTGTTTGTTTCAATTCCCAAGAATTATGAGCAAAAGAACTATTGTATCCCTCTGTGAAAAAAAGTTTCTACAAAAGCTTTATTTCTTTTATTTCTTCTTCTTCAGCGAACATTCTCAAACTCGAGTTGGATCTCTCTTGTAGTAGAGCAATGGTCCTACTAGATTTCCAGCAGGGTGTAGTCCAGAGAACGGAATTGCATTCTGCCGCCTTTTTATTTGCACCAATGGCCAGACACATCCGTCTTCAGCAAAAAACTTTATTACATACGCCAGAATATTCAAACTCTCAGTGGCGCACAATACATTGAGAAGAAGCCTCATACTCAGAGGGAGTAAGAGAGATATAAATTCTGCAGTTTGTTTAATTTCAATGTAAAAAAAAACTGAAATTAGCAAGTCTGTAACACCAGTGGATATAACAATGTCATGTGACGTATTCTCTCCAGAACGTTATCTTCCTAATGAACTCCCTGAACCCTTCTGTATCTTGAGCCTGCGGCTTGCATTTTCCAATGACGTATTCATGTTATCTTTAATGTCGTCAGTCAATCGTCTTCGTGGTCTGCCCTTTCTCCTTCTCCCAGGATATAACAATAGATAACACCAAAGTGAAGCAAGCCAACAAACATAAATATCTAGTCAGCATTTCTTTCTGAAAATGAAAGACTAGGCAGAGAAATAGAAATACGGTGTTAGAAAGCAAACACAGTGACTTACCACTGTAATGGATATGATTATTTACACAGATGGATCTGTGATTAGACATATTTGCAGTGCTTGGGCTTTCACAGCTCAGTGCGCAGGTAAAACGATCAGGGAGGAGAGTGATGCCTTTGTGGTTACTACGAGTAGTATGACCATGGAGACTATGGCGGTGACCAAGGTATTTGAGTGGGTATGTACACAGAAGGTAACGAAGGTCTGCATATTGAGTGACTCTATGAGTATGATTAGGAAGGTACAAGTGGGTCTCACTCATGAACTGTAGATTGAGGCCTCGAGAAAGGCAAGACTGAAAGTGGTTACATTTATTTTTGTGCCTGGACACATGGGTGTTCGAGGCAATGAAAGAGCAGATCAACCGTCACCATGCACAATCGTGGCACAGGGTGCTGGGGCAATGGATCGAGCTGACGTTTTGAACTTCTTAAGAGATATAGCATGCGAGAGTGAGACTAGTGTGGATGATGATTCCTTTTCATTGGCCAGGATTAAAGATTAAGGTTTGAAATGCGGTGTTGCTAGAAGTGAACATTTTGGAGGGCGCAGAAGAATGATGATCAACCATCATAGGACCAGTACTGTCAGCAGAAGTGTAATGGCGGATACACTCAGCGAGAGATCCGAACAACTATGGATGTGTCCAGTTTGCAGTGATGATGATCCAATGACTAACTGACTAACTTACCAACTTTCCCCATTACTATACCCAAATATCAAGATGGAAGCAAAACAGATAATATCTACAATTTTTATACCAATACTGTGCTACCAATGTCAAATGGTATTAACAGTCTCGTAGCAAAAGAAAATCGTTACATGTGAAATGAAATGTCTGAGAAAAGGAGCGATGGTTCCCAAACTAGAACAAAATAAATGAATAAATTAGGAAAAGAGTAGGTATAATATCATGTATTGAACATATCGAAAGACAGCAAGTAAAATGGTTCGGTAACCTTATGAGAATGAACCGAAACTAAATACCAATAAGAGCAAATTACAAAAGAATAGAGGAAGACCAAGAAAACAGTGGATAAAAGCATCAAGATAACCTCGAACAAACATGGAATGGACGCAGCCACTGTGACACATCTGGCCTTGGAATGACAACTGAAGCTCTCACCCCTATGCTTAACGGCAATTGTGGATACTATCAACCATTGTTCATCTTGGGAAAGACAATATAATAATTTTTGTGGTGTCTATATTTTTATTCAAATATATAGACAAAGATAGCAGCAATGGTATGAACTCACAAACAAGTCTTCAGAACTTACTAAAACTGTTCTTCAATGAACCATAAGCCATAAAATAAAAAGAAAACTGACAAAAACAAACAAATGGTAGGAAATTGGACAGACTTCATTTCAAATTATACTTCTGCTTCTGTCCTCAAACTCCTGCTGGTTAGCAGGTCATGGTCCCGAGAACGGAATGTTGTCCTGATTTACAGCTTGGCTGCCAGATCTGTACCGTTCAGCCTGACAGCATATTTCAGCATGGCTTTTATATGATAAATTCTAAAAAGAAATGTTTTCTCATTATTTACTTACAGCATGTTTTCCCATTAGAGAGTACAGCGAGATACTTATGCATGTGTGATAAAGGTTGCATGTCAAATTGTCGCTACATGTAGAGGGTGGGATTTTTTTTATTGTCCTCCAACAAGAAAAAAACTTAGTCTTTACGGGGAATTTAACTCTGGAACTCATAGCTGTGAGACCAACTATCAAGCCTCTCAGATATGATACACAACTTCTCACTAGTACTGTTAATGAAATCTATAAAATGGTACCTGCCCTTCTTTCTACAAAGTAAAAGGTTTTTATTGTATATTTTTATTGTTACTTCCCTTCTGTGACTTCAATGTACTGAAACTGAATGGCCATTGAGATCACAAAAGGGAATTAACCTTCACCAAGCCTATATCAACCCCGGCCGCTGAAAAACACAATGGCGGCGCACGCTGTTGGCGGCCCGTCCCACCCAACGAGAATATCGTGAGATTTACACATACCACAGTCCATGCACATAGCTGGGGACATGCGCAATCGAAGCCGGTACATCCCCCACTTCCGAAATGATCGTTTTTGAGAATGGCTAGCTATTCGTAAAAGTTTAAGAGCAATTAATCTGACCACATCTGCACACCGATACGATGCAATGATGGTGGATCGGTTTTATAGACCTTTATTTCATCGTATTTCGAATAAAATAACATTGAATCGTGGCTTGAATCATGAATTATTAGGTTATTTAGTTTCACAGCAGTGAATATACAGAATGCCGTGTTGGTTTGGGGACTTGTACGTTTGATATTGAATATTTTGAAGTGGCAGAAAAAATAACTCTAGGCCTAAGCTCAAAGAACGATTTTACTGCAAATCTACAAGTTTTATACAGTTCCTCCGGCTATATTTTGATAATTTCGCAGTGAAAGAACATAAATACAACAGATTTGTGTGATTTAGTTTACAGTGTTGCCAAGGAATTCGATATGTAAGGTAAGTTATTCTTTTTACTTATTTTTTTCCTCTTTATTTGTTATAAAATATATGTTTTTTGTGAAAAACGTCTTTACCACTTTCTCATACGTCTGGTATCACACACACACGTACATAAATTACACCAATATATGCAACACACGTACATAAATTACACCAATATATGCATAATTCAATTCTTTATTTATATGTGCAAATATTATTTAAATATCTCTAACAACCAAAAAATTATCACATTTTCAAAACAGTCACCATCAATAACGCAAATTTTCAAAAAAGAATCCGGTGGCAGGGAGACGTTTCGTATTTTTAATCTGGCTTGCTAAAGGTTAATGCTTTTAATATTTGTTTGTGGTAGGATTGAGAAGAAAAAACCACAGAAATATATAATTACGAACCTGTTGATAATTTATTTTCTTCAGCTGTTAATTTTCTCAACTTTTCCATTCTGATTTCCTCAAGAGTCTTGACTTTTACCTCTGCGAGAGAATCGCTGTCTTCTGAGCTGCTGCCTTTTGAATTCTTCAGGGCTGATGCATCATCTTTTTTGGTGAGCATAGGTTTCACTGAACTTCTAACTGACATAAATTTCTCAGTTCTAGAAAACATGTCTGAATCTAAGCTGGCCTTTTGTGAAGATGCTTTCCCCAAACGACCTTGAATGTTGAGTTTCAAAGGCTGCTTGACTCTTGAAGATACAATATCATCTGAGTCATAATCAATATCTATGGTACGCCTTGCCTGCTTTTTCTCTCTGTCTTTATTCTTGTTCTGTGCAACCACTGGCGTGTGTTTGACTTTTCTAGTAGATTGACTTATGTCTTGTACTTTGTTCCTGTTTCCATGAGTATTAATAGTATTCTGTAGCTGTTTTTGCCGGAAGCTTTCTTTAGCTGTGAATATCAGATATAGAAAGTTAGCTGACACAACAAAGAGAAGTTAATACTATCTATTAATAATTCACACGCATGTGGTTGCATCTGTGGGTCACACCAATGGCTCACTAGACAAATCACCCATGCAACATAAAACCTTAGTGGATGACATGCCGTTATATTGAGGTTATCTTCTTATAGAAGCTTCATGGCACGTCATCTATACAATTATGATTTTGTTTTGTTGTTGAAATGTTTTACATGTTTGCCTGAATATATATTTATGCACCCTCTGTGGTTGGGAGGGAGCCAGAGATGTACTGTGCAGCACTGAGGAGGAGGAAACTGACATCACTGTTTTTCCTATGGCTGAGGCCCATCATAGAGGCAGAGTGACTCAGGAAGTGACAATCCTTTTGACTTCAACATTTGGTTGCATGCCTGGAGCAATAGAGAAGTTCGGCATATCCAGTAGTCAACTGGTGGCGGGGAATGAGCACAGTGAACCCTATCTTGGCTACAGTGGCTAGGAGCAGTGCATAGGTTTAAACCTACCTTCCTGGAGGTGTGATAGTTATTCTCTGGCTCTGTCCCGGGGTGGGCCGAAAATCCACAGACTTCCCAGCAATATAATGCCATCTAATGGCATTAGGTCAAAGGGCAGGAGCCCATGGACCGCTGGATCAGCAACCAACCAACCAACCAACCAACCATTAATAATTCACAGTCAATTCAATTTCCTGTGGAATATAGGTACCCAAAAATCTTTATATCCTACCCATCCTTTTTTTATCTTCTTATTCTTCTAGTAGCATGATGTAGTACAGAGAATGGAGTGTATTGTCATGATTTACAGCTTGACTGCAATATCTGTCTTTCAGCCCAATACATTCGACTTAAGTTTTGTGTTCTTAGCTAATCTGACCTATCTTCTGTCACTACCTTCTACTATCCTCTTTAATAACATGCATGTCAGGTCAAGTGCAGGTACTATTTTTTCCCTTTAAGGTTCTTCCATAGGTGATCTTCTTTTGTGTTTGTTTTCACACTCCTGCAGATTAGCAGAATGTAGTTTGAGCTAAGACAGATTTAAAAAATCATCAGTTATTGTCCTTCAGTGGATACAATCACACTGTGGATCATGGGAAATGAGAAAGCGGATGCTCTGTCAACAACAGGAAGCGAAATGGAGCAACACAGACACCCACTGTCCTACAGAGAGGCAAAAACAATAATCCAGAACACATACACAGAAAAGTGGAAGAAACAAATGGAAGTGGAATACAAACATGATGCAATACATCAAGTCCAAATATATCAACAGACCACAATATTTCGCCTTAGAACAGGCCAGTGCAGACTGTTGGGCCACCTTTACCAATTGAGGATCTCATACACAGATGAATGTCCATGTGGATCCGGAACCCAGACTCCGGAACACATACTTCAGGACTGGCCAACATACAAAGAACAGCTACAGTAGACCAGGCCAGAGGATACAGACTTGAGGAAAAAGCTAAAGGGCTGCCGCTCTGACCTGGAGAGGACAGTGGACTTCGCCCTGATGACAGTCCCTACAATATAACATGACCACAGATGCTGAACGCAGAAGAAGGTAGTTCAGATAATGGAATGCACTGTGTTGTGCTTTACAGCCCTGCTATATATGTGCCTTTCAGCCTGATACATCCAGCTTCAGCATGGTTTCTGGGTCACTTTGGCCCTATTTGGAATGGGACAGCCAACTCCACCCCATAATCTTCTTAGTCACCTCTTATGACATGCATGGAAGATGAAGATTATTGCTATTCTATGCTTCTCTGTCAGACCCAGACAACACACGGGCAAGGTGCTCAATCAAAAGTGTTACTGTTAGAGCATTTAGTATGATTGTAATTTTTGATCCCGGAATGTCTAGTATAATTTTCACCTTGGGTGAATATGATTGCTGAAAGCTAACATCATCCATCGCTTGATAAATCCAGTACATTGTGTCTCACACAACCCATTTATTACGTGGAGCAGTAGCTTTGATTTCAACTTTTTAATATTATGCGTAGTTTCATTCAGCTTTCGTGACCTCGCTGAATTTGAATTTAAAAAGTCAATATGTGTGTGCTCTAAGCACTGAGAGGCCCCCCCCCAGATCATCCCTACTGAGCAATTGCAGTAAGTAACAATAGGTGGTTTCTGGTCAACCAATGAATAGGGCATTTGAGCACTTCTGGCATGCCATGTGATATTACGCTGGTTCATAACTTAGTATACTTTTACCATTGCTTGTATCTTTTGCTCTGACAGATCCAACCTGAGATTGGTTTCAAAGTCATTTACCTGCTAAGGGATGGGACAGTCAACCCCACTCTTATTAGGTCACCTCTTACGACATGCATGGCAAGTCACAGGGTTGCTATTCTTTGCTTCCTTTTCAGGCTTTGGCAACACACACGCTCATGCTAGAAATTTATTTTTTCTATGATTTTGTAATTCTTTCTTTCTTCTTACCCTTCTTCCTTGCAGCTTTTTCAGTCTTCACATCAACGACAACCCTGCGAACATCTGATATGAAATATACAAATAAACTGTTATGGCACATACAAATATTGAATATCATAGAGACAGAAAAACGTATAAATAAAAGTTAATCAGAGAGTTATGTGACAACTAACAGTAATATCAACTAAGCCTTGACAAACAGAAAGATTAAGATAACAAATAAATGTCTTGTGAAGGAGGCAAACAGAAATGTCATGTGAAAAGAGCAAACAGAAATGTCATGTACGAACATGGTAGGTAGGAATGTCATGTGTGAAGAGGTCAAACATGAAATGTCAAGTGCAAAGAAAGCAAGCAGGAATGTCGTGTGAAGAGGGAAAACAGAAATGTCATGTGTGGGAGGGGAAAAACAAATGTCATTTACGAAGGGGGGGGGGGGGCATAAATGTCATTTATGAAGGGGGTCAACAGAAATGTTATGAATGAAGACAACACACATTCACAAGTGTTAAGAAAATAAACATAACTGTCGTGTGAAGAGGGCAGGCAAACAGAAATGTCATGTATGAAGAGGGCAGGCAAACAGAAATGTCATGTATGAAGAGGGCAGGCAAACAGAAATGTCATGTATGAAGAGGGCAGGCAAACAGAAATGTCATGTATGAAGAGGGCAGGCAAACAGAAATGTCATGTATGAAGATGGCAGGCAAACAGAAATGTCATGTATGAAGAGGGCAGGCAAACAGAAATGTCATGTATGAAGAGGGCAGGCAAACAGAAATGTCATGTATGAAGAGGGCAGGCAAACAGAAATGTCATGTATGAAGAGGGCAGGCAAACAGAAATGTCATGTATGAAGAGGACAAACATAAGTTGTCAAGTGTTAAGACAGAAATGTCATGTATGAAGAGGGCAGGCAAACAGAAATGTCATGTATGAAGAGGGCAGGCAAACAGAAATGTCATGTATGAAGAGGACAAACATAAGTTGTCAAGTGTTAAGACAGAAAAATCATGTATGAAGAGGGCAGGCAAACAGAAATGTCATGTATGAAGAGGGCAGGCAAACAGAAATGTCATGTATGAAGAGGGCAGGCAAACAGAAATGTCATGTATGAAGAGGGCAGGCAAACAGAAATGTCATGTATGAAGAGGACAAACATAAGTTGTCAAGTGTTAAGACAGAAATGTCATGTCTCGTGTTATGACAAGAGCAAAGAAAACTGCTATGTATGAAGATAAATAGAAATGTCACGTCTGAAAAATAAATATTGAAATGTCTTATGTGAATAAGACAAACAGAAATGTCATGTCTAAAGAAGACAAACAGAAATGCTATGTCTTTTCTTCTTCTTTTGTTTCCCTGGAACATGCTTATACCTAAATTTTATCTCTTCTATATAAACTTAATTGTTTTGTAAATCATTCAGGGATCAGTAGTTTTTCTTCCACTGGATGTGTTTCTGTGCCAGTGTATTTGCTTCAGCATTTCATATTCCAGGTATTCCTGAAGAATATGCTCTGCTGTCTGATGTGCCTGTCCACATGGCCATGTTGCCAATCTTTAATTGGGTATACATGTGGCTGCGGTCTGATCTATGCATTACTTTAGCAAGAATCTTATTGTAATAATTAAAACACCACAAAATATATTACTAAATATATGTAATCACAAAAATAATTAAGTTTTGAATATATATATTATTAATTTCTTCTATAAGAAATTATTGACATGCAGCTCCTCACCCCCCCCCCCCCTCCCAATTGCTTCTGAACCCACTATCACCCCCCTTTTGAGATCTTCAGCACCCACTGGGTGTGGGGGCAGTACCGCCCACTTTGGGAACCTATGCTCTACACCTTTAGAGGCCTTTTTTACGTGATCTTGATGAGTTAATGAGGGCAAAATACACAAATTACAAGAGATTTTTTTAACATCTACAAAACAAATAAAACAACTGCATGATGTTAAAAATTGATAAAACAATAAATGCTTACCAAGCTCTTCTGAATCGTTTTCAGTGTCTTCTTCACTATCTGAAGTACTAGCAGATGAAGATGAATCAGTTGATGACTCCTCTGATGACTTTTTGGTAGTATCTTCATCAGATGACTCTTCTTCGGATGAAGATGAACTGGTCTCGTTTTGAGCTGTCATATGTCTAGATTTTTTGGCCGGTGTGGCAAGTGTAGCATGTTTTGTAAACCTTTGTTTTGAAACCGGGACTTTCCAAACTGTAGCAGATCTTTCCTTATTAGATGTTTGATATGTTTTCCTCTGTGGGGATGACAATGTTTTTTTATTCTGTATAGTTGAAAGTGTCCTCTTCTCTCCAACTGATATCTTCTTGTCCCTTACAGGTGAAAGTGATTGTGTATTGACTGTAGAAGTTTGTGATTTCTCTTCAGCAACTGTAAGAGATACATAAGAACTATATTTGAATACATCAGATGCAGAAGTTAAAACATTCTTGATTAGAAATCAGCATCACTTGTATGTTGTCAGGATATTCTTCTTCTTCTGCGTTCACACTCATGCAGTTCAATCAATTTCTGCCACGAAGGATATCTTGTGCTACCATTCAATTTGTGCCATGTAGGCCTAGCACATCCCTTTTAGCGTTGCCTCAATTTGAGGGAACTTCCCTAGCCTGTGACAGTCTTCCTATCTGTCGCTAGATGGCAGATGTGTATCAACTCTACGCTGTGACGGTTACTAGTCCCTGGGTGGCAGTCTCTGAGTAGGCAGTAATACGGGATTTAGGATTGGGTCTACCACATCTATTTCGCACAAGGTGATGTTACGCTGCCAGTATACTTGTCTTGTGTAACGCACCACGAGGAGGCACTTTTAGGGTCATAGTCTTTTGCTAACTCTGAGATTCGCACACGACCAATGTGAAACCCTTTGCACTTTTCGGGATCTGAAAGGGCAGTAAATAATAGCACGACTGTTTACCTTAAATGCATGTTGTAAGAGGCTACATTAGGGATGTTGACTAATCCATTATGGTCACAGTGACCCAGAAGCCAATGTAGAAGTCGGATTCACGCCGAAAGGCGCAGATATTGCTGCTATTCTGTAAACCATGACACAATGCTTTCTAGTCTCTGAACTACATCCTGCTACATCTTGCACGAGTTTGAGAAAGAACGCAGAAGATTACATTTTTTATCTCTGTCCCATTCTTTTCTTAGCACAAGTTTCAGAAAATACTACAAAGTATTGCATCGTCTTTCTTTTGCAAAATTGTCCTCTCAACATTTACCTGAGATATGGTTTTTGATAGTGTGTTTACTGAGTTTTTCTAATTGTGTGTCTCAATTGGAATGTCCAAAACTCTCTTCAGAGATAACACAATGCTTACAAGACCCTCCAACAACCACTAATACACTTTACAAAACACAGATTCCTGAACTTTGGCTGCTAAAGAGCTTAGAACTCAACAGCTCTATTCTTCTTCTTCAGCGTTCATTCTCAAACTCCCGCTGGATCTCTCTTATAGCAGGACAATGGTCCTACTAGATTTCCAATAAGATGTAGTCCAGAGAATGGAAATGCATTGTGTCGCCGTTTTATTTGCACCAATGGCCCGACACATCCATCTTTGCGGAAAAAGCTATAAAATTAACGTCTTTCAATGTTTTTTCACATTTATTTTTATGTTTGCTTTAACTGCCAAATCAGATGTACTGGCAAAAATAAAACACATCTCCATTCTCTAAACAACAACCTACTGGAAATCTAGTAGAATCACTGTCCTGGATTTTGAGAACAAATGCTTAAATAAATAAATAAATTAATTAAAAGTTTGCTTTAGTTTCCATGAAAGACTTTTCTAAGAAATAATAAGCTCACAAATCTTTTGTGTGGAGATAACGCAGCTAAATTATTATCTACCTACCTCTGTTTTTCATCATTGACTCCAAAGCTTTCTGCCTTAATATCTCTTCCATAGACATGACTTTAATGTTTTCTATCGAGTCGTCCGAGTCTGCAGATAAACAAAATATACAAATATTAAGATGATCATCATCATTATCTTCTTCTTCTGCGTTCATTCTCAAACTCCCGCTGGATCTCTCTTGTAGCAGGACCATGGTCCTATTAGATTTCTAGCAGGATGTAGTCCAAAGAATGGAAATATGTTGTGTCGCCATTTTATTTGCACCAATGGTTCAACACATCCATCTTCAGCAGGATGTGAAAACAGATGTCTAGTATTGAAACATGAACATTTACAGAGCTGGAAAAACATTTTGATGCATATGAAAATCCTCAATATTGAAATCCTTATGAGAGACCTTTTCACAAAACCAATCTATTTGGTGCAGAATGTGGTTTAGCAGCAGGGACATGAGCTTCTAGTTCAGGGTGCAAAGAATAGAGCAGGCCCACTGTCTTCTTTCCAGGCATGTCGTAGGAGGTAGCTAAGGAAAGATGAGGTATAGGTTGACAACCTTAAAGGTGAAAAAAAATAATCATAGTCACTAAATTTCTTGTCTCGATTGTTTCATTTTCTCATCTATCAAATTATCTCCAAGGATGAAGAGGTGCAGGTCAGCAAACATTCCTCCTTTTTTCCTTTAGTGGCAGACTCCTAAGAATGCTTCTATATATTTTTTCCTTTAGTGGCAGACTCCTAAGAATGCTTCTATATATTTTTTCCTTTAGTGGCAGACTCCTAAGAATGCTTCTATATATTTTTTCCTTTAGTGGCAGACTCCTAAGAATGCTTCTATATATTTTTTCCTTTAGTGGCAGACTCCTAAGAATGCTTCTATATATTTTTTCCTTTAGTGGCAGACTCCTAAGAATGCTTCTATATATTTTTTCCTTTAGTGGCAGACTCCTAAGAATGCTTCTATATATTTTTTCCTTTAGTGGCAGACTCCTAAGAATGCTTCTATATATTTTTTCCTTTAGTGGCAGACTCCTAAGAATGCTTCTATATATTTTTTCCTTTAGTGGCAGACTCCTAAGAATGCTTCTATATATTTTTTCCTTTAGTGGCAGACTCCTAAGAATGCTTCTATATATTTTTTCCTTTAGTGGCAGACTCCTAAGAATGCTTCTATATATTTTTTCCTTTAGTGGCAGACTCCTAAGAATGCTTCTATATATTTTTTCCTTTAGTGGCAGACTCCTAAGAATGCTTCTATATATTTTTTCCTTTAGTGGCAGACTCCTAAGAATGCTTCTATATATTTTTTCCTTTAGTGGCAGACTCCTAAGAATGCTTCTATATATTTTTTCCTTTAGTGGCAGACTCCTAAGAATGCTTCTATATATTTTTTCCTTTAGTGGCAGACTCCTAAGAATGCTTCTATATATTTTTTCCTTTAGTGGCAGACTCCTAAGAATGCTTCTATATATTTTTTCCTTTAGTGGCAGACTCCTAAGAATGCTTCTATATATTTTTTCCTTTAGTGGCAGACTCCTAAGAATGCTTCTATATATTTTTTCCTTTAGTGGCAGACTCCTAAGAATGCTTCTATATATTTTTTCCTTTAGTGGCAGACTCCTAAGAATGCTTCTATATATTTTTTCCTTTAGTGGCAGACTCCTAAGAATGCTTCTATATATTTTTTCCTTTAGTGGCAGACTCCTAAGAATGCTTCTATATATTTTTTCCTTTAGTGGCAGACTCCTAAGAATGCTTCTATATATTTTTTCCTTTAGTGGCAGACTCCTAAGAATGCTTCTATATATTTTTTCCTTTAGTGGCAGACTCCTAAGAATGCTTCTATATATTTTTTCCTTTAGTGGCAGACTCCTAAGAATGCTTCTATATATTTTTTCCTTTAGTGGCAGACTCCTAAGAATGCTTCTATATATTTTTTCCTTTAGTGGCAGACTCCTAAGAATGCTTCTATATATTTTTTCCTTTAGTGGCAGACTCCTAAGAATGCTTCTATATATTTTTTCCTTTAGTGGCAGACTCCTAAGAATGCTTCTATATATTTTTTCCTTTAGTGGCAGACTCCTAAGAATGCTTCTATATATTTTTTCCTTTAGTGGCAGACTCCTAAGAATGCTTCTATATATTTTTTCCTTTAGTGGCAGACTCCTAAGAATGCTTCTATATATTTTTTCCTTTAGTGGCAGACTCCTAAGAATGCTTCTATATATTTTTTCCTTTAGTGGCAGACTCCTAAGAATGCTTCTATATATTTTTTCCTTTAGTGGCAGACTCCTAAGAATGCTTCTATATATTTTTTCCTTTAGTGGCAGACTCCTAAGAATGCTTCTATATATTTTTTCCTTTAGTGGCAGACTCCTAAGAATGCTTCTATATATTTTTTCCTTTAGTGGCAGACTCCTAAGAATGCTTCTATATATTTTTTCCTTTAGTGGCAGACTCCTAAGAATGCTTCTATATATTTTTTCCTTTAGTGGCAGACTCCTAAGAATGCTTCTATATATTTTTTCCTTTAGTGGCAGACTCCTAAGAATGCTTCTATATATTTTTTCCTTTAGTGGCAGACTCCTAAGAATGCTTCTATATATTTTTTCCTTTAGTGGCAGACTCCTAAGAATGCTTCTATATATTTTTTCCTTTAGTGGCAGACTCCTAAGAATGCTTCTATATATTTTTTCCTTTAGTGGCAGACTCCTAAGAATGCTTCTATATATTTTTTCCTTTAGTGGCAGACTCCTAAGAATGCTTCTATATATTTTTTCCTTTAGTGGCAGACTCCTAAGAATGCTTCTATATATTTTTTCCTTTAGTGGCAGACTCCTAAGAATGCTTCTATATATTTTTTCCTTTAGTGGCAGACTCCTAAGAATGCTTCTATATATTTTTTCCTTTAGTGGCAGACTCCTAAGAATGCTTCTATATATTTTTTCCTTTAGTGGCAGACTCCTAAGAATGCTTCTATATATTTTTTCCTTTAGTGGCAGACTCCTAAGAATGCTTCTATATATTTTTTCCTTTAGTGGCAGACTCCTAAGAATGCTTCTATATATTTTTTCCTTTAGTGGCAGACTCCTAAGAATGCTTCTATATATTTTTTCCTTTAGTGGCAGACTCCTAAGAATGCTTCTATATATTTTTTCCTTTAGTGGCAGACTCCTAAGAATGCTTCTATATATTTTTTCCTTTAGTGGCAGACTCCTAAGAATGCTTCTATATATTTTTTCCTTTAGTGGCAGACTCCTAAGAATGCTTCTATATATTTTTTCCTTTAGTGGCAGACTCCTAAGAATGCTTCTATATATTTTTTCCTTTAGTGGCAGACTCCTAAGAATGCTTCTATATATTTTTTCCTTTAGTGGCAGACTCCTAAGAATGCTTCTATATATTTTTTCCTTTAGTGGCAGACTCCTAAGAATGCTTCTATATATTTTTTCCTTTAGTGGCAGACTCCTAAGAATGCTTCTATATATTTTTTCCTTTAGTGGCAGACTCCTAAGAATGCTTCTATATATTTTTTCCTTTAGTGGCAGACTCCTAAGAATGCTTCTATATATTTTTTCCTTTAGTGGCAGACTCCTAAGAATGCTTCTATATATTTTTTCCTTTAGTGGCAGACTCCTAAGAATGCTTCTATATATTTTTTCCTTTAGTGGCAGACTCCTAAGAATGCTTCTATATATTTTTTCCTTTAGTGGCAGACTCCTAAGAATGCTTCTATATATTTTTTCCTTTAGTGGCAGACTCCTAAGAATGCTTCTATATATTTTTTCCTTTAGTGGCAGACTCCTAAGAATGCTTCTATATATTTTTTCCTTTAGTGGCAGACTCCTAAGAATGCTTCTATATATTTTTTCCTTTAGTGGCAGACTCCTAAGAATGCTTCTATATATTTTTTCCTTTAGTGGCAGACTCCTAAGAATGCTTCTATATATTTTTTCCTTTAGTGGCAGACTCCTAAGAATGCTTCTATATATTTTTTCCTTTAGTGGCAGACTCCTAAGAATGCTTCTATATATTTTTTCCTTTAGTGGCAGACTCCTAAGAATGCTTCTATATATTTTTTCCTTTAGTGGCAGACTCCTAAGAATGCTTCTATATATTTTTTCATCTATTTCATATATTTTTATGCAAATTTCAAAATTTTTCATTCATAGTAAGTATCTAAAGTTGTTATGGTAAGAGATATGATTAATGTTGTGTCCAATCAACTGCAGTAATGATCAGTAATTTGTGATCATGGTCGTGAGTTAAACCATTTAGTTATAATAAAAAATTTTTACACAAATCAATTTTTTTCTCTAGCTTACATCCTACTAGCCGGCAGGAATTTGAGAAGAAAAGCAGAACTGAAGAAGGTAAGATGGGGAAAATACTGAAAATAATTTTTTTTTAAATCAAAAAAGGTCTCCCAAGTTGTAGAGGATTGACTTCATTGTACTCAGGTTACCCGATATTTATTCAACAAAGCAGCATGCCACTTGCCGAGTACCATTCATAGCACATGTGTCCTTTTGTGGCAGACTCATAGGTGTCAGGGATGCTAAGTGTGCCATCCCTGCAAATGGGTCAACAAATCTGACAGAAGAATGATGAGATAGTTGGCCTAGAAGCGTCTGATGTGCTTCTGGCAGGAAGTGGTAATCATGGAATACTGACGCACTGGAATGCCTATTTTCTGGGATTAAAGATGCATCCATATCCCTTCCTTACACAACAATGCATTTGGGACAACATGAGTCAAGGTGTTGCCTCAGTCACACAACTGAAAAGAACCTGAAAGGCTATGGGCTGTCAAGAGCTACCTACTCACAGCTAAAGATATTATTTTATCATCATCAACTAGCTGGTTCAAATACTGACCACCAACATTGTACTGTACAATTATTTTTTTTAATGAAGCCTAGAAATTCAACAATAGATCCTGTACAAGATATGCTTTAGTAATTATTTGGTTTATTTATAGAATATTACAATTTTCTACTTTGTGTCTCTTACCTGAGATTGACTCGCTGTCACTTTCCTTCTCTGATGAACTTATGGCATCTTGTGTATTTTGGTGTACTTTTCCCAAACGATCTTTTACAATTTTGCTTGGCTGGTGAACAGTTTTCTTTGCTTTTTCTTTTATTTTTCTAGCAACTTTTTCGAGTTTAGCAACTTTGTCCTTAATTTCTATCTTTGGTTTCCTTTTATGTGTAGTATACGTAATTTTGTTGGTCTTGTTCTTAGTAGTATGCTCTTGTAGGTTCTCAGTAGTATCACCATTATTATTTACATTCATGTTCTGTTCAGTGAGTTCTATTTTAGGGAGAACATTTGATTCCTGAGTTACTTCAGGTACTTTTTTCATTGGTGATGAGTTGCTTTCCTCTGATTCAACTGCAGACGATAATTAAAGAGATTTATGTGAGACATACAGTGAATAGAAGCAGTTTTCTGTAATATTTCAGTTACATCTGTTATATTTCTCATTTTCACAGACCAGAAGACTTCAAGAACTTACTTTAAAAATAATTTGCTATTTACTTAAATCACAAGTGGGCAAAATAGGATCTACTTCTTCTTCTTCTTCTTCTGCGTTCGTTCTCAAACTCCTGCAGACTAGCAGGATGTAGTCCGGAGAACGGAATGCGTAGTGTCATGGTTTACAGCATTGCTGTGATATCTATGCCTTTCGGCCTGACACATACGACTTCAGCATGGCTTTGGGTCACTGACCTTATATGGGATGGGACAGCCAACTCCATCCCATAACCTCCTTAGTCGCCTTTTACGACACGCGTAGAAGGTAAACAGTGTTGCTATTCTTTGCTCCTCTTTCGGGCCCCGGCAACACTCGGGCGAATAGGATCTACAAAATCTAATCAGCCAAACCATTCTTTCTGGCCCACTTGACAGATATAAATTACTAAATGCACATGCCTCTGAATTCAGGAGAAAATTATAGAACGTTGTAATTAGAGACAAGGACTTACACTATACATGTGTCAAAGGGTAAGTAAACGAGCATTGTAGAAATGTAGACCTAATAAACAATTCTAGTTTAAACTTACTTAAAAAATAAACATGTTCCATAAGTCTGTGTGAGGCAGGTGGTGATGTACACCATGAAGAGGATGATAGAAATGAAAATATGCTAACACAGACAATAATGTTTGATGCAAATGTAGCTCATGAAAACAGTGAATGTTTTACTGTTGTGCAAGTCTTTATTCTTCATCTGCGTTCATTCTCAAACTCCTACAGATTAGCAGGATATTGTCCAGAAAACGGAATGTGTTGTGTCATGGTTTACAGCTCTGCTGTGATATCTGTGCCTCTCTGCCTGACACATCTGAATTCAGCATGACTTCTGGGTCACTTTGAGAATACATGGGATGGGACAGCCATCTCCATCCAACAACCTCCTTAGCCACCTCTAAAGAAACACAGTGAAGGTAAACAGTGATGATATTCATAGCACCCCTTTCAGGCCGGCAACACTCGGGCGTTACATCTATTATAGTTTTGGGTTTTTCCATACAGTTGTTACCAGGATACAAAAACATAGCAAATAACAGTAAAACTTCATCCTGTCATGCATGTCATGAGATACAACAAATGAGGTTGTGTGCAGGATTATCAGAGTTCCTATGTATTTAAATCCAAGCACTTGTACATATGTAACACAGCTTTTCTAACTGTTACACTCCATTTACTAACCTGACGGTTGGATAATGACAGGTGTGACTACAGGCTGAACAAAACTTGGTGATGTGGTGATCTCATTCTTAGATGTTGCAAGTACAGTAGAATTATCCCCTGGTGTTGATGATGTAACTAATCAACAAATATATAATAAACATTGAGTTCTACAAGCCAATTTCACAAATATTTTAACAAAAACAAACACTTGCAAGTAGCAATGTCTGCACATAACAAGGCATCTACCAAGTAGCAATGTCTGCACATAACAAGGCATCTACCAAGTAGCAATGTCTGCACATAACAAGGCATCTACCAAGTAGCAATGGTCTGCACATAACAAGGCATCTACCAAGTAGCAATGTCTGCACATAACAAGGCATCTTTGCTACTAGTTTTTGTATAATTATTATGAGTTTATGAGGATCTACCCCAAAGATTTTGCCACAGCTCAGCTGTGCATATTTCTGGCATAGTTTATCATCATGCAACATTGTATGTTGCAATCCAATCCTTAAATATGTGTTCATTGATCATCTTCTTCTATGTTCATTGAAAGTATAGTGTCATATTTTGCAGCTTGGTTGTGATATCTGCGCCTTTCAGCCTAACACATTCATCTTCAGCATGGTTTTTTGGTCACTTTGAGTCTCTATGGAATGTGACAGCCACCTCCATTCCCAAACCTCCTAAGGCACTTCATACAACATGCATGGCAGGTAACAATGTTGCTATTCTTTTCTCCCCTATTGAGAAACATATGAATTGTAATTCTAGCTATACTTCTTCTTCAGCATTCATTCTCAAACTTCCGCTGTATCTCTCTTCTTGATTAGAAACTAGCACCCCAGCACATGAGACACTCTCATAAGTGTTCCGCTCTCCGATCCAGCAGCCATCCCAGTGTATGTACCCAGAGTCCTGGTCAGGTGTTGAATGCATGATCTTCGGACTTTCCAAAATATTACTTTTCAACTCCCTTCTAGATACTCCCATTTCTGACTCATTGACATCATCTTCATCTTGAAATAAATTTATTATTGCCTTGAGCCTTGAGCAAGTCTGCTTTATCTCTTTTCAGCATCATGCCGTCTATCACCACATTGCATGCCAACAAGCCGGCTCTCTCGTCTCCTCTAATCCCAGCATAACCAGGATAGTGTATCCATGAAATGTTCTGGATGAGTTATTCAATAAGTCCCACTATTCCTGTATCAGCATGAACTTTTCTATCTTGTGCAACATACTTTGAGAGTCTGTGAGTATTACCTCGTGTGTTGTTGTATCAGTTATCAACCAATTAAGAGCTGCTTTATCTTCACCCTCATACTCGATGTGACAGTGGAGCATGCAGAAGATTTCTCAACCAACTTCACACCGTTTCTGTAGGCAACAAAATCCTAACCACTTTTATTTGTATTTCTGTTAACTGGGCCGTCTGTGTATATAATTATATCTTGTGAGTTTCGAGTGTAGCTGCGCAAGTTCATGCACTGTAACCTGGACCCTGACACGAGTCCATTTTGAACACACTTTATCTAGTTTTATTATTACTTTAGTCAGTGATTCCTTTTCAATATCTACCTCCACCCATTCACTGCCCTTTCCTATTTCTTAAAATTCACATACTCTTCGCAGTATGTCTTCAGCCTCTGCCGTCCATGATCTGCCACGTTTGATTTGTTTTCCCTTGACTCATCTAGACGTTGATGTAATGGGTGATGGTTGTATGATGACCTAACCAATGCTACCTGATGTTGCACTCTAATACTAGGGAGATCAAGTAGAAATCTCATTGCAGAGATTGGTGTATCCCTAGTACACTCCAGTACAGCTTTCAATGCCTCAATTTGGACTTTTCCAATCTATCGACTTGTGTTTGTGACAGTGTTTGTATGCCGAGGACATAATTTATAATTGTCTGCATCACTTGTAGAAGCAGAAACAGTACCCACTGCTGCATGTCGAAAGACGCCTAACCTTGATAACACTGATCTTAGCCTTCTGAATCATATTTGTTATGTGTTTGTTGAATGAGAGACGTATATCAAAGGTTATCCCAAGATATTTAATGTCCTGTTCTCTTTCAGTGAATGAGCCCATGCAACTAACAACTGACTGTGTCATTGACCAGATTATTATTCAAGTAGTACCAGACGACCTTTGCTTTCGAGGGATTTATCACAGCATTGTATGTACTGTACCATATCAACAAATGATCTAGTCCACTCTGTACACTGCCAGCAATATCTGTTCTGTTCCTGCCCATGTTGTATAGTATATCATCAGCATATGTTAGAAATCTGCAATTGTTTGAGGTTTGCAATTAACAATTTTTAACGTATACACATTAAACAGAACCGAGGACAGAGGAGATCCTTATGGCAGAACAGGTGCATGTTCCACCATTCTATATGCAGACACAGAAGCACATGAAAGTCTGCCCACCATTTGGTGATATCAATACTTTTATCCAGAAAGTACATATGACTGCTTGGGTTTAATATGCCTAAGTTTATATATATGTATAATTAACTGAAGTAATTGAAAATGATAGCCTTTTGCATGCTTACAAACGGTCCAGTTTTGGTCCTGCCACATGGTGATGGCCTTATACATGTATGCAGATGGTTAGCAAACAGACCAGTGTAAAATTCCAAATGGATTATGAGGCCCTCACAATTTCACACGATTCCTTTTCTGGACAGGTTTTATGCAGAAAGTGCTATGCCCATTTGCACTAACCTCTTCTCTGCTCTGTTGATTAGTTTCAAGGGAAAGGCAATACCCACACACTTGGAATCAAGCAAAGCTGCAGGAGATGTCAGAAGACATAAATCTTTAATGACAAGCTAAACTGACATGACAGTACCATGGTTGCCCACCATCCTTGTAACAACTTCAGCTTGTGCAACTGTCTTTGTTCAACCAGAAGCATTCTATCAACATCATTAGAATGTAAAGTGATAGTTCCATGGCATACAGTCCTGCACTTTGAAAATAGGTCCTGCTGAAGATTGATGTGTCTGGTCATTTGCACAAATAAAACGGCAGCACATCGCATTTCCATTCTCTGGATTACATCCTGCTGGAAATCTAGTAAGACAATGATCCTGATAAAAGAGAGATCCAGCTGGAGTTTGAGAATGAACGCTGAAGAAGAAGAAACTGGGTGGACTGGGAATAGTTTGACATACAAAATAAATTAAATCTCATCCAGGTACAAATGAGCCTGTCCATCAAGATTTCTCTATATATGCAATACTTCCATTATTTTTTCAGCAGACGTTTAGCCACCGGATGTTCAATTTTTGTGGAGACACCACATATGAAACATGGGTAAACATGTTTAGAACTGAAGTGGTAACTATTACAATCAATCTGTTGAACCTGTTAAATGATACTGCAGACACAATGCACACAGTAATGTAAGAGCAAATTAATGAACATAAACAACAATATTCACTGCCACTGAAGGGAATTATAATATATGACTAACCTGTTGCTATACCCTCAACCTGAGCCTTTGGTTTTGAATGTTTGTACATACAATTTTTTTTCACACACCCTGTGGGAAGGGCCTCCCAGAAGCATGGAACTTCACTAGTATCTAGCTGGATCTGCAACAGATAAATTATATACTGCATACAGCTCAATGTATTGCTAAATAACATGGAGAATAAGAACATGGACAACAAGAACACTACACACTTTCATGAATGGATATTTAGGCCACGATCACAATGGCAGTTTAATAAATAATCAACCAGGGATAAATGGACGTCTGCATAATATAGAGAGTTTGAAATGGTATAATACACTAATGAGGAATTTATGAAAAGAGCTCAACAATGCTAGAAAGTTGGATTTTTTCATTGATCAGCATCTGCAATGCATCTATTCCAGTTTGAGTCATAAACAAGATGGTACAAACATTGTGTGGGGTGCCAAGGGTTCACCATTGCTCTCCTTACCTATCAGCTTACCCAGTTAGCAGATAACTATCTTTTTTTCTTTTTGCTTTATACCCCTCTGTGCCTTGCAGTGTCAGGGGTAGAAAAGTTCTCTGGAGATTGCTTTTTTGTGTGCTTCACATATATTTGTTTTCATTGACTTTTATTTCTGTAATCTATGGTTTGCATGGTCTGCCCCTGTCTTTGTAACCATCGTGTCTGTATAGTAATGCTTTTTAGTGACACTGTCTGATGGTAGTCTGGAAACGTGAAAACCACTTAATCTGTTGTCTACTGATGTAATCCAGGATTGGCATTGTGTTTGTTAGTCTTCTGATGTTTTCGTTTATGATTTTTATCTCGTATTGTTACTCCGAGGATTCTACATAAACAATTTATATCTGTTGCAACAAGTTTTTTTTTGGACTCTATTGTTAATGTCCATGTTTGATATTGGTAGCATAGTTATGGTATGATGATTCTTTTACATAGTACTGTATTTGGTGTTTATGTTCACATATTTGTTTTTCAAAATAGGGGCCATTTGCCCTAAGATCTTGCATCTATGCTGGATTTCTTTGGCATTTTTTTCCATTTGATGATATGATGTTTCCAAGATAAGTGAATTCTTTCATTCACCTGTTTAAGCTGTTAGTCATCGATGAGAATAATGCTGTTTCTTTCTGTTAGCAAATAACAAAGACCTTAAATGTACCTCCACATGTTTCACCCTAGAAACAAGATTGCTTCAAAGCTTGTGCGAAGCAATCTGGCTAACATCTTACATCTGATTGCACATAATCAGTATCTCCTGACATGCATATCTGTGTCTTAACAATATAGAAAACTGCTCAACACAAGTCCAAATTCTTGCTTACCATTTCAAATCCCCCTATCAGAACCAGCCTAAACAAAAAATAGATGATTGAGAGAGCTGATTACGCTCCCAAATAAAACAGTATACAGCATGATTGAAGATATGTACCCACAGAGAAGTGTGGATAATACAGGTTTATACTGATCAATCAGCAACCAAAACTGTGAAGAAAAAGGTTCTGGAGTGTACATAAAATAGTCAGAAAAAGAAAATGAATCCACATGTTCCCCAATTGAAATGTTCTGCTTGAGCTACTCTGCAAAAGTACAGGCCCTAAGCAATGCTGCAGAAATAATTAAAAACAAACCAATGTCAACAGGTGGTGTTTCTTACTGATATAATGTCTGTCCTACAAGCCCTTGACAGTGATAAAACACCAGACCTTAAGGAAGCTATATGAGAACTGGTCATAGAAAGAAGATTAGTAATACAGTGGATACATCTCACTGTGGCACCACAGGAACAAAAAGACTAAGAAATCACCTACCAGGAAAAGAGGACCCTCATCAAAGCTATTAAGAAAGTCGATCACCCAAAAGATAATTATAACCATCTTGCCAGAGCTGAGTAAGTTATCATCTTACACATCAGGACAGGACACAACAGACTAAACAGTCACTTAAACTAAGACTCGTTCTAGCACTTCTGTATCCATGTGGACAGGTAGCATAATTACGGAACATATCCTGAAGACACTAATATTACACTAAACCAGTTGAGGAAGTAGCACTGGCCCACAGAAACAGACATCCACATAACTCTGGATGGGAGTCTTGAGGGGGGAAAAGTCAGTTACGTTGTTTTATCAACTTATTTCGGTAACACTTATACCTATTTTTGTTTACTTTGATGGGAGCTTGAGAAGCTTTCAAATACAGCAGCATTTATCAAGAATACAGGTTTTTCTGTGTAGACATGTTAAACTAAGAACAAGATGTTTCCTTGGAAACTGTCACCCAGGTTATGTTTGACCTGCACAGTCCAAGAGCACAGTGGGTGATAAACTGACTAAACTGATGGAATAATAAATAACTATTCTATCAACCATAGACTAACCTGATGGAATAATAAATAACTATTCTATCAACCATAGACTAAACTGATGGAATAATAAATAACTATTCTATCAACCATAGACTAAACTGATGGAATAATAAATAACTATTCTATCAACCATAGACTAATCTGATGGAATAATAAATAACTATTCTATCAACCATAGACTAAACTGATGGAATAATAAATAACTATTCTATCAACCATAGACTAATCTGATGGAATAATAAATAACTATTCTATCAACCATAGACTAATCTGATGGAATAATAAATAACTATTCTATCAACCATAGACTAATCTGATGGAATAATAAATAACTATTCTATCAACCATAGACTAAACTGATGGAATAATAAATAACTATTCTATCAACCATAGACTAATCTGATGGAATAATAAATAACTATTCTATCAACCATAGACTAATCTGATGGAATAATAAATAACTATTCTATCAACCATAGACTAATCTGATGGAATAATAAATAACTATTCTATCAACCATAGACTAAACTGATGGAATAATAAATAACTATTCTATCAACCATAGACTAAACTGATGGAATAATAAATAACTATTCTATCAACCATAGACTAAACTGATGGAATAATAAATAACTATTCTATCAACCATAGACTAAACTGATGGAATAATAAATAACTATTCTATCAACCATAGACTAAACTGATGGAATAATAAATAACTATTCTATCAACCATAGACTAAACTGATGGAATAATAAATAACTATTCTATCAACCATAGACTAAACTGATGGAATAATAAATAACTATTCTATCAACCATAGACTAATCTGATGGAATAATAAATAACTATTCTATCAACCATAGACTAATCTGATGGAATAATAAATAACTATTCTATCAACCATAGACTAATCTGATGGAATAATAAATAACTATTCTATCAACCATAGACTAAACTGATGGAATAATAAATAACTATTCTATCAACCATAGACTAAACTGATGGAATAATAAATAACTATTCTATCAACCATAGACTAATCTGATGGAATAATAAATAACTATTCTATCAACCATAGACTAATCTGATGGAATAATAAATAACTATTCTATCAACCATAGACTAATCTGATGGAATAATAAATAACTATTCTATCAACCATAGACTAATCTGATGGAATAATAAATAACTATTCTATCAACCATAGACTAAACTGATGGAATAATAAATAACTATTCTATCAACCATAGACTAAACTGATGGAATAATAAATAACTATTCTATCAACCATAGACTAAACTGATGGAATAATAAATAACTATTCTATCAACCATAGACTAAACTGATGGAATAATAAATAACTATTCTATCAACCATAGACTAAACTGATGGAATAATAAATAACTATTCTATCAACCATAGACTAAACTGATGGAATAATAAATAACTATTCTATCAACCATAGACTAAACTGATGGAATAATAAATAACTATTCTATCAACCATAGACTAAACTGATGGAATAATAAATAACTATTCTATCAACCATAGACTAAACTGATGGAATAATAAATAACTATTCTATCAACCATAGACTAAACTGGTTGAATAATTAAGAATAAGAGTATGATGTATGGGCTTTGAATAATAATATATAACACACAAAAATCTTACTGCAAAGCCTGAGTCTGTAATGAGCAATAGGCTTTAGAAATAAGATATAACGTAAAATTTTACTGCAAATCCTGAGTGTCTGAAATATACAGTATTTCTATTCTGTTGCAATGAGCAATAGGTTCTAGAAACAATACACAACATAAAATCTTACTGCAAAATCTGAGTGTCTGAACTTGCACATAGGTCTCATACAACCTCCCATCTGCCAATGTTGACATATAATCCTGCAGCTTTTAGCAGCTTCGACATGACGGAATGGACAGGCAGCCCCCTGTAATAGGATTTGTTTAATGCAGTATTGTAATAACATTTTAAATAGAAGATATCACAATCATCGTAAAGTATTTATCATGACTTTTGATGATTATAAATGGAACACCATATATGTATATATCATGACTTTTGATGATTATAAATGGAACACCATATATGTATATATCATGATCTTTTATGATTATAGATGAAACACCATATATGAAAGCAAATAAAAAACCAAGACACATGCATCACACAGTGGCATTGAGTCAAAGGTCATGAGTCCATGGACAGCTGGATCGGCAACTAACCAACCAACTTTTTATATTGACAATCAATGGTCATCATAGTAAAATTGCAGGACAAGCTCTTTGGAAATGTCCAGATTCAGAGAATCTGTAAATATTTTCAAGTTGGTATATGAGAGAAAGGGAAAGAAAATATATTATACATGAGAGCAAACGAATAATTACTTTCTCATCATTTAAGCCTTTTCATTTTTTTCTAATATCATCTTTTTTCCCCTGCATAACTTGTTGGCATCTCAAATCTTTTCATATTTTGTGTTCATTTTACATTTAATTCATGGTACGTTTGCTTTATGTGACCAATAAATTGGTTTTTTTCCTTGAAGAATATTAATAAATTGAGAGCCGCGTTAGCGCAGTGGTTAGTGCACTGGCTTCGCATATGAGTGTTCATTCCCCAGCTGATGCGGAAATGTTTTTCAGATCGCAACGGCTCCCGGTTCGACCCAGCCTTAAATGGGTACCGGATTAATCCGGGAAGTAAAGACTGCGAGGGAGAGGAGATGACTACCGCCCTCATTTGCAGAGCCACTGAAATGTGAGATCGCTAACATCTCACACTCCTACAGCATTAATAAATGCTTTGGGTTACTTTACTTTTATTAATAAATTGATGCATTCAGTGTGTTGCTGGGGCCTGAACGAGGAAGAGGAAGCCCATGGCAGTCTGATACAGTTCTGATGGACAAGCTATATGGTTCTGTCACTGGACTGATGACCACAGTATACTTCAGTGAAGAAATTAATATCATCATCTGACTTTGACTGCAGAATGAGGAAGAAGACCACTCTGTGATTCATGTCATAAGAGGCAACTGAGGAAATTTGGAGGGTGAAGTTGGTTGGCTGAACCAAAGGTCAAAGTGAACTAAAAGCATTGCTGAAGTCAGATGTGTCATGCCAAAAGGCACATATCACAACCATGCTGTAAACTATGACTGTCATATCACACATACAACAAAAACACTATTATATTCACTACCGGGGTATTCATTTACATGTGCAAAAATTATTTTGATATCATTTAAAACAATTTTTCACTTTTCAAAACACCCATAACAAAAACGCAAATTTTCCATAAAATAAGACAGGACCACAGGGGATATTGTGTAATTATAATTCATGTCTCTAAAGTTTAATGATGGCATTTTTATCTTCTAATTATTCTGCCAAAGATGGATGTGTCGAGCCATTGGCGCAAATAAAACGGCGACACAGCGCATTTCCATTCTCTGGACTACATCCTGCTGGAAATCTAGTAGAACAATGGTCGTGCTACAAGGGAGATCCAGTGGGAGTTTCAGAATGAACGCTGAAGAAGATAAGATATCTTCTGATAATTTGTCACCTCTATGACATGATGGCAGGTCAGTGTTGCTATTCTTTGGTCCCATTACAGGCCCTGGCAACAAATTGGCAGAGCAATCAAACAAAAAACTGCACTTTGATCCTATTTATTGTCCATGTGTTGGGTCTAAGATGGGAAAAATAATGCCAACACTGTTTACCTTCCATGTATGTCTTAGGATGTGACTAAGGAGGTTTTGGGGATGGAGTTGGCCATCTCATCCCATAGAGGGTGAAAGTAACCCAGAAACCATGCTGACGTTGGAAGTGTCACGCCAAAATATACAGGTATTGCAGCCAAGCTGTAAACCATTACACAATGAATTACATTCTCCAGACTACATACTGCTAAATTTGCATGAGTTTGAGAATTAATGCAGAATCCTATTTATATTATTTTAACATGATTCGAGCATCTATGCTCAAGCTATTGTCATTATTCTTCTTCTTCTTCGTTTGTTCTCAAACTCCTGCAGATTATCAGGATGTAGTCCAGAAAATGGAATGTGCTGTGTCGTTTACAGCACTGCTGCAATATCTGCACCTTTCGGCCTGACACATCTGACTTCATCATGGCTTTGGATCTTTGACCCTATATGGGAAGGGACAGTCAACTCCATCCAATAACCTCCTTAGTCGTCTCTTACAACATGCATGGAAGACTAACAGTGTTGCTATTCTTTGTTTCCCTCTTGGGATCCGACAACACCCGGGCGCTGTCATCTGTATAAATATTCATATTTTTCTCTCTGTGTGTGAGAAAGAATAGAAAGTTATCACAACTGGACATCCTGGATTTGTATGCGACTACCCTGTTACACACTGAATGTGTACAACTATAGTCTTTAGTAACAGGTAGTAAACTTATGAGAAATAACACTTTTACAGCAATCTCCTAATGTTAGTTTTACCTTGACGCAAGTTGATGTGCAGAAAAAGTAACAGTCGTCTCCGAGTGCAGCCATTGTGACTAATCAGGTCACCTATCAAACACACAAGTAATTAGAAGCCAGGCTGCTTGCTGATCCAGAGGTGAGTAGGAGTTTTAAAAAATGAAAGAGTTGAAAGAAAAACAGTAGGAAACCAGAAACATGGTGATCACAAGGCAGCTAACTCCAACTTCTAAGAGGTCACAACATACTGCAAAGACCTGGAAGTAATATAAAATCTAATTTAGGTAATCGGTATAAATGAGGAACATAAAGTTACATTTTAAAAATGTACCTATAAATTTTCAAGTGTGGGTACATATTGAAATATACTATTGAAAGTGAACTCCGCCGAAGACAGATGTGTCGGGCATTGGCGCAAATAAAACGGCGACACAACGCATTTCCATTCTCTGGACTACAATCCTGCTGGAAATCTAGTAGAACCATGGTCATGCTACAAGAGAGATCCAGCAGGAGTTTGAGGATGAACGCTGAAGAAGAAGAACAAAGTGAACAAGTACTCTTGTAATTTTTCCTCTTCAGCACTGATTTCTCAAATTCTACAGAATATAGTCCAGAGAATGGAATGCATGTTGTGTCATGATTTAAGAGTTTAGCGGTGAAATCTACACCTTTCAGCCTGACACATCCGATTTAAGCGTGAAACTTGTAACAAAAGTAAAAAAATTCTGTATTATTACATACATTCTTATTTTTATAATCCATGATGTATGGTTATGATGCCTGTCCAGTTTTCTGTCTTGTGTGCTGTCAATCATTTATTATAATCCATGCCGTTTGGTGTCAGTTATCATCTCTGCCCATTCATGTCAATCATTTCTGATACTGCTACCAATGTTCTCTGATTCCACAATGCCAATCTGTCCAGCATCTTTTCTCTTGGTCTTCCCCTACCATCCTGTTCTTCAATTTCTCTGTTGTCCCTCATGTTTACAAAGAATGTGGACTGTTTTCTAATGTGAGTGAGCATATCTCTTTTTGAATTAAAATCTTTCAAGATATCTTCATTACATTTTTTTGTCTGTCCATAGAGCTTTCAACATTCTTCTATAAAACCACATCTCTACAAGCTCTATATAATTTCTTACTATGTTCTCATTATCCGGGATTCATTTCCATTCATTAGAATTATTTCGATATAACTTCTAAACACTCTCTCCTTATTTCTTTTTAAAAAATCTGTGTTTATTGCATGTTTTCCTGTGAAGGAGTGCAGGGAGGCTTTCTATAGGCTGTGGAAATAAAGATCACTTTGCCATAGCAGGAGCCACAACATGTACAGGAAGGATTTTTATTGTGCCTCCAAAAGAAAAACAATCCTGTTTCAACCGTGGAATGAACCCGGTACCTCAAGGGTATGAGAACAGTGCTCTAACCATACAGCCCTGCGCTCCTTACATCAACAGAATAAAATGAGCATTTACATAAAACATTACCACAACAAATATTACAGCCCAGAAGGATGCAAAGGGATTCACTCTGATGTAAATACTAGGTTTAAACACTAACCAAGATCCTAGAAGCACCTAAATACAATATATTTCATAAGCAGGTGAATTTGGTGCTTATGCACATTGTCTGGATAACACTTCAGGGGTCATAGACTGCTAATACTGTATACCAATGAGAATTGATTGCAACAAGCTTCATCTCAAAGCATTCATTCTCAAACTCACGCTGGACCTCTCTTGTTCTACTAGATTTCCAGCAAGATGAAGTCCAGAGAATGACAATGTTCTGTGTCTCTGTTTATTTGCACCAATGGCCCGACACATCCGTCTTCATCTGTGTTTCAACAGACAAGCACTATCTATCTCTCTGTCAATACATCTATGTTAACTGTCAAAGTAGTGTCCCAAAAGTACTATTCTAGGAATGCTAGCATCGCTGAATCTTACAAGTCCAAACAGTGAGTCTCCAACATATAAAAAAAGGTGAATAACTCTCAGGAATCCAAATGACAATGTCTCTGAAGATGACAGCACAATTCAAGGCTGCTTACACTATAGTAATGCAAAATAAGATCAACAGGTTACTAGGAATACCTAACTATGAACAAATCTAGATAAAAATATATATAAGAAATATGCAATAAAACAAAAAATGACAATTGTATATATATATAATCCAAATATAAATATCCAAGTTCAAAATTGTTTAAACTACAGCGAAAAAACAATTTAAATAATTACCTGTCAGACCGTCCTTACAGCACATTCAGGGCTACCACCAGGTTTCACAAAGACCACACAGTGAACAATAGCAAGGCAAACATATACTTGGTTCCTATGACACTAATCTAAATTCTCTTTAAATTTGCTACATATTTATAGTGATTTTGAAGTCTTGATGTTCTTTCCTATTGTTTTTTGTAGCTATTTTGCTTTATAATAATTTTATGTTGATTAGGCCCTAGTTATAAAATTAGTTCAATGATTTATTTAATTTCATATTAGGAAAAATTATTTAGAATAAGAGTATTGATCACCAATAATGTAATCAGATCAAATCTGAACTTGTGGCAATCACTTCTTCATTTCGAATTTCTTTAAATGACTGGTATCAGACAAATTCATATATGATAGAAAAAAGTACTTTGTTAAATGTTTTGATATTTTGTGCTAGCATTTTATTAGAGATTTATTATGCCTGTATCCAGCAATTCAACATGGATTACCACCTGAATCTTGATGTGGCCCAAAAGGTGGGAGAAAGAATAGCAAAAAAATAGCATGTCTTACATGTTGTAGGAGGCAACTAAGGAGGCTCCGAGGTGGAGTTGACTATCCCATTTCATAGGTCAAAGCTACAAAAAGACCATGATGCAACCAATTATATTTGCTGGATTTAATACTATAAGATAGTTATAAATAAGTTTATGATACCCAAAAATAAGTCCAGAACTTCGTGAAAGGCAAAGATACCAACAACACTATATATATTTTGAGAATAATAATAGAGGTCTATAGAGGTAAAAACATATCTGTACCTCTGTTTTATAGACTACACAAAAGCATTTCATAAAGTTAAATATAGTGAAGTTATACCCATGCTAGAGAAATTGAACATCGTTAGAAAGGATTTAAGAATCATCACGAACATGTATTGGCAAAAAAATAGCAGCAATAAGAGCAGGAAATCAATTTGGCCCTTTTCAACAAATAAAGCAAGGAGTTAGACAGGGTTGTGTACTTTCAAACCTGTTCGCTTTATACAATGAAAACATAATGTGTGCAATACTTGATATCCCAGGGATATCAGTGAGAAGACATAACATAAATAATTTGAGATATCCGGATGACACTGTTCTGATTGCAAAAAGTGAGGAAGATCTTCAAGATTTAATTAATGTAGTAGTCACAGATAGTGAAGAGAAAGGCCTCTTCCTAAATATCAAGAAAACAGAAGTAATGGTTATTTCAAAGAAACAAAATAACACAACTTGTAATATCAAAGTGAATGATATAGTATTAAAACAGGTCCACCATTTCAAATATTTAGGTACAACGATTACAGCAGAAGGAAGAAGTTTAACAGAAATAAGAAGCAGAATATGGCAGGGAAAAAAAACATTCAAAAAATGAAAAATATATTGTGTAATATGACCTTGTCATTAGAGGCGAGGAAGAGTGCTCTGCAGTGCTATATAACTCTATACTAACATATGGGTGTGAGTCTTGGGCAATAAACAAACAGGAAAGTGGGAAATTTGAGACAATAGAGACATGGTTCTACAGAAGAATGCTGAGAATACCATGGACTACCAGGAAAACTAATGTGGAGGCGTTAAAAGAGTAAAATGTGAAACAGAACTTAATCAATAATATAAGAAAAAGACAATCTTCATTTTTTGGCTACTTTATGAGACAAGGAGGTTTGGAGAACATAGTCACAACAGGAAAGATTGACATAGACAGAGGGCGACAACATGAGAAAATATTAAACAGTTTAACATCCTGGCACGGCAGGAAAATAACAATCTTGATACATAATACTGGGGATAGAGAGCTGTGGAGAGCCATGATCACCTACGCAGTCAGCATAGCACCTAATGAATGATTGATACCCAAAGAAAGATATAAATTATCACTGGACTTTGAACAATACACAATTACTTCTCAATGTTTTTCTTTTCAGGATTTCACAAAGACCTTAGCAACATTGAATAAAAATTGCAACAACAGTGACAGACACCAATGCAATTTTGTTTTTCCTTTTGATGATGTTTCATTCACAATAATTTTGTAACATGCATATTATTTGTTTGTCCAGACAGCAATTTGTAGCCTACTTTTATTGATTTCTGACATTCTTTAACATGTTTATGTTGAACATTTATGTCCAATTTTATCTTTCATCTCTGATAGGCACCTATGGTGAAACATTACTTTTATCTTTCATCTCTGATAGGCACCTATGGTGAAACATTACTTTTATCTTTCATGTCTGATAGGCACCTATGGTGTAACTTTACTTTTATCTTTCATCTCTGATAGGCACCTATGGTGTAACATTACTTTTTAATTTTTTTTGCTTTTGAATCACCTTACTCTCAGAACTTTTAGAGTAAATATCAGATCTCAATGAGATACAAACATTTTTCCTCTTCTGCATTTGTTCCCAAACTCCAGTAGATTAGCAGGGTGCAGTCAAGAAAACGAAATATGTTGTATTATGATTAACAGCTTTACTGTGATATGTGCGCCTTTAGCATGGCACATCCAACTTCAGTTTGTTTTTCAAGTCACTTAGGTTTTGGAAGTGGAGTTGGATGTCTCATCCCACAGTCATCGAATCATCGCCATTGCGCTGCAGACACATACAGCGGAACTCCAATTTCCTTTTGAGTGTATCCACCATTACACAATGATCGACAGTTCCAGTTATCTTTTGGTTGACAAACATTTTCCGAAGCTCAAAGTAGCTTTTTTGGCAACTCCACATTTAAAGCCCTTTCCTTTATATGAACATGTAAAAGAAATCATCACCCTTATTCATTTAATGTTAGTCTATACCATTTGTCTTTGAGTAAGTAGTTAAATATGTTTGCACAATCCATTGCTCTACGGCCACAGTAGCATTGCAAGCCAATCTGCTCTTTCGTTGCCTTTAACTGACATGGACTGGTACGAGCTCAAAAATATATATATATATGTGTGTTTCTCTCTATCCTGCATATCTTTATAAGCTGTTCTTAGTCTTTTTATTCTTATTTCCAGATTCTTTTAATTCTGTTTATATAATAACATCGCTTGTTCTGCATACTATTTCCTTGTCTTCAATATTTTTCCCAGTAGCTGGGGTTTTTTAATAACTGATCATTACTGTATTTATTTTTATTTTTATTGTTTTGTTACTTTATTTTGTAATTTTTGCTTTAAGAATATTAAATAAAATATATAGATCCGCTTTTCTCAGAAATCTAGCTAAACTATTTTAACTAATAATAACAGCATATTCTATTTGATATTATATAAGCTCCCTAGGCGTATGTATTAAAATAAACTATTTTAGTGAGATCACTCAGCATTGTACAAATTACTGCAGTTTAATTTTTTGTAAGGCAATAATTTTGGGAAACATACCCAAAAGCATAATTCCAAACTTAAAAAGCTGTCAGTTTCTTATCCTAACAGTACGCACAATTTGTATAGCCTACTGCTCATTCAATCAAAGAGAAACTCTTTTTGAAGGAACGGCTGAATAAAAGGAAGAATAATGCATGCATAAAAGAATAGAGAGAAAGACATAAATAGATAGTCAGAGATGCAATAAGGCAATACGCCTAAAACAATTTGAAATGGAAACAGTATAAATAGTATAAGTATACTAATAGTATAGGCCTAATTATTGATCATTGTGTTTAAAATTAAAACATAATTTATAAATTACATTATTATTAGACTACTGCTTGAGAAATAAACTAAATCTTTTAAAGAAAACATCTACATCATTCATGAGTTAACAAATGCCAGGCCTTCAATTTGTCTACAAAAATTACCATTTAAAAAGAATAGATAAGCCTACTAAAGAAGGAATGTAGCTTCAATACTACAAGCTTAACACTAATGGGGGAAAAAAGGGTTGACATTTTATTTTAGAACTAGACCTACTACATCGAGGCAGATGCTTTAAATGTTCTAAGACTAATGTAAAATAAAAACTTAAAAACATGTAGACAATCTTCTGTTTGAGCAGAAATGACCAAGCGATTATTTAAATTTAATAATAAAATGAAGTCAGACAGAATAATTTATTAAATTAATAATAATATATAATATTATATATTAATATACGACTAGTGAATAGCCTCAGATATTGAAGTCAGAATAGGGTCTATGACGACTAACCACTAACACTACAACAGAGTTCAGTTAGAGAGTATAATAAATAAAGATAGACCTGGTATACTCAGTATATAAGTATAGAGACTCGTAAAAGTATGATATTCATATTCACATTGAGTATCATTCATAAGGAATAATAAATAAATAATGCAAGCCAGGTCACCTGGCAGGTGCCTAGGCCTAGGTAAAAGTCTGATTGAAAGTGAGGGACACAATAGCATCTACTTTGAATTGGAGAAATTGCTATCCAGTTAAGTCTTTCAATACTGATCACAATCACTTTAACTGTAGTATAACAATGCGAAAAAATGTTAATATGCCTAATAGACGCCGTTCAACTGAACGGGACCTATAATAGGTCCAAATAAATGACAAGAAATCGATAATAGGTAGGCCCTATACTCCCTATTATAACAAAAAGATGCTGAATTATTCATGAAATAAAAGACAGTCTAATAGGAATATTATATGTAACAAATATTTGAAGACTGTGAAGTTATTACACTAACAGACAAGATTGTCTATTTAGAACCACTGCTCCTATTTAATCAAAACAATACAATTTCAACAACATAAATGTCTGCTGAAATTTCTGAGATTTGTGACGTTAAAAAAAATAAGTTTCCTGTTCCGGTTCAAGACTATACGCTGTGGCCCTTGTTTGCCTTGCAGCGTCAGGGGTGGAAGAGTTCTCTGGAGATGGCCTTCTTGTGTGCTGTTTGTAAGCTTATTCCTGTGGCTTCTGTGATCCATCTTTTACATGGTCTGCCTCTGGCTTTATAACCGGTATGTCTATGTGTCATGGCCATTTGTGGCATGCTATATGTCGGTAGTCTGGAAGCGTGTGAAAACCACTTGATCTATTGTCTTTTTATTTGTTCCAATACTGGTATTGTTTTGGTTATCTGTCTGATGTTATCGTTTCTAATTCTATCTCTTAATGACACTCCGGGTATTCTTCGTAGACATGTCATTTCTGTTGTCACTATTTTTCTTTTGTCTTGTGCTGTTATTGTCCAGGTTTGGCACTGGTAGCACAGTGATGGAATAATAATAGTCTTGTATAATGCAACTTTAGTGTCTATGTTTACATTTTTGTTCTTGAAAATGCGTGTCATCTGTCCTAGGATCTGGTATGTTTTGTTGCATCTATTTTGTATCTCTTTACTGGTTTTCCCTTCACTCAATATAATGCTACCTAAGTAATTGAACTCATTTACCTATTTAAGGTGTTTATCATCGATGGAGATAGTGATATTTCTTTCTTTGCTATTGCCATTATTTCAGTCTTTTCAATATTGATCTTCATGTTGAATTTTTGTCATGTTATGTGGAGTTTGTTCATATGGTCCTGCAATTGTTCTTCTGATGACGCTATTAGTACTTGGTCGTCTGCAAAGAGTAGTTTGTTCAATTTGTCTTTTATGTTATCTTCTTCGTTGGTACTTGTTAGTTTACAGATGTGGTCGACCCTATGTTATAAAAAGTAGAGGACACACCCCTGGCGAACTCCTGATTGAATTTGGAACTTATTGAACACAACTGCATTTGTTCTTACTGCACTTTGGTTATTAGCAAAAATGCCCTTGCATATGTTGATTAAATGTTCTAGTACTCCGTATATTGATAGTGTTTTCCATAGTTGTTGTCTGTCTACTCTGTCGAATGCCTTTTCTTGGTCTACAAATGCGATATATAATTCTTTTTTTTCTGTGGTTCTTTCTGTTAGCGGTTAAAGTGTAAAGATAGCATCCGTACAGCTTTTGTTTTTACGGAAGCACATTTGGGTGTTTTGAAGTTGTGGTTCAAATGTATGATCGTAGTCGTTGCTCTAATATTCAATACTAGAACAATTAAATTGTTGTTTTTTAGATTAAAACATTTACGTCTTATTTTAATGGTGAGAAATGATATTTCAGCAGCGGGAGAGTTTTCATATAGATTATTTCCGCCAAGAATTCGCCAGAATTATATTTACGGTGCGGTTGTGTCTGTGGGTCTCACCAATGACTCACTAGACAAACCAACCATGCAACAGAAAACCTTAGTAGATGACATGCCTTTATATTGAGGTTATCTTCTTATAGAAGCTGCATGGCACGTCATCTATACAATTCCGTAGTCGTAACCTTCGATAACAGTTACCATGTTGTTCCGACATTGTGCTTGAACTAGTTACGGACATGGCGTGGGTGGACGGAACAACAAAGAAACCTGTCGCAAGGGCCAGAATTGTGCCCTGATGTCGACCGTATGTTTCTCGGCGGCATTGGACTCGAAACACCATCGAGTCGAATGGCTGCTGGAACAGAGGGCGGAACACTTATGGGAATGCCCCACGTGCTGTAGGCCAGTTTTCTAATCAAGAAACCGCCAAGAATCTGGAAAAGAGTCCATAAAATAAGTCAACTATTTTTTTATAATTTCTCATCCCACCCCCCCCCTACCCCACTTTGTCAATAACTTTTCAGAATGCAGGAACCCACCGGCTTAATTAATTGTGTCGAAAATAATTTCATCCATTCCCCTAAAACATTTGTAGCGCATGTTTTCGTATTTTCTGCATTTTTTAAAATCAAATTAAAACTATTTAATTTATGCATTTAAAAAACATTTTGTAGACGTCAATTATTGGCAAAGCCACCCAATTATTTCATTGTCAACAACTGTCCATTTTTTTCAGACCCCCTTCCCCATATCTGAGAGTGTGTCATTTGACATAATCTCTCCAGAATGTTGTCTCCCAACAATGAACTTCCTGAACCCTTCTCTGTCTTGGGCGATGCGGCTTGCATTTTCAAACGACGTATTCATGTTGTCAATCCATCTTTTTCTTGGTCTGCCTTTCCTCATCCTCCGTTATTTGTCTTTTTAAACAGTTGTGTCTCTTTATATGACCAAACAGGTGTAGTTTTCTTTTTGCTATTGTGTTTAGTAATACTTTCGCGAAGAATGGCTGCATCATAATAAAGGTCGTTAAGCTACGCGGGTTTTGCCCACAAGTCCATAGCTTTCTAGCTAGTGGTTGGTATATGACAGATCTCGTGTATACAGACCTGTCTACAGAAAATGTTAAAATTACCTGATAGGTTGATTTTGATTATTTCTGTAAATTTTATTGGTCGGCCTTGGCTATTTTTGGGATGCGACTCCAAGTAGGCTATATAAATAGTGACCAACTGAAACAAGGATACTAATCAAAAACGTAATGAATAAAGTCATAACTAACTATGTACAGGTGTCTTTTATATATATATATCACCATCTGGAGTTCCATGGCTTTCATGGCTCAAAGATGGGGGGAGACTATCAGAGAGGAAAGTGGTGCATTCGCTCAGAGAACAAGCAGCATGACAATGGAGATTGTGGTAGTGACCAAAGCTTTGCAATGGGTCTGCTCACAGACTGTCTGCGAGCATGCCTGTATACTCAGTGACTCCATGAACATGATTGTGAAAGTTCAGGCGGGGTACGTTCGAGAACAGTGGCTGGATGCAGTGAATAATTCCTGTGTGCGTACAGTGACTTTTATTTTTGTGCCGGGACACGCAGGAGTCCGGGGTAATGAGAGAGCAGATAGGTTAGCCGCCCAAGCTGCTACTACGGCTGTTGGTGGAGCGATGGATCGGGCTGACATTTTGAATGCCCTACGGGAAAACGCACGAACAAATGACTGTACAAGTGACGATGACTCTTGTTCCATGATTAGAATAAAGGAACTTGGTTTGAAATGTGGTGTCGCTAGAAAGGAGAGTTTTCGTGGGCGAAAAAGAATGATGGTCAATCAACTACGTACTGGGACTGTCAGTCAACGTGTAATGGCGGATACACTCAAGGAGAGATCTGAGCACCTATGGACTTGTCCGGAGTGCAATGACGATGATCCAACGACTAACTAACTATATATATATAAGTGTCTTCGAACCCTGGCTGCTTGGTTGTGATATGACAGCACATATTCATTCTATTACATTATGCTTGCATTGAAATCGGCAAAGATGTTTTTGGCAAATTTGAAGCTGCAACATGTTCACGTACAATAGATGTTTGTTTGTTTATTTTGCGTTCGCTCCATTGTAACTATCACGGATATCCGTGCGATTTCCGCCGGGAGCGTGATTACGTTGTGCCACCGTTAACGTACAATAGATAAGTCACTAGATATGACAAACATCATTTTTGTTAGAACTTAAAATAAACCACACAGTTATTTCCTTTATCCGCTATTGTTTTTTAGGGTGAATGGAAGGGGATGAAAATTATACATAATTTTCAATCTATCTAGTAAAGTGGCTAAGTTGTTCGATTTGTGTTCAGGGTGTCCTGGGTTCTATTCGAGCTTGCGGCGTCTTGTATATGCCCTATACAATGCAGGTTTTCGGAGATCCCCGAAGATTGTCGATTGAGGCTACGAGGTTAGTGATGGGAAAATTCGAGGGACGGGAAAATTCTGCAATAATTATGATGCAGAATCCAGGCAATTAGTGTGGCAGCTAAAAAACTGCTGAACTCCAACTCTGGCCTACAGCCTGTGGTATTCCTGACAGATACAAGGTCAGTGCTTCAAGCTCTCCAGTCTGGAAAACTAACAGATTTGAAAAAATTACTTAGCGAATTGTCTTACCAGTATAGGGTAACCATGCAGTGGATACCCTCTCACTGTGGAATACCAGGAAATGAAAAAGCAGACCAACTGGCTAAGGAAGGTGCTGCCGAAGACCAAACAGATATACCAATCACCTACCATCAGAAAAAACATATGATCAAGTCAATAAGAAAGCCACAAACGCCAACACACGATGACTATCATATTATGAACAGATCAGAACAGATCAGAACAAGTAATAATTCTACGCCTCAGTACAGGACACAACCGACTCCGCAGTCACATGTATACAAAGTTCAAGATTGGCAACACGGCCATGTGTACATGTGGACAGGCAGCACAGAGTGCCAAACATATACCAAGAGTGTTCTGAGCATGAAACGCTGAGGCAGACATATTGGCCAGAGGAAACAACACTGGAATGAAAGCTCTATGGGACACTGTATGAACTACAAAAGACAGTGAGTTTTATTAAGGAGACAGAATTACAGATATAGACATGTTTCAAGTGAACGAAAGAAGAAGAAGAAGAATCATCACTGTAAACTTGACACGTCCATAGTTGCTCCGATCTCTCTCTGAGTGTATCCGCCATTATACTTTTGCTGACAGTACCGGTCCTCTGCAGGTTGACCATCATTCTTCTGCACCCTTCAAAATGTTCACTTTTAGCAACACCGCAGTTCAAACCCTGATCTTTAATCCCGGCCATTGAAAAGAAATCATCATCCACATTAGTCTCATTCTCGCGTGGTATTTTTCTTATGGAGTTTAAAACATCGCCCTGCGCCACAATCTCGTATAACGCCAGTCGATCTGCTCTTTCATTGCCTAGAACACTCAACATGTCCCGGCACAAAAATAAATGTAACGACTTTCGACCTCACCTTTCTCAGGGCCTCAATCCACTGTACGCGAACGACCCACTTGTACCTTCCTAATCATACTCATAGAGACACTCAAGATGGGGATCTGTGTTACCTTTAGTTTGCCTATCAACGAAAATGCCCTGGTCACCGCCATAATCTCCATGGTCATGCTTTTCGTAGTCACAGCAAAGGCCCCACTCTCCTTCCCGGTCGTTTTACCTAGGCACTGAGCTGTGAACTGCGCACTAAAATGTAAGATACATATATCGTCCGTGTATCGCCGAGCCTGGATGAGGAGCAAAGAATATAAATATTTTTGCCTCCCATGCATATCGTAAGAGACGGCTAAGGAAGTTATTAGGTGGAGTTGACTGTCCCATAACATATGTTGTCAAAGTGACCCAGAAGCCATCCTGAAGTCGGATGTGTCAGGCGGAAAGATGAAGATACCACAGCAAAGCTGCAACCTTGGTACATTACATTGTTCTCCGGATTACATCTTGCTAATATGCTGGAGTTTGGGAACAACCGTTGATTAGAAGACGTTGATTAGAAGACGTTGATTAGACATGTTGAGGTCTGCCGTTTTTTCCGCAACAACTTTGGAGGTCGTGGTGACAGGATCACCAAAACCGCGACCTCCACTATTTTTTATGTTTGTAAAGGTCTGATATAACCAAATCTAATTAACGTCTGCGGTTGAATATGCCTCACGATAACAGGCACATCCTACTTCTAAATTTTGTTCCTAATCTAATTTTCTACCGAAATGCGAACACAAAGCTGTCCAACGCATGCAATTACAATTTATGCATGCCTGGTTTTCTCAGTTCAATCTCTACGTAGTTTCCTACTATAGCGTAGTCACAGTTTTGTGCATCTGAGTTCAAGCATTGTATTTGATATTTATATATTCAGTGAATTTAGCACTGTGCTAATTTGTGCTAATGCTTGATAACGACCGTTTGATCAAAACGTCGATTTGTATGTTACTATGTGTGTTTTTAGTGATTTGTAAAACTTCATTACCCTGACCCAAGCTTTGCCTGTATGTAACGGGAGAGGTTTTCTGGGATCAACACCACAGAGAAATCAGAACACAACTTTTAGTAATAAAAAAGTGTCATCCGTCTCCCATTTCCCAAGTAATGGATTCCCCCAAAACATGGTCATTATATACTCAAGAAAATGGATTTAACCGGGAACAGGAGAGGGCCATTTTATAGGTAAATCTCCCTTCACAACCGAAGACGTATCTATGACCCTGATTCAGACTCGAAGATAAGGGAGGGGTTTGGGAATTGAAACCCCCTCCTTAGCAAATCTGAATATGACTTTTAGTATTATGAACTCAACCAAAGAGTTGGTAAAAACCCACCCCTAAGCGGTTTTTCACAAAAAAGGTCTTCAAAATTAGGTAAATCCCACCCCTCCTTAAGGTAATCATATCTGCGGCCATGCCCTGATTACTAGTATTTACGCTTGCATGCTCTCGTCAAAATACTCGATACGTCACCGAGTACATTAAACATTCTGCTGTGATGAGAATTCTGAGGGTTTATTCTTGTGTTAATGCGGTTGTCCGCGGCAATGAAAGAGCTGACACATTATCATCGAAAGCACCAATTCTATGAGAAGTTAGTTATGGACAAGAATAAAATATTAAGATATTTACATTAACATTTTCTACACGAGGACACTAGACTGGAAAGAGGTATGATAATGCGATTTAAAGAATTTGGAATTGTTCCCGGGGTGTGCAGAACAGGACGAATGAGGAGCGTGTGTAACCAACAAGCTACGGGAACCATCAGCATTAATAATCTTCATCATGTGGTGTGTGAGACCGATGACCTGTGAATTTTCCCGAGTGCGTTAACGTCGCTTTCGAAAACTAAAACTAAACACTTAACTATAGGCATACCGTGTTAATAGATAGGGGGTTGTGGTGTACAAACCCTACCCCTTTAAGGAAATCATAACATGACATTTTGTACTTAAAATGTCACGTCTCATGACAAAAGATGGAATAATACACGAAGATGTGTCGATTTACCTTTAATTTGCCCCCCCCCCCAATTTACGGAAAGTGCATCTATTTTTTGTTTATAGGATCCGGAAGTCTACGAATATTTAAACTCGTTTAATGCTTAGGCCTACAACTCACACTTGGATACGATTCTTCTTCACTTAATGAAGGCAGAAATCACTTCATTTCAAGATGAAGATGATGTCAATGAGGCTGAGAACGTACACATACAGAGAATGTTGGAAATGGGAGAATCTAGAGGTGAGGGAAGAACAAGTAAATTTTTTGGAAAGTCCCGAAGATCACACAATCAACACCTGACCGGGACTCTGAGTCTACATACACTGGGATAGCTGCTGGAGCGGAGCACTTATATGAATGACCCGCGTACTGTGATGTCAGTTTCTAATCAAGAGGCCCGTAGTCGTAACCTTCGATAACAGTTACCATGTTGTTCCGACAGGCCGACGTTGTGCTTGAACTAGTTACGGGCACGACGTGGGTGGACGGGAAAAAAAGAAACCTGTCGCAAGGACCAGAGTTGTGCCCTGATGTCGACGTCTGTTTCGTCAACATTAGACTCGAAACACCATCGAGTCGGATGTCTGCTGGAACAGAGGGCGGAGCACTTATGGAAATGCCCCACGTGCTGTGAGGCCAGTTTCTAATCAAGAATCATTCTAATCAAGAAGAATCTTCTTCACAAGTGAACTTTTAGAATTTCATTGAGATTATCACTTGAGCTACGGAGATATTGGGTTTATTTTAAAAAATGTTCTTGTCTGGTAGTGCTATAATACTCTAGCAGAGGCAGGTTACATTGCGGGGAAACCATTGTCATTGTGTACAATCCAATGGGGTCAATCCTCTACTGTTTTGCTCACTTTGAACAAAGAGAATACAATTTAAGGACATATTTAGCACAACATAATTCTCTATAAATATAATTATAAATATAGGCATATATACATACCTATATAATATATATGCCTACATATATATGCGGGTGAACGTGTTTATATAATATTTAGTATAATTTAGCGTAATAGTGTAGTACCAAATAGTGATTTCATATTCTGCTAACATTTGTCAGAAAATAATAAGATCATGTGATCTATTAACTTCCTGTATAACAAACATGGCGAAAGTTGAACCAGAAACTAAAGTAGAAGGGTTCTTACAAAAGCTTCTCAAAACAATAAGGGAAGAACGAAAACGCGGAGGTCATGGAGCAGTCGATACTGGTAATAATATAATTATTTTTCACTTAAATAGTTTACATTTTAAATGTCAGAAAAATGTCGGCATGCCAAAAAACCAATTCAAACATTTTTATACAAATTTATTAAAATTAAATTAAGACTGAGACTAGTTAGTTAGTCACTAGAAAATATAATATCGAAGACTATCAATTTACTTGAATTTACCATCAAATGAATATTTTCATATTTATTTGCGGTCATTTGTCTAACAATAAAAGATCTTAATTAGTCTAAATAAAGGCGGACTTTTTATAGAAAGGGGCCTACATTATTATGAGTCAATAACACTGTCCTAGCAGTCATGTGTGACTACTCACTACCGTGACACTGACATAATCATTTTTTTCTTACCATATATTATCTATGTTGTAGGCCCTATTAATTATTTTATAAATATTATTAAATAAATATGGACCTTGGCCTAAATATTATTAGTGCAGAATATACATCACAGATATAGTAGCTAATAATAGTTCTATTCATATATACTAGGTCTACAAGGCAAGGATCTGAACTGATGACCAGTGACTAGTTGTTTTTTTTTTAGTAAGTTGTCAATAACTTTACAGAAGGCCTAAATCACCTCAGTTCTTTTGACAGCCCAGTCATTGCACTCTCTTCCCATCTGTATCACAACTTTTGTCAATAACTCTTTGCCAAATGTCACCCATTCACAGCCTCTTCCCACTTCCTCCAGCTCACAAACTCGGAGTAGGGTTTCGTCTGCTTCTGCCATGCAAGACCTTCCTCTCTTGATACACCTTCCTTTTGTGTTGTCTAGAGATTGGTGTAAGAAGTGAAGATCATTATTGGAGACAGTGAAGTATTCTTTAACCTGAGCTATTTATGTCTTGCTTTGATGTTCGGTAGGTCTAGGAGAAATCTCATGGTTCTTGTGCATCCTAGGACAGCTCTCATGGCCTCGTTTTGAACTCTCTCCAATCTATCCACCTGTGTTTGCGACAGTGTAAGTAAACCTAAACCATAGTCAAACACAGATAATACCACTGCCTGCATCATCTGAAAAAGGGTTCGCTGCGGCATCTCTGCAAGTGCCATGATTTTGACTGCACTGACACCCTTCCCAGCTTTCTGAATGACATTGGCCATGTTTTGCAAAAGATAGACTTCTATCAAAAGTGATGCCTAGATATTTCATATTTTGCTCCCTGTCAATGTTCATGCCCATGCAGGTGGCTGCTGGTACTGTATCTGTGACCATTTTGTTTAGCGAGAACCAGACGATCTTTGCCTTGGTGGGATTGATGACTGCCTTGTAGTCCGTACACCAGAGCGATAAATGTTCTAGATTACTCTGGACACCATCAATCATGTCTCTTCTGTTTGTGCAGTGCTTGTACAGCAAGAGGTGGTCCACATATATTAGTATCCTGCCGGGTCCAGCCTCCTGAAGCTGCACTATTTTGTACGTGTAGACGTTAAAGAGTACAGGTGATAGTTGTGATCCCTTGGCAATCCCGGTACTATAGCTTAAAAAATGATTGAATATGTATAGATAACCTAATTATGAAAGCTTGCAGTCTCTCAAACTTTCCCCAGTCATCTGTCATGTCTGCTCATGTAGCAATTGGGGCCTGAACTTTAAGTTCAGGGTGAAAAGAATAGGACCACTGTCTTTTTTCCAGTTTTGTAAGAGGCGACTACCGAAAGTTGGGGATTACGATGACAACTTAACACTTGTGAAAAAATCATTCTCATCTTGTTTAAATTCCTTACTTTTCTCTTCTGTCAAATAATCCCCATCAATCACGAATAGATGCGGACCAGCGACCTTTGTCCTTTTGTGGCAGACCTTAAGAGTTCAGATGTCGCCTCAGTTATGCAACTGAATCTGTGCTTCTGTTAGAAAGGCTATAGGCTGTCAGGAACTACATGCTCACGACTAAAGGGATTATTTCATCATCATCATGCTCAGAATACTTCAACTCTCAATTGTGTTGAATGCTTTAACCTGTTGAAGACGGTTGTGTAGAGCCATTGGTCGCCCACAGAAGAGGAAGATACACGCAGCAGAACACCAGTGTTATAGATAAATTATGCACATTTCATATAAAGGGCATAATAACAGGTTTACGCCCGTGTGTTGTCGGGGCCCGAAAGGAGAGCAAAGAATAGCAACACTGTTTACCTTCCATGCATGTCATAAGAGGCGACTAAGGAGGTTATAGGATGGAGTTTGCTGTCCCATCCCATATAGGGTCAGTGACCCAAAGCCATGCTGAAGTCGGATGTGTCAGGCCGAAAGGCGCAGATATCACAGCAATGCTATAAACCATGACACAACGCATTCCATTCTCTGGACTACATCCTGCTAATCTGCAGGAGTTTGAGAACGAACGCAGAAGAAGAAGAAGAGCCATTGGAGCAAATAAAACAGTGACAAAGCCTATTTCTATTCTTTGGACTGCATCCTGCTGTAATTAGTTGGACCATGTTCCTGCTACAAGAAATCCAGCAGGAGTTTGAGAATAAACACTGAAAAAGAAGAATGCTTTGAAAAGCCTCCTCCTCTTCTTCTGTGTATTAATGTAGAAAACATGTTCCTCCACTTTGTATACAGTCACAACAGATTAAACAGCCACTTAAATAGACTAAGACTGGTTCCATCAACTCTGTGTCCATGTGGGCAGACAGAAGAATATATCCTGTTCTTCTGCCACATATCCTGCCACATGGGAGAGCAAAGAATAACAGCACCGTGACCTGCAATGCAGTAGGAGGCAACTCTGGAAGTTTTGGAGATGAAGTTGGCTGTCCTATTCGCATCCCATAGGTCAAAGTGATCCAAAAGCAATGGCAAAGTCAGACATATTAGGTTGAAAGGCATAGATATCGAAGCCAAGCTGTAAACCATGACTCAACACATTCCCTTCTTCAGACTACATCCTGCTAGCCAGTAGTAGTTTGAGGATGAATGCAGAAGAAGAATATACATTTATATGTTTAATTAGCAACAATTTCAAGTGTTGGATACATTGACCTTTATGCGGCCTAACTAGGATATGTAGTGCAATCTGTGAAAATGAAGTGACTACACAATACATTTCTTTTCCCAAGACTATATCCTTCTGGAAATATAGTGGGATCATCCTGCTGCAAGGAAGATTCAGTGGGAGTTTGAACACAAAAGCACACCCCTTTCCTAAAATATGATACATGTCATGGACACCACCCACCCACCTCAGAAAATAGGACATGAGATTTAGTACTATGAATTTAGTATTTGGATGGATAAATACCCCCCTCCCCCTCCCAATAGTTTGCACCCAAAAATATAAAAAACATTGTAAAAAGTGATTACCGGTAGCTTTTCTTGTTTAGGTTAAAAAGCCAGTCTAGAGTAGAAGACTGCCATGATGATGACAAACTCTATCTGCTGCTTTCCGTTTGTTTTTCTGTACATCCTCAATGCTTCCTAGTTATATTATTCTTTTGCACACAACATTTCACTCTTCAGTCACAATAAGCAAAGAATAGCTTCAGCTGATTCAGCTTTCTGGGACTTCCAAAAAAATAAATTTTTCTGCAAACTCTCCCTGTTAATAAAATAATGTCAGGAGAAACATCAATTTGGAGCTGAAAGTAGGTAAAAAAATTCCCTGATGTAGGTAACAAAAGAGACAAACACATGCTCCCCAGGGCTTGTAACCAATAATAATTGTTCCTTCTGCTGAGCTACCAGATGACGTTCTTTGGCAGAAAAATTTGATCAAACATGGAGTCCATTACCTGTAAATTTTTTCTATAGATTTTTGTTTAATTTAAGCAACTTGTTTTTTCATTAGAAAATGGATTTGAACTGTTGAATACGAATCAGTTTTGGCCTGATGTGTTCTCACAGTATTACCTGAATGGTGGAATATCTCCAGATGATAACAGAGATGATATGCTCTTCTATATACGTAAGAATCCAGAATTGAAAAACAGACATGGTGTCATTCAGGTACATTGTTTTTGTTTTGGAAAAATATTTGGTAAAATCACTTTTCTTCTTCTGTATTCGCTATCAAATAATTCAGGATGGCACACATTTGCATATTCATTTCTGGCACAAATTTGCTTATGATTTGAGCTGGAGAGTGTGTACGGATAGTTTTCTAGTAGAGCTGCATTATTGGCTCAACATATCCAAATTGTGCATGGTGTTTTTTTTGTTAAATAGATTCTAAAGAGGAGCAAGCATATGGCCAAGTGATTAATGCACGTCTCTCAGTCATGAGGAAGTGAGGTCAACAACTGGTAATACCTGGGTTGTCTCTTTTTCAGTAGTAAAATACAGCCAGTACTTTCTTTTTATCTGGCATACAATTTGTGTTTTTATGTTGCTACAAAGTCATTTCACCCTGTACGTGACGTGGCGACAGCAAGAGCATGCAACCTTTATCACACAGCTACAAAATCCCTTCCTCCAACTTCTTAACGAGAAAATGCAGTATTTGACAGTTTTTTTTACAAAGTCATTACAAATTCTTTAAAGACAATTACTGCCTTTGAAATGATATGCTGTAGAATGGTTTTGAGAATACCATGGACAGCGAAAAAAAGAAACGAAGAAGAGTTAAGAACAGTAAATGTCAAAGATATACTGCTCCTTAACATTATAACCAGAAGGCTGAGGTTTTTTGGTCATATTCTTTTTCTGCGTTCATTCTCATATTTCCACTGGATCTCTCTTGTTGCAGAGAAATGGTCCTACTAGTTCTATAGCAGGATGTAGTCCAAAGAATGGAAATGCGTTGTGCCACCATTTTATTTTGTGTCATGGCCCAACACATCCATCTTTGGCGGGGGCTATATAAAAAGATCTAACAGCAATTAAAAAAATTAATAATTGTAAGCATGGTTGTTGGTAACAGAGGTAAAGGCTGTCCAAGATTATTATAGATAAGAGACATCTTATATTGTTTAAATGGGCTAGGATGCGGCAGGACAACAAGAAGTGTGAGGAATTCAAAACATACATAAAAAGACTACTTTCTGGAAGAATGTCACTTGAACAAAGTCATAATTTAAAGATTAGACCGTTCTACCGAAGGAGCATGTTATTATGATATCGTGTTTTTTATGGAGCAATGATTTTGGAATCTATCTAAGCTCTGAGACATTAAGCAACACCATAATTGAATATAAAGCTCTAGTAGAGGAAATAATTGTTATCCTCACAAATTCCCTTTCAGTAGTAGAAACCCTACATGGCAGAATAACAGTAACTTTGTTCACTTGTAGACTCACTCGAAAAGTTTGTTTAGTTGTACAAGAGGTATTAGGTATGTTGATTATCATCTTCACACACCGGACACGTCCATAGGTACTCTGATCTCCGTTTAGTAAATCTCTCAGGGTATAATGGCTGATTGTTCCGGTTCTTTGTTGGTTCTCTACTCTTTTTGAAATCTTTGTCAGGGGTTCTCTTCGGGCCAAGCCCATCCTCACCCCCAATTCTTGCATATTGACTCAACAGAATGACATATGAACCATCTATGAGGTAGCTAAAGCAACAATTAAAGCTACTCTCAAATCAAAGTGGGAGCGCGACCACCTGTATCAAATAAAATATACATACTATCAGCTCCCCATATGGAACCTTGCGACCATTTTATGACTATGGTAAGGACATAACAGATTGTACCATCACTTATATCACAAGTATGAGATTGGCAGAATAAATGTGTACACCTGTGATACCAGCCCTATGACAGTAGAACACTTGTTGCAGACCTGCCCAAAATACGATGAAGAACAGAACAGCATATGGCCATGCTGTGTTCTCCTGTAAATAGAAACTTTAGGGCACTGCTGCCAGCCTGCATTTGACTGCTACCTTTGTCAGTCATCAATATAGTAGTCTGAAAGCATTGATGTAGTAGTCTGAAAGCATCAATGTATTAGTCTGAATGCATCAATGTAGTAGTTTGAAAGCAAATGAAAAATATGGAAAAGCTAGCACGCTGAATTTTTATGACCAGACAAGTCCAAGCAGACCACATTTGATACAATTCTAGGTTACATAAAGTGCTATCTATCCATTAACCTGTAATCTGTCACGGTCTTAGGGGTACCACATTTGATACGTCAATGCACAGAGACCACTTGCAATTTCTATCTTCAACAATGCAGATGAGTGGGGAAAAGTCTTGACCTCTCTACTTTTTATGTTGTCTGGCCATGATTTTTTTTAGCCTTTGCCTCTTCCAACTTCAACTGTTCACTCAATGCACTCTACAAGATACTTTTTAACAAGCAATAGCCAGTAACATTAATCTAAAATAGATGACAAGAAGATACTGGACATCTCAACCTCATGGTGACAACCATACAAAAAAGTACAAACATAAAAATAAATAATGTACCAAGCAGCAAAGTATTGTAGAAATGTTAGCAAGTCCATGATTACCTATGTCGTCAGCATGACATGGAATCATCATAATCAAGTTTTGTGCTTACTGATGTAAGCATTCATGAATCTCCACAACTTTTGACCTCTAGTATCATCTAGAATAGGATCATTGTTGACTCTTGTCCATGTCAACAATGTTAAACTATCTCATATTTTCTCATGCTGTCATTCTCTCGCTTTCCTTTAATCTTCCCCATTGTAACTATTTTCTTCAAACCTTGATGTTCTATTTCTTTCATGTAAAGTTAATGTTTAGTCACATATGAAGATGCTGGTATCTTTATCTCTATATACTGATCATTGCCCAGAAACAAAGTATGTCACCTCAGGAAAGTTCTTTTCCTGCAGCACTGCTTACCGGGGTAAATTCAAGCAATAGAACAAGCTGCCCTATTGATCCTTGCTCCCATCTCTGTTAGCAAGTGGCCATCTACACAGATGAACTTTCTATTATGTTGAAAAGGCTTAGAGGATTGACTTCACTCTACTTGGGTTTCCCAATATGCACTTCAGCCCTCATAATGAAGGGGCACGCTGCCTGCCAAGAATACCACTCATAATATTTAACCACTACACCACAGATAAACTATCTGTTCTACAAGCTCTGAAATGTGGTAAACTACCACACACATCTGAGAAAAAAACATAACATCATAGTGTCAGAAGACATATACTTCAGTGAGGTACCATCACCCTGTGGCGTGTCTGAAAAGGAAAAGTTTAATGAACTGGGTAAAAAAAGGAATGAAAATGTGTGCAAGAAGACAGTAAAGTCTCTTCGGAAAATCACCTGGCTAAAAGGGGAGCAAGGAATAGCAACACTGTTACTTGCCATGTATGTGTATGAGGCAACAAAGGAGGTAGAGTTGGTTGTTCCATCCCATACATGTTCAAACTGAACCAGAAGCCATGCTGAAGTCATATGAGTTGAAAGATGCAGATATCACAGTCTAGCTGTAAACCGTGACGCAACCCATTTCACTTTCCTGACTACATCTTGCTAATTAGTAGGAGTTCAAATGACCCCTACCACCAAATGTCACGCAAGGAACAAACCATCATCTTCAGACTACAAACTGGCCACAACAGACTGAGAAGTCACATGTTCCGAAAGCTGAAGATTGGTGAGACAGACCTGTGCAACTGTGGACTGAGCCCAGAGACTGCAGGACACATTCTTTATGCCTGTCAATTCTACCAAGAAGAGAGGGAGAAAATAAGGCCTACTGAGACGGCACTGCTTCCAGATTTGAGGGGTTCCATGGATGACCTGAAGCGAATCACACAATTCATTGAAGCTATTGGTGCTGTAACCTGATATCTGACTGAAGAACGATGAAGAAGAAGAAGAAGTAGGAGTTGAAAATGAACACAGGAGAAGAAGATATCAGGAAAATAAGACATCTATACAGATCAGTAGAAATGAAAATAACTCGTTAGTGTATCATTGAAATATTGTTTTCCAAATGTTAAAACTGATCCTATTTTTCCTGTTGTGTAATAAACAGCCTTTAGTGGAGGTTTACCGCAGAGACTCAAAGCGCTTGCCAGCTTTGGATGAGCCAACAATAGACTGGGAGGAGACAGTTTATTTGAATATTATTTTGCATCAGGTAATACTGTAAAACCGTTGCTGTTATTATTGTTGTTATAATTACTGTTGGTTGTTGCTGCTGATTTAGGGGCTCATAGACCAATATCCTATGACCCAATGCCATTGTATGATATATGCATATGTTTGTTGGGAGCTGTTGTTTTGTTTTGTATAGGGTATTATATTTACCTGGTCTTGGAGGGAAAAGTATTCTTCCAATATCATCCATCGCTTGACAACTAAAAAGTGAATTCATTCATTGGTACCATGTCTTCCGGCGTAGGCAATCATGTCTCTCCACAGTCCTCTGTTTGTTATACATTTAATTATGGTTTCTGACAATTCTGCACTATGCCAGGCTTTCAAGCCAACCAATATTTTCTCACGTTGTCTTTCTTTGTCTCTCTTACCCTCGATCATTCCAGTTGTTACGATGTTCTTCAGCCCACCTCTTTTCATGACATGACCCAGGAACTGTGATTGTCGTCTTCTAATACAGTTAATAAGTTCTCTATTTCAGTTGACCAGTTGTAGAATAATAGCATTATTCTTTTTAGATGTCCATGATATTTTCAACATTCTTCTATAAAACCACAGATCTATGGCCTCCAGATGTTTTCTTGCAATATTGTCAATTGTCCATGCTTCACTACCATATAACAGTATGGGCGCTATGTAGTATGTTCTTTTTTACTTCCATTGATAATGAATTATTACACAAGATGTTCCTCATCTCATTCCTCATCCAAAAAGTCAATCGTTAACAATTATGTACTGATTTGTGCACAGCCGGAATCCCGGAGTGTATTTTTGTTGTATTCTATTCAAGTGATTGTTAACCTTTAGGAAGCCGGATTAAAATGATACAATCTTTCCCATCACTGGACTCTTTTTTTGAAAATTTGTTATTTTTGGTGGGTGTTTAGAAAAAACAATAACTTTTTGTTTTGTATGTGTGATACGAGAGGTGCAAGAAAGTGGTAAAGATATTTTTTCACAAAAACAACCACACATGGATATTTGGAAACTCAGTAACTTTCTTATGCTTAGAGTTTTTAAAATAATTTTGTGTACATATAAATAAAGAATTGCATACTTCAAATATGCATGTGATATTTTTTTGTATGTGTGATTTGCTTGCATTTTTTTTCTCCTAGTGCTTCCCACTGCCCATCTGTTCAGATACCTCTTTGTTCATAGATTTAAACATCTTTTTTTTAAAGCTGTGTGCGTTGTAGTTTGTGTGTATGGGTATTCTTGTCTTGCTCTCTTTGCTTGTCTGTCTTGTCATTGCTACTACAACCACTGTAAATCATCAATTCTCTAACTTGTTGAATTTATGTTTCTAATTCTGAGTGAGAGAAATACTTTCTCTACCTGTTACAGCTGGTTATGAAGCACAGCTTGATCACTGTAGATATAAATTAAATATCTTTTTGCAGGAAAACTTTGGCTATGAAAGAGAATGAACTAGTCCTAGTACAATTTTATTGTTGAGAATTTCCTATTTTGAAACTAGGCTCTGAGATGATGGAAGGTTTTGTATCTGCAGGCGCAGGAGGCAATGAAAGGTTTTGTATCTGCAGGCGCAGGAGGCAATGAAAGGTTTTGTATCTGCAGGTGCAGGAGGCAATGAAAGGTTTTGTATCTGCAGGCGCAGGAGGCAATGAAAGGTTTTGTATCTGCAGGCGCAGGAGGCAATGAAAGGTTTTGTATCTGCAGGCGCAGGAGGCAATGAAAGGTTTTGTATCTGCAGGCGCAGGAGGCAATGAAAGGTTTTGTATCTGCAGGCGCAGGAGGCAATGAAAGGTTTTGTATCTGCAGGCGCAGGAGGCAATGAAAGGTTTTGTATCTGCAGGCGCAGGAGGCAATGGAAGGTTTTGTATCTGCAGGCGCAGGAGGCAATGAAAGGTTTTGTATCTGCAGGCGCAGGAGGCAATGAAAGGTTTTGTATCTGCAGGCGCAGGAGGCAATGAAAGGTTTTGTATCTGCAGGCGCAGGAGGCAATGGAAGGTTTTGTATCTGCAGGCGCAGGAGGCAATGAAAGGTTTTGTATCTGCAGGCGCAGGAGGCAATGAAAGGTTTTGTATCTGCAGGCGCAGGAGGCAATGAAAGGTTTTGTATCTGCAGGCGCAGGAGGCAATGAAAGGTTTTGTATCTGCAGGCGCAGGAGGCAATGAAAGGTTTTGTATCTGCAGACGCAGGAGGCAATGAAAGGTTTTGTATCTGCAGGCGCAGGAGGCAATGAAAGGTTTTGTATCTGCAGGCGCAGGAGGCAATGGAAGGTTTTGTATCTGCAGGCGCAGGAGGCAATGAAAGGTTTTGTATCTGCAGGCGCAGGAGGCAATGAAAGGTTTTGTATCTGCAGGCGCAGGAGGCAATGAAAGGTTTTGTATCTGCAGGCGCAGGAGGCAATGAAAGGTTTTGTATCTGCAGGCGCAGGAGGCAATGGAAGGTTTTGTATCTGCAGTTGCAGGAGGCAATGGACAGTTTAATTACACAAGATTAGTTAACCCATTCAATGCCCATAAGACATATCGTACATCACGAAAACGAGCAATGAACTCTGCATATGACGTCTGTATGCATTCAGGAAGTAATGCATTCATTACTTCATTATAGTTTACTAGTAAGATGTTTCCATATGGCTCACAACTATTCAGTGTATATAATTAATGAGAAATACTCTGAATATATGGTTTTAGCAATTAAAAATCTGGCTATTTGGGCACCATGAGCTGTGAGTGAAGGTTATCATCAGCACTCTCTGGACAAGTCCATTTGTGCTCTGATCCCCATATCAATAAATCCTTTAAAGTGTTTTGACTCAGTTGCAATTCAGTGTTGCTTTATCAATCCCTGTGTATATTTATTATACTTCCCTTTGTTGGCTTAACAAATCTTTACGCCAATCTTCCATACCAATCTTCTGTGATTTTCAGAAGTCAAAAAAGGGCACTCATTGATTGGAAGCTGATATATCACACAAAATTGTAACAGTAAAATTTCAAACAAAGGATTGGAAAACAGAAATTGCTATAATCCAACAAAAATAATACAGAGGAGCTCACAAAACAAGACATAAGTTGCTTCTTCTTTGGCATTCAATCACAATCTCCCGCTGGATCTATCTTGTAACAGAGCAATAGTCTTACTAGATTTCCAGCAGGATGTAGTCAAGAGAATGGAAATGTGTTGTCACAGTTTTATTTGTGCCAATGTCCTGACATATCCGTCTTCAGAGGTAATAAGATTCAAGCAACATTTGATAAAATGTCAAAATGTTATATTAAAAAGTTGTGGCAATATAAATGCAAACATTGGAATTGACAGTACTAATTATGGGAAGAAATGGTCTATGAACTAAAAATGAAAATGGAGAAATGTTTTGTCACCATAATGCATAAATCTCAGTAGACATTGCAAAGAGTGGTGCCCTATTGCTGGTAGAGCCTGAGGTGCAGACATTGATGAAGGAGAATTCCAGGAAACGGGCATAATTAATAACACCAATAGTTCGATTTGTTAGACCAGTACATAGTGCTTGGATCTCCACAGCTCAGTGTGCAGGGAAGACCATCAAAGAGTGGGACATCAAACTTTTCAGTGACCATGACCTTCTTTGACCCAAATCATGTAGGAGTTGGATGTGTCAGATTAGAAGGCACATTTATCACTTCCAAGCTGTAAACTATTGGAGAAAACATTATGTTCTCTAGACAATAAATATAGAGGAGAAAGGTTAAGACCAATAGTAACTTGTGTTAATATTATTATTATTCATTTTCTAATTTTTTCTTGATTGATCTGAAAATGTAGTTTGAGTACACTGTGACTTGTGGATTGTGTACAAGAACAGGTGAACAGAATTTACAAATACTCAAGAAGTTCTCACAGGTAAGTTAACAATTAGATCATTGATATAAAACACAGCATCTGCAAATATATCACATTAATAAACAAAATAATATTGCAACAAAACAATATCGCATAAACAAACAATATCACAATGACAAAACATTCATATTATAGTATTATTGTTACACTATAATGAATGATGATGATGTAATCCCTTTATCTGTGAGCAGTATCTCTTAACAGCCCATAGTCTTTCAGATAAAAGCATATGTCTCCAAAGTTGAGTAACTGAGGTGACACTCTAACCGCATACGGTTTTTTTTTTCTCAAAGTCATGGTTGTGTTGGGGGGGGTATGGATGTGTGTTCAATCCCCAAACTGAGACATTTCAAGTGCTGCAGTACACACACACACACACCTGGGCAAAATATCTCATAATTCTTCTGTTAGATTTGCATTTCTAGCATCACCTAAGAGTCTGCCACCAAAGATGCAGTATCAATTGGCATGCATGTCTTAATTATCAAAGGGGATTCTTTGATAGATACAGTTTATATTTGACATTCTCTTAGTTTGAACAAGATAAAACTTTGATGTCGGAAAACAAATAGTCACTAGATAAGGACAACTTGGAGATGTAAAAAGCTTGACACACCAAGTAATTTTATGCACATGTCAGGAGTTCAGTTCAAGGGAGATCAGAAATTTGAAAAGAGACAAGAACATACTTAAATAAATTAAAGTACAGTATATTTATAATGTTTTATAAATTTAAATAATTTATTTTATTTATATCGTTCACATACATTTTCTCATTAATCATGCACTGAAACCAAATATCTTTCATTTTCAAATATTTTTTTTTCAACGAAGACAGATTGGTGCAAATAAAACAGCGACACAACGCATTTCTATTTTCTGGACTACATCCTGCTGAAATCTAGCTGGACCATGGTCCTGCTAGATCCAGTGAGAGTTTGAGAATGAACGCAGAAGAAGAAAATAAGAAAATATTTTTTATTGCAGAATATTTTACTTTATTATTATTATTCTTTTTTTAAAATTATCATTGGCACAATTGTCAATAACTTTCTTTCTGTTTATGCTGCCACAGTCCATACTCTGATGATGACTACACATGGAACATTCTAAAACAGTTCGGTTAGGATTACATTCCATTCAGATATGTTCACTGTTAGTAGCTATCAATTTGGCCAGAGCTAGAGAAATATCCTTATTGAACTTGAGTTTATCATTTCTTCTTCTTCTTGCACCAATGGCTCGACACATCCATCTTTGGCAGTAGTTTACAATTATCCTTGACATGTATCCCATAAATACTAGATAAGTCAGTTTGCTGAAGATACACAATAGTTTTTTCTGCAAATATTTATCTTTCCAAGATAATGTTTTTGTGTCCACATGTTCTGGACAGATCATTCAAACATCGCAATTACATTGAACTTCTGTGATCAATATTCATATTTTCAAATTATAAAAAAAATAAAATGCATTGTAAAAACATAAAAGTATAGGCATATTAATTAAAATATAACAAATAAATACACTTAATACTTGATCTTTATTGTATCATGATGGCTACTGGCTGTTGTATCATGATGGCTACTGGCTGTTGTATCATGATGGCTACTGGCTGTTGTATCATGATGGCTACTGGCTGAATAATATTATGTATAATTTACAACCGTGATATAAATTAATAAATCGTCACACACCAAACAAGTTAGGGCAAGCTACAAAAAATTAATTTGTTTACGATATACATATGGACAATATATAATTCCAATCATATTATAACAAGGATTTGTATAAATCAAAGCAAGTTTTGTAATTATTAATGGTACATTCATATTTTTCATTTGGAAATGTGCTTTATAAATTTCGCAAACAAGTTTGACACAGTAGGAAGTAATTAAAAATAATCTTTCTTTTTCACTTTATGTTTTTCACTTTTTTTCACTCTGTATCTTTCAACATCAAGAGTAGAAGAGTTCTCTAGAGAGGGTCTTTTTTGTGTGCATCATATATGTCTGTTTTCATGTACTATTTTATTTTTATAATCCATCTTTGGCATGGTCTGCCCTTGCCATAGTATCCATTGTACCTGTATAGCATTGCTTTTAGAGGGGCACTATCAGATGGTAGTATTGAAAGTAAGGCTGGAGAGGAAAAGCCAACATCAGTGTTGTAGTGAAAATAAAACTGTATAAGTCGCTGGTGCTTTCTGTTGTGCTGTATGGTTGTGAGAGTTGTGGACATGGAGAGATGATTACAAGCTTTTGAGTAAAAATGCTACAGACGAATTCTACGAATTTCCTATAGGGAACATAAGACCAATGTGTACATAAGAAATAAAGTAGAGATGTATGCAGGTGTTAAAGAACCATTGCTTTCAATAGTGAAACGACGAAAACTAGCATGGTTTGGGTATGTATGCAGGCATGGTTCCTTGTCAAAACAATACTGCAGGGAACTGTCGAAGGAGAAGAAGCAGAGGAGGGCAAATAAAGGCATGGACAGACATAAAAGAATGGACAGGACAAGATATTTCCACGCATCCGCATCGCTGAGGATAGAATTCGCTGGAGGACTCTGTGTGTTGAAGCGTTACGGGTTTATTGATAATTTAAAGTAATGCGATTGCTAACAATATCACAAAAATAAAGATATTACCTGTACAATGTGTACATTAATTCATAGATATAATGAATTTTGCAGAATTTTGTTGAAATACTGCACTAGGTCTGAATAATTTGGTGTGTACCATTGTGAGTGGAAACAATTGCTGTGAGGATTTTCATTTGTACAATTCTTTAGTAAATTCTATGTTTGTCCAGTGCATTTCCGTTTACTGAATCCCTATCAAACATGTAATTAAACTGGTAGCTGAGCAATAAATGTGATTTTCATTGAGCTTCCGCGTTGCAGAGATAAAAAAGTGTTTTCCAGCACTAATTATATCTTAATTAGAAGATTCCCCCCCCCCCCCCCCCCAAGGTGTTCCAGAGGAGAGGAAAGGAGGGGGACTCTCAGTGCATTGCACGAAGATTGATGGATTCTGTGTTGTATACACCATTAGCGAAAGTTTGTTTCGTTAAATAATGTATGGTTTTGTTTCGCTAAAGTCTGAACACATTAGAACATAATGTATCAAATTTATTAACAGCACAAGAAACAGGAAGTTGTGGATAAACATAATTGCAATGGCCAGTCGCCACTTGATTGATTAAATTTGGTGGGTGAGATTTACAACTTGTTAGTGTGTGTCTGTAGCAGATAGATAGCGATGCAGATGGCGATCAAACTGCAAGGAAGTTTGATTTTGGGTAGCAGTGAGATTGGTGATCAGTGTGCAGTACGAGGAGTGCTTATATACAAGTTGCAATGTACAGCTAGGCTACTAGCGATATGGCTATAAGCAATTTGCAATGTATTGTTAGACTACTAGCAATATGACTATAAGCAAGTTGCAATGTACAGCTAGACTGCTAGGGATATGGCTATAAGCAAGTTGCAATGTACAGCTAGACTACTAGCGATATGACTATAAGCAAGTTGCAATGTACAGCTAGACTGCTATGGATATGGCTATAAGCAAGTTGCAACTACTAGCAATATCACTAGATATCCACTGTTCAGTGGAATTGATAAGAATACTAAATGTATTGGTCACCACTGTCAAAGTCATATGTGTTGGGCCAGAAGAGCAGATAAAACAATGACAGTGCATGTCCTATCTCTGAACCACATTGTGCTGGAAATCTAGTAGAACCATCGTCCTGTTATAATGATCTTTGAGTTCAGCTATTATTGTTGTACTTTAGCAAAGCAAGATTTTTCTTTACAGAGAGTGTACCCTAGCCCAAGCAAGCGATCAATGGACAGTAAAGGCACACATGAAGAAATTACATACCCAAATATATTCTTTACTGTTGATGACTTTGAAGAGGTATGTTTAAATTAATTGTATATATTTGATTATAAATTAACCTTCTTCCGTGATAAGTTACTATGCATGTAGTTCAACATTGGCTATGTATAGAGCAGTTTGTTTTAGGTTGTCGGTGTTGTCATGTGACATATTCTTTCCAGAACAGATTTCTTTATGAATCTCCTGAAATTCCCGCTGTCTCTGGCAAGTTGTCCCGCTTCCTCTAGCGACATGTGCATGCATACCTGAATATCTCTTGTTCAATGACATCTTGGTCGGCCCCTGCCTCTACTGCGTTCTGTCGTCCCTCCAATAACACCCTTCCATGCCATCGCGTCTCTTCACATGGCCGAAAAAACCTAACTTCTTTTTTAATATTGTGTTTGAAAGCCAGCCTTCTTGAACATTGATTTGTCTTAGCACGTCTTGGTCTTTCTTACTGTCCATCGTATTCTCAGGACTCTTCTATAGCACTTCATTTTGCAGGTCTCTATTCCTTTGGCTGTAGTTTTATTTATTGTCCATGTTTCGCAGCCGTAGGTCACCACTGGGAAAACACATGTACATAACAAATATACCTTAGTTTTTGAGTTTGTCCCGTGCCACAGTTTTTTCAGTTGTTTTAATTTGAATATCACTATAACTGTTCTCCTCCTGATCTTGGCTGCACAGTCTCCTGCACTGTTTTGTTCGCTTCTAGATATTCAAAATTTGTCACTTCTTCCAAAACATTTTTATTAATATTAGTTCTAGGTCCTGTTTTCACTTTGTTGGTTTTCATTATTTTAATCCTTTCATATTTTGAAACAGGTTTTGTTGTTTGCTAAAGCTTTTTGTTGACTTCATTGTGTTCATTAAGTCTTTCTCATTTGACGTTAATAGTACTGTGTGTGTATCTAATTATTCTAGTCATTATTCTGTGCTTCATTTTTTGAGCTATATAACACACTGGGTATTTTGTTCAGCAATTATTACATTATTACTATTTCATGACTGCATATTTTATTTTTGTTCAACAATCATTACATTATTATTTCTTTTCTGTATACTTTTTTTTTAAGTTCATAATCATTACATTATTTCTTAACTGCAGGTTTTTCAAGATTTGATAGTTAGAGATAGTGAAAGTGTGGCTGTGGAGCTGACAGCTAGAGACAAGCAGGGTTTGTTTGCTGGTGTCCTGTTTCTGGGTTCAGTCAAGTATGATGCCCTCAAGCGAGTATATGACAGCAGGGTGAGTTTTAGAAAATTATTTTTGAGGGAGAAAGTTGTCTGAATAAATTCATTGATAAGTGCCCAAGATTTAGACCAGGAATTGAGAAAATACAACCCATGGGTCAAATACAGAACACAAAGTCATTATTTCTGACCTGCTAAGCTGATTGAAAATTATTATAAACACTTCCAAAGATATCAACAGACCACAATATTTCGCCTTAGAACAGGCCACTGCAGACTGTTGGGTCACCTTTACCGATTAAGGATCTCATACACAGATGAATGTCCATGTGGATCTGGAACCCAGACCCCGGAACACATACTTCAGGACTGCCCAACATACAAAGAGCATAGACAGCAGACCTGGCCAGAGGATACAGACTTGAGGCAAAAGCTATGGGGCAGCCGCTCTGACCTGGAGAAGACGGTGGACTTTGTCTTGACGACAGGCCTGACGGTATAGCATGACCACAGATGCTGAACGCAAAAGAAGAACTATAAACACTAGCCCCTAAGTAAAAAAAAATACTGCTTGAAGTTTCAAGATACTTAAAAAGTGCTTTTTGGCTATAGGGACTTTAAAAAGTACTTTTTGGCTCCATATCACAAACGTAATGCTCAATCCACTCTGTATCACACAAGTAAAGCTCAATTCACTCCACTGTCCTACAAAGATTGCCCACCACTGATTTAGACTATATGCATAAATTTTCACTTAATTAACGATTACTACCCTAGGTTCAGAGACTACACACATACTTGTCACTGAATTATAAAGTATAAAGAAAAGGTGGGTACCTCAAACAAAACGGTGATTAATGTTCATTCCGTGTGGTTGTAAGACTCCCATATGACAAATGAGACGATATTCCAAGGACCGGCCTTGCCAGTCACCAGTATAACAATGTAACAAACCGGTTACAGAGAAATCAGAGCTACCTTGATGTGACGGGCTGTTAAAATGATTAGTCACTGGGGAGTCACGATGATTCGTGATATCTCTCAAATGTTCGGTTTGTTTGAGTTACCCACCTTTTCTTTATACCCTCTACTCCCGTATTGCACTGATTCTTGTAATTATTTGTCTTTGTACACTTTCGTGAGTAATTATTTTTGTGTTTGCCGTACTTCTATATATTTCCTTTATGTCTTCTTTCGTTTGTGTATGTCAATATGTGATTATTTTGTACTCTAGTCCATCAATTGTACATTGGAATGCCATTTTGTTATTGTTAAATCATTTACATATTTAGACTTTGATTTCCTCGTTGTTATTGCAGTTGTCTCTTCGATGGGTGCCCACACATGTATAGTTATTTGTATATGCATTTTGTTTTACATAGTTCTATGTATCCACACAATTACTTTAGGCCACACATTTGTATGTATACATATTCTGTTGTTATAGCATTATCTTTATGTGAACGAACGTTTATATTTACATTAATATATGTATATGTTTCTATGTGTACGAATGTTCATGTTATTGTTTTTATTTATGTGAGAAAGTGTTTATGTGGATGCATGTTCATATTTATATATATATATATATATATTTATGTGAGCGCTTGTTTATGTTAATGCACGTATCTCCATTCTGTGTCAATATGTATGCCTATTCTGGTGTGAGCCCTTTCCTATGTGAGGATACATTTACATGCCTGTGCATTTTGTATGGGTATCCTTCACACATCTGTGTCCATTTTGTTATATATTTATTTCTTAACTCTTGGTGTGTGTATACATTTCTATGTATTTTTAGGTTTGGTTTTATATATATGTTTATGTCTATATTTGGTTTCACATTCATTCCATGCGTTTTCAAATGATGATTCTTCTTGTATCCTTCCTTCCCCAAACCCATTCACCCTCCACACAACCTCATCATTACTGATCTATCATTATCATATGCCATTCTGGTTGACGTAGGTCACCATGGTTCTCTGTTCACAGTATTGTTATCAGGATCGTTGTTTCCAAGCCTTGCTAGGTTGTCACATTAATATTTTCTCACATCCCCATCTGTCTCTGTTCCCTTCAGTCTTGCCTGTTGTTACTATGTTCTTAAAACCTGCCTGTCTGATAAAGTGACAAAAGGGTTTTTTTCTTATCTTTTTCTTTTATTATTCTTGCACTCATTATAAACATCCCAACTACATCTATAGCGCCTCTAATTTCCCACTTTCGGTTTGTTTATAATGAATGCACGCATTTTCTCTTTTACTAGATGCGTTGCCATCCCTGTGTTATGGAGACGGGGCTTGATGAAATCTAGTCATCTATTTTGTTTTTATTGTGTTGTTTTCTGTTGTTTGTCTCTCGAAAAAGGTTCAATTTTAGCCGATACGTGGAGAATTGTCCTGTTTAGTTTTATTGTATGTTTTTTTATATATACTTTTTTAATATATTTTTATTAATAGGCAAGGTAAGTGTTTTAGTAACCTGTTTAATTCCTTTTGCTTGACTATTCAGGCAACACAACAGGATCAAAAACACGCCACATTATAGTCCATTTAAGGACTTCAGCTAGAAGTCTCAGCTGCATCTCGGCTGTGTAAAATAATTCTAGTACCAACCAGACAAATATGTCACAAGAAACAAAGATCACCAGACTCTGATATAACCAAAAAGGAATTGATTCATAGGTTGAAAGGGGAATGCTTTGGCCAAATGAGGCAATTCCAATAGAAAACAAACAGCAAACAAAGCAATGTTCTTTACATGATATCTTTAAATATTAATTTATTTCAAAGTATTGTGTATGGTCATTCTACACAGGCAAGTCTAACACAGAAGCTGACACAGAGGATGACCATGGGTTTTATAAAGAATAAAAAACGTGTAGAATTTATGAAAATGAGAGGTCCAAGAGGGAAAGGCTGTGCAGAGATGGCTGTGAGTAGAGTGAAGGGATCAGGTCCAGAAACGCCTGACCTTGAAAATTTTCCAGTAACAGATTTTGAAGATGGCGATACAGAGGTATGTTACAATAATTTTACACAGAGGTATGTTACAATAATTTTACACAGAGGTATGTTACAATAATTTTACACAGAGGTATGTTACAATAATTTTACACAGAGGTATGTTACAATAATTTTACACAGAGGTATGTTACAATAATTTTACACAGAGGTATGTTACAATAATTTTACACAGTAAACTGACATTTATATCTTTACTGAGGTAGGGTTGATGCATAATAGAAGGTTTAAGTAATCCACTAAAATGAGGTTATATTTGGTCATATTTGCATCTTTTAATCTACCGTGTGTCGAGGCCCAAAAGGGGATAAAAGAATTGAAACACTGTGACCTGCCATGCATGTTGTAAGAAACGACTAAGGTGTTTTTGGGTGGAGTTGATTATCCCATATCATAGGTCAAAGTAACCCATTGCCATGAGGAAGTTGGATGTCTTAGGTCAAAAATACAGATATTGCAGTCAATCTGTAAACCTTGATGCAACATATTTCGTTCTCAGGGCTGTATCCTGCTAACCAACAGGAGTTTAAGAAGGAGAGCAGACAGAAGAAGAAGATATTGACAACACAAATTATTGTATGCCTGTTTTTAGAGATCATAACTTCAGTGAATTAAGCAGTTTTATAGCTCAGTGTTAGTGAATGAATTAGTTTCAGAGGTCATAACTTCGCCCGTGTGTTTCCGGGGCCCGAAAGGGGAGTAAAGAATAGCAACACTGTTTACCTTCCACGCATGTCGTAAAAGGCAACTAAGGAGGTTATGGGATGGAGTTGGCTGTCCCATCCCATATAGGGTCACTGACCCAAAGCCATGCTGAAGTCGGATGTGTCAGGCCGAAAGGCGCAGATATCGCAGCAATGCTGTAAACCATGACACAACGCATTCCGTTTTCCGGACTACATCCTGCTAATCTGCAGGAGTTTGAGAACGAATGTAGAAGAAGAAGAGGTGATAACTTCAGTGAATTAAGCAGTTTTAGAGCTCAGTGTCAGTGAATGAACTA